>CM066040.1:237205049-238405049 GCA_033557465.1 Ichthyophis bannanicus
GGGTAAAAGGGGCAGTAAGAGGGGACAAAGCTATAGTGGAGAGTCTGAATGAATTCTTTACTGAGGAAGATGTAAGGATGTTATCCATGACCGAAGTGGTATTTAAAGGTGATACTGCAGAATTGAAAGAAATATTGATACACTGGGAAGATGTATTACAACTATTTGATAAACTGAAGAGTAGCAAATCACCTGGACTTGATAGTATACATCCAAGGGTGTTGAAAGAACTGAAATATGAGATTGCAGACCTGCTATTAGTAATCTGTGAACTATCATTAAAATCATCTGTAATAGCTGAAGACTGCCAATGTAATGCCAGTTTTTAAAAAGGGTTCCAGGGGTGATCCAGGAAACTACATACCAGTGAGCCTGACATCAGTACTGGAAAAAAAATGGTAGAAACCATCATAAAGAACACAATTACTCAACATATAGATAGTCATGGCTTAATGGTAGACAGCAAACATGGCTTTAGACAAGGAAGATCTTGTCTTACTAATCTGTTATGTTTTTTTGAAGGTGTGAATAAACAGGTAGACAAAGGTGAGTTGGTTGATACAGTGTATCTGGACTTTCAGAAAGCCTTTAGTAAGGTCCCTTATCAGAGACTTTTGGCAAAACTAAAGAGTCATGGGATAGGAGGCAGTGTACTATTGTGGATCAGGTACTGGTTAAAAGATAGAAAGCAGAGGATAGGGCTAAATGGCCAATTTTCCTAATGGAACAAGGTGAATAGTTGAGTACCCCAGGGATCTGTGCTGGGTCCGCTGCTTTTAGACATATTAAAAGGACCTTGATAATTTGGAAGACTGGGCATCCAAATGGCAGATGAAATTTAATGTGGAAAAGTGCAAAGTTTTGCACCTAGGAACGAACAACCCAAACACGATGCAAGGTTCCACATTGGGAACCACCACCCAGGAAAAAGATGTAGGCGTCATTGTGAATAACATGTTAAAACCCTCTGCCCAGTGTGCAGTGGTGGCCAAGAGAGCAAATAGAATGCTAGGTATCATAAGGAAAGGATTGGAAAATAAAACAAAGGATATTATAATGCAGGGGTCTCAAACTCCAGTCCTGGAGGGCCGCAAACCAGTCAGGTTTTCAGGGTATCCCTAATGAATATGCATGAGATATTTGCATACAATGGGGCAGTGCATGCAAATATATCTCATGCATATTCATTAGGGATACCCTGAAAACCTGACTGGTTTGAGACCCTTGTTATAATGCCTCTGTATCATTCCATGGTGCGACCGCACCTTGAATATTGTGTGCAATTCTGGTCGCCATATCTTAAATAGGATATAGCATTATTAGAAAAGGTACACACAAAAGCCACCAAAATGGTAAAGGGGATGGAAGGATACGCCTGTGAAGAGAGGCTAAAAAGGTTAGGGCTCTTCAACCTGGAAAAGAGCCGGCTGAGGGGAGATATGATAGAGATCTATAAATTAATGAATGGAGTGGAATGGGTAAACGTAGATAGATTGTTTGTCATCTGAATATAAAAAGTCCAGGAGACATGAAATGAAGCTACAGGGTAACCTATTTAAGACTAATAAGAAAAAATATTTTTCACTCAACGTGTAATCAAACTCTGGAGTTTGTTACCGGAGGATGTAGTAAAAGCTCTTAGTGTAGCTGGGTTTAAAAAAGGTTTGGACTAGTTCCTGGAGGAAAGGTCCATAAACCATTATTAAAAGGGACCCAGAATATCTCTGCTTGACCCAATACAAGCATTGAGGAACCTGTGTCTTTTGGGGAGACTGCTAGGTACTTATGACCTAGATTGGCCACTGTTGGAAACAGGATACTGGGTTTGATGGACCTTGGTCTGACTCAGTATGACTTATCTTATAAATAGAAATATTAAAGCTAAATATTTTTAATTCTTATATTAACAAAACCTACAAATTTTTTTGAAAATTTTATTTCCTTATCTCTCCACCCACCATTGCTGTCATTACCCACCTTTATTTCTTATAATATTCTATAGCCTGTTTCCACTTTTCTAGTTGTCGGTTTCTGCTTCATCACTTCCTCCTACAAAGACGACTCTAATCTGTCACTTTGTCCTCCTCTGCACCCCCTTTCCTATCTTTTGCCTCTTGTTCTTGTCCTTGTCCTTAATGTTCTTTGTGGACAAGCAGGAAGTAAGTCCTCACATATGGGTGATGTCTCTTTTGAGAAACTGCACCAAGCCTACATGTCTGCCTTCCCGCCTGCCACCACGGTGCCATCTTCCTCAGTCTTCATTTTTCCAGTGGAGCCCCATGGATGTTGTTTAGGTCCTCTGCCAGTAAACCCTATATTTTCCCCTTTGGGCGCCTTCCTGTACAAGTATTGTTGTAATGCCTGCTGTTGATTGCGGTTCCTTCATCTGTTCTGGTGCTTTTTGGTAAAGTTTCCTTTTTCAGTTTTCCCCGTGGCCTGACCGGGCCCATGGTCACCATCAAGCCATTTGATTTTGCCTCTGCCATTTTCCCGGACATGTCCCAAAAACGACCAGCAGGTTCAAGAAGTGTGCCAGGACCATCTCTGTTACAGACAGGCACAACTTGGGCCTGGGTCCCAGTCACCAGCCCTCTTGCAATTTGTGATTGCAGATGACAAGGAGAAGCCCGAGAGGTTGAGAGAAACAGCGAGAATGCCTCTGTGGCCAGAGGTCTGATTCAGCATCTTCGGCAACACTATCAGTCTTTATGGCCTCCCAGGAATCCTCTGTCGGTGCATTAACATCAAGGAGATCTCAGGCTCAATTGGAACGGAGCATTCACAGGGTCCCTAAGCATCAACCATCACTTGGTATCCACTTGGAGCAGAGAAAGGATTCAGTCTCGTATCAGTAGATGTCAAAGGGGGATCCCCCTTCGACACCCAGGTGTATCGGCATCAGAGCCCTTTCAAGCGGGACATAGAGAGTGATGGGTGCGAGCGGCCTATCAAGATGCCCCGGAGGGAAGACCCCTCCACCTCCAGGGTTTCAGAGGGGAACTGACCAGCTCCTGACAGCCGAGACCATGCCGTTCTTTGTGGACGAGCAGGAAGTCCTCATGTATCGGTGATATCACCGACTGAGCTCTCACAGAATGCTCCCCAACATCCATTGGAAGCTTTGGGAGCTGCCCCATGCATGTGTGCCTGCCTTCCCTCCTGCCACAGTGTCATCTTCTCCAGTCTCCTTTTCCATGGAGCCTACAGGAAGTGTCCTGTACTAGCAGAAAAACATTTGTTACCAATTGCAATATATATTTTTCTTGAGAAACTTTCACTGTCTTTCATCAGTTAGTGCTTCTAGATAATATTTTTTTTCTTCTGTTTTTGCTCTTTTTGCTGCTTTTGTGCTTTTTCTTTTGTCCAGGGCTTTTTTCCACTGTTGCAATCTAGGCCTTCAACCTCACTGAGGCGGTCTTCCTGGACATGTCTAAGCCGGTAAGCGGTTTTAAGAAACGCATAAATGTGGCTGAACTATTTTGGTCAGACAGGCATAACTGGTGTCTGTAGTGCCTTGGGCCTGACCAGCAGCCCGCTTCCTGCAAACTTTGTCTGCAGATGACAAGGAGGGGCCTAAAAGTCTGGGAAAAGCAAAAGGAGGCCCCTATTGGAACATTTGATTCAGCATCCTCGACTCCAGTATCAATCCCATCATGGAGCTCCGCCGAGGCTTCAATTGGGCAGGATGGAGTGGAGGAGCTTGAGCTCCTGCAGTACCCTTCAGCATCCAAGGAGGTAGCGACTGTGATGGTTCACCATGCCTTGCAGACACTACTGTTGTGGTTGTGGGAGAGTCCCCTCACAGTTCCTACCTTCAGCTGGCAACTAGACTCGATGTATCGTGTCCAGAAGGCACCGGGCTTTGAGAAGCCCCAGCTGCTGCATAACTCCACAGTGGTTGAGTCAGCCTTAAAGCATGTAAAGAGCACAAAGACTCTCTCCTTGATGCCCCCTGGACAGGAGGAGGGTGTTACCAGGGCTCCATGTTGGTGGCTTGGATTCTGTCCTACCAGCTTTATATGGGCATGTTCCTGAAGGATATTGTGCTGGATCTGGTGGTGTTTGCCACTCATCCCTCCTGATTGCCTCAATTCCTTCTGTGCCTTGATAGGTCACAGCAAGGATTGCTCCAAATATATGTCATGCGAACCACGTATAATGCCTTCAAGTCTGCCTGCAGAGTGGCAGCAGTAGGCATCTACGCCCAGCAGCTGACCTGGCTCCAGTCCTCTGATTTTTTGAGCAGTGTGTCGAGGACTAGCTAGCAAACATTCCCTGTATTGGGGAGAACCTTTTCGAGAAGCCAGTCAAGGAGAAAATGAGCAAGCTTGTGGAGCACAAGACTCCCTCCAGGCTCTCGAGTTAAAACCACAGATTCTTCATGCAAGAAATACCAGGGTATGAAGACTTTACCCAACCAGCTCCACAGCCCAAGCCAGGGGTGGGCTTTTGACTAGGTCCCTCAGGAGCATACCCAACCGACCCATACCTGTTGGAGTTCCCCCTCAGTGGGGCAGCTCATCCATTACCCCCACAGATGTCCTTTTATTGCCTCTGATGCCTGGGTGCTGCAGCTCATCCTGCAGGGCTACGAGCTGCACTTCACCCAGCTGCTGCCTCCCTTCATCTAAGGGGGAGTATCCCATGGACCCACTGCACCAAAGCCTTTTGCTAGAGGAAGTCTCTACTCTGTTGACTGACTTTGCCATTGAGCCAGTCCCACAGGTTGGAAAGGGATTTTGCTAAAGGTACTTCATAGTCCCCAAAAAGAAAGGAGGGTTTCAATCCATTCTGTATCTCTGGAATCTCAACTGGTTTCTCGTGTGTGAGTAGTTCGAGATGGTCTCGCTGGGGATGCTACTCCCTTATCATCTTAAGCATGACTGGCTATACCCCTTTGATCTCAAGGGTGCATACACACACATCCCAATCCACTCAAGTCACAGGAAATACCTCAGGTTTGTGCTGGGAGAACAGTACTACCAGTACCAGATGCTCCCCTTTGGGCTTGCTTCAGCACCTCACATCTTCACCAAGTGCCTTGCCGCCTACTTCTGCACCATGAAAAATCTTAGTCTTCCCCTACTTAAATGATTAGGTCATCAAAGGCCCCACCCGGATGCTGTTGGCAATCTGCTCACCTCACCATAGAGGTCTTTGAGCAGTTGGGGTTTGTCATCAATTACCCAAATTCTCACCCCCCAGCCCTCACAGTGACTGGAGTTAATCATGGCCCTCCTCAACACCATTCGAGCCAGGGCTGACAGAGGTGGCGGCAGTATGTGATGTTGATGCCACACCACAGCCAGGGGGATGCTGATGGTGCTCTGCCAGATGGTCTCCACCATACACTTTACCCCCTTGGCCTACCTTTTTATGCAGCAGGCACAATGGGACCCTCTGCATGCAGTGAAGCATGCCACAGGCCACCTCTGGGACATGGTAACTGCTACCACTGCTAGGTGCTGGTGACTAGAACCACCGAAAATACTTCAGGGCCTCCCACTCCAGGCAGAAACCCCTCGTTGGATGCTGGATCTCAAAGCTTAGGTGAGGGGCCCATCTTGGATGGTCTGTGGACGTAGGGCCTATGGTCTGGTCTGAGCAGGACAGCCTGCACCAGATGAACTTCCTCGAGTTGCAGACCATAGCGAATGCCAACCTGGCCTTCCAGGCACACCTGGCGGATCAGATCTTCAAGATCCAGACTGACAACCAGGTGGCAATATTCTATGTCAACAAACAGGGAGGCACAGGCTCATACCTCCTCTGCTGGGAAGCGGACTGCCTGTGGAAGTTTGCGCTATAACACATGATTGAGCTCACCAGGCAGATACGTTACTGAAGCTCCATGTTCTGGCGGATCAGCTAAGCAGAGTTATCCATCCACACAACTGGATCCTCCACAGAGGGGTGGTGGCATGAATCTTCTGAGTGTGGCACCCCCACGATCGACCTCTGTCAGGTTGCAGAACACCCAAATGGGCTGGTTTTGCTCTAGGAGGCCAGCCAGTGACCAGTTGGCCTCGGATGTTTCTTTCCTCCACCGGAGAATGGATCTGCTTTACACCTTTCCCCCAGTCCCTCTCACAGCAAAAGCTCTGTTGAAACTGCAGGCCAACAAGGGCACCATGATCCTCATCATCTGTACTGGCCCTGGCAGCCATGGTTCCCCCTGCTGCTGCAGCTCGCTCGGAGGGAGCCTCTCCATCTGGACTCCGCCCGGATCTCATCTTCCAGGATGGGGGAACCCTGTTGCACTCAGATGTCCACTCCTTGGCCCTCCCAGCCTGGATGTTAAGTAGGTAGTCCTGTTGGTGCCTCATCTACCCGATGGAGTCACGGAGGTTCTCCTGGTGTTGCGCAAAGATGCGATGTGTCAGGCTTATGCGTTCAAGTGGTGGAGGTTCACCTCTTTGTGTGCGAGTAGGGTGTTGGATCCCATCTGCACAATGGATCACTTGCTGGAGTGCCTCTTGCACCTCTCAAACTCAGGCCTGAAGTCCATCTCTGTCCGGGTCCACCTCAGCGTAATCGACACCTACCATCACAGCTTGCGGTCCAGGCTGTCTCTGCTCACCTGCTAGTGGCTCAATTCATATGTGGTTTGTTTCTCTCGAAGCCTCTCATCAAGCCCCCTATGGTGTCTTGGGATCTCAATGTGGTCCTTATGCAGCTCATGCAGGCTCCTTTTGAGCCATTGGACTCTTGCCCTCTCAAGTACTTGACCTGGAAGGTCCTGTTCTTGGTGGCAGTCACATTGGCCTTCCGGGACAGCTGCAGGCTCTGGTGGCCCATCCATCCTAAATCAGGTTCCACCAAAATCGGGTGGTCTTCTGAACACACCCGTGTTTTCAGCCAAAGGTGGTCTGAGTTCCACCTCAACCAGTCAATTGTCCTGTTGATTTTCTTCCCGAGGTCACATGCCAACCAGGGGGAAACAGCATTGAACACTCTAGACTAAGTGTGCCTCGGTCTTCTACATGGACCGCACCAAGGCTCATCAGTGGTCCACTCAGCTGTTTGTCTCATTTGACCCTGGTAACATGGGACTGCTGTCTCTTGTGCACACTGTCCCTGTGGTTGGCAGATTTCATCACCTTGGCATATTCACAGGCTGGACTGAGCTTCGAGGATCATGTCACGGCTTATAACATTTGATCCATGGCCGCCACATGGTCCTCGGTCCACACATTTACAGCCCACTATTGTCTGGATGGGGATTCCTGATAGGACAACAACTTCAGCCAGGCTATGCTCTAGCACCTCTTTGGGTATTAGGCCCAACTGCTGCCCACTGGCCCTTCTGTCCATCCAGGCTATCTGCAAAAGTTGACTAACATTGGTGCTGCTGTACGCTGAGGATACTGAATGGTGGAGTCTCTAGAGGGGACTACCTTCCTGTTGTTCAGTTTTTGTCACTCTTGTGGGCTTGGACTTCCTCTGTTTTCGGTAGCTTGTAGCTTGAGAGTCTGGTACACCTGTCCCATGCTAGGCTGAAAGTCAAGGTGCACGTGAGCGCTATAGCTGTTCACCACCCAATTGAGGGCAAACCCCTTGCAAGCCAGCCCCTAGTCTTGCGGTTTCTATGGGGCCTTATACTGTCAAATCCTCCTCTCTGCCCCCTGGTGGTCAAGTAGGACCTCAATGTGGTGCTCTCCCAGCTTACTAGACCACCATTCGAGCCCCTGGCCACGTGCACTTGTGGTAATTGTCCTGGAAGGTGGCCTTCTTAGTAGCCTTAACCTCAGCTTGCAGGATTAGCAAACACCAAGCCCTGGTGGCAGATCCTCCGTTCACTAGCTTCTTCAAGAACAGGGTGGTGCTGCACACTCACTCCAAGTTCCTCCCGAAGGTGGTGTCCCAGTTCCACCTCAACCAAGAGATTGTACTTCCCACCTTCTTTCCGTGGCCTCACGCCCGCAAAGAGGAGCTCATACTCCATGCACTGGACTGCAAATGGGCTCTGTCTGTCTATTTACAGAGGACCTGGGGCCACCATAAATCATTCCGAACAGAAGCTCTGCATTTCAAGCAAAGGTAAGCGTGTGTAGCTATTAATTACTAGTTCTCTGCCTGAGAGCTCTTAAAAGAGTTTTTAGTACTTTTTAAAACAAAGTTAACATTCTTGTTGGTGCCTTAGTTCAAAAGAAGAAATATTTTCTTTAGTGGTGTATATTTAGAAACTCTTTCAGTATCTTTCTCAGCTCTTTGAAGCTACTGCCACCTCATCAAGAGTTAGTGGGCCTGATTAGCCTGTGAAAGAACTGAGAGCAGCTGAGAGTTGCATAAAGAGCTTCAGAGCCCTGCATATTGAGGCATTCCTAACAGAGACTCTGCAATTCAAGCAAAGGTAAGCGTGTGTGGCTATTAATTACTAGTTGTCTGCTTGAGAGCGCTTAAAAGGGTTTTTGGTACTTTTTAAAACAAAGTTACATTCTTGTTGATGCCTTAGTTCAAAAGAGGAAATATTTTCTTTAGTGGTGTAAATTTTAGAAATTCTGCTTTCAGTATCTTTCTCAGCTCCTTGACGCTACTACCACCTCATCAGGTGTTAGTTCCCTCGCTACACCCCCCCCCCCAAACTCCTGCCCACCCCATGTGAGCAGTCCTGCTTTATAGGGCACCTCTCCAATTAGCTACAAACAGGGATTTGGAATAGCACATTTAGAACACACTTAAAGGAAGCAAAGGGTAGTGGTGGTTGGTGACGTTCTTCTGAGGGGATGGAAGGATACTCCTATGAAGAAAGGCTAAAAAGGTTAGGGCTCTTTAACCTGGAAAAGAGACGGCTGAGGAGAGATATGATAGAAGTCTATAAATTAATGAACGGAGTGCAACAGGTAAACGTAGATTGATTGTTTACATTATCAGAATATAGAAAGACTAGGGGACATGCAATGAAGCTACAGGGTAAACTATTTAAGACTAATAAAAGAAAATATTTTTTCACTTAACGTGTAATCAAACTCTGGAATTTGTTACCGGATGATGTAGTAAAGGCTGTTAGTGTAGCTGGGTTTAAAAAAGGTTTGGACAAGTTCCTGGAGGAAAGGGCCATAAACCATTATTAAGAAGGGACCCAGGATATCAATGCTTGACCCAGTACAAGCATTGTGGAACCTGTGTCTTTTGGGAAAACTGCTAGGTACGTATGACCTAGATTGGCCACTGTTGGAAACAGGATACTGGGCTTGATGGACCTTGGTCTGACCCAGCATGGCATATCTTATGTTCTTATGTAAAAGAGGTTAATTGTTTTTTCTCTGAAAGGATAGCTGGAAAACCAGCTGATACTTTGGTAGGTCTCTCTCTTTTGCTTCAATCGGTATCTAAGCTCCACCAACTGAACTACGGCTGGGAAAAATCATATCACCAAAGCTGTTGCCCCCATTACAGCTTCTGCCTTTGTCCAGACAGAGATCCCAATGCCAGTTAAAGGACCGGTTCCATGTGCATGAAGCCTGCATGCTGAAGTTCTCAGGAAACAAGTGGTGGAGCTCAGAGAAGAGGTGGTGAGGCTGAGGAGCATTCAAGACAGTGAGAAGTACATTGATGAGATGCTTCTTGAAACATCCAAGCTCTCCAGCAGAGGAGAAGATGGGAGCCTACAGAATGACGAAGATTGGACACAAGTCATCAGGGCCTGCAGAAACACCAATCCTGCTCCTCCAGCCCTTGAATTGAAGAACCATTATGCAGTCCTGGAAGTGGAGGAGGTGAAAGTATCCCAGGAAAGGGAAGAACCAGAGGTCGAGCACCCCCAAAGTTGCAGAATCAGTGACCACAAGGAAGCAAAGGGGTAGTGGTGGTTGGTGACTTTCTTCTGAGGGGTACTGAGGCATCCATCTGCTGACCAGACTTGCTGTCCAGAGAGGTATGTTGTCTGCCAGGTGCCAAAATCAGAGATGTTATGGAGAGTTTGCCAAGACTCATCAAGCCCACAGACTATTACCTGATGTTGCTCATCTATGCATAAATGATACTGCCAGGTATCCCTCTGAGCATATCAAAAGTGACTTCATGGCTCTGAGACAGAGGGTGAAGCAGACTGGTGTGCAGGTAGTGTTCTCTTCAATATTCCCCGCTGAGGGTAAAGGCCGAGAAGCTCGCATACTGAAGGTAAATTCATGGCTGCGTGGATGGTGGTGTTGAGAGATTTTGGTTTCCTGGACCATGGGATGCTATTCCAAGGGTTGCAGAGCAGAGATGGCATCCATCTATCCAAGAAAGATCGACATGTCTTCAGTAGCACACTGGCTAACCTACTGACAGCTTTAAACTAGATTCATTGAGGATGGGTGAAGAAAGCTCCCAGATGAAGAATCAGGAGCGGGACCTCAGAAAACACCCACAAACAGGAACAGAAGTGAGAGGCATCTTGAACGGTTTTCAGAAGACTGTGTTCATGAGGAACTAACTAAACTTAAAGTAGACAAAGCGATGGGACCAGATGGGATACACCTGAGAATACTGAGGGAACTTGGAGACATTCTAAAAGCTCTACTGACCGACCTTTTTAATGCCTCTTTGGAGTCGGGAGTGGTGCCAGAGGACTGGAGAGAGGCACATGTGGTCCCTTTACACAAAAGCAGACGTAAGAATGTGGTTGAAAACTACAGGCCAGTTAGTCTAACCTCTGTGGTAAGTAAATTATTGGAAACGCTGCTGAAAGAGAATATAATAAGGTTTCTGGAGTTCAATGGATTACCGGATCTGAGGCAGCATGGATTCACCAGAGGCAGGTCTTGTCAGACAAATCTGATTGATTTCTTTGACTGGGTGATGGACTGAGGGAGAGCCATAGATGTGGTGTATTTAGATTTCAGTAAAGCCTTTGACACTGTCCCGCCCAGTCAACTTATAAACAAAGTGAGCACCTTTAGGATGGATCCTAAAGTTACTGCTTGGGTTAGAAATTGGTTGAGTGGGAGGTGGCAATGGGTACAGCTGAGATTTAATGTTAAAAAATGCAAGGTCATGCATTTGGGCTGCAGCAATCCAAGGTAGCAATAAAGTATAGAGGGTGAAGTACTTCTGTCCACAAAAGAAGAGCTGGAGCTAGGTGTGATTGTGTCTGATGATCTTAAAGAAGTTAAACAGGTAGAAAAGGCAATGGTGAAAGCTAGAAGGATACTTGGATGCATAGGGAGAGGAATGACCAGCAGAAGAAAGGAGGTGATAGTGCCTCTGTAAAAGTCTTTGGTGCAACCTCTTTTGGAGTATTGTGTGCAATTCTGGAGATTGCACCTTTAAAAGGATATAAATAGGTTGGAGTCTGTGCAGAGGGTTGCTACTGAAAGAGTTAGTGGTCTTCGTTATAAAACATATGAGGACAGACTTAAGGAGCTTAATATGTATACTTTAGAGGAAAGGTGGGATAGAGGTGATATGATTAAGACGTTTAAATACCTCCATGGCATAAATGCACAGGAGGAGAGCCTCTTTTGATTGAAAGCAAGCCCTGCTACGAGGGGACATAGGATGAGGGTGAAAGGGGGATAGACTCAGGAGTAATATGCGGAAATATTTCTTTACGGAAAGAGTGGTAGATGCGTGGAATAGTCTCCCCGTGGAGGTGGTAGAGATGAGGACAGTATCTGAATTCAAAAAAGCATGGGACAAACACAGAGGATCTCTTAAGGAAAAAAGGGGACGGTTGTAGCGGTTGATATGGAAGGGCAGTCTAGATAGATCATGTGGTCTTTTTCTGCCATTATGTTTCCATACGTTTATGTTTGTTTATGTTTATTTAGAATTTCATATACCGCTCAGGCCAAAAAGGCATTAGAGCGGTTTACAATACTACATTATTCAAGAAAATAGGAAAGGAACGCCATTTATATGATAGGACAGCTAAAGAACAGAGACAGTTAAATAGATAAGATAAGGAGAAATACAAGGAACAGTTACCACAATAAGTAGGCACGAACAGTCCAGCCAAAGCTATCGGTGCAATTTCCAGCGACGGACGCCACGGACCAATGCCTAAGGGCCACGCCAAAGGGCCCTCTGGCGAGGCCCTCAGGCGCGGGCGCGCCTCCGCAAAGGCAGATCTTAAGCCGTTTCACATGGCTGCTGATTGGTGGCTGCGGGAGGAGGGGGGAGCTCCTGCTCTCACCCCCGACGTGATGGCTGCTCTCCTCGCGCCTCCATATGTGAGGACCTACTTCCTGCTGCTTCACGGAGAAGACGTAGTTACTCGGCTGTAGCAGGTGTTCTCCGTGGACAGCAGGAATAAGTCTTCACAAACCTCTTACCTCCCCCCGAGTTGTTTTTTTCTTGGCTACTGCTTTGAAATTTGACTGGAGAAGATGGCGCTGCAGCAGGTAGGAAGGCAGACATGTATGCGCAGTGCAGATTCCAATGGAAGCTGGGGTGCATTCTGTGTGGGCTCCATCAGTAACGTCACCCATATGTGAGGACTTATTCCTGCTGCCCATGAAGGATGAGTAACTACACTATACCCCAGATGGATCCCGGAGACATTGGTCAAAGCTATTCAGTCCAGTGATAGCAACAACATAGATACATGCTGACAGAAAAAGACCATATGGCCTATCTACTCTGCCCTTCCATATCAACCACTCCAGCAGTCCCCTTTTTTCCTTTAGCAATTCTCTGTGCTTGTCCTGTGCTTCTTTGAATTCAGATACTGTCCTCATCTCTACCACCTCCACTGGGAGACTGTTACATGGATCCACCACTCTTTTCATAAAGAAATATTTCTATATATCACTCAAGAACTCAAGTCAAATCCTTGCATGAGCAAACACTGCCATGGGGCAGGTCCACAGCCTGGGAGTGCTTTTGGTCCGAACGCATGGACTTAGATGGTTTTGCTGAGGGAGGAATGTGAAACACAAGATCCCCCTGACCCCCTTTCCATAGGCATGATGAAATAATGCAGCAAACTCTGCTGCTGCTGGATCCTGGACCAGGGGAAAAACCACTGCGGAGGCAGGAGTGGGAGGGGGGCACTCCCCCTTCAGAAGCGACTGGGAAACCAGTAGGGGTGCCTGCATTGCTGTTGTGTATTGAGAATTTTGATGATGCTGCAGGTTGGCCATCCTAGATCTAAAGGGAGTCAACCACTCCTTGAGAGTTCCCTGCTTTTGCATGGAAACACTCAGATCCGTGATTCAGTCCACACATCAGGGTGAGTTCCTTGCTTCTTTGGATCTAGCAGAGACTTATTTTCATATTCCCATTAGGAAGGATCAACACAAGAAGGTGGTCTGAATCCACCACAGAAGACTATGCCTCTGCCTGAACAATTGTCTATCCCCTTGAAGAAGCCACTAGGATCAGCTGCACAAGCAGCCCTCAACTGATCTAACAGATACTGGTGTCGCTTGCTGCAGTCAAGACACTAGGGAAGTGAAGGAGGCATGCCCGTGCTGAGAGGAGGTACATTTGTGATGGCACAGAAATTCTAATCAGGCGGGAAACAGTCCACAAGCAGCGACCCCTATGCGGTAACTAGGAGAGGGTACTTATAAACCGATGAAAACTCCCTGGGTGCTCACTTCACTGCTGCCGTTACGGCCACCAGTGGGGGTGGGGGGGAGGAAAGAGATGGTTACTCAGCACAGTTCCTTAAAAGGACAGCTCATGAAGAAACCAAATAAAAAGAAAAATGCTATACTTTTTTTTTTCTTTTAAATAAAATAAAAGCTAAGTAACCAAATCAGACAAACATTAGCCTAAGAACTCCCAGAAAGTACACTGTAAAATTCAACTGGTCCTCGTTACCAGAAGATTGCCCCCAAATAAGATGACTGCACAGAGGGGTATCTCAAATATGCCCTGGGATCCCAAATAACCAAGTTCAATTGTCAGGCCTTAGCTGCACGGCAAGCAACCACCATCTGCTGGAGACAGAGAAAATACTGGAGAGTGCTCCTAGCTGTACCAGGTTTTATGCCAGTGATGTCATGGCACTGTTCTGTTTTTTCCTCTGTCTCCATCATCTGCTCACAGTGAGAGATAACCCAGTAGTCTGAGGATCTGGAATAGAATTTTGAGACACTAGCTTATATGGTCATGCGTATATCCTGGGCAGGGCTAGTTTAAAAAAAAAAAAGTCTGAAAGTCTCTCAGCCTTTTAATTGTCTTTATTTATACTATTGTATTAGTATCAAAATAACATAATTTTAATGCCATCAAATCTCTAATAAAAAGTAGAGAAGAGTAAAAAACCTGTAGTGCAGTCAGACTTCATTCCTCCACCCCTCTGAGTTTTATTGACTATCATTTTAGACATACTCTGATCAAAAACAGCTAAACTGGTTGATGGCAAATAACCAGATGACTACTGGGATTTTAGGATAGTAGTCCTAAACTGTTTGTTCTTTAGGAACAAGCAGGAAGTCAATCCTCACTTATGGGTGACGTCGGCACTGACGGAGCCCATGCAGAGCAACTCCCCAGCTTTCAAAGAAAGCCTTTGGGATTGCTGCCACACATGCGTGGTCCTTGTCCCGCCCAAGGGTGCCATCTTGCTCAGTCTCCCTTTTTCCATGGAGCCCTTCAGACGCACGTCCTCGTCCCTCAGAAAAAGTGTTTCGTTCTCAGCCTCTGCCCTTGATTTTTTCCGGTAGCACCAGTCCTCTACCCGTCCTCCCCTGCTCTGTTTTTTTCCCTTGAGCGAGGGGACGCCTTTCTGTTAGTTTTCTCTTCCACGGGCTTCACACCCTTTTTTCTCAACTGCTGGCCGCAAAGGTCTTTGACCTAACAGGGGCCCTTTTTTGTTTCCATGGCCACCGGATTTAAGAAATGTGACAAATGCTCCAAAAACATGTCGCTCACAGACACCTACGACTGCTGTCTTCGGTATCTTGAGGCCAACCATGACCCGGAGCTCTGCTCTCTTTGCAAGAAAATGTCTTCCAAGGCCCTGCTAAGTCGTAAGCAGAAGTCCGATGACATTTTCCAGAAGGTAGCACCGGAATCCCTGGTGGCACCCTCTATCCCTCCGCAGGTGGGATCCCCCACTTCGGCCTAGCGCTCTTGGTGGCATTCCAAACAGGAGTCCCCTGAAGTGGAGAGGCATTAGAAGAAGAAAAAGACCTCAAAGTCGCTGTCGGGGGCCCCAGACAAGCACGAACACGCTCAGTCGCTCAGCCCCCCCCCCCCCTCGGCGTTCCCAAGAGTCTGACAAGGAGCGGCCTCGTAAGGTACCTCATACAGATACGGAGGCCTTTGGCAATGGCGCTGGTCTTCTGAGTGCCGTCCCGGTGAGGACCCCTTCTCCTCCTCCACGCCAGACCCGGTAAATCCGGTGTCGATGTCGCGTTGGAACTCCGAATGCTGGCACTAAAGCACAGCATTTCTGCCTTCTTAGCTGCCCAGCAGGCGCTCATGCCCAGCACGGCTGGCTCACGCCTCGAGACTGAGGTTCCCTCGAGAGGGACACTGCAGCCTGCCCTGGAAACCCCCAAGAGCTGTTTGCCTCGTGAGGGTCCTCAGCATCGGTCTTGCTCGCCTTCCTGGTCCTCAGGACTGAGATCCTCCAAGGTAGGCTCCAAGTGGGCCTCAACCTCTGGACAGGGTGACCAGCCCGAGTCAGACTCCTTCTCAGACCTCTCGGACTGGGAATCGGACAGGGATACCTCCCCGGAGACCTGTGCCCACAGGGACCTCCCTTCGGGCCCGTCCCCATCGGCCTCTCGGAGGCATTCACCACTCGAGGACACATCATTCCTCATGTTTGTGCAGGACATGGCATGAGCCCTCAGCCTGGCTATGCAGAATGAAGAGGAGCCACAAGCTGAAGAGCTTGATATTCTACAGTATGAGTCCCCACCTCGGTAGTCTCTTACTATTCCGGTTCCCCCATTTTGTAAAGGCTGCTCCTTCGCATGTGAGAGACACCTGCTTCAGACCCCATAGTGAGTAAGCGCCTTGACGCCATGTACAGGGTCCAACGTGGCTCGGATTTCCGCAAGACCCAACTCCTGCACACCTCAATGGTTTTGGAGTCGGCAATGCGGAAGCAAAAGAGCCTGAAGTCACACTCTTTAGTCCCCCCCCAGGCAGGGAGTCGAGAGCTTGCGATGCCCTTGGGCACAAGGCCTATCAAGGATCCATGCTCACATGCCACATCCAGGCATACCAATTGTATATGGGCATGTTCCTGCGGGACCTCGCCAAGGAGCTCGGCGGGTTCTCCATAGGTCTCGGGGGTGAACCCCTTCTCAGGTTCCAAACCCTCCTGAAATCTGTCACGGAGTGCTCAAAGTACCTCTCCTGCGCTGTGTATGATGGGTTTGAGTCCTCCACCCAAGTGGCAGCAGCTGGCATTGGGGCCCGACGCCAGGCACAGCTCTAATCCTTGGACCCGGAATAGTGGTTCCAGGAGAAGCTCCTGGACGTCCCCTGCCTTGGCAAGCAGCTGTTTGGTAAACCCATGGAGGATAAGGCTGCTGAGATAGAAACAGAGTTTGTCACTCAACCCCATCTCTCGCGTGACACCACCTCCCTCCCTCAGAAGAAACAGCAAAGAAACTGTTCTTCCAAAGGAAGGGCCTCGCCTACTGGGGCTATTCTCCTTTTCCACCCACCCCCATGCCGGCCTCCGGCATGCAGGGAAAGGGAGGTGCGTATAGCCTAAAGGACTAAAGGCCCAGCAACCGGCGCCACCCCAACCTGCGTAAGGTTTTAGGCTATGCCGTCGGTGTCAATCCCCTCCCCCCCCCGGCAGCACTTCTGCCGGTGGGGGGATGCCTGTCCCTATTCGCCCCGCAGTGGGCTTCGTACACCTGGGTCCTCAGAGTGATCCAGGACGGCTATCATCTTTGCTTGGACAGGCACCCGCCTCCTTTCTTGCCAACGGAACCTACTCTGCTCCTTGCACACCAGGTCTTATTGCAGCGGGAGCTGTCAACCTCCTCCCCCAATGGGTGGTCGAGAGAGTACCGCTGCATCTTTGCGGCCATGGGTTCTACTCCCGCTACTTCCTCGTTCCAAAAAAGATGGGGGGGCCTGTGCCCCATCCTTGACCTTCGAAACCTAAACAAGTTCCTGGTGCAGGAGACGTTCAAGATGTTATTGCTTGGCATTCTGCTGCTCTTCCTTCAGCAGGGCGATTGGCTATGCTCCTTGGACCTCTAGGACGCTTACGCCCACATTCTAATCCACCCTCATAGGCAATACCTACGCTTCAGGGTGAAAGGGGACCACTACCAGTACAGGGTGCTCCCCTTTGGGCTTGCGTCCGCACTGCGGGTTTTCATAAAGCGTCTCTCCATGGCTGCCGCCTCCCTCAGGCAGCAGGGCATACCTGTCTTCCCCTACCTTCGATTGACAAAGCCTGGCGGCGTCGCGAACTATCCTCTTCCTCGAACACCTCAGCTTCTTGGTCAACTACTCCAAGTCCCATCTCGAGCCAGTTTGGACTCTGGAGTTCATCGGTGCCTGCCTCAACACAGAGCGAGCGACCGCCTTCCTGCCCGCAGATCAGGTGGACCGCTTCCAGGCCGTGGCGGCCCAGGTCCAGAGCAGGACTTGGGTTATGGTGCAGGTCATGCTGCGCCTCTTAGGACACATGGCCTCCACCGTCCATGTGGTCCCCCATGCCTGCATGCACATGCGGACAGCTTGGTGATGCCTAAGGGCACAACAGAGCCAGGCCTTCGGCCACCTCAGGGACCCTATCCGGGTCTCCCGCAGTCTCCGCGACTCCCTGAGTTGTCTTCGGAGAATGCCCTTCCAGATCCCACAGCACGAGCTCGTCCTGACGGATGCTTCCCTGCTGGGGTGGGAAGTCCACTGCGGCGCATTGTGCACCCAGGGGCAGTGGTCGCCTGAGGAGTCTCAGCACAGCAGATCAACCTACTCGAGCTTTGGGCAGTCCGATGGGCCCTGAGGGCCTTCAAGGGCTATCTGAGTTGAACGTCGGTACTCGTGCAGACTGACAACAGAGTAGCCATGTTCTACATAAACAAGGAGGGGGGAATAGGATCACACCTCCTCTGCCGAGAGGAGATCCTCCTTTCTTCCTTTGTCTTGCCGGGGGATGACACTGCGAGCGGTCTACCTTCCAGGCCAGGAGACTGTCCTCGCAGACAAACTCAGCAGAATCCTCCGCCCACATGAGTGGCACCTGGAGGTTGCTGGCGTCTTGTTCCATCAGTGGGGGATCCCATCCATGGGCCTGTTTGCCAGTCCGGTGAATGCACAGCTTCCCTGCTTCTGCGGCCTGGTCCCACACCTGAGCAGGGTGGCCCCGGATGTGTTCCTCTTGAGCTAGATCTCTGGCCTTCTTTACGTATTCCCTCCCACTCCTCTCTCATTGCGAGGATCCTCCACAAGGTTCAGCAGGACCTAGCTTCGGTGATCCTCGTGGCCTCAACAACCTTGGTTCTCGCTTCTGCTCTGGTTCTTGTCCGAGCCTCCAGTCCCCTTGGGCTGTGCCCCGGGCCTGTTGACACAGGAGGGTCGGGTGCTCCACCTGAACCTAGCCTCACTGGCCCTTACAGCTTGACAGCTGAACGGGTCGCCTTAGCTCCGCTGTGCTTCCCAGAGGACGTAGAAGAGATTCTCCTCACGTTGAGGAAGAACTCAACGAGATGGGTGTATGTCTAAGTGGCGATGCTTCTCAACCTGGTGCTCCGAGCTCCAGATCGACCCATTCTCCTGCTCTACCTGGTGGATCAGTATCTCCTCCACCTATCAAAGGCAGGGTTGAAATCCAATTCGGTCAGAGTGCACCTGAGCGCCATTTCAGCAAACCATCTCCCCGTCAAGAGGAAACCCCTCTCGGGACAGCCCTTGGTCTCCTACTTCATGTGAGGTCTCTTGCTTTCAAAGCCTCCCATCCGGCCTCCGCCGATGGAGTGGGACCTCAATGTGGTACTGATGTAGCTTACATGAGCATCCTTCAAGCCGATGGTGACGTGTTTGCTTCGGCATCTTTCCTGGAAGGTGGTCTTCCTGGTGGCCTTGACGTCGGCTCGCCAAGTCAGCAAGCTTCAGGCCCTCATGGATGAGGCTCCATATACCAGGTTCTACGGGAACAGGGTAGTTCTCCGCACCCATCCCAAGTTCCTACTGAAGGTGGTCTCGGACTTTCATCTCAACCAGGAGATAGTCTTGCTGACCTTCTTCCCAAGACCACACGCTGACCAGGCATTGACGGTGTTACATACTCTCGACTGCAAGAGGGCTCTTGCCTTCTACCTGCAGCGTACCCAGGGTCATCGCAAGTCCGACCGGCTCTTTGTCGCCTACGACCCCAATCGCCTGGGGCAAGCAGCCACCAAATGCACCATCTCTGTTTGGGTGGTGGACTGCATTGCTTTCGCCCAAGCAAAGGCGGGTACCCCACTGGATCGGCAGGTCACCGTGCACGGCGTCCGAGCCAAGGCGGCTTCGCTGCGCTCAGTGCCTCTAATGGACATCTGCTGGGCTGCGACCTAGTCTTCAGCAAACACTTTTGCTGTACACTACTGCCTTGAGAGGGAGTCCCGCTGGGACAGCGCCTTTGGCCAGGCTGTACGCCGTAACCTGTTTGGGATATAAGCAACTCCTGCCCTCTGACTCTTCTTCGACGGCTACTGTGAGCTTCACCCCGGGGACCCAAAGACTCGGGCTCCTTCTGGTGTCAACTTCTGCTCACAGCCTTGTGGAGGTGTTTTTGGGTTACCGGTCGGTAGCCTGTACCTGGGGAGTGCCATAAGTGAGGGCTGACTTCCTGCTTCTTCCTGGAGAAAGCGTAGTTACTCACTTGTAACAGGTGTTCTCCAGGGACAGCAGGAATCAATCCTCACTACCCTCCCACCTTTCCTGAAGAGTTGCTATTTTGTCCTCCTCTTGCCATCTGCTTAGTAGGGCTCTAGCTAGGGGACCTGACTAAGCAAGATGGCACCCTTGGGTGGGAAGAGGACCATGCATGCGTGGCAGCAATCCCAAAGGTTTTCTTTGAAAGCTGGGGAATTGCTCCACGCGGGTTCCGTCGGTGCTGATGTTGCTCATAAGCGAGGACTGATTCCTGCTGTCTCTGGAGAACACCTGTTACAGGTGCGTAACTACGCTTTTCACTTCCTCTATTAACTGCATTAGGTCATACAGTTTCAATTTATGAATACATCTACCATTTCAAGCTGCTCAGGACTTCTGTCCCATGATCTATTGCTGCATAATGTAATGAAGTAGCAAAACATGAAAGCAGTTAGTTACAAGCTCTTCAGACAGTACAAAAAGTACAACTCATTGGGAAAAGACAAAACATGTGAAAATTTAGAGCTGCTTTCTGGAAGATAGTGAGTAAAACAGAATGCCAACAAAAAACATGTGTCTGTTTTGCTGATTGAATGTTTATGGAAAGCATATAAGAATTTTGAATGTCCATCCAGGAAGCTTTTGAAATTAAAGGTTTTTATTCTGTGAAGGCGGTACAATCAATTTTAACTGCATCCAGTGTGAGCTTCCCAGCATAAGAAAATAATGGTGGTAGAAAAGTGGTAAGTGAGCAAAGCTCAGATTCAGATTCAGATTCACAACTTTTTTCCATAGTGCTAATGCTAGTTGCTAACATATTTATTGGCAAATAGTTCACTGTTGTGGTGTCAGTGGGTTGAACATCTTGTTCTGAAATAGTCTGAAGTCTAATTAGTTCTTCTGATACCAAAGTTTTATACAAACAAGGAATCTTATGCTTATAAATGCAACCATCAACTGTTGTACTATTGAGTTCTTGTGGTTGATAATTTCCTTCTGGATTTTGCAAGTGAAAAGTTGGGCTGCATTCAGCATTGTCAAAGGTGACAGTGTAACTGATGGTCAGGGGCTCTTTATCATTGAAGCTCTCTTCTATTTCCATAGTTTCAGGCTCTTCGAAGTCATTCAAGAACTGCTCTGAATAGAGTTTAGTTTTATCCTAAAGAAATGTATACATATATACATGTGTTACTCAGTAAACAATATATAAGAATCTTCATCTTAGCAACCATGGGAAGGCAAATTTCCAAATGTTACATATGTAAGCAGGTGTTGCCTGTAGGAAGGGGGGGGGGGAGCTTTGAAAATTCCATTGCCCTAAGCCTGTGGGTTTTAAAATATGATCTTGCTTTCATGGAGCCAATCTGCACCTGCTTTAAAACAGACACAAAGCACACGATGGCCTAAATTTGCAAAGGAAAGCTTTGAGGAGTTTCCCTTTAAAAAGGAATCCACAGAAATAAACTTTAAAGAAGAATGAAAAAAGGATTTTGCTTTTCAAATTATAAGCAGTTCTCTGGAACTGGAAGGCAAAGATGCAACAGACCATCTTTAACTATTCAGGTGTGGTTGATTTCAAATAAAGTACTTTCATAGTAGCTAATGTCAGACAGAGGCACCCTGCAATTATAGTCACACAAATCCAGAATCCCAGGTTAACAATTAATCTTTAAACAAAATCCTATTTATAGACAAAACACGAGTGGTCTGTTAGATGTAGAGTTTATTTTTCTTTATTTTTTTGTTTCTATACCACTTAATCCTACGGTCAAAACGGTTTACATTGTAACTGGGAATTTAACTTGGAGGAACATTTAACTATCTGTACAGTTTGGGAAGTCATATGGATGAAGGTGGTCAGTGGAGGAGAGAGTAAGGAGGGGAGTAGATTTGGGTTGGGGGGGAGGGGGGTTGTGTGGTTGAGCATGAGACCCTTCACCAAATAACATAACTATGTCAACAGTGAAATATAAAATGTCTATTTAACAGGTTTTTAAATACCACTTTATCATTTCTGTCAAAGCAGTTTACATTGTAACTTGAACTTGGTAGTGTACATTAAACAGGGACATTGATAACTTGGATTTTTCTGAGGCAATGGAGGGTTAAGTGACTTGCCCAAGGCCACAAGGAGTGCTAGTGGGAATTGAACCCTGGTCTCTTGGTTCCCAAGCTGCTACTCCACTCTTTCCCCTCTTATTCTCTCCCTGCACCCCCCCTCCTTGAGAACTCCACTCTTCTGGCAGATCCCTTCTATCTATGTCCTTCTCTTCTAAAACCAACTCCAGACTTCAATCTTTCTACCTGGCTGCTCCTTATACTGACTCTGGTAGTTTGTTCCAGGCATATCAGGCTCCATCTCTGGCCCTGTTCAAATCCAGGCTAAAAACTTACTTCTTTGAGACTGCTTTTGGATCCTGATCCTTCTAGTCGTCCTGTTCACCTCCTATGTTTTTCCTTGCCATTCCCCTAGATATATTCTAGTTCCCACTTGTGCTGTCTGTCTTGACTAGACTGTAAAGTCTTATGAGCAGGGACTATTTCTTACATGTTTCTGTAGAGTGCTGGGAATGCCCTATAGCGCTATATAAATGATTTGTTGTAGTAGTAATGCTGGGAGGCCTTTGTCATTAAATTATTAAGATGTGCTCATGACACAAAGGACTGTCCAGGCTTATTGGTATTAGAGCACTGCAGAGGAGGGGACCAGAGCACACTAGATATCTCAAATTACAAGCACAGTGGTTCCATAAAGTGAGGACAATCTAGAATTCCCAGGGTACAGGTGCCAAAGCCACTAATTGGTTTTATTTGGCTCTTCGGAGTCACTTCCATACTTGTAATCATAGCTCATCATTCCTGTGGTAGTTCAGAGACAGATTCTGTGGCAAGATTTAGGTAATTCTATAGCAAACATTTTGCAACACATCTTAAGACATTTGAATCATTTTGCATATTTAATACTGTAAATATCTATCTGTGTGTTAAAAATATTTCAAAAATTGCCTCGAGTCTGTATGCTTAATTTTGTTCTTTTGGGAAGTTTTCAGGGTGGGAAATCTAGAGAAGAGATGTGGGATAATGAGGAAAAGAGGGAAGATGTTAGGGGGAACAAGGAGGGAAGCTTGAGCTTCAGGGCCGGTTTGCCTATATGCCACGTACGCCGTGGCGTAGGGCCCACAGCTGGCAAGGGCCCACCGGGAATGTTTTTTGCACAGGGCCCCGCGTTTCAGGGGGCCCCGCGCAAAAAACATTCTGATCCATCATTAAAATTAAAAAAAAAAAAAAAAAAGCTGTCGCTGCCTCTGCCGGGGTCGGGGCCACCGCGGCAGAATCGAGTGTGCCGCGGGGCCCCCCCTGCCCAGCAGAGCACACGCGCCGGCTTTCAGAGCGCGAGGTGAGTTTCTCCCTCGCTGCTCTGTTAAGCCCGCGGGGGCTGATGGGAAGTCCCATCAGCCCCCGCGGGCTGAAACAGAGCAGCGAGGGAAAAACTCTTCCCTCGCGCTCTGAAAGCCGGCGCGTGTGACTGGAGGGAGGCAGCTGAGAGAGGTGATACCGGGGAGGGCAGGCTCTGCTGGGCAGGGGGGGCCCCGCGGCACACTCGATTCAGCCACGGCGGCCCCGGCCCCGGCAGAGGCAGCGACAGCTTGTTTTGTAAAAAGAAATTCGCTGGGCTGGGGGGGTTAGGACTGGTGATGGGCTGGGGGGGTTAGGAGTGGTAATGGCTGTGGGCTGTTGGGGGGGTAGGAGTGGTAATGGCTGTGGGCTGTTGGGGGGGTTAGGAGTGGTGATGGGCTGGGGGGGTTAGGAGTGGTAATGGCTGTGGGCTGTTGGGGGGGGGTTAGGAGTGGTGATGGGCTGGGGGGGTTAGGAGTGGTAATGGCTGTGGGCTGCTGGGGGGGTTAGGACTGGTGATGGGCTGGGGGGGGTTAGGAGTGGTAATGGCTGTGGGCTGTTGGGGGGGTTAGGACTGGTGATGGGCTGGGGGGGTTAGGAGTGGTAATGGCTGTGGGCTGTTGGGGGGGTTAGGACTGGTAATGGGCTATGGGGGGGGGGTTAGGAGTGGTGATGGGCTATGGGGGGGGCTATGGGGGAGCTAAGTCTATATGGGCTGATGGGATTAGGACTGGAAGTGGGTTGATGGGGGCTTAGGACTGGTAATGGACTATGGGGGGGGCTTAAACTAAAAATTGGGTGATGGGGATTAGGACTGGAAATGGGCTGGTGGGATTAGGACTGGGAGTGGGCTATGGGGGGCTAGGACTGGTAATGGGTTGGGGGGGTTGCTAGGACTGGAAATGGGCTGGGTGATTAAGACTGGAGGTGGGCTGATGGAGTTAGGACTGGTAATGGGCTGTGGGCTGTTGGGGGGGGTTAGGACTGGTAATGGGCTATGGGGGGCTAGGACAGGAAATGGGCTGATGGGAAGGGGTTAGGACTTGAGGTGGGCTGATGGGGTTACATAAGAACATAAGAACATAAGATATGCCATACTGGGTCAGACCAAGGTCCATCAAGCCCAGTATTCTGTTTCCAACAGTGGCCAATCTAGGTCATACGTACCTAGCAGTTTCCCCAAGGGACACAGGTTCCACAATGCTTGTATTGGTTCAAGCATTGATATCCTGGGTCCCTTCTTAATAATGGTTTATGGACCTTTCCTCCAGGAACTTGTCCAAACCTTTTTTAAACCCAGCTACACTAACAGCCTTTACTACATCCTCCGGTAACAAATTCCAGAGTTTGATTACACGTTGAGTGAAAAAATATTTTCTTTTATTAGTCTTAAATAGTTTACCCTGTAGCTTCATTGCATGTCCCCTAGTCTTTCTATATTCTGATAAGGTAAACAATCGATCTACGTTTACCCGTTCCACTCCGTTCATTAATTTATAGACTTCTATCATATCTCCCCTCAGCCGTCTCTTTTCCAGGTTAAAGAGCCCCAACCTTTTTAGCCTTTCTTCATAGGAGTAGCCTTCCATCCCCTTTACCATTTTGGTGGCTCTTCTCTGAACCTTTTCTAAAATTGCTATATCCTTTTTAAGATACGGCGACCAGAATTGCACACAATATTCAAGGTGCGGTCTCACCATGGAACGATATAGAGGCATTATAATATCTTTTGTTTTATTTTCCATTCCTTTCCTTATCATACCTAGCATTCTATTTGCTCTCTTGGCCGCCGCTGCACACTGGGCCGAGGGTTTTAACATGGTATCCACAAGGACGCCTAAATCTTTTTCTTGGGTGGTGGTTCCTAATGTGGAACCTTGCATCGTGTAACCATAGTTTGGGTTGTTCTTCCCTAGGTGCATAACCTTGCACTTCTCCACATTAAATTTCATCTGCCATTTTGATGCCCAGTCTTCCAATTTATCAAGATCCTCTTGCAATTTTCCACAATCCTCCTGGGTTTTAACAACTTTAAATAGTTTTGTGTCATCAGCAAATTTGATAACCTCACTCGTTATTCCACTTTCCAGGTCATTTATGAATATGTCAAAAAGCAGCGGACCCAGCACAGATCCCTGGGGTACACCACTATTCACCTTTCTCCATTGGGAAAATTGGCCATTTAGCCCTACCCTCTGCTTTCTATCTTTTAACCAGTTCCTGATCCACAGTAGTACACTGCCTCCTATCCCATGACTCTTTAGTTTTGCCAAAAGTCTCTCATGAGGGACCTTGTCAAAGGCTTTCTGAAAGTCCAGATACACAATATCAACCGACTCACCTTTGTCCACCTGTTTATTCACTCCTTCAAAAAAACATAACAGATTAGTAAGACAAGATCTTCCTTGTCTAAAGCCATGTTGGCTGTCTCCCATTAGGTCATGACTATCTATATGCTGAGTAATTTTATTCTTTATGATGGTTTCTACCATTTTTCCCGGTACTGATGTCAGGCTCACCGGTCTGTAGTTTCCCGGATCACCCCTCGAACCCTTTTTAAAAATTGGTGTTACATTGGCGATCCTCCAATCCTCAGGTATTAGAGATGATTTTAATGATAGTTCACAGATTACTGATAGCAGGTCTGCAATCTCAAATTTCAGTTCTTTCAACACCCTTGGATGTATACCATCCGGCCCAGGTGATTTGCTACTCTTCAGTTTATCTAATAGTTGTAGGACATCTTCCCGATGTATCGATATTTCCTTCAATTCTTCCACACCTTTAAATACCACTTCAGTCGTGGGTAACATCCCTACATCTTCCTCAGTAAAGACCGAAGCAAAGAATTCATTCAGTCTCTCCGCTATCGCCTTGTCGCCTCTTAGTGCTCCTTTAACCCCTTTATCATCTAATGGACCAACTGACTCTCTCACGGGTTTTTTGCTACGAATGTACTTGAAAAGGTCTTTATTTCGCGTTTTTGCTTCCGCAGCAAGCTTCTTCTCAAATTCTCTCTTTGCCTGCCTTATCAATGCCTTGCATTTGACTTGCCAGTGCTTGTGCTGTTTCCAGGTTTCATCATTTGGCTCTTTTTTCCATTTCTTGAAAGATGCTTTTTTGGCAACAACAGCCTCTCTGACCTCAGCTTTAAACCATGCTGGCAATTTTTTGGACTTCCTTCCACTTTTCTTAAAGCGTGGAATACAGCTGGTTAGGACTGGTAATGGACTGTGGGCTGATGGGGGGGTTAGGACTGGCAATGGGCTATTGGGGGGGTTAAGACTGGTAATGGGCTGTTGGCTGATGGGGGCTGTCTGGTAATGGGCTATGGGGGCTGTCTGGTAATGGGCTATGGGGGGTTAGGACTGATAATGGACTATGGGGGGGGGGGCTAGGACAGGAAATGGGCTGATGGGGAGGGGTTAGGACTTCAGGTGGGCTGATGGGGTTAGGACTGGTAATGGACTGTGGGCTGATGGGGGGGGGTTAGGACTGGCAATGGGCTATGGGGGGCTGACTGGAAATGGGTTGATGGGGGTTAGGACTGGAAGTGGGCTGATGGGGGGTTAGGACTGGTAATGGGTTATAGGGGGGGCTTAAACTGAAAATGGGGTGATGGGGGGTTAGGACTGGAAGTGGGTTGATGGGGGGGGGCTAGGACTGGTATTGGGTTGATGGGGGGGGCTAGGACTGGAAATGGGCTAATGGGGGGCTAGGACTGGAAATGGGCTGATGCAGGGACTAGAAGGGAATGGATGCTGGGTGAGGCTGGAACTAGAAGGGAGCTGGTGTTGGGGGAGGATTAGAATGGGATGGGGCTGGGAGAGTAAAATGGAGAGGGGAAAAATATTTTGTGTGGGAGGGATAAAAAATCTACAATTGGCCGGGTATTGGGAGAGTAAGTGGGGATTGAGGATGGAGGGGTAAATTTTGAGTAGATGAAATAGGAATGAGGAAAGAGCAAAAGGAGAAAGATTAGTATGTTAAAGCAGATGTAGAGAGAGAATGGAAAAAAAAAAAACAAGAAGACAGAAGAAAGGACAAATGGACAGCAGATGGAGAGTTAGCAGAAGACACGAAGAAACCAGAAGAAAGTGGCTGGAACAATTGCAACTGAAAAAAAATGCACAAAAGGTAGAAAAATATCTCTTTATTTTGAATTTATTAACTGGAATATGTCAGCTCTGGGAAATGTGCATCATTAATTTTTGCGCTTTGTTTAGTACAAGAGGAAATTAATTTATAGTTTTATTTCTACAGTGTTGTTGTATATTCCAAGTTTGGCTTTTGGGGTTCCCAGTTTAATTATTGTCTTCCTGTTTCTAAATTGTGATTCCTTGTTTGGTGATGGTCTATGTTGTGCATGTGTAACTGAGCTGAGGTATTCTGTTTATATAATTCCTATTTGACATTGCCACTTGTTCTTTCCCCAGTAGGTCATGTATTGTTCTCTGAAATGTATTGGTTTAATATTTGCAGTGTTGCCTTTTGATAGTTAGGGTATGGTGCTTTGTGAGTCCTGGTAGTGCTGTTAGGATATGGCGGGTTTGCTATGGGTTCTAAATGGGCAGTGTTTGTAGTAGTTCCTAATGTGCCTGGCGGTTGGTACTGGATTATAGTAATGTAGAAACCTTTTAGTCTTTCTTTATCCATATACTCATTAAGAGGCATGTTTACTAAAAGTTAGTGTATGGCAGAGCTACTCAATTCCAGTCCTGGTGGTCCACAATCCTGCAGGTTTTCAGGATATCCCTAATAAATATGCATGAGATATATATGCATTGGAGATATCCTGCCAACCTGACTGGTTTGTGGCCCTCCAGGGCTGGATTTGGAGACCCCTGCCTTACATCTCTGTCATTTACGATTGTGAGTGGGCAAGGTGCAGATGTCCAAGACATCAAAAAAGTTAGATAGCATTTGTCACATTCCTCCTTGCTTCTCACCACCACCAAAATATTATCTATTAGACAACTTTTTGGTGGTGGTGAGAATCGAGGAGGAATGTGACACATTCTATCTACCCTTTTGATGTCTAGGATATCTGTACCTTGTTCACTCACAATCTTAAATGACAGAGATGTAAAGCAGGGGTCTCCAAATCCAGCCCTGGAGGGCCACAAACCAGTCAGGTTGGCAGGATACCTCCAATGCATATATATCTCATGCATATTTATTAGGGATATCCCGAAAACCTGCAGGATTGTGGACCACCAGGACTGGAATTGAGTAGCTCTGGTGTATGGTAACATTATGCAAATATTTATGCAAATGAGACACCTTATGCAAATGAGGCCCCGCACCGAGTCTCCGCACATGGCCCCGCACCCCCCTTGGGCCGCCCCTGGGCCCACCGGAGGGCTTTAGAGGGAGCCGGGGAAGCCCGCGCGAGGCCCCGGCTCCCTCTGTACAGCCGCCAGCGTGAAGAGCCTTTTCCTTCACGCTGGCGGCTGTTTCTGTGAAGCCGCGAATGCTGGGAAAGGTTAAAGGTTGCCCTTTAACCTTTCCCAGCATTCCCGGCTTCACAGAAACAGCCGCCAGCGGGAGGGCGAAGGCTCGTCACGCTGGCGGCTGGACAGAGGGAGCCGGGGCCTCGCGCGGGCTTCCCCGGCTCCCTCTGAAGCCCCTCAGACAGCCACGATGCTGTCCGGGGGGCCAGGACTGCACGGGGGGGGGGCCAGGACTGCACGGGGGGGGGCCCAGGACTGCACGGGGGGGGGGCCCAGGACTGCACGGGGGCGGGCCCAGGACTGCACGGGGACATGGGGGGGGGGCCCACAATTTTTCTTGGCGTAGGGCCTCACTCTAGCTAAATCCGGCCCTGTTGAGCTTAGAGGATGAAGAGCAGAATGAAAGACATTCTGAGACACAAGGAGAGAGAGCAGGGGCAGAAGGTCTGGGATCTTGGAGAGAGGTAAGCTTCCCTACCTCAGCTCCAGTCCCATCTCCCCTTACATTCCCACTCCCATCCTCTCCTTCCCAAGATCTTTTTCTTCTTTTCTCTTCCCATCTCAAGTACAAATCCACACACACATTCTCCCCAGCCCCTCTTTCACATCACACTTTCACATATAAACCCCTAGCTTCTCTTTCAGAACACTATTCCAAACCCCCCTTCTCCCAGCTCCTCTTTCACAGTGTCCCTTCCCCCAAATAACCATCATCCTACCTCCTCAATCCCAAGGGCAGCAGCAGGAGAACAGTGCTAATGCCTTGGGCCATGTTATGTTCTGCCATTCAGGGCCTGACCCTGTGTTTGAACTGTACAAGTTATTGAGGTGGAGGTTGTGGCCTGAGGCAGTGGGGCTGAGCAGCATGAGAAAGCGGGGCAGGGAGTTGGCTAGGAGAGGCTGGGAACGTTTCAAATGCAGTGCAAGACAGCTACCGTTTCCTAGAGGTGGTCTGGCCTCCTGTGGCGATTAGGGGGATTTGACTAATGAACTTAGGCACCTACCTTTTGGTGTTCAGCTTTATTTTATTTTATTTTAAATATCGGGTCCTACCTGTACACAAAGGCGGCGTCAGTGTCTGCAGAAATCTTCAAACAGAAAGTCCTCAGCTACTTTCCCTTTGGAAATCTGTGTAGACTGAGTAAAAGTACAAAGGAACTTTGAACAAAGGCAGGCAATCCGAAAAGGCCCCTTCATGACTTACCTTCATAGAAGTATATTCTCTAGCCCATGTACAGTGAGCTGGATCTGGAATTGCTATTTTGGTAGTAAAAAAAGAGAATAACCTGAAGGATAAACGAGATAAATTCAGGTTCTGGTGAATAGCAGCTGTTCTAAAATCAGATATATTCTGAAGACATCCGGTAGGTAAGGAGAAAATATTGGACACACCTTGATAAAGATCTTCAGAGTGTGCAAGAAGACACTACTGCTTACTTTTACTACTACTTATTTATTTATTGCTATGACATGTATACAGACTCCCCACATATGTGAATGGAATAAGAAATCCAATCTATTTACATACCTGCCCAAGAATATATATAGTCATCTAAATGCATGTGGGAGGCCTGTTCAAAGCAGTTTACCTGGTTAGCAAACCTGCTAAACTGCACAGTGGGATACTCCATGGCACTAAAGCAGTTACTGCTGATGAATACCCCCTCCTACCCTGTTTAAATGCTCCGACACTAACCGCTTAGTGTGAGGACATCTCTGGGGCGGCAATGGCTAAAGTTAGGAAGATAGGCTGTAAAAATGCTAACCGGGCAATCTAGATATTCAGTGATGATGGCCGTGACATTGAATATCCAGGCATAAACTTAAGGCGGCGATGGCCAGCTGCTTTAACAGCACTGGTGGCCTCCTGTGAATGCGCTCGTCATATGTGACACAAATATATTTAATCCTGTTTGAAGCTAGTGAAACTTGTCACAGATGTGCAGTTTGCATTATTTTCTACAGGAGGGAGTTTGACTTGTCTAAAGTTCGATTATATTTGTGCAAAATTAGGAAAGTTAGTTTGAACACACTTACAGCTGACCACCTCTCTTCCCAGCTGTTTTAGAAACCGATTTTCAAACATTTGGTTTGCCATGTAAAAGTCACTTTCAAAGAGCTAATGCTGGTTGTAACAATGGGTATCCCCTCTTCCCCTAGCTGTTAGGTTTGGTACGTAGGTGAACAAATATGCCTTGATGTCACTTCTCAGAGCTATATGCAACTTCTCAGTCCAATCTATAGATGAAGCTCTACTTTTCACCTTCAAGATGATATATATCAAAAAATTTCCTTGTGTTACAACATATCCATAACTTCATATAAATATGCAACTGGGTCTCAGAACCAGACTGGGGCGACTTACTGAACACATATATTCATATGGAAACAGCGCCCAAACCTCACATCAATGACCCAACTAGTTGCTTATTTATTAATCAATGCTAAAAAAGAGGTAATATTATTGAAAAGTCAATCTCCAGGAACAAGCAGGAATGAGTCTTCACATATGGGTACGTCGGTACCGACGGAGCCTGCGTGGGAATGCTCCCCAGCATCCAATCAGAAAGCTTTTGGGAGCATCCCTCAGCACCTGCGTGCTGACTTCCCGCCTTTCCAACTGTGTCTCCTCAGTTTTTGTTTTTCCGCGGAGCCGGCAGGATGTCCTCCTGTCACCGCAGAAAATTCTTCTTTTAATTCTTTTGTTTTCTTGTGGTCGCGGCTGTCTCCCTGACACCACCGGTACCGCCGGTGTTTCTTTTCTGTAATTATTTTCCCTTCAGGGTATATTTTTTCTGTCTTAAATTTTTAGGCCTTCTAGGCCTGTCCATGTCCCTCATGGAACCGCCAGCCACTTTCTTTAAGAAATGTCTACACTGTGGCGGTACAGCTTTATTTTTAGACTCCAAAAGCTGGTGTTTAACCTATTTGGGTCCTGACCATTTTCCTCCGGAGCCCCCTTGGGCTACAGTTTTGTGAGCAAAGATTTTCCACATCGAGTTTCCCTCAATACCAGGTTCCCTTCCAGTGTCAGGGCACCGAACATTTCCTCTTCTACACGGCATCAGGTAACCCACAAACAGTCTGTTAAGACTAGCCAACCCTCGAGTGGTAGGTCTCATGCACAGCATGAAGACGGCTCCGGCCTTGCCCTCGAGGGTCCATTGGCTCCAAAACCCCGGCGGGAGTCTTCGGCCTCTAAAGCCTATGAGGGGTTTCAGGTTGTTCCTGGGGCTCACCCCTCACAGAACATACCTGAGCCATGCTCGGTGGTGGCATCCGCTTCGAGCGGTACTGATACCCCAGCATCGGCACTGGTGTTGGATGTAACACTCCTCACCAGGGATCGTCATCTGGCTTACTCGGTACCTTCGGGACCGGTGGATACGCTCCAGATTTACTTTCCAGTATCGGCATCGATGCCGATACTACCACCGACATCGGTACCCTCTAGACATGCATCGATAGACTCGCTCCCCTCGATGCCGAGTCTGGAATCGATCTCTAGTCTGGAAGACTGGGTACCGACACCTATCGGACCGGATGCTAGGTCCCGAGGATAATTACCGAAGGCGTTTGGTTACCTCGGTACCGATTGAGCTGCCACCGATGACTGCTCCGATGTCAGTATTGCCTTCGATTCCGACAGCGCTACCGGTATCAGTTTCGGTACTGGTATCTGCAGTAGCATCGGGGCCAGCTCCTTCCATGCTTCCTTCACCAGGGTCGCTCCTTTCTATACCAAGTCTGGAGTTGATACCTGGCATAGACGATGTAGTACCGACTGTCACAGGTCCTGACCTCCAGTACCAACATCCATCCCTTAAGGATCCTTTTTTGCACCGTGCAGGATCTTATCTTCCTATATACTCAGGTAGATCCTCCGGTGCCCAGGCTAGTTCTTCAGATCCAGCCTGTCCTGCGAAGGTTCTCTTTGGAGATCCTTCTTTTCAGGATTTCCTCTTGGATATGGCAAGATCCCTTACCATTCCTATCCCTGGCCATGATCCCACACAAGGCTCTGTTTCTACTGGAGCAAAGGAGAACATAATGCTACCTTTGCATCATTCCTTGCGGGATCTTCTTCTAAGAATGTGGGAAGCACCTTTAAGGGTACCCTCACCTTCTAGAGCAACTGATCTTCTGTATCAGGTGCCCCCTTCTCCAGGGTTTCAAAAGACTCAACTTCCTCATCATTCCATTGTAGTGGAATCAGCAATGAGGAAGGTGAAAAGTAAGAAAAAGCACTCTTCTTACCCACCAAGTCATGAGTCTAGGACACTAGATGCCTTTGGACGTCAAACCTTCCAGACATCCATGCTATCCGCAAGAATTCTCTCATATATTTTTTATATGAGTCTATCTCTTCAGGAGCTCACAAAGAAGTTATATCTTTTGGCTCCTTTTCTTTTAGAGCCCAAGACTGCAGACTATTCCTTACTACTTAGTCATCTTCAAAATATCTCTTGGTTTCTTACTCGTGCTTCCCTAGACTCATTTGAGTCTATTAGCAGAACTTCTGCTATAGCTATAGGGGCACGACGTAGAGCCTGGCTCCAAGCTTCAGACTTAGACAAATGGGCACAACAAAGACTGGGTAATACTCCTTGCACTGGAGAAAATCTCTTCAATAAGGAATCTTTACATCAGGTTGCTCAGTGGTCCACTGACTTCCCTGTTTCTGAAGGCTATCCTAAGCCTTCTCCTTCCCCAGTAGGTAGGAAATGCCCTACCAAACCATCTTTCCCTAGGAGGAGAAGGTTTTATTCTTCTCCTGCCCATCATACAGATGTTCCCAAACAGGGGAGGCATCGTCCTGGTCTGAAGAATCCAAACTCTCACCAGGCTGAACAAACCCAGCAACCATAGGGTTTCTGATTAATCATTTTTCTGCCTCTTGGGGTTTACAACCTACAGTTGACTACTTCTCAGCAGAAGTTTTAACTGTTTTTTCATTCAAAACTCTACACATGGATTTCTTTTCTCAGGACATCCAGTTGCTCCTAGGTATGCTGAGCTGTCAGGATATTCATGTCTATGGGTCACAGGTTTCTCCTCTTCTTCCTACCAAGAAGAGAGGTTTAACAACTATCTCATGATAGTTTTCTGTACCAACATGAATTTTTTCCTTCCACAGACTTACCATATGGTAAGTCACCCTTCAGCTCCTGTTTCTCTACCCTCTTATCCAGGTTTTACCCTGTAAGAGTGGTACCATACCACTGAAGGGCTTCTTTAGCCTTTCTAGTCTTTCTTTCCATTCCAGTGTGGAGTTTTTTCTCTTGAGTAAACTCCCTCCTTTTGCCTGGGCAGCTCATCAGACAGGGAGAGGAATTTCTTCTCTTGTTCTGTCTGTTCTTTCTGTTTTACACAGAGAGATTCTCTCTGCTGTCTTATTCAGCAGTTGCCCATGCAGGAGTTCCAGTGATTGGACTACTGGTACTTTTCCACAAGTTTCCAGTCTTGTCCTCCACTACTTTCTGTCTGGCCTTAGTAGTGATTCCAAGACAGTGCATACATCTTTCTTGGATAATCCTTATCACTTCAGGCTTATCACACTATCTTCTATTCTTGCCATCTCCAATTTCTTTGGATTTGGCAGCACAGTTGACGTGGCTGCTGGTTTTTTCCAACAGCCAGTTCTATCTCCCAATTCTCCTGCATAATGCTCTCTGCAATCCTACAGAGAAGCTTTCCACTATGGGCCCTTGCTAGAGAGCATGGGGTTTTTTCTCTAATGACTATCCTATATGGTTGAAAAAGGCTTCCTCAGTCATCCCCCATGACTGTGAGGGTTCTTCACACCCTATCATCTCCTTTTAAAACAAAGGACATAAGCCTTCTCTATGTGAAAGTCTAAAGAGTTGTCCAATTCCTACCGGGAATATGCTCTTTTTTCCTTGCAGCTTGTCCTCATGGTATCCTAATGTTTCATGGACAGCACATATTTAACTAAAAAACGCATGATACCCCTTTTTGTCCCTCAAGTGGGTCAACCTGGTATCTCATCCTATGCGTTTTCTGTCCATTTACCATGCTAGAGTTCTACAGGACTCAGGACTTGCTGTTTACAGACTGATATTATCCTCTGTTTTTTCACGCAACCATCCTGGTTATTTCACTGGATAGCATTCCTGCACCATCATAACCAGGGGGAATAGATTCTCTATATATCTTTTCAAGTAGGTTCCACCTTCTTGTTATTGGATGAATCTTTCCTCTTCACATCTTTAGACCTATATATACATATATGTATATATATATCTATATACATCTCTATAGATACATATGTCTGTCAGCTGCATGTGCATATGTTATGCCCTTCTAGATCTCACCATATACACACATATACATATATACATATATACATACATATATATATATACATGTGTGTATCTGTTGAGATGCTTCGTTATAGGTAGATATGTATTTACATACTTATCTCTCTAACTGTCTGTGCTCATACAGGTTTTACCTTCCTATATGTTCCAGACAGTGGGCTTTGCACATGTTCATACTGTTCCACAGTATGTTTGGGGTATTATGCACACAACCACTGCTGTGGTACTGACAGCTCCTACCATAACCCTAGGTTTAGGTATCCCTGAAGCTCCATGCTCCAATGTCTTCCTACCTCTCACCAGTTAGGAAAGACATGGTGGATCTTCAGTAACTCTGAGGTTTCAACTCCTCAGACATCTGTCCTTTCTTTGGGAATACGGGGTTTTTTCCATACCCCTTCTTCCCTCAAGGACTAGGCCAGTTTGTCCAAATCGGTCAGTCTTCCTCTTTTGCTCCTAACTGTGAGTAACTCTGTAGCCAAAAGAGTTTCAGCTTTTTCCATAAAGCTTCCCACTAAAGACTTACCATTTTTGTACTACCCCAGTTGAATCCTGGGGTCACCTGTCACTTCCAGATTTTGACCTTCACTTCAGTGAGGTCACCTTGAAGATTCCTCTATTGGATCCCCAGTAGACTCCGTCAGCCTCTCCACTTCCAGCAATCCAGTAGGTGAGGTCCATATTGCGATTGTTCATTTCAATATATTTCATAATTATCATACATACAAGGACTCCTTGCCTGTAGTCCTCTCTTACGTTAGCTGTTTTCTACAGCTCCTCTCTTTTTCAACTTCTACCCTCCATCCTCAGGATGCCTGGCCATATGAGTTGTAGCATGTTTCAATCTCTAACATGCTAGGGCTCCAGGCATCTTAGCTTGGGAGTCCCCATATGTGAAGACTCGTTCCTGGAGATAGCACAGTTACTTACCTGTAACAGGTGATCTCTGGGAACAGCAGGAATAAGTCTTCACAACCCACCCACCTCCCCTAGGAGTTGTATCTCTCTATCTATCTTTCCTTTCCTTTCCTCTCTCTCTCTCTCTCTTTGTCTCAGCTATAAAACTTAACTGAGGAGAGACAGTTGGAAAGGCGGGAAGGCAGCACGCAGGTGCTGAGGGATGCTCCCAAAAGCTTTCTGATTGGACGCTGGGGGGCGTTCCCGCGCAGGCTCCGTCGATACTGACGTACCCATATGTGAAGACTTATTCCTGCTGTTCCCAGAGATCACCTGTTACAGGTAAGTAACTGTGCTTTATCTGAGGATGCTTATCTGAAACATGGTGAGTGTACTCCCAACACCTGAACAATAGCGCCGTAGCATTTCACAATCCAACGTTTTGTCAGGGGATGCTCATCACAGCTGCTCAAACGTAGCAGTGATCCTCATTTATTATCTGTAATGTTGAAACGACACTGAATATTATTATATGCACCATCTTATTCTTTTGGTTACTTACAATACACAATTCAATACCCAATTCAATGGCACTCACCCCATGCTGGCTTTTGTGTCTTCTATCAAAAAAACGCCATGCATGCGAACTATGACTCACTGGGAATTTTTAAAGACTGAGCGGATATACATGTGATTTGTTCTTGGCTTTCAATTCGTCAATGACATATGCCCCGAGTCGTCAAAAATGCACGTAACCATGGGTTCCTCAGTGATGTAATGTGTCTGGTTGCGCTATTCCAACTGCCCAAATGCAAATTTTGAATAAAGGGCTATCATTTGTACCAGCATTACGTTTTGATGAATTTCAATTTAGAATTGATTTAGAACAATTCTTTCGAAAATTAACATTAAAGGCTTATTTTGCTCATCAAGAAAGTGATTCAACACAGACAGGTCTTGCCAATCGAGTCCCATTACCACTGAAATCCACTTGGACTCCCCCAGGACCGGTACCACCGTCTTTGATTTTATATAAAACTTTGGTCACACAAGATTTGGCTTCCTTGGTACAAGGACGTAGAAGAATTGTTAACATGCTAACAAAAGACGAACAACAGTCTTTGCGAGTTTTACAATCCCATCGGGATGTCATCATTCGGAGAGCAGACAAGGGCGGCAGTACCGTTGTATGGGGTAGACAACAATATTTGGATGAGGCAGCACGCCAATTGGCAGACGAAACCACCTATAAAGTCTTAACTATTGATCCCACTTGGCAATTAAAAGAGGAGATCCATGAATTGACAAAACAAGCACTAATGGATAAAATCATTTCAAAAAAAGAGTGCCAATTTTTGGATGACACGGTGGCGAAATGGTATTTAGTCCCAAAAATTCATAAGAACATTGTACAACCACCAGGGAGGCCAATTGTGTCAACAAAGGGTTCCGTACTCGAGCCCTTATCGATTTATGTGGATTCTTTCCTCCGACCACTCTTAATCAACATCCCCTCATACATCAGGGACTCTTCGCATTTTTTACAGATTTTGGAAGCCCACACATCTTTGGCCACAGCACATAATATTTTACTGGTCACTTTAGACGTCACCTCTCTCTATACCAAAATTCCACAAGCAGCAGCAGTTCAAGTCATAGGGGCAGCCCTTACTGGCAGACAAGATCGTTCACAAATTCACCAACATTTTTTGATACGGTTACTACGTTTGGTATTGTTTCATAATTATTTTCAATTTGAGAAAACCCTCTATTTACAAACTTCAGGGGTAGCCATGGGCGCTACTTGCGCTCCATCGGTAGCCAATATTTATATGGAAATGTTTGAACGTAAATGGATCTCCACGTCCACGTTTGAGGATAATATAAAATTGTGGCATCGTTACATAGACGACGTATTCATGCTTTGGCAAGGTTCATCGGAAACCCTGGCTAATTTTGTACAATGGCTTAATAGTTGTGATGTTAACATCCAGTTTACTTATGAGAGCAGTGAGGAATCCATTGCGTTCCTGGATTTGCGGATATCCAAGGGTGTCAATAAATGGAATACATCAGTATACTGTAAACCCACCGATCGCACCACTTTGTTGCATTACACCAGCGCTCATCCAAAAAGGTTAAAGTACAGCCTTCCATTTTCGCAGTTCCTGATATTTCGTCGCAATTGCTCAGACGTGAATGAGTTCAAAACACAGGCGAAGATGTTAAAAGAAAAATTTCGGACACGAGGATACCCGCACCAAATAATTGAAACAGCATACAAACGTGCTTTATACTATAATCGTGATAGCTTATTGAAACCCCGACCCGTATATGCACCATCTCAAAATTGTGTTAATCTTATCACAAAACATTCTCCATATAGCCACAATATAACAAAAATATTGAAGAGACATGCAAATGTTTTTCGCAGCATACCTGGATTGGAAAATTATTATGCGCGTTGTGTCTGGCAAAGACAACGAAATATGAAAGAGCTCCTTAGTCCAACTGTTCTACGTTCTGAACCAGTGAATGCTGCACAAGAAAATTTTGGTCATCATAAGTGTGGTTCTTGCGATATTTGTTCCTTAACTTTAGAATTGGACGTTTTTGAATACAAACAGAGAAAACTTTGCCTGAGACACTACACGTCTTGCAGCTCCACTCATGTAGTGTATTGCATTTTATGCCCTTGTCAGCTAGCCTACATCGGCAAAACTACATGTCCGTTTCGAGTACGCATGAGGGAGCACAGAAGTAAATTTAAATGTGGCTACACGCAAGCTCCTATAGTCCAACACTGTTTGGATTTAAAACACAGTTTTGATTCATTAAAATGCTTTTGCATTGATTTAATTGAACGAGGTTTGGAGGGAAAATCCAGGGATCTCACGTTGTCACGAAGAGAGCAAAAATGGATTTTTACTTTGGATACTGTGCATCCGAAGGGCTTGAATTCACAAATAGAGTGGGGCATATGTCATTGACGAATTGAAAGCCAAGAACGAATCACATGTATATCCGCTCAGTCTTTAAAAATCCCCAGTGAGTCATAGTTCGCATGCGCGGTGTTTTTTTGATAGAAGACACAAAAGCCGGCATGGGGTGAGTGCCATTGAATTGGGTATTGTAAGTAACCAAAAGAATAAGATGGTGCATATAATAATATTCAGTGTCATTTCAACATTACAGATAATAAATGAGGATCAATGCTAAGTTTGAGCAGCTTTGATGAGCATCCCCTGACAAAACGTTGGATTGTGAAACGCTGCGGCGCTATTGTTCAGGCGTTGGGAGTACACTCACCATGTTTCAGATAAGCATCCTCAGATAATGATTTTTCAATAATATTACCTCTTTTTTAGCATTGATTAATAAATAAGCAACTAGTTGGGTCATTGATGTGAGGTTTGGGCGCTGTTTCCATATGAATATATGTGTTCAGTAAGTCGCCCCAGTCTGGTTCTGAGACCCAGTTGCATATTTATATGAAGTTATGGATATGTTGTAACACAAGGAAATTCTTTGATATATATCATCTTGAAGGTGAAAAGTAGAGCTTCATCTATAGATTGGTACTTAGGTGAACAGTCAGGATATGAGAGGATGCCCTGTATATTTGCATATAAGTAATAATGGCAGGGCTGTCCCATCCACTAGGTGAGTTAGGCAGCTGCCCTGGGTGTGTGGGGGCAGCGGCACACATGACCGGCCGGGCTGCCCCCCAGCTACTGCCGATTGTGTTTAGGGGGTTGCAGTTAGTGGTAGCAGCAGTATTTCCAAAAGTGGCTGCTTTCTTGCCCGCAACAGGCCATTGGTGCTGAAGAACATGGCCTGCTGTGGGCAAGAAAGCAGTAGCTTTTTGAAATACTGCCCCTGCCTGCCTCCCCCTTCTGAGATGGAACCAGTGGCAGCTGGAAGGGGGGGGGGGGGAGGTGGTGAGGTTGGCCCTGAATAATAGGCATTGGCCCGCCTATTCTCAGTAAGAAAAGCAGCACTAGCTCTTTAAAAATCAGTCCATCAGCGTAATTACTGAGCAATTTGGCCTCCATAAACTAGCTTTTGCTGTATTAATTAGGCTTTCTGCTACTGATACCATTTTTGTTGTTCTATATGTTGAGCTACCACTAGCCTATTAATTCTTAGGGTATTGGTTTAAATAAACCAAAACTGAACAAACTATAGGGCTGGCCCCTATGGTTCACCCCATCTCCCTGAGTTTGCTGCAGAGGTGGTACATTCAGGCCCAGAAGGAAGGGATGACAGCTGCCCCTTCTGTAACGGATGACTCTGAGCCAGAGGGTACCCCATATGCTGCCAAGGCATGAGAGAGAGGAGAATTGGCATATACCACTACCACCCCCCCCCCCCCTGGAAAAAACAAACAAGCCCCAAACTCTGCACTAATCAGTAAAGTTAGTAATTTTGTTCTTTAATTTTACACAGTTCCTGATAAACTACAAGCGCAATTCTATTTCACTCACCTTTGTCTTATGGGTTGAATAAAGCAGATACATGTAAAAGTGGCACAGGAAAGAACAGTGGCCAGAATAATATTCACATACCAGCGAAACGCACCTGTAATTCAACAAAGCAAATCGGTTTGGCTAAGATTAAGGAGTCCTCATGCAGACCTTTTATGCAAGTTAGCTGTGGTGTTAATACCCCAGTTAGCAGCAGGGCATCTTGGGAGCATTCCGGGGTGGCACCTGTTGCTAACCGAGCAGCAGCTCAATATCGCCACGGCCCGGTTAGCTTCCAGGTTCTGCAGCCAATCCGGATAATCAATGCTGGCAGCCAGATATAGCCCTGGCATTGAATATCTAGGGATAAACTTCAGTGGCGATGGCTAGATGCTTTGTAAGCATTAGCCACCACATCTCAATATCCCCTTTCCCCTTATTTATATTTCTCCAGATATCCTTTCATAGCTTATATCTCATTAGAGCAACTAACTCTTCCTCCTATGTATTTGTTTGACTGCAAATCCCTTCGAAGGGCAGTACATCTTCGATACCATTCTTTTCCTTGTCCCTAATGTCTTTTAAAAGCACATAATTTTAATAGGGGTTAAAGGGCTGCTTCAACTTCTTTTACCTCCTTTTTTCAAAGGAAGATGACAGCTTGCATATAAGCAAAGTAGTCATACAACTGGAGATCCTACTTCTCCCACAGTTCTTGAAAGCTAGGGATCTGGTTCCCAGGTTGTAAATAAGCCCACTCCCTCTCTCCCACCCCTTCCCATTTAGTAAATATCTCCCTACCACCCTGACTCAACAGTGGCCACATATCATATAGGTGAGAGCCTAGACATCCTCTCAGCATATCCCAACCACCTATGTGCTTGCCCCCACACCTGCAGGGCTATTTTTATCTATGGATAGCCTATGACTTGCTTCCAGCCCCTTTTCCCAAGAACCCAGGGGAGGGCCCCAATAGTTACCTCTCCTGTGTTTAACTGCTCTAGGTCTACCCAAGCTTTCTCCCCATTAAGCATCCCCAATTCACTCTTGCCTGTAGCGGGTATGTTGCAAAGTACCATAACCAATTAGGGGATTCTTCATGAACAAACAGGAAATAAGTCCTCTCAAATGGGTCACATCATCGATGGAGGCCCACACGGAACACACCCCAGTTTTCAAAGGAAGTTTTTGGGAAGTACACCACGCGTGTGTGCCTGCCTTCCAGCCGCAGCGCCATATTCTCCAGTCTTCTTTTTTCTGCGGAGCCCCTAGGACATGTTCCTGCAGTCCAGAAAACAGTTTGAATTTCTTGCCCTTGTGGCTGAGCTTTTGCTTGTTTTTCACCCACTTGTCATCTATTAGTTTTTTTCTTACCCTTTGGGTGTGTGTTTTCTGTAGTTTTTTTGTGCTTTTTAATGACTTTTTCCCCTTCAAGGACTTTTTCCTGTTCATGGCCATTTTTCAGTTTTATTTTGCCAGGGTAGTATATTTTGGCATGTTTAAGCCTGTTAGCGGCTTTAAGAAATGCACCAAATGTGGCAAGACCATTTCTATCTTGGACTGCCATAATTGGTGTTTGCAATGCCTTGGATCCGACCACCAGCTGGCATGCTCGCAGATGATGAAGGGCTGAAGCGTCAGGAAAAGCAGAAGGAGTCCCTCTTCAGCTCATCTGATTTGGCATCTTCAGCCTCGACTCTCATCCACCAAGGAAAAAGAGCAGAGGGCTCAGTCAGAGCAGAAGGGTTTGAATGACAATAGTGATCATAGCATGATCACGTTTGATTTAATTAGTGGAGGAGGGATAGTAAGGAAATCCACAGTACTACCTTTTAACTTTTGAAAGGGAGACTATGATAAAATGAGGAAAATAGTTAAGAAAAAAACTAAAAAAGAGCAGTTGCAAAGGTTAAAGACTTACATCAAGCCTGGGTGGTCTTGAAAAATACCATCTTGGAAGCCCAGACCAGCTGTATTCCACGCTTTAAGAAAAGTGGAAGGAAGTCCAAAAAGCTGCCAGTATGGTTTAAAGGTGAGGTCAGAGAGGCTGTTGTTGCCAAAAAAGCATCTTTCAGGAAATGGAAAAAAGAGCCAAATGACGAAACCTGGAAACAGCATAAGCACTGGCAAGTTAAATGCAAGGCATTGATAAGGCAGGCAAAGGGAGAATTTGAGAAGAAGCTTGCTGCGGAAGCAAAAAGGCGTAATACTTTTCAAGTACATTCGTGGCAAAAAACCTGTGAGTGTCAGTTGGTCCATTAGATGATAGAGGGGTTAAAGAGGCACTAAGAGGCGACAAGGCGATAGCGGAGAGACTGAATGAATTCTTTGCTTCGGTCTTTACTGACGAAGATGTAGGGATGTTATCCATGACTGAAGTGGTATTTAAAGGTGCGGAGGAATTGAAGGAAATATCAATACATCAGGAAGATGTATTACAATTATTAGATAAACTGAAGAGTAGCAAATCTCCTGGGCTGGATGATATATATCCAAGGGTGTTGAAAGAACTGAAATACAAGTGAGATTGCAGACCTGCTATTAGTAATCTGTGAACTATCATTAAAATCATCTGTAATACCTGAAGATTGGAGGATGGTGAACGTAATGCCAATTTTTAAAAAGGGCTCCAAGGGTGATCCGGAAAACTACAGACCAGAGAGCCTGATGTCAGTACCAGGAAAAATGGTAGAAACCATCATAAAGAACAAAATTGCTGAACATGTAGATAGTCATGGCTTAATGGGAGACAGCCAACATGGCTTTAGACAAGGAAGATCTTGTCTTACTAATCTATTCACACCTTCAAAAAAACATAACAAACAGGTATATAAAGGTGAGTCGGTTGATATAGTGTATTTGGACTTTTAGAAAGCCTTTGACAGAGACTTTTGGCAAAACTAAAGAGTCATGGGATAGGAGGCAGTGTACTATTGTGGATCAGGAACTGGTTAAAAGATAAAAAGCAGAGGGTAGGGCTAAATGGCCAATTTTCCCAATGGAGAAAGGTGAATAGTGGTGTACCCCAGGGATCTGTGCTGGGTCCGCTGCTTTTTGACATATTCATAAATGATCTGGAAAAGGGAATAACGAGTGAGGTTATGAAATTTGCAGATGACACAAAACTATTTAAAGTTGTTAAAACCCAAGAGGATTGTGGAAAATTGCAAGAGGATCTTGATAAATTGGAAGACTGGGCATCAAAATGGCAGATGAAATTTAATGTGGACAAGTGCAAAGTTATGCACCTAGGGAAGAACAACCCAAACTATGGTTAGACAATGCAAGGTTTCACATTAGGAACCACCACCCAGGAAAAAGATTTAGACGTCATTGTGGATAACATGTTAAAACCCTTGGCCCAGTGTGCAGCGGTGGCCAAGAGAGCAAGTAGAATGCCAAGTATCATAAGGAAAGGAATGGAAAATAAAACAAAGGATATTGTAATGCCTCTATATCGTTCCATGGTGAGACCGCACCTTGAATATTGTGTGCAATTCTGGTCGCCGTATCTTAAAAAGGATATAGCGTTATTAGAATAGGTTCAGAGAAGAGCTGCCAAAATGGTAAAGGGGATGGAAGGATACCCCTATGAAGAAAGGCTAAAAAGGCTAGGGCTCTTTAACCTGGAAAAGAGACGGCTGAGAGGAGATATGATAGAAGTCTATAAATTAATGAACAGAGTGGAACGGGTAAACGTAGATTGATTGTTTACGTTATCAGAATATAGAAAGACTAGGGGACATGCAATGAAGCTACAGGGTAAACTATTTAAGACTAATAAAAGAAAATTATTTTTTCACTCAAAGTTTAATCAATCAAACTCTGGAATTTGTTACTGGAGGATGTAGTATAGGCTGCTAGTGTAGTTGGGTTTAAAAAAGGTTTGGACAAGTTCCTGGAGGAAAGGTCCATAAACCATTATTAAGAAGGGACCCAGGATATCAATGCTTGACCCAATACAAGCATTGTGGAACCTGTGTCTTTTGGGGAAACTGCTAGGTACGTATGACCTAGATTGGCCACTGTTGGAAACAGGATACTGGGCTTGATGGACCTTGGTCTGACCCAGTATGGCATATCTTATGTTCTTATGAGGGGAAACCCTCTGCAGAGGCCCTGTCAACATTGAAGAGGGAGCACAAGGAGAAGATCTGAGTGCAGCACTACCACAGCCCCTTTCGACATGAGATGGACAGTGAGGGCCAGGAACAGCCTGTCAAGCTTCCCCAGCAGGAGGACCTCACCCAAATGGCAGAGTCCACTCCCCATGCCCAGGAGGGCAGCTGGATGTCTCCTGATGCTCCAATCATGGAGTCTCTACCCGAGGGATCACCAACAATGTCTGCCTACAAGCCTTGGAAGCTGACTTGGAGGTGGTGGAAGCCCTGCGGAATGCAGACTTCGTGGCATGGAGCCTGTCATCACTGCACTCCTTCCAGCCTATTCTGGAGACCCATGCCTTGCCTGTCATGGTTGGATCATCAAGTGGGAGATCTGGGATAGCTGGAGCCATCTCACTTGCCAATGTGTCAGAGGCCCTGGGGCATTGCCATTGGCATGCTGGGCACAAGGGAGACCATCGACATCCACCCTCTCCTGGGCTGCGCTGTTGGCATTCAGAGGAGACTCAGCATTACTTCAACTTCCTCTTGGAATCCAAATCAGAATGGGAAATCACAACAGAATTGATGATGATGTCAGACCTTTCGTCCCAGGACCGGCTTTCTGACCCGTCACCCCCTCTGGATTGGTGGAAGTCACTCCTGGAGGACATGTCCTTCCTGGATTTTGTTTGGGACCTGGCCAAGGCCATACCCTTTTCTCTGCAATCGGAGGAGGAACCGAGGGAGGAAGACCTGGAACTCCTCCAATACCCCTCAGCCCCCCATGAGGCAGTGACAGTCTCCGTCCACCATATCTTGCAGAGGCTGCTGCTGCTGTGACTGTGGGAGATGATGCTTATGCTTTCAGTCATCAGCCGCCAGCTCGACTTCCTGTACCGGTTCCAGAAGGCCTCGGAGTTCGAGAAGCCTCAATTGCCCCACAATTCATTGTGGTCCAGTTTGCCTTAAAGCATGAAAAGACTGCTAAAACACACTTCTCAGTGCCACCCTGAACGCCTTCTATGCTGATAGCCTGGATCCTGGCCTGCCAGACTTACATCGCCATGTTACTCAAGGATGCCATGCTGGACATAGAGGACTTCACTACCCTCATTTCCAAGGATCACCATGAATCTTTTCGAGATCTTGTTGCTTATGGCAAGGATTGCTTGACATTTATGATCTGGGGCGCCTATGATGCCTTCGAATCCACTAGTAGGCTGGCGACTGTGGGCATTGCCACACAGGTGGATGGCCTGGTTACAGTCCTCTGACCTGGAACAGTGGGTCCAGGACAAGATTGCAAAAGGTCCCCTGTCAGGGTGAGAACCTCTTCGGCAAACCCATGGAGGAGAAGGTTGAGGAGCTGGAGAAGCAGCAAGTGACCCTCACCAGGAAGGCTGCAGATCCCATTTATTTATTTATTTATTTTATTTAGCTATATTTATATCCCGCTTTTCACCGGGTCAAAGCGGTCAATTGGGAGATACATTTAACACGAGGGGATATGACACACATACGCTAATACTTACAGGGAACATGGGCAATGGAGGGTTAAGTGGCTTGCCCAAGACCACAAGGAGTGCCTATAGGACTAGAAATCCCAGTCCCTCCGGCCTGAGATTGCTGTCCCCAGGTGGGACTTGAACCCCCGGCCTGAAGTACCTTGTCCTAACCACTAGGCCACTCCTCCCATCCCATGTGGAAGAAACAGGCCAAGAAGGCCTTCTTTCTGCGCCTGCGATGGTACTTTCTGTCCCAGCTGTAGTAGGTGCTGTCTAAGACCCAGGTTCCTCGCTCGCAGTGGAGGGAGAAAACCCCAATGGCACAGTCCGCCCCCAGCCCAAGAATGGGTGAGGGCTTTTGACAGACTCCTCAGGAGCATAGCCAGTCGACCACTGTCCGCTGAGGTCTCCCTGCAGGTGGGGGGGGGGGAAACTCATCCACTTTGCCCACTGGTGGCCTCTCATCACCTCGGATGCCTAGGTGCTGCAGATAGTCCAGAGCAGCTATCAGTTGCATTTCACCCAGGTGCCACCCCCTTACAATCCTGAGGAGCACCCCATGGACCCTGCACACTGGAGCCTGCTGCAGCCCAAGATTGTAGCTTTGCTGGCTGACCTAACCATTGAGCTGATTTCCCCAGCCCAGATAGGGCAGGGCTTCTACTCCAGGTACTTCCTGATGGCTAAAAAGACCAGCAGGTTCCGCACCATTCTGGATCTGAGAAACCTCAACCAATTCCTGGTGTGCAAAAAGTTCAAGATGGTCTTGTTGGGGATGCTGCTCCCTTTCCTCCAACTAAATGACTGGCTATGCTCTTTGGATATGAAGGATGTGTACACGCATGTTCCGATCCACCCTTCAGTTTGTGATAGGTGGCCAGCAATATCAATACCGGGTGCTATCCTTCGGGTTGGTTGCAACCCCCAAGGTTTTCACAAAGTGCCTGGTGGTTATGGTCACCTTCCTCTGGACCCGGGGAGTCTGTCTTCCTGTACCTGGATGACTGGCTCATAAAGAGCTCCACATCGGCCAGCGTGAAGCAGTCCACCAAGCTCACCATTCAGGTGCTCGAAGGGCTTGGCTTTGTGATCAACTATCAAGTCCCATCTCCAGCTGGTGCAGCAACTGGAGTTCATTGGGGTTCTTCTTGATACTACTCGGGTGAGAGCATTTCTGCCAGCACACCAACTGCAGCATTTCATCGAGGTGGTGGGTATGTTGCAGTGCCAGCGCCATGTCACGTCCTGTAGGCTGCCGAATGCCCTTGGGCACATGGCACATGTCACTCCTCAGGCCCACCTTTGCATGCAGCAGGCCCACTGGACCTTGTGAACACAATGGCAGCAAGCCTTGGGCCACCTGTGGGATAGAGTTGTGGTCACTGTGCCACTTGCGCAGTCCCTGGAGTGGTGGCTCATGCCTGGAAACCTGTGTCTGGGCCTCCCATTCCAACCAGCAGCACCCTGCAGGCTACTCATGCTGGATGCCTCCACGCTCAGCTGGGGTGCACACCTGGATGGTCTCTGCACCTAGGGTCTGTGGTCTGAGAGCGAGAGCCTATATCAGATCAACTTCCTCGAGCTCCGGGAAATTGTAAATGCTCTCTGTGTCTTTCAGGTGCACCTGGCGAATCAGGTGGTCCTGATCCAGATGGAAGACAAGGTGGCCATGTTCTATGTGAACAAGCAGGGGGCACGGGCTCATCTCCCCTGTGGTGGGAAGGCTGTTCACCTCTGCAAGTTTGCCCTGCTCCATGACATGAACCTCAGGGCAATGTATTTGCCCAGTGAGCTCAACAGCCTGGTGGATCGCCTCAGCTGGCTGCTTCAGCCACACAAGTAGACCGGAACTTCTGGGAGTGGGGCACCTCCAGAGATGGACCTCTTCGCTACAGCACAGAATGCCCAATTAGCTCAGTTCTGCTCTCGGAGGCCGGCCAGCAATAGTCTGGTCCTGGATGCCTTCCTTCTCCACCAGGGGGAGGACGTGCTCTATGCCTATCCTCCCGATACTGCTCATTGTGGAGAAGTTTCTGAAGCTCCAGGCTGAGGGGGGGATCCATGATTTTCTTTGCTCCCTACTGGCCTCGGCAATCCCACTACTACTGCAGCTCTTGCAGGGGAAGCCTCTCCGCCTCGGCTCCAACCCTGACCTCATCTCGCAGTAGAGCAGCTCATTGTTACATCCCAATATCTACTCCCTGGTGCTCATGGTGTGAATGCTGAGTGGGTAGCTCTTAAGGAGCTCGCCCTCCCCGAGGGCATTACCGAGATCCTCCTGGCGTCCCACAAGGATTTGATGAGTAAGGCCTACGCATTCAAATTGTGGCGGTTTGCAGTCTGGTGCTGGATCCCTTTATATGCCCCATGGACCAGCTGTTGGAATATCTCTTGCACCTCTCCAATTCTGGGCTCAAGTCAAATTCAGTGTGTGTTCACTTCAACGTGATTGGAGCGTTCCATTGTGGCTGCAGGGGGGAAGCCTGTGTTGGCTCAACCACTGGTGAACCAATTCTTCTGGGGCTTGCTTCTTTCGAAGCCTCCAATCAAGTCCCCTATGATCACATGAGACCTGAACGTGGTCCTTGGCCAGCTCATGTGGGTTGCTTTTGAGCCACTGGGTGCATGACATGGAAGTGGTAGGATATGTGCAACAAATCTAGGGCTGGTGTAAATGCCCACACCTAGATTTTAAGACATTTTATAATTTGTGCATATAGATTTATGCTCTGCCTATGCCCTGCCCAAGTTCCACCACTGTGCAAGCTCAGAGTGAGCACCAGGGAACAGACATTGGAATGCACCAAGGAGCCGCTGAAGCGAAGAGCGTTCCAAATTTAGAGGCCTGGTTCTGCAGGCCTACTACTACTATTTAACACTTATATAGCGCTACACACACTGCGCTGTACAGACATACATACAAGAGACAGCCTCTCTTTGTCATCTTTTTACAAAGGGAACATTCTGTTGACTGGTGATTGGGTTCAAGGCATTTCAAGCACCAGTCATGTATATCAGTTGCCGAAATGGCACTGCCACATTTGGAACATTTTTTTAAACCACTAGTCTGTCTCTCCATATTGTCGGTGAACAGTATGGTAGGCTTAAGGCCCAAGATGGTGTTGATGCACCTGAAGGGGTTTTTTCTTTGTTTTTTATTTTTACTAGTAAATAAAGAATAAGGGAACCAGCGATGTCAAGATGCTGCCAGCATCAATGGGAAGGCAGATGCTAACCACAAAAAACAAAATAATTTTCTGCAGTGACAGGATTTGCTTCCTGCTGGCTCCACGGAAAACAAAGAACTGAAGAGAGGGAGTTGGGAAGGTGGAAAGGCAGCCACACAGGTGCAGTGGAGTGCTTCCGAAAGCTTTCCTATTGGATGCTGGGGAGCATTTCCGCATGAGCTCCGTCAGTACTGACGTCACCCATATGTGAAGACTACATTCCTGCTTGTTTCTGGAGACAATCTATCCTGGAAAAGCTTGAGTGAAGGGCTGAGAAAAAGGTGTAATCTGTTCTGCTTGATTACCTTATTTATTTATTTATTTATACATCTTTTCTATACCGCCACTTCCAGAGATCAGTGGCGGTTTACAGGTAACAAACATTAATAATAGAGCACTATTATTTTACATAGAACAGATTTAGAACAAAGAACATTCAACTATTAAGTGTAAGTTAAAATACAATGAGATAACAGGAGGGGTAGGAACATTTGAACTGGGTATGATTTATATAATGTTTCAAAACATACTACCAACAGTATATCAACAGTAAAGTCAAATATTTACATTAAATTACAGTTATTCACATTAGCCCTAAATGGGTCCATTTCAGATCCTCTATTACCTTCCTCAGGATCTTACACTGTTCTCCTTCTCTAGTTTCCATCCCTTTGGAATTATCCAGCCATGGGTCTTGGGTAAGGTTAGCCCCCACCCCCCAAACTACTGGATCCCTGCCGTTGTCTAGTATATGTTTGAGCGCCCACTGCAGGAAAACTTGTCCCTCATTTGGAGCATAAACATTAAGTAGCATGATAGGCTCTCCTTGGATTCTAAGAAATGTATATTTATTCTCTCACCATCTGAACACTTGCTCCAATTTAAAATCTAATGCCTTGGAGATAATTATCCCCATGCCTTTTTTCTTTATTTCAGAGTTTCTAGAAACCAAAAACACTTGATGGCAAACAATGGCGTTCCCAGCCCCCTTGGCCCTACGCTGTGGTGTGATGTGCCCCCTCCACCTGCCAGGCTCACACTTTCAAGGCAACGCAGCCAGGGCCGGCCCGTCCATTGAGCAAGAATGTTTTTTGCACAGGGCCCCGCGTTTCAGGGGGCCCCGCGCAAAAAACATTCTTAAGCATCCCAAGTTAAAAAAAAAAAAAACCGGCTGCTTCTGCCGCGGCAGCTTCAAGAGCTCTGCCGCGGCAGCATCAAGAGCTCTGCCGCGGGGCCCCCCCCTGCCCGGCAGAGCCTCCGTGCATCTTCAGCTCTTCACGTCCAAAACGCGGGCTTCTTTCAGAGCCGCGAGAGTTTCTTTTCTCGCGGCTCTCTTAATCCCGCGGGGCTGATGGGATTTCCCATCACCCTCGGCGGGATTAACAGAGCCGCGAGAAAAGAAACTCACGCGGCTCTGAAAGAAGCCCGCGTTTTGGACGTGAAGAGCTGAAGATGCACGGAGGCTCTGCCGGGCAGGGGGGGGCCCCGCGGCAGAGCTCTTGAAGCTGCCGCGGCAGAAGCAGCCAGTTTGGGTTTTTTTTTATTTTAATTTGGAATGATAGGGGGGGGGGGTGGTTAGGACTGGTAATGGCTATGGGAGGGGGGAGGAGGCTAAACTGGAAGTAGGCTGATGGGAGGGGGAGGCTAAACTGGAAGTGGGCTGATGGGGGGGGGGTGGTGAGGACTGGTAATGGGCCAGGGGGGTGGGGTGGTTAGGACTGGTAATGGGCCATGGGGGGGGGAGGCTAAGACTGGAAGTGGGCTGATGGGGGGGGGGTGTTAGGACTGGTAATGGGCTATGGGGGGGGCTAAGTGGGCTGATGGGGGGTTAGGACTGGTAATGGGCTATGGGGGGGCTAACTGGGCTGATGGGGTGGTTTGGACTGGTAATGGGCTATGGGGAGGGGGCTAAGGCTGGAAGTGGGGGGGTAGGACTGGAAATGGGCTGATGGGGGGGGGTTAGGACTGGTAATTGACTATGGGGAGGGGGCTAAGGCTGGAAGTGGGGGGGTAGGACTGGAAATGGGCTGATGGGGGGGTTAGGACTGGTAATGGGCTATGGGGGGGCTAAGACTGGAAGTGGGCTGATGGGGGGGGTAGGACTGGTAATTGGCTATGGGGGGGGCTAAGACTGGAAATAGGCTGATGGGGGGGCTAGGACTGGAAATAGGGTGATGGGGGGGTTAGGACTGGTAATGGTCTATGGGGGGATATGACTGGTATTGGGCTGATGGGGGGGTAGGACTGGTAATTGGCTATGGGAGGGGGGCTAAGACTGGAAATAGGCTGATGGGGGGCTAGGACTGGAAATAGGGTGATGGGGGGTTAGGACGTAATGGGCTGATGGGGGGTTAGGACTAGTAATGGGCTATGAGAAGGCTAGGACTGGAAATGGGCTGAGTGGAAGGAGGGCTTGAACTGCAAATAGCTGATGGGGACGGGGGCTTGGAATGGAAATGGGTTGTGAGGGGGAGGGAGCTAGGACTGGAAATGGGTGAGGGGGGGCTAGGACCGGAAATGGGCTGATGGGCTAGAATAGGACTGGAAATTGGCTGTTGGGGGGTGCTAAGATTGGAAATGGGCTGTGGTGGGGGTTTGGATTGAAATGGACTCATGAAGGGGCTAGAACTGGAAGTAGGCTCATGGGGGGCTTGGATTGGAAATGGGCGGAGTGGAGGGGAGCTAGGATTTGACATGGGCTGATGGTGGGGCTAGGAAAGGACTAGAAATGGGCTCATGGGGGGCTGGGATTGGAAATGAGCTGATGGAGGGACTTGGATGGGACTGCAAATAGATGGGGGAGCTAGGACTGGAAATGGGCTTATGGGGGGCTAGGACTGGAAATGGGCTGATGCGGGGACTAGAAGGGAGCGGATGCTGGGTGGGACTGGAACTAGAATGGAGCTGATGTTGGGGGAGGATTAGAATGGGATGGAGCTGGGAGAGTGAAATGGAGAGGGAAAAAATATTTTGTGTGGGAGGGAAGACAAATCTACAATTGTCCGGATATTGGGAGAGTAAGTGGGGATTGAGGATGGAGGGGTAAAATTTGAGTGGATGAAATAGGAATGAGGAAAGAGCAAAAAGGAGAAAGATTAGTATGTTAAAGCAGATGTAGAGAGAGAATGGAAAAAAACTAGAAGAGAGAAGAAAAGACAAATGGACAGCAGACGATGAAGAATTAGCGGAAGACACGAAGAAACCAGAAGAAAGTGGCTGGAGCAATTGCAGCTGAAAAAAAATGCACAAAAGGTAGAAAAATATCTCTTTATTTTGAATTTATTAATTGGAATATGTCAGCTCTGGGAAATGTGCATCATTAACGTCTGCGCTTTGTTTAGTACAAGAGCAAATTAATGTATAGTTTTATTTCTACAGTGTTGTACATTCCAAGTTTGGCTTTTGGGATTCCCAGTTTAATTATTGTCTTCCTGTTTCTAAATTGTGATTCCTTGTTTGGTGATGGTCTATGTTCTGCATGTGTAACTGAGCTGAGGTATTCTGTTTATGTAATTCCTATTTGACATTGCCACTTGTTCTCTTTCCCCAGTAGGTCATGTATTGTTGTTCTCTGAAATGTATTGGTTTAATATTTGCAGCGTTTCCTTTTGATAGTTAGGGTATGGTGTTTTATGAGTCCTGGTAGTGCTGTTAGGATACGGCGGGTTTGCTATGGGTTCTAAATGGGCAGTGTTTGTAGTAGTTCCTAATGTGCCTGGCGGTTGGTATTGGATTATAGTAATGTAGAAGTCTTTTAGTCTTTCTTTATTCATACACTCATTAAGAGGCATGTTTACTAAAAGTTCGTGTATGGTAACATTATGCAAATATTTATGCAAATGAGGCCCCTTATGCAAATGAGGCCCCGCACCGAGTCTCCGCACATGGCCCCGCACCCCCCTTGGGCCGCCCCTGAACGCAGCAAGCTTACCTTAAAGCTGGATGGTCTTGTTATACTGCCTCCATTGGCGAGACTTCGGCTGGGAGAGAAGAGCCAATGGTCCTGCATTGGAGGCAGGGCAGCAAGCCCCTGGCTTTACGATAAGCTTGCTACGCTGCCTTGGAAATGTGGGTGCAGCAGGGGCCACCCTCCTCCTGGTCATTACCTGGGGCAGACTGCACCCACTGCCCTTCCCTTGGTATGCCACTGATTGCAGCCACTCATCCATAGACCTTAAGTGTGTTTCCTGGATAAACTGCCCCTGCAGGCATATAGTAGCCAGCTCTTTCTATATCAGATCCCACTTTAAAAAGATTAGTTCAGATCCTTAAAGGCTAATTATATAACGTTGTATCTAGTTACTGTAATGTGCGTGCTGTCGTGCATCTGTTATATCTATTTTATAAAGTCAAGTAAGGATGTAAGTGGTAGGATACGTGCAACAAATCTAGGGCTGGTGTGAATGCCCGTGCCTAGATTTTAAGAAATTTTATAATATAGTAACATAGTAAATGACGGCAGATAAAGACCAGTATGGTCCATCTAGTCTGCCCAGTACAATATGTATAAATATGTAAATATGTATAAATGGTCCATCTAGTCTGCCCAGTACAATATGTATATATAAATGTAAAAATGTGTAATCCATTCCCCTAGACACTAACCTTGTGTGCTGTGACCCACCCTCAGATCTATGTATTTACTATCCCCTCCCAAGTCTTGATTCGACAACCCCCAAAGATTAATCAAACCGCTGCTGATCACTGGAAGTGGCGGTATATAAGTGTGTATTAAATAAATAAAATAAATAAAACAATGTCAAGAGTAGGTACACCTGCCACTCTGTTTTGGCCACCCCGCCCCATGTCTTTGCTTAGGGGTGAATAAGTGATGCAGTTCCCCCATACTGTGTAAAATATAAAGAAAGCACAAAGTCCAGTCACTAAAATGAAATAAAATAATTTTTTCTACCTTTGTTGTCTGACCATTTTATTCTCTGATCATGCTGGTCCCGATCTGAGGCTTCTGTTTTCCTGTCTTCTCTTAGCTCTCTTTTTGTGGTCTATGGTCCATCTTCCATTTCTTATCTCTTCTTTTGTTTTCTTCACTTCCTTCCATCAGCCTATTTCCAGTCCCAGTAACCCTCACGAATATCAGCCCCCTTTCCAGTCCTCCCCTCCCAGTACTTTCCAAGGTCAACCACCTTGCATTCCAAGGACTGCCTCTTGTGTCCATTCCCTTCCAGTCCCCCTCCTTCCCCACCGTCCAGCCTCTTCTAGTCCAAATACCATCACAGGTATCAGCTCACATCCATTCTCAGTGCCATCCCCCTTCCAGTCACCCTATCATCTGTCCATCCCCTTTCCAGTGCCGTCCCCACATGTCAACTCCCAACCGCCTCCCCATTACCCAGCCACATACCACTCCCATCCCCAAGTGTCAGCTCCCTTCCAGCCCCCTCCTCCCCCCCATATCAGCTCCTTTCCAGCCTCCTTTCCCCGTGTCAGCTCCCTTCCTGCCCCCACCTCCCCCGTGTCAGCTCCCTTCCTGCTCTCTCCTTTCCTTTCCAGTCCTATTCTCCCATCCCCCTGCATCAGCCCATTTGTAGCTTAGCCCCTAGTTTTCTTCCAGGGCCAGCAGCACTCTCCTCCCCTCCTCCCATCAGCCCATTTTCAGTCCTATCCCCCTTATCAGCCCACTTCAGCCTAGCCCCCCCAATCAGCCCATTACCATTCCTAGTTAATTTCCAGTGCTAGCCCCACATCAGCCCATTATAGTCCTAACCCCCCGATAAGGCCATTTCCAGTCCCAGCCCCCCAATCAGCCCACTTCCTGTCCTAGCCCCCCCTTTCAGCATATTTCCAGTAGTAGCCCATTTCCAGTCCTAACCCCACCTAATCAGCCCACTTCCAGTCCCAGCCTATTTCCAGTCCCATCCCCCTTATCAGCCCACTCCAGTCCTAGCCCCCCCCCCAATCAGCCCATTTCCTGTCCTAGCCTCCCCTAATCAGCCTATTTCCAGTAGTAGCCCATTACCAATTCTAGCCCCCCCATCAGCCCATTTCCAGTTCTAGCCTTCCTGATCAGCCCATTTGAAATCCTAACCTCCCCCGATCAGTCCATTTCCATTCCTAACTCCCCTCAGCCCATTACCAGTCCTAGTTCTCCCAGTCTATTTCCATTCTTAAACCACCCATCAGCCCATTACAAGTCCTAACCCTCTCAGACTATTTCCAGTGCTCCCCTCCCCCCAGCCCATTTCAGCCCCAGACTTTCTCAGCTGATTTGCAGTCCAAGATGCTCTGGGGAAGAGCCCTGCCATTGTTAGAGATGCAAAGGGAGAGCGTCTCTCTGCAGCTCTGTTAAAGTTTTTATATATATATATATATATATACACATACACACACACACATATATAGATTTGTGCTCTGCCTATGCACTGTCCAAGCTCTGCCGCTGTGCATGCTCAGAGTGAAAGTACATGCCATCAGCCTGATGTGTGTACTTGTAGACTAGCAATCAACTAAAATACGCATATAAAAGCTCATCTACCTGTATAAGTCAGAGTGGAGGAGTAGCCTAGTGATTAGAACACTGGCTTGGTAGCCAAGGAACACTAGCACTCTTTGTGGCCTTGGGCAAGTCACTTAACCCTCCATTGCTGCAGAAGAAAGGCCTGGTAATCTACTTCCAGTCACACTGCTAAGAAAACCCAGGAGCTTTTGAGTTGCCAGGAGTCAGCATTGATTTGAAGGCACACATTGCATTACCTACATAAGTCAATGAAAATATGCAGAGTTACAATGTTACTGGTTCCAGAAGTGAGATTTTAAGCCAGTCCTGGATTGCTGGCAATCTCATCCTGATGCATTATGGGACCCGCAGCACTGATTCCAATGGGTAAAATCAGGGACTACAAATTATACTGCATTGCAATGCAAATTTAAAACCAGAGCGGAATACCTTGGCAACTCTGAATATGTGCATTGATGGTACATAAGTTTACTTGGCTCCTTATAAAATTACCTCCTTAATGGTCAATGTGCCCACGTTAACTAAACTCCCAGTGTGTGTGTGTGTGTGTGTGTGTGTGTGCGCGCATGCATGCACCGTCAAGTCAATGCTGACTCTTGGTGACCCAGCAGCCCCTGGATTTTCTTGACGAGGTGTTACTGGAAGTGGATCACCAGGCTTTTCTTCTAAGGCAGTGGAGGATAAAGTGAATGGCCCAAGATCAAATTCTGGTCTTAGTCACCAGGTTGCTGCTCCAACCACTAGGCTATCCCTCCACTGTAAACCTCTATTATTACTTGTTTATTTCAGACTGTACCTATGGCCACCCAGATGCCCCAATCCTACCTCTCGAGGGAACACAGCATTAAACAATCCCAACATTAACCATAGCCCCTCTAACTCCAACCCCCATAATACTTCACTTCCAGCCCATAACCTTAAGCTGTAGATCCCCAATCCAGAGTTTTCATTCCTTCTACTCAACCCACTCTGACCCAAAGAAATGTTTGCCTAGAGGAAGCGTGCCCCATCCACCACCCTTGTGATTCAGCTCTGCTTCTCATCCCCCACTCTCAGCCGCAATCTCTCCCCTGCATCATTCCGTTATTCATTCCCAAGCCACTTATCCCACACAACTCAACTATGCCCCTCCCCCTCCCTCTTTCCTCCAGCTCCGCTTATCCCCCACAGTCATCCACATATATTAGTCCTTGATGGTGTTGTAAGTCTTAGCTCTGAGTAATTGACAGTTTGAAAGTAGTAGTCTAATGCTTAGAGGGAGCAAGTTGGGATCCAGGGAAGCCAGAGTTCAGATCCACTGATAACCCTCCACTGTCTCAGGTATAAATTTAGATTGTAACACCCCCCCCCCCCTCCCGAGTAGAAGGGAATACCTGCTGTACCTGAATCTGCAACTCTCGAACTACTACTGGAAAGGTGTGAGCTAAATAGAAATAAACTTGGCAATCATCCACACAAAAGTCTTCCTTGCAGTCCTCCAAAGCCTAAATGCACCATCCTTCACGTATGTAGCAAGGCAATTTGACACCTTCCCAAAACCTGCCACATCTCACTTTTCACGGCTTATAACTTGCTTACTTATTTATTTAACCATTCTTACAGATTGTTTTTCTTAGAGTCCAAGTGGTTCCCAAGGGTGCAAGGGTACGAGGCACCCTAGGCAAACCTCATTCCCAGTACTGCCTCTGTTCCACCCCCGTGTCCATTGCTGCTGCTGCTGCCGCCGCTGCTAAACCCCTCTGAGATGTGCAGCAGTGACAATCATTTAACAGGAAGGAAGTGGAATCGGAGGGGTGGAAGCATGAATAGCACCACGGTGCCAGAACACAAGGTAACATTTCGGAGAGGGGTGGCAGTGGTGGTGCCTCCTGACCATTGCCCCTCTAGGTGGCAGCTGCTTAGTTCATCTAATGGTTGCACTGGCCCTGTCCATGAGACCACATCTTGTAGTAATTATTCATATTTCATCCACATAAGTCTATTGTCACCTTTTCGACAGGCCATATCATCTCTCACATTTGACCCCCCGTCCTCCACATCAACATCTGCTTTCAACAGTCCTCCAAGATCTAGTTTCTAGTTCTTATGTGTGTCCGAGCCAGTGCTCTTAGTCCCCTTTACTGCACTGATGGAGATTTTTGCTGCAGCCATTTTATGGAGTCAGAGGCACTCGGCCACTTTGCCAGAGCTCATTTAAGCCTTGGCATCTGTGCTTCCTTTTTCTTGATCCCATACTGTCCTCCAGGTCTAGGCCCGCCTGCTGCAATACTCTCCACCTCTGCCTGTATAGTAACGCTATTGATTGTGAAAACTATGGGAAAGGGATACAGCAAAGTGATGTATGCATGTCCTTCATAAAATAAAGGTATAAATGGGATAAAGATGTGTGTAAATTAGGAACAAGCATATTCCTGCTATAAGAACATAAGATATGCCATACTGGGTCAGACCAAGGTCCATCAAGCCCAGTATCCTGTTTCCAACAGTGGCCAATCTAGGTCAATACGTACCTAGCAGTTTCCCCAAAAGACACATGTTCTGCAATGCTTGTGTCAGCTATGTGTCAGCTGTATGTACTTGGGCCTAAGTTAGTCGTCTACTCCCTTATTTGTTTTTAAATTTGTGTTGTACCCAAGATCCACCCCTGAAAGTAAGCAAAATTGGTCTTATACTCGTGTTTACAGAATAACAGTGGCCTAAAGTACGTGTGTAAGCGCTCATTCACACACAGAAGTAATTGAAACTACTGCTGCATGCGTATAAATGACATGTATCTTTATGTAGCGTCCTCATTAAAAAAAAATCAGCCCCCAAAGGGTTGACCCTAGAAAGTCAACTTATTTGCTGCCCTGTCTTGTCATATAGCAATTTCATTATCTAGGTTGCTTAATAGTTTTACAATGATGTCTCTAAGCCTCTCAAACTTCACGGGCATTAGGGTCCAATGCACCCTTTAAATCTGAGTCTGTTGATTTCGGTCCTCTGCCACCTGCAACCCTTACAGTCGCTGTAGAATCTCCCTCACCAAACTTGTGTCATCATACTCTGTCTGTTCTGGGACTCTTCTTATCTTTACATTATTCTGCTATAATCTGTCCTCCGGAATTGTCTCCTCCCCTTTGTAGCGCTGCTGCTCTGATGTTTCGCATTCTCTCCATTCTCTCGTCTCCTGCACGTCCAGCTTCATCTCCACCTTCTCTCTTTAGATTACTGATTAGTTCTCCAAGGTCTATCTTGATCTGGCTGCTTGAATGTGGCAGCTCTAGGGTGACATCGACCAGGTTATCTTTAGTAATACATTTCTGCTTCACTGGGACCCTCAGTCTCGTCTACTTTCCTCCTGTGCCATAATGCGTTACTGAAGGAATAAGTCTTTGTGCTCCTTGGGCTTGCAAGCTCTTTTTCTTTGTAGCCATACGCTGTGGCCACTTAATTATTACAACTGAGCTCTCAATCGCACCAATGACACCCAAAGAGGCCATCAGTGTAGTTTATCTTCTCCCTTTGTTGGGGGGGGGGGGGTGGTGAGGGGCAATGGAAGTCATACTGGCAGTGGAGGCAGAGGGACCACCATTACTGACTGCAACATTTGGGGGGGGGGGGAGTACTGCCTTCCATGCCCCCCCCCCAAAAAAAACCCTACGCCTATGGACGAGACTGGATAGCTCTGAACTCATGAACTTGTTTCCGTAAGTTGCCATGCCGTACGCTTAGGTCATTTCCTCCTTTGACAGTTTCTGAGTAAACAGGCAGCCACACTGCCGGTAGTGCTAGAGCTTATAACTGCATTACTGCCGCTATAATAATGAACTCATCTTTGAATTTTCAGACAGCAGTAGCTGGACCAGTGAAAAAGCTAAAGCTTCTGAATTGGCAGGAGGGGAATTACGGGGCAGTCACGACAGCACAGGAAAAATGATCACACTGTCAAGAGAAGAAACACACAACTCTCTCTCTTTGGATATCTGATGCACTTTTGACTAGAGACAGACAGAAATGTCAGAGCTTTCAGCAAATTTTCATTTAAATAAGTAATCCGGTTCAGCACAATTGTGATTTAAAGATTAAATTCAGGAATTTTGTTCAAAGCTCCCATCTGCTAGCTGTGAAGAGGATTCACCTCTGTCCGAAACATCTCTTCAGAAGAGACAGAACAAGGCCTGTTCCTGAAAGACTCTGCACCTTCCATCACCTGAGGATGCTTTTTGTTTTTCAGCCATAATAAAGTGCATGCGTCTCACAGAAACAATCTGTAGTCAGCACTTTGAGGGTGCTCTGTGCCACTCCAACTTTCAGTTCACCTTCAGCAGCCCTGTCTTTACATCCAGTCTAGACCTACGGCTTCAGGAAGCCCTGAACAGATATTGCCTACTCTTCCTTTTTTTCCCCACTTCAGAGCCAAAAACTCAAGTAAACAGTCTGTGAGGCACACAAGGACCAACTCTACAGATAAACAAAACAGGCTATGATAGCGGTGAGAACTTTAAAGAGAAAGTACAAAGCTAATAATGTTGAAGGAGCTTTTACTTTGCGCCGTAGGACGAGTGTGTGACGGAACATCACCAATTCCATACATTTGACTATTTTTTTAAATTTTTTTAAAAAATGATATATTTAATTTAATTCCATCGTTTATATGCTGCCTTTTTCAATCAACATAAAAGAACAAAGCGGGGCACAAAATTCAAAAGCAACTAAAAACATTAAATAAAAAATATAAAATAAAAATAAAACAATACAAACAGATATTATAGAGGAATTATGTCTAGTTCTGTCTAGACTGCCACCATATCCTAGTTGAGAACATGAAAATTAAACCAGTAAGAGGTTCTGAAAAATGTCAAATGTTTCTTACTTTCAGCGTGCAGGAAGATAAATTCTTCGTTTCCTCTGGGACTTTCACCCACATTGGTGCAACCAGTCATCCACATACTGTACATTACACCTGCTGGGATTCTTTCCATGATGAATGGCTGTGTGAACCTTTCATTATGGATTTCTAAATGCAAATGAAAAGAAAAAATATGATTAGTAATGGTCCATTTGCTTCTATGCAATTAAAATAATTTGGGCTGCATTACCTGTGTATCCAGAACAGGAAGGGTGAATCTTAATATAATTTGACAGTACTAGCAAATGCTGCTGGGGCAAAATCTGAAGGACTCTGAAATTTGAAAGTCTCAGTTTATTCTGCTCCACATTATAACTTTAAAAAAGTACATTTTACAATAATCTGGAGTTGTTACTAAGGGCCTGATTTTGAGATGCGGCTTGTGGGGCTGCACATCCCGGTGGGATGTGCAGCCACACAAGCCATCCTGCCTCTATTCCCCCTCCAACTCTTCCCACACAGTTAGAGCAGCAGAATGGGGAGAGCCTGTGTGGGGCAGAGTCTGGATGGAATGGGAGTGGGCTGAGGCAGCAGGACCTACAGGGCTGATTCAGGTCACAGCCCTGTACATCCTGCGGGGTCTGGGGAGACGTGCTGATTATTCCACCTGGAGGTGGAATAATCAGTACAGACTGGGCGATCGGGGCTGGGGCCCGACCCACAGGTGGCCAGCTGGGGCTTGGAATGGGCGGCGGGGACCTCCCTGCACTCAGCCCTGAGTGCAGGGAGGTCCCTTCAGCCCGATCCAGGCCCTGGCTGGACAACGGTGAGTTGAGCAGTGGGGAAGAGGGGGGGGGGGGGGGGGTCTGCGGGGAGAATGTCTCTGCAGGCATGCAAGGGCGTGCCGGGCTGTTCTCGAGCCCAATTCTGTATGCTGTGGGAACGTTTTGTTCCTGTGGTACAGAATCAGGTCCAAACAGGCCCATCCTGCTCGTGGCCTTCCAGATGGCTCAGATGTGCTCCTGCTAGAATCAGGCTCTTACCTGTTATCTACTTGAAAATAAGGTTTATCTCAGTTCCATACAATTTTATCTTGGTTAAAAAAAATCCAGTGGGGATCCTGCATGAGAAAATTGATTAGAAGCTAATGAAACCAGGTCAATTTCTAGCTGATAGGGAAAAAAATAAAGCTTAAAGTGTGTAGCCAGGACTAAGAGGCCCGCAAGGGAAAATAGCACAGCACATTCCTTTCCATATATAGATATATACAGGATTCCTAAGACAAACTGATTGTTCTACACGGAGACGACTAACATCTGTGAAGTTACTGATAAGCTGTGGTGGGCCTCAGGGGATGAGTTGATGACATATGTATATGTTTCTGTTAATGTATAAAAGACAGACAGCCCCTCTAACCTGTGGAATAAACTTACATACTACTTATGTGCGAGTGTGTGTTTGTTCCCCTGGAATTCCAGACAGAGAAGGTAAGTTGATTCCTCAGCCCAGAGGATTAATGGACATCCCGAGGGTAAGTGGTATATAGGGCTGGGAAATGAACAACCCACACTAACAATTTGGTGTTAGAAGTGGGATTTACCTGTTGCACTGGGATTTCCAGACTTTCTAAATTGACGTCTCTTTGGTAGCTCGTCTCGGGAATGCGCTTTGGTAGCGCTATGCATAACATGCACTTTGGTAGTGCTACGCATAACAGGGAAGTCCTGCTGGGCCTGTGGTAATACCCTTTTTCTTCTCTGTGGCTTGTGTGATTGTGTGAGCTTGGCAAGATGCCCCTGCCTCAGCCTGAAGCGATAGCGCTAGTGACGGTAGTTGGCAGAAAGCAAGTGGCCAAGCTTGCGATTGTTGGATAATAATTAGAGGATGGGGGGGGCGGGTCCCAAGGTAAGGGGACCTCTCCAGAATCTGCGGGAGAGTATGCGCAGCCAAATGTTGTGATAAGGTTTAAAACTGCAGCTAGGAAGGCATCCTATTCTCGCCGTAGCACGGTCCCTCTCGGCGCACCCCCGGCAGATGGGGAGACGCCGAAGGAATATGTAGACAGAGTGGCAGGCAATGTTCCCTCTAATTTTCTGTAGGCTGTGTGTGCATAAAATATCAGCTGTGCAGCTTTTGAAGGAAGGTTAAATTTTTGTGCACCACATAACGACGCTCGGAGTTATATACTTTAAAATTTGACTACACCACATTGATTTTAATCAAATTAAATGAAAATAGACGATTACTAAATGAAGAGGAAAATTTCTAGTAATTACAGTCACAACTTTTAAATTTTAAGATGTCTGTGTTGTTTTCTATCAGAATCAGAACCATAATTTTTGTGCGCTCTGTTGTAAAGTATGTGCACTCGCTCGGTGAGGTGTGTGAGCGCGCACAGCTTAGAGGGAACAGTGGTGGCAGGGGGTTATTATACTGATCCCTGGGTGGATAATATGGCGGGGTGGACAGAAGGTTTACATAGCTCAAATCCTTTTCCCAGGGAGGGTAGCTTCTCTGCTTGGCATTTAGATATGATTCGGGGATTGTGTCTGGGGGATAAGAAAAAATTTCCCTTTTCCCTTTTATTCCGGAGACCTGAAATGGCCAAAATCTTATATGAAGGAATGTGGTACTGTATGGATACAACTGGCTCCTTATTATAATGGTCAGCACCTACCGGTGCTTGACTCGCCCCGGGAACTGCCTCCGAAATCGCCCCAACCCAAGGTGTCCTCCTCCCGGGTGCCCACGGCCCCTCCGCGTATCAGCCCAATAATCCCTCCCTGGTTGGATCGGCCGCCGTTGTAAAGTCAGCCAGAGACTCTGATTCATTAGAGGACATTGTTCTGGCAGCGGCTGCTTCTACTGCGCACCCCCCGGTAGTAATGGCGGGGCGTGCCCCCACCCACCGGGAATTACCTATAGATAAAATGTTTCGGCAGATTTGTACCACTTATGAGGCTGTGCGTGGCAAGGGGAGGAGCCTGCCGGTTCCCCTTCACTGCCGCCCGCTGCCTGGCTACCTTCTCCTGCCCTACCTTCTCACTCAAGCCCATGCTTGACCGAATCTGGGCCTGCCCCTGCTGGGCGAGATGCGCCCAGGGACAACATGTATCGCCAATTGTGTAAGACATCTCCGGAGGTCTCTACCGGGAGTTTGGGGATGCGAGCGGGGGCCGGAGGGTCCACTGCCGCTTCCCCTTCCGTCCCTTTTGCCCCGCCGGAATCCCTTATTACTCCCCCTAATTCCCCCCTTCCGATGCCTTCATCCGAAGATTGGGGGGGGGGGGACAGGAACAGAGTAGGGCTAGGGCTCATAGGGATGAGTTTAGCCCTCATAACCCCTTTCATAAGCTGGATTCAAATGACGTGAGAACTTCTAACAGTGATAGAGTGACAGGAGACCTTACCTCTAAGGGCCATATATACACCCAGTACCCTTTTCTAACTATTGGTAACCAGCTTGTTGTTAAGCCCCTGGATCCCGCCATCCTTTCTTCTATCTTACAGCATGCCCCAAACCCCATGAAAACACCAGCTGCCACTGTGCACTACTTGCAATGTATGACTCGTGGTTTACAGTGCACGGCGCAGGAATACCGTCTCATTATTGAGGGTGTCCTGGGGTATGATGAAAAAATCCCATTTGATTTTTCGAAAGTTAAGTCGCCGGATGATTCTAATTACCCCCTCTGATATCCCGAGGTGATAAAAAAGATGTGGGATGAAGTGTTAGAAGAGTTTGAGCGTTTATTTGGGGTGAAACAGAATCTTGCTGCATCTATTGCATACGTGCAGGAACCAGGGGAAGGAGTTTCACAGTTTGTGCGAAGGTTTCGTAAGTGTTGGAAGGAGGAGGCAAGTTTATCACAGGAAGGCCTGATGGCTTCGATGTATACTCAGACGCTGTTTGGGGCTATGCGCCTCGAAGTGACTGTAGCATGTAAGCGAATGATAGATGCTTGGTTTAGCATGACTCCAGCAGAATTAGAGAAGGTAAAATTAACGAAAAAAGCGGCGAGATGCTTTGCAGATATGGATGTTAAGAAAGGTAAAATTTCTCATGCTTGGCAGCAGGATATTGGTTGCCAGCAATCCTACCCCAGGGGATATCAACCCCCCGGGGCCTCTGGTCGCAATCTCGGGGGTGGAGGGGACAGCGGGGCCGGTTTCGAGGCGGGCGGGGTGGTGGAAGAGGAGTAGGGCAGGGAATATCTAGGAATCAGATTTGTTTTCATTGTAAGCAACAAGGACATTGGAAAAATGAGTGCCCTTACATGGCCCTGTGCCGACTCGGGGGGGGGGCCTTGCCCCCTCCCGCAACACCATCGGCACCACTCCCTCCCCCATCTAGTAGCCCCGCAACCCCTGTTATCCCTATTACATGGCAACAGCCCCTGCAACGCCCATAGGGTTGCCCTGAGGCAACGGTTCCGATCTGGGTTCAATTAACGGGTGGATGGAAGGAGCCCCCTTGTTGTACGTTGTGCATTAATGGCCAGCAAGTCTCCTTTGTAATCGATATGGGAGTGACTTGCTCTATGCTGCATGCCTCTGTTTCTAGGGAACCCTTAATGCCAGGTCCTGCCTCAGTTGGGATAAATGGAACCTCAACCCCCACATGGATTACACCCCCGTTGTCTGTCTCTGCGCTTGGTAACAATACTTTTCTGTTTACACATTCATTTACGATTATTCCCTCCTGTCCAGTGAGTCTCCTAGGGTGGGACCTGTTGTGTCATTTAGAAGCAGTAACTATTAGTAATTCAGATGGCTCTTTTGCCTTGCACTCTCCTTTTTTAGTAAATATGATTTCTACAGAGGTGCATAGGTTGTCTAAGGTTCCTCCTAAACTCTGGGCCACCTCCCCAACTGATGTCGGGTTGGTCCCCTGTACGCCGTACATGACACGTTTGAAGGATCCTCAAGCTGTCATCTGTATTTGACAGTACCCTTTGTCTGGCCCTAAGGAAACTGCTTTGCAGTCCATGATCCAGGATTTTGTTGCAGCAGGTATTGTAGTTCCTACTGTTTCTCCTTATAATACTCCCGTGAATCCCGTCCCTAAGGGGGATGGGTTCCGTTTTATCCAGGATTTACGGGCCGTAAATCAGCTTGTTGTCCCACTGGCACCGGTGATGCCCAATATTGCCGGGCTACTTACTCGTATTCCTACGGAAGCCAAATGCTTCACGGTTATTGATTTAGCTAATGCCTTTTTTAGTATACCACTAGATCCCATCATACAGCCTCTTATGACTTTCACACATGCAGGCAAACAATATACCTGGACTCGCCTGCCGCAGGGATACATTGATTCCCCGGCGGCGTATTCTCTTGTTCTTAAGGCATCAATTGAAATGTGGCATCCGCCTTGTTCCTCCACCCTTCTCCAGTATATGGATGATTTGTTATGTTCTAAAACAATCACAGAATGTGAAATCGACTCTATATCCTTGCTCTGCCATCTAGCCTCCCATGGACAGAAGGCTTCTATAAAAATTCTCCAGTGGTGCTGCGAGCGTGTTACCTACTTCGGGTTTGTGCTGTCCCCTGGAAACCGGGCGCTCTCTCCCGCCCGAGTACAGGCAATTATAAAATTATCTCCAACAACAGTGACACAAATGCTGGCTTTCCTTGGATTAGTATCCTTCTGTCGTGCTTGGATCCCGGACTGTGCTTATTGGGATTCCATATTGCGAAGGGCTACTTTGCAGTTACCAGGCTCTGCCTCTATTGAATGGACTGAAGAAATGCTTTCTGCATTTGCTACTTTGAAAAAGCTGCTTATCTCGTCTCCTACACTTGGAGTACCTGATTATGAGAAAATGTTTTACTTATATGTAAGGGAAGAGGGAGGAACTATGGCAGCTATTTTGGTCAAGACCATGGGGGGGGGGGGGGGGAATGCGCCCAGTTGCATATTTATCGAAAAAATTGCCCCTCCAGGTATAGGGTATGCCTGCATGTTTGCGAGTCCTGGTGGCTTCGGCTATTGCCGTACAGATGACTATCCCTTACCCTGTCTCATGAGACTATTCTGTTTTCTACCCATTCTGTTTTGAATGTGTTAAAGAGCCTCACTATGCAACATATGACAGCCCAGCGCCTTAGTGGGTATGAGGTAATTTTAACTACTGAAGGGTAGTTGGTTAAACAGCAATCCGCTGCCTTTACCCCGATGCTGGCCTTAATGTGCCCAGTAGATGATTCCGAGTTGCTCCAAGAAGAACATGATTGCTTAAAGTTGATTAACTTTGAGACATCAGTACATCCTGATTTGCCCTCCTCCCCGCTCCCAGATGCTCCACATATATTTGTGGACGGGAGCTGTGTCCGTCCCGCAGACAACGCCTACATTGCTTCTTATGCCATTGTAGAACTCCCAAATATGTTGCATGAAGCCCAGTTATTACCTTATGGTTCTGCACAAGCTGCAGAATTGGTAGCGCTTACTAGAGCCTGTGAATTATTTGCTGATAAACGTGTTAACATTTATACAGATTCCAGGTATGCCTTTCGGGTGGTGCATGATTTGGGTCTCTTATGGGGGGTAGGGGATGGAAAACGGCAGATGGTAAACCAATTTCTCATGCACAATTGGTTAATGAACTGCTGGCCGCCTTATGTAAACCCAAAGAAGTCGCCATTATTAAATGTACTGCACACAGATATGACACTTCTATTGCCTCTCAAGGTAATGCCTCAGCTGATCTTGCAGCCAAACAGTGTGCACAAGCTCAAATTGAATTCTTACTTAATAATATCATCTCTCAGGGCATGCCGACAGTTTCTTACAATTTGTCTGATCCTCCATTGTCTGAATATTATATTTCCCCTCTTGAACATTCTTTTCCTCTGCACCACTTGCAGGCTGCTGCAGATCCCGAGGATATTATGCATTGGGAACAGCATAATATGAGTTTAAATGCAGCACAGATTTGGCAGGAAAAGGGGGGGGGGGGGCACGAAGAGGGCTACCGAAAGTGGCAGCCCCTCTCTTAATTGGTCAAGTACATGGGGTAGGGCATAAAAACAGAAAGACGGTTCTTAAGGAGTTACAGGAAATATCTGTTTGCAGAGATTTGCCTCATTTAGTGGAATCACAAATGAGTCAATGCTTAGTATGTGCTAGGAATAATGTTCAGCAGGGAAAAGCAATAGGACAATTGCAACATTTACCCCCACCCCAAAGCCCGTTTCAGGCCCTACAAGTAGATTTCACATCTATGCCACGATCGATAGGGGGTTATAAGTATTTGTTTGGTCATTGTTGATAGGTTTTCCAAGTGACCAGAGGCTTTTCCCACGACTAAGGAAGATGCTAGAACAGTAGCAAAAATTCTCTGTAAGGAAGTTATTCCCCGCTTTGGGTGTCCCCTTTCTATAGATTCTGATCAGGGACCAGCATTCACCTCTAAGGTGTTACAACAGATTACTCAGATGCTTGCCATTGATTGGAAATTTCATGTCCCATATCACCCACAGTCGTCAGGGATAGTAGAACGAATGAATCGAGCAATTAAAGAAAAATTAAAAAAGGCTACACAACACGCCCCAGGAAGGTGGCCAGTGTATCTGCCAACTGTATTGACAGAAATTAGGCTAACCCCCAGGGCATCTGGATTCTCTCCTTTTGAAATTCTGATGGGACGACCCTTACCCTTACCCTGGAAATGGCCCGAGGGAACGGTGATAATGGCGGATGACGTTTTGCAAGCACAGGAAGAATATGCTACACAGCTAGCTAAATATTTATGCACGGTGTCTGAGCAAGTGTACAATGCTTTCCCTTTTCCTTCTACAGAACCGATGCACCCATTCCGCCCGAGAGACCGTGTGCTGGTAAAGCTGTTTCATAAGAAGGGCCAGTGGGACCCGCCGTTTGGAGATCCGGAGGAGATTACTGCAATTACTCGCACAGCCGTGCTAACTGATAAGCATCTGACCTGGGTACACGCCTCACGCGTCAAGAGTGCACCAGAGGATTCCTGGAAAACGCCTGACTTGCCCCAACCATGAGGACCTTGGACGCAGGTGCATCGGACAGAGAACAATGCAACTTGGATTCAGGCCCTGCAGAACTCCACCACCTTAATGTACTCTTATACACCTGTTTCCACGGTGGCTGATGTACCCGAGCGTGCCACCACCGACCTCCAGTTAATAATGTCTATATCTATATATGGAAAGGAATGTGCTGTGCTAAGACAAATTGATTGTTCTACACGGAGACGACTAACATCTGTGAAGTTACTGATAAGCTGTGGTGGGCCTCAGGGGATGAGTTGATGAAGTATGTATATGTTTCTGTTACTGTATAAAAGACAGACAACCCCTCTAACCTGTGGAATAAACTTACATACTATTTATGTGCGAGTGTGTGTTTGTTCCCCTGGAATTCCAGACAGAGAAGGTAAGGTGATTCCTCAGCCCAGAGGATTAACGGACGTCCCGAGGGTAAGTGGTATATAGTGCTGGGAAAGGAATAACCCACACTAATGCTAGCTATTTGGGGATTTGTGGCAAATGCAAGCTTTTGGATCTTGACCCACCTGATCTCCTTTGTGTTTCCTTACCATTTCCCCTAGATGTATCTCTGTCTACACCTACTTTGTTGTCTGTCTTGCCTAGATTGTAAGCTCTGATGAGCAGGGACTGTCTCTTACATGTTTGTTTGTGCAGCGCTGCGTACATCTTGTAGCGCTATACAAATGCTCAATAGTAGTAGTATTTCAATTAAATTGTTAGTGAAGCTCAGAATCAGTTACAAATATTATCCAATCATAAAGCAATGCAAAAGATCCACACTTTCAGCAGATACATCAACATAGATTTTCTAGTTTTTACATACAGCCCAAATTAACTTCTACCTAGAAGCCAAAATACCAATACCTTATAAACATCTCAATCTCAATCTACCCCTACCCCCCCCCCCCCAAAAAAAATCCCCTCTTCCCAACTAGTCCATTTCCACTAGGTAGCCTCTCACACACCCAGAATCCCAGTTATATAGTGTCCTGCAGGATGAGTTCCTAATGCAACAACAGTAACATGACGGGAGATAAAGACCAGCATGGTCCATCTAGTCTGCCTAGCAAGGCGGCAAAAGTAGGTACACCTACCGCTCTGTGCAGGTCACTCCTCCCCAAGCCTTTGTTTAGGGGTGTACTCACTGCTCTGTATAGGTCACCCCTATTTACTGAAATATAAGAGATAGTTATGTTTGTTTTGATTTTATCCTCTTGTTATAAAGGGAGCCACTGTGTCTGTCCCATGCCATTTTGAATTCTGTCACTGTATTTGCCCCACCACTTCCATCTCCTACCCTTTCAGTGAAAAATTATTTCCCGACATTGCCTTTCAATTTACCCCCTTGCAATTTCATGTTCTACCCTCTAGTTTTACAGCTTCCCCGTCTTTGGAAGAGGTTTGTTTGTTCATTAATACTCTTAAGTATTTAAAGGTCTGAATCATATCTCCCCTCTCCCTCCTCTTCTCCAGAGTGTACATATTTAGGTCTTCAAGTCTCTTCTCATAAGTCTTCTGACGCAGGCTCCCAATCATTTTGGTCGCCTTCCTCTGAACTGTTTCCAGTCTTATGTCTTTTGCAAGATATGGTCTCCAAAACTGAACACAATATTCCAAGTGAGGCCTCACCAGTGACTTGTACAGTGGCATTAGTACCTCTTCCTTTCTGCTGGTAATTCCTCTCTTTATACAACCCAGCATCCTTCTGGCTTTTGCCACCGGCTTGTCACACGGTTTCGCCACCTTGAGATCCTCAGAAACAATCACTCCGAGGTCCTTCTCTTGGTCCATGCACACCAACCTCTTGCCCCCTATCACATACAATTCTCTTGGATTTCTGCTTCCCAAGTGCATGATAGTGCACTTCTTCACATTAAATCTTAACTGCCAAACATTAGACCATTCTTCCAGCTTTTGCAGATCTTTTCTCAGGTTATCCACTCCCTCAGGGGAGTCCACTCTGTTGCAAATTTTCGTGTCATCTGCAAAAAGACAGACTTTTCCATTCAGTCCTTCAGCAATATCACTCACAAATACATTAATAGTACCGGTCCCAGTACCGAACCCTGGGGCACACCGCTAATCACCTTCCTTTCATCCGAGTGAGTTCTGTTTACCGTCACCTTCTGTCGTCTGTCAGTCAACCAATTTCTGATCCAGTTCACCACCTTGGGACTCTGACTGGGTAAGATAGAGCAACATGCCATCAGCATAAGTCAACATCTTGTATTTTCTGTACCCAGATCTTAAGGAGGCAGAATACCTCCTCCTGTAAGACTAGTGTGCCCAACCCAAGAGTCACTAGTTGGAGGACAGCCCATGATAACTTAACATAACTGGGGGGGAAAAAACCTTTTTATTTCCCATATCTTCTCAATGCACATCCCTTCTAATTGCAGCTTTTTACTTTCTTAATCATTTCACAGAATTTCTGAACTTTCTGAATGAGATCACTAATTGGACACTCACAATTTGGAGCAAATTTGGTAAAAATCTCCAACTGTGTAATGCTAACTGAGAATGTCACACAAAGAATTGTAAATCCAAGAATTGAACAAGGATTCCAGGATACTTTTCCAAGTACTTACAAAACTAGGAAGATGGTATAAGAAAAGTCTTAGCTTAAAGAAATTGATCTCAAACAAAAGAATCCCCAACAATAAACAACAAACCACAGATTCTCTAATATCGTATTGTCACAGATTTCTCCCTCTAACACTATGAAGCTGAATATTAAGAGACCATCAGAAAAAATGGCTGAAGATGAGGCCGTTATTACTCTATTCTGGTCTGTGGGAACAAAATGTTCCTGCAGGAGCCAGAATTGTGCCCATGGACGGCCCAGTATATGCCCCTTCTGCCTGTGGGGATGTCCTCCCCGCAGACACCCCAGATTGCTGCGTCCCCATCCCCACAAATCCCCACTGCCTGACCCACAGCTGGTCTGCCGCTGCCTGGATTGGGCAGTGGGGACCCCGCACCCGGCCCAGTGGTGGCTGCATGCCCCGATCCAGTGAAAAATGCTGAGGTGGTATAAGCAGCATGCCCAAGCAGGCCTGGCAGCATGTACAGGGCCGTGACCTGAATCAGCCCTATATGTGCTGCTGGGCGACCTGCCCCCGCTCCGCCTTCTGCCAGCTCTCCCTGTCCTGAAGCACAGGACGTATGGGGTGAGCTGGTGTGGGAATAGAGTTTAAGCAGATTGTGGGACATGCAGCCTTGCAACCCGCGTTCTAGAATGAGGGCCTTAATTCATAAGCCAAAGCACCATCATCTGGTTTCTGCACCCTGTGCCCAATTTTTATTTAACATTTTATTTTATATAATTTCTCCTATTTTTTTAAAAACAGTTTTACAAATTAATCCTCAAGGACTTAAGAAATAAATGATACTACTTATCCACTCTCAGTTGTAAACACCCGACATGATCATGTTTCAAGCTAAACCAGCCTTGCTTCAGGGGAAATATAACAGCGAGTAGTATCCAAAAAAGCTTTAGATAGCGTTCGTCTCCATCAGTTTCAAAAATGCCTAGAATAAACTGGAAGTGACAAACTTTTTAAACTTCAATGAACCAATCAGTTCAAACTTCTGCAGACATTCTACATTAAAGTAGCCCACTCAATCTCCTGATTAAGGCCATTCGGTGTTACTGATCCCAAACGATAGATCCACTGTTCTTTTAAATTTAGAATAGCATCTCGATCGCTGCCTCTCCAATGACTAGGTATTGAATCAATAACATGCCATCAAAAAGAGTTATCATGCGCACACACTAAAAAATGAGACACCAAAGGAGGTGTCAACGTCTTGGTATTTAAGCGACTCAAATGCTCAGTCAAGCGTATTTTAATTGACCGTCTTGTTCGTCCCACTTATATTTTAGGACAATTGCACATGATAATATAAATTACATATGTGGACATGCATAACATCTGATAAGCATAATAAATCTTCCCAGTAATCGGATCCTCCCACGACGTTCCAGATATTGTAGTGGCACACTATTGACAGTAGCCACAGGCTATATGACCAACTTCAAATTTCCCATGTATTGGAAGTTTCAACCATTCAGCTACATTCTGACCTTGATGAAAGGCAATACGGGGTGGTGCTAACAGTTCTTCATGGACTGAAAGCACTTTCTAATGAGTAGGCACTAAACCCACTAAGTTGCCAATTCCGTGTATGTAAGGTAATATACAAGTTGTTTATAGAGCAATAATGATCACAACAAGCATAGTTCGCTCTGCAAAATGCTCTTTTTAATAGAGATATCCGGATAACCCCTACAAGCTAAATGCTGTTTTAATCCCTCTGCTTCCAATAAAAATTGATCAAAAGAGGAACAAATGCGCCACAAACAGAGGAACTGTCCTACTGGGAGATTCTTTTTTAAACCTTCAGGATGACAACTTTGTAAGTATAAAAGATTATTTCGCTCAATGAATTTTCTAAATAAAACTGTTTGAAGTTTCTCTCCTTTGAAAATCCATACATCCAAAAAAATCAATATCAGTCATTGAATATTTCAAAGTAGATTTCAAATGATCAACTATATTCAGATTCTCAACAAAAGTAGTCAACATTTGCTCACTACCAGACCATAAAGCACAGTTACTTACCTGTAACAGGTGATCTCTGGGAACAGCAGGAATAAGTCTTCACATATGGGTATCGTCGGTACCGACGGAGCCTGCGTGGGAACGCTCCCCAGCGTCCAGTAAGAAAGCTTTTGGGAGCATCCCACCGAGCTTGCGCGCTGCCTTCCTGCCTTTCCCAACCGCCTCTCTCCAGTTCGAGTTTTAAAGCTGAGACAAAAAGAGAGAGAGAGGAAAGGAAAGATAGATAGAGAGATACAACTCCTAGGGGAGGTGGGTGGGTTGTGAAGACTTATTCCTGCTGTTCCCAGAGATCACCTGTTACAGGTAAGTAACTGTGCTATCTCCAGGAACAAGCAGGAATGAGTCTTCACATATGGGGACTCCCCAGCTGGAGATGCCAGGGAGATCCCCAAGGTTGTGAGTCCCTGAGAAGGGCTCTACCTCCCCCCATGGATCTCGGGCATCCAACCAGGGATGGGGGGTAGGAGTTGATTAGGTATGGAACAGGTATTTGAGAACAGCCTGACCAAACAAGGCATCCCGGCGGGAGTCCTTGTCCAAGCAGTAATGGGCTGTAAAGGTATGAACCGAGGCCCAGGTGGCCGCTCGACAGATTTGGTCGATGGACACAGAGTTTAGATGAGCCATAGAGGCTGCCATGGCTCTCACATTGTGAGCTGTGACATGGCCCTCCAGAGAAAGGTTCTTACTTTGGTAGGCGAAAGAAATACACTGAGCAATCCAATTTGACAGTGTTCTCTTAGAGACTGGAAGTCCTAAATGAGAGGGATCAAAAGCAACAAAGAGTTGAGAGGACTTTCTATGTTGCTGTGTCCTTTGTAAGTAAAAAGCGAGTGCTCTCTTACAATCCAGGGTATGGAGATTCCTCTCTGCACTTGATGCATGAGGTCCTGGAAAAAAGACAGGTAAATACACCTCCTGGTTCAGATGAAAAGGTGAGACCACTTTAGGCATAAAGTGTGGATTGGTCCTGAGGACTACCTTGTCATGATGGAACCTTGTATAAGGAGGATTAGCCACCAAGGCTTGCAGCTCACTGATGCGGCGAGCTGAGGTGACTGCAATGAAAAAAATAACCTTCCAGGAAAGAAATTTCAAGGAGGTAGTGGCTAAGGGTTCAAAGGGTGGCTTCATAAGCTGACCAAGAACTAGATTCAAATCCCATGCCACTGGAGGTGGTCTAATGGGAGGTTTAGTTAAAAGAAGGCCTCTCATGAATCTTGCAATAAGAGGATGAGAGGAAATAGGCTGTCCATTGAGAGGCTTGAGGGATGCTGAAATAGCACTCAAATGGACTCTTACTGAATTTGTTTTTAAGGCCTGCATGGGATAAATGCAGCAAATACTCTAGTAAAGAATTCAGAGGTATTGCAAGGGGGTTAAGACCCTTCTCTGCACACCAAATGGTAAACCTTTTCCATTTGAAAGCATAGGAACGTCTAGTGGAAGGCTTTCTGGAAGCATGAAGGATATCCTTCACCTGCTGAGAAAGATGCAAATCTTGAAGGTCTAGGCCTTCAGCAACCAGGCCCTGAGATGGAGAGACTGGGGATTTGGATGCCATAACGTTCCCTCCTCCTGGGACAGGAGGTCTGGAGCAGATCCCAAGTCCAGGGAAGGAGCTTGAGAGAGATGCAGAAGTAGAGGGTACCACACTTGTCGTGGCCAATGTGGTGCTATGAAGATCATAGACCCTCGATCTTTCTGAAGCTTGATGAGAGTTTTGGGAATTAGGGGAATGGGTGGAAAGGCGTAAAGGAAGCCTTGACCCCAGTGAAGTAGGAAGGCATCCTTGGCCTGAACTCCCTGACACGGAATTCTGGAACAGAACCGGGGAAGTTTGGCATTCCACGGACTTGCAAAGAGGTCTATGTCCGTGGTTCCCCAAATCCGAAAGATTCTGGCTATCTGGTCCATATGGAGGGACCACTCGTGTGGAAGCAGAACTCGACTGAGTTTGTCTGCCCAAGAGTTTTGAACGCCTGGAAGATATACTGCCAGAAGATGAATTTGATGCTCTCTGGCGAAGGCCCACAATCTCAAAGCTTCGTTGCAAAGTGACAGAGAGCCAGTCCCGCCCTACTTGTTCACGTAGAACATGGCTACTTGGTTGTCCGTGTGGATGAGGACTGTCTTGCAGCTGAGCAGGGTGTGGAAGACTCTGAGAGCTAGAAAAATTGCTCTGAGCTCCAAGAGGTTGATATGTAGAGAAGTCTCCTGTGGAGACCAGATGCCCTGGGTGGAGAGATCTTGTAGATGAGCTCCCCAACCCCTTGGAGAGGCATCTGTTGTAAGGGTTGCTTGGGGTAAAAACTGTTGAAAGGGGGACCCCAGCAACAGGTTTTGAGTGGACGTCCACCACTGGAGAGACCAAAAAAGGCGACTGGAGGTTGCTATTTTGTCTGATAGGCACCCTGATGCCTGGGTCCATTGGGTGGATAAAGTCCATTGAGCTGCCCTCATGTGAAGGCGAGCGTAAGGAACCACATGCACGGTGGATGCCATGTGGCCTAACAGTTGTAACATCTCTCGAGCAGTTAAATGGGACTTTAACTGAATCTGGGAGGCTCACTGCACCAAGCGTAGGCAACGGGCCTGGGGAAGATAGGCTCTTGCAGTTGTGGTATCCAACAAGGCCCCTATGAACTCTAGTGACTGAGTAGGGGTGAGATGGGATTTTGGGATGTTTATTACAAGTCCCAGATACTGAAGAACACGCCTTGTGCAGGCTAGGGAAGTCTGGGCCTCTGACTGGGATGGAGCTCGGATGAGCCAGTCGTCCAGATATGGGAATACGAATATTCCTAGAGTGCGTAGAAATGCAGCTACTACTGCCATGCATTTTGTGAACACTCTTGGTGCAGAGACCAGACCGAAAGGAAGCACTCTGTATTGGTAGTGCTTTCCTTGATAAAGGAACCGAAGGAACCTTCTGTGTGTTGGATGGATGAGGACATGGGTGTACGCATCCTTGAGATCTAGAGAACAAAGCCAATCCTGACTCTGAAGGTATGGAAGGAGAGCACCGAGAGAAATCATCTTGAATTTCTCCTTGCATAGAAACTTGTTCAATTCTCTGAGATCTAAAATGGGTCTGTAGCTCCCTGTTTTCTTTGGGATAAGAAAATAGGGGGAGTAGAACCCTGAGCCCTGTTGAAGAAGAGGTACTTCTTCTATTGCTTTTTGGGCAAGAAGGGTAGCAATCTCCTGACCCAAAAGGTCAAGGAGAGATGTTGGAGAATTGAACTGTCTCACCATGGTGTGAGGAGGAAGGTTTAAGAAATGAAGCTTGTACCCCTCCCTTATGATGGAGAGGGTCCATTGCTCTGCTGTGATTTGTTCCCATCTGGGAGCAAAGTGAGCTAACCTTCCTGGAATAGTGAGAGGCTCTGGTTCTTCTAGAGCCAGAAAGTCTAAGTTCTCTAGTTGTAAGTCAAAGGCCCTGAGGAGGCTGAGGCTGCTGGGCCGTAGCAGTCCTTGCAGCCTTAGGCTTGGCCTGTTTAGGTTGTTGCTGACGCTTTGCAGCAAAACGACCTGCAGAAGATGTCTGCTGACCATAAACAGGATAATATCTCCCCTTTTTGGGATAAAAAGCCTTTTTGAACAACCTTTTCTTAACAGGAACAGAAGTAGACTTTGAAAGTCTATCTAAAGCAGAATTTTCAGCATCCATCTGAGTGGCCTTTGCTTGCCAATCCTTTCCAAAAAGATTTTCACCTGTACAAGGAAGATTTCCTAATCCATCTTGGACCCAGGGTTCCAAATCAGAAGCTTGTAACCAAGCAACTCTGCGTGCACCTATGGCAATAGCCGAGGCTCTGCTGGCACACTCAAAAGAGTCAAAGGCTGCACGGTTGGAAAATTTGGAAACATCCTGGGCATGTTTAAGCCAGGTGAGAAACTCCTCCCTTTTATCTTCTGAAATAAAAGGGGCTAAAGTCTGCAGATGATCTGTAACTTCTTTTAGAAACATCCCCATATACAGACTATAGAAGTTGATTCTGGCAGCAAGCATGTTGGCCTGGAAAATTCTCCGGCCAAAAGCATCTAAGGTTCTGCATTCTCTTCCTGGAGGATTAGATGAGTGCCTTTTTGCACTCTTTATCTTTTTCATGGCAGACTCCACCACAATAGAGTGGTGAGGAAGTTGAGTCTTATGAAAGCCAGGACAGGGAGGAACACGGTACATGGTGTCCAACCTACGAGAATGAGGGGAGGTGGTGAGAGGAGTCTCCCATATGCCCAACATGTGATCATAAAGGATCTCATGAATTGGTAAAGTAGCTGCCTCCTTAGGAGCCTTAGGATATTGTAAAATATCCAATTGTTTGGCTATAGGCTCTGACTCAGGGGCCACAGAAATGGAGAGGCCCCTGGCCACTTCCCTAATGAAGTCTTGGAAAGACAAGTCTTCTGGAGGAGACATTCTCCTTTTTGGAGAAGAAGGCTCCTGAGGAAGGAGTACCGATGCTTCGACAGAAGCCTCTGATTCATCAGAGTCCTCGGAGGAATCGAAGTATCGACTGTCTGGATGCTCCTCCAGAGCCCGATACACGTACCGAGTGGTATTGACATCGGGAGTGATCGGTACTGGTTCGGTACTGGTTCGGTACTGATGGGCATCATAGAACAGGGTACTGCTGCAGTCGACACCGAAGCCGATGTCGATGCAATCAGTCCCGGTACCGATATCGGTGCCGGTGCCGGAACCAGTACCGACAACGGAGTTTGTTGCGGTACCGGAGGCGTCGCAGCCTGTATGAATGCCGTAATGGCATGCTGCATGGTCAGAATATTCTGATCCATCGATGCCACCAATGTCTGGATGTCGATACCAGTGGAAACCACTGGTACCCCAGAACATGGCAACAGGTGATCGGTTGAGGCCGCGCCATCGATGTCAACCTGTGACCCCATAGATGAAGCTTTGGAAACCGGGGCTTCCCACCCGGGTAATTTTGACGGTGTAGAAACCTCGAGAGCAAGCCCGGAGGCATCTCGATGCTTAGAGGGAGATCTACCCTTCGAGGACCGGCTGGACTTATGTTTGGTTACCTGAGATCCATGAGAGGAAGAAGAAGCCCTGGAAGACGTCGATGCCACCGAAGCTGCATCAGAGGGAAACAGGGTACTGAGCTTAGCCGCTCGGTTCTGTCGACTTCTTTTAGACATCATGGAACAGGATGCACAATCCGTGATGGAATGGTCAGGACCCAAACATTTTAGACACCAGTCATGGGTGTCGGTGACAGAAATAGTGCACTTCGTGCACTTTTTAAACCCGGAGGCGGGCTTTTCCATGAGGGAAAATATTTCCTAGGCCTAAGACTGAAGAAAAAATTACACAGAAGTGGGAAACGGTAGTTTTTTTTGTTTGTTTGTTTGTTTTTTTTTAAGAAGAAAGAAAAAAACAGCGGTACCGGTCCGACGTCGAAGAAGGCAGACGCGAGACTAAAGAATTAGAAAAAAATAAAGAAATTCTTCAGCGGTGACAGGGAAACGACCTGCTGGCTCCACGGAAAAGAAGAACTGGTGAGAGGCGGTTGGGAAAGGTGGGAAGGCAGCGCGCAGGCGCGGTGGGATGCTCCCAAAAGCTTTCTTACTGGACGCTGGGGAGCGTTCCCGCGCAGGCTCTGTCGGTACCGACGATACCCATATGTGAAGACTCATTCCTGCTTGTTCCTTGAGATAAAGAAAATATCCAGGAACTGGAACCACAAAATTACAAAAATATATAACTGAGAAGCGTACATATGTTTATCCTCAAAGTCTGCCATCACTAATGTCGCCAGAGCAGGGGCTACTGAAGACCCCATGGCCACTCCAAGATGTTGAAGATAATAATCACCTTCATAATAAAAATAGTTTTGAGTAAGAACTAACTTCAAACATTGCTTCAAAAAATTAGCTGAAACTATTTTCTTGTTGAGATATTAATAAATGTTGATAAGCAATCTCCAATGCACATTGTTAAGGAATCACTGTATATAATGAGGTGACATTATACAATAAGTGTTACTAAAATAAGTGTCTTAACAGAACTTGACATTGTCATAACTAACCTTGAAAAGTGAGAAGTATCTTGAACAAAAGATGGAACTCACTTTGCTACTGGATTCAGAAAAACATCCACAAATTTAGCCAATGGTTCCAAAACAGTATCTTGAAGGGACACCATTGGACATTCTGGTGGTGTAGACAAATTTTTATGAACATTTGGTAAGATACAAAAGACAACTCCTTCACTCTCCCTGAATCAATAAAGCTAAAAGAAGAAAAAAATCCAAGTTAAAAAAAAAAGAGGTGAGATATTTAGGAGTCACTCTAGACTCCCAGCTCAATTTCACCAAACATGTAAGCAACATAACCAAGTCCATCTACTCAAAGTTAAAAACTCTACAACATTTAAGACCTCTTCTCTCGTCAAGCGACTTCATATCAACAGTCCAAGCAATGATCTTCCCACACTTTGATTTCTGCAACGCATTACTCACTGGGTTCCCAAAACAAATCATTCGCCGACTTCAGTTAGCACAAAATACTGCGGCTAGAATAACTGCACAAGCCCCAATCAAAAATCATATTATCCCAATACTAAAACACCTACATTGGCTTCCAATAGAGAGCCGAATAAAATTCAAGGCTATTCATACTATCTTCAAAATCCTTCAATCAGAAACACCAAACCAGCTAAAGATGCTTATTCTAATCTCTCCAGAAAACAGACCACGGAGAAGCAGAAATAAAAATTCTCTCGTGGTACCTAACGAATACAGGACATGCAAATCCTCCACCACACAGACAGCCTTTTCTCTCTATGCACCAACCCTATGGAATTCTCTGCCTCAAGTCTTAAAGGACGCTAAGGACCCAAACACTTTCCGCAGACTACTAAAGACTCATTTGTTCAAGGAATATCTCGGGGAGACAATTACTTAACTAGAACTTATTTAAAGCTAGTCAAATGCCTTGCAAACCCAATTACTTGATATATGGATATGTTTCATCACTTTAAGATAACTTCATCAGTCTTTAATTATTTCAATCTTCATGAATCCTCAATACCAACGTCCCCTGTAGAAAGTTTAAAAGAATTAATAGGTTAAAGTTTTTAATTTAGATAAACTTGTGATTATGGTTTATATGCACTATATCTAACTTCGTTCAATGTAAACTTCTGTTTCTGTTTTTGAGTTTATTGTAAACTGCTTTGATTCCTGAAAAGTGGTAAATAAGCACAAACAAATAAATAAAATAAAATACATAAATGGTGTTTTTGGACATCGCTTTATAAGAAATTCACTCTTTCTGCTGCAACATTCCACAAGATCGAGCATCTTCCATAATTTTCTTTATATCCTTCACCAACATAAACAGATCAGCATCTAATTTTTTATAAAAAGATTCATCTGATATTTGACGAAACATCTCTAAATGATATTGCTGTGATGATTGCACTACAATGCTTTCTCCTTTGTCCGCACTATGAATACATAAATCTAAAACAGTTCTAAGTTCTTTTAATGCAGTCCATTCAGATTTAGTAAGATTATTATGACGAAACATGGACATTATCTCTTCAAACACATCTAAATCGCGTAATATCAGCATTTGAAAAGTGGCCATCGCTGGTTCAAGAGGGCCCGGAGGAGACCACCTAGATTTACTATATACAATCATTCTTTCTCTGATCATAGAATGACCCTTAAAATACACTCAGAGTGGGAGGACTTCCGGTGGTAATGAGCTGAACAGACGTGTGGTGTTCAGCTCCAGGTCCTTTCCCCGAACAACGGCAAACATATCTGATAGAATTGGGTGAATAATCTCTCTCCCGCGGTGTCTTAGTGAGGGGAGACCGAGAGTGCCGGCAAGTGCTTCTTCGAGTCTTGGGGGACCTAGATGGCTGCTAAACCACAACGGAGGGAGAAGCCCAGAGCCTCGGAAGCTAAGATGGCTGACGGGGCGCCACGAAGCCCGGCCGTGGATCACGACTCACTGATGGTGGCGGAGGTCAGTACGGCGGTCGTGCGAGCGCTGGATGCCCGCTTCACTGAATTGACGGAGCAAATCCAGGGGGTAAACCAAAATATCTCCGAGTTTACCGGCCGTATGGAACAAGTAGAGACCAGAGTCTCTGCCCTGGAAGACATACAACATTCCCTGTCGGCGAGAGTACAGGCCCTGGAGACCAAAATTAAACAACAGGCCGACAAGATGGAAGATCTAGAGAACCGCGGCAGAAGAAAGAACCTCCGTTTCATCGGAATTGCAGAAAGCGTGACTGACAGTGCTCTCCGCGGTTATCTGCTTAAATGGTTTGAGGACAATCTGAGTGGCAAGGTGACTGGCCCTATCAAAATGGAAAGAGTCCATCGCTTGGGCCCCAAACGAGACCAGGACCGCCGGCCACGTGCTGTCATAGCTCGCTTCCTTGACTTCAGCCAAAAAGAAGAAATATTGCGAGCTGCTCGGGCCCGTCGGAGGCCAACAGATGGCACAGACCATATTCTGATCTTCCAAGATTACTCTCAGTTGGTCAGTCAACAGCGACGGGCGTTTACCCCAATTTGTGCTCAGCTGGTGAACCAGGGCATCCGCTTTTCCCTACTATATCCAGCAAAGCTGCGAGTGGAGCATCAAGGCCGGACTCAAATGCTGCTGACCCCTACAGATGCGCAGGCCTTTCTGGGTCGCTTGCCTACACCAGCAGACTCTGCCCCTTGAGGGTGATGGACAGTGCGGTGCGGTGGCCTCTGCGGCCGGCGCGGGGCTGGGAGAGGGCCCGACGCAGCTTACTTGTGCTCTCTGCATGGGGACTTTTATCTCCTGCCCTGCCTTGTTTAGTGTCTGCCTTTATGGGTGGCCTGACAGAGACCTCTTAGGGGAAAAACGGTCTGTTTATACAATGATTTGGAGGGGGGCAATAATATGTCCTTTTTGTAAATTCCCTGTGGGTGCAATCTCAGGGTTGACTTCAGGGAGATGGTCTTGGGGGCTCCAGGCCTCCCTCCTCACCCCCGGGCCGTGTCGGGGGCCTCCGCGCCCTGCACTGGTGGGCGTGGGGACCTTGCGAACATCGTCGGCCTGAACAGCACTGACCGGCCTCTGTTTTCTCGCTAACATACTCCAGGAATAGCTGCCAGAGTGATTTTCCCTGCGACTGGACCCAGGCGTCCGTGGGTTAGACCCTTGGTGGGACTTTTGGCCTGCCTTCCCGGACCGGGGTCCGTGGATTCCCAGGCAGAGTTGTTGGCCTGTCCTCTCCCTCTCCCCTCCTTTCCCTGTGGAGGCATTTACGGTTATGTTAATCCTGCCCGGGGGCTGAGGGGGGTTGAGACGTCCTGATTAACGCGGCTTGGGCGCTCTCTCGCTCCACGGGTTGGCTGTCTGCTTCAGAGCTTCTTTATTTCTTCATTTATTTTATTTCTTTATTTAATTTCTTTTTCTCTCTTTCTTTTTCAAGGGAGCGAGTGGATGAGTACGGGAGATGTTCATTTGGGTCCTGTGAGGGTGCCCTGGGGATCTTAGATTGGGCCGTGTGAGGGGTGCCGGAGCATACTCGGTCCACCCGCCTTTTTTTTCTTCTTTCTTTGGCTTTTTTGTTTTCTCAGGGACCGGAATGCAGTGGTGGGAGGGAGGGAGGGGTTGGTAGGATGCATGATGTATGACTGGGGGTGAGTGTATGATTGTGGGGGTTAGGCCCAGAGGAGCATCTGGTGGGGGGGCTAATTAGGTTGGGGACGGGAGGGTTCGGGGACATTGCGCTTGCTGGGCTGGGTGCGAGTGGACGCGCGTGCTCCTCGTTGAGCGGGCGCGCTCCTCATTGAGGGGGCGCGCTGGCCTTGCAGCGCAGCACATAGAGGTTGCGGCACAGATCTTGCTGGTTACATTCTGCAGCTGTCATACACTGTATCGGCTCAGCTGGCAATTGTTTGGGATTCCCCCTTCACTGAGTAACCATTTCCTTTCCGTCGCTTGATCGAAGGTGGGGTGAGATACATGCTGTTCTGTAACAGGTGGCCGCCTTCCCTAGTATAGCATTGTGAAAAGTGTTGTGTGTGGTACTAGTGTCCCTCCTTCTCCCCCCCCCTTTTTTTTTTTTTCTCTTTTCCCTCCTCTGGGCACGTAGCCTCACCATATTATCATAATGTGCAGGATGGGGATTTAGAACTAAGGGGATGGCCTGAAATACCACGAGAGGAGGTTAGTCTATGATTAGACTGGGTGGAGTGGATAGTGAGGGGCAGAGGGGGGGTTTAGAGGGGGGGAGTTTAGAGGGGGGTGGGTGGGGGGAGTTTGGGGAGAATTGTCGCAGTCTGCAGTCCCTAACCACGCCAGGTTGTCCTTCTGGCAGATTAGATGGAGGGGGGCCCTGGGCTGGGGGGGTTCCCTCTACCTTTGGGTGGCTTAGGTGGTTATTCATACCGGTAATGGCCCTAAGACCGTAGAGATACCCTGAAGGTATTTTCCTGGAATATCTGTGGTTTGGGCACTCCTATCAAGAGATATAAAATATTGAAAGCCTTGGCTAGGCACCATTGTGACATTGCGCTACTCCAGGAAACCCATCAGACTACGGAAGAGCACGCCAAACTCTGCAGAGAATGGGTGGGTCAGGTCTGGGGGTCGCCCGCCTTGGGTAAAAAAGGCGGGGTGGCCATATTGGTGCATAAACGAGTGCGTTTTACGCTGCTACGGCAAGTAGTCGACCCACAGGGTAGGTATTTGCTGTTACATGGTCTGCTGGAAGATCGGGAGATTATTCTAGGTAACATCTATGGCCCCAATACGAGTGATCCATCATTTTTCGGCCGGTTAGCGGCTAAGGTTGAACAACTCCCTGATGTGCCACTTCTCCTGGGGGGGGACTTTAATGGGGTACTCGACGTGGATTTGGATACTTCGTCTGGTGGCGGCACTCGGGAACGGAGGTCCCTTGCTCGGTTGTTGCAGGGCCTTCAGACCCGGTTGGGGCTAGTCGATCCGTGGAGATTGTTGCACCCCTTAGAAAAGGATTTCACCCACATGTCACGAGCGCATGGCACAAGTGCGCGTATTGATTATCTCCTGCTCTCCGCGAGCCAATTTGCCGGTGTGGGGGACGCTCAGATCGGTCCGCTTGAAATCTCAGACCATGCTCCGATTTGGTTGGAGTTGCAGTGGGGGGGTGTAGCGGGCCTTGTGCGTGTATGGCGCTTTCCTATTGAATATTACAAAGATACCCATTTCCAACACTTTTTGCGCCACCGTTGGCAGGAATTTGAGGAGAATCACCAAGTCCACCGGGGGGACCCAGAGTTGGTGTGGGAAACGGCTAAGGTGGTCTTGCGGGGCGAGATAATTAGTTATGTCGCCCGGAAGCGGAGAATGTTGGCGGACCATATCATTCGCCTGGAGAAGCAAGTCGTGCGCGCCCGCAGGCTTTGCGGGACTTCCCCCACACCCTTTAATAGAAAGCGGCTGTGGGAGCTGCAGGTTGCGTTGAACGAATTGTTGCACCAGCGGGCTAAGAAATCTCTCATGTATTATAAGTACAGGCTACATTGCTTTGGCGATAAACCTGGGGCCTTGCTGGGACGGTGTTTGCGGGGACCGCGTGGTGGGCGGTTTGTGGCCGCTCTCCGCGACGAGCGGGGTCGACTCCAGAACCAGAAAGAGGCAATAAGTAAGGTTTTCCGCAATTTTTTCCAGCGACTATACACAGCGGAGGGGTCCTCACCCTCTAGGATGGAAACTTATTTGCAGGGCGTGGAGTTACCGCAAGTCACGGCGGCACAGAGTGAGCTATTGGGACGGCCCATAACTCTCGGAGAGATTCAGCGGGTTGTCTCGTCCGCTAGTTGTTATAAAGCACCCGGGCCCGATGGATATGGGGCGGAATTTTATAAAATCCTTTCTGATTGGGTGGGCCCCGCATTGGTGGACATCTATCAGAGCCGAACGGAGCGGGGAACTAGGAAATGGGGGGACAACCAGGCGTACATTACGCTGATCCCTAAATCGGGTAAGGACTTGTCTCAGGCGGCTTCGTACCGGCCGATTTCCCTGTTGAACTTCGACATGAAGATTCTGGCAAAAATCTTAGCAGACCGCTTAGCGGGTGTACTGGGGGACTTAGTGCACGCCTCCCAGGTGGGTTTCATTAAAGGCCGTTATGCGGTTCGCAACTTGCGTCGAATCCTAGCATCCTTAGAGTGGGTACATGCGAGACAACTGCCATCTTTGTTGGTGAGCTTTGACGCGGAAAAGGCGTTTGACAGGGTAAGCTGGCAGTATCTCCATGATTTGCTGCCGCGCTATGGTCTGGGTCCTCCTTTTTTGTAGGATGATGTGGAGTCTGTATGAGCAACCGACAGCCCGGGTGTTTTGCAACGGGGTCCTTTCCGACCCCTTCCCATTGACTAGAGGAACTCGACAGGGCTGCCCCTTATCTCCTTTGCTTTTTGTTCTCAGTTTGGATCCCCTCATTCGTAGGATTGAATCTGATCGGCAGATTTGCGGGGTGGATATCGGTTCACACGGTTTTAAGATTTCGGCATTCGCTGATGATATGTTGGTGCACCTGTTGTCGCCCCGAGACTCATTGTCCCGGCTGATGAATGAGTTTGCAGAATATGGTAGGTTTGCGGGCCTACGTATCAACTTTGACAAATCAGAGGCCTTAGATGTATGCGGCCGACTACGGGGGGGGTGGAGTGGGTCCTTCCCATTGAGATGGGCGGACGGGTCCTTTGTTTATCTTGGCATTGTCCTTACTAGCCTCCCTAAGGAGCTGTACCGCACGAACTTGGAAAGAGTTTTCTCTGGCGTACGCACTCAACTACGGGCTTGGAATCCGCTACCATTGTCTCTTTTGGGACGGGTAGCCGCGATAAAGATGGTGATCCTGCCTCGTATTCTGTATTGGTTGCAGACGCTACCCGTTTGGTTGCTGCGCCGCGATGTACGTCGTTTGGAAAGGGAAATACAGGGCTTCCTTTGGCGGGGGGCTAGGGCTCGCATCTCACTGAATCGAATGATTGGGTCTTGGCGTAGTGGGGGTATCGGTATCCCCGACTTATGGTTATACGCTCTGGCCTGCCAGGCACGCCATGTGGGTGATTGGTTGGGGGGAACTGATATTTACACACCTAGTGAACTCGAGATGGCTGTCGTAGCCCCCCTGTCCCTGTTGGGAATCCTGCACATCGAGAGTGGTTTCTTGCCTAGTGAGCTTCAGCATCATGTCTTATTCAGTGCCGCGCGACGCACATGGCAGCAATTGAATAGTTATTGGAGGCGAGATTGGCGGGTATCGAGTTGGCTTCCGTTGCGAGGTAATGTGCATTTTACTCTGGGCTCTGAAACTCGAGTCTTTCAATCCTGGGGAGTACAGGGAGTAAGGAATATCGGCCATGTTGTCAATCTCACGGGTAACTGCAAGACTTTCTTGGAGTTGTGTGAGGAATATGGGCTCTCCTCTCGCCAACACTTTGCTTATTTGCAATTGGCCCATTATGTGGCCTCGCTGCCCGAGGGGAGCTCACCGTAGAGCGTTCCGCGCACATCCTGGAATTTTTTGATATTGCAGGGGAGGCCCCTCCGTCGATAGCGCGATTGAAGTCCCGGTTAACATGTTTTGGGGTTGTGCCGGACTACACCCGGGTGGAACAGGCATGGGCCCGGGAGCTGGGACGTGAGATTTCCCCCGGGACTCTTCTGGTCGCCCTGAGGCGTATCGTCATACTGGTGGAGGGGGCCCGCTGGCGGGAGGTACAATACAAGGCGTTGACCAGGGTCCATTTCTCCCCACGGCGGGCTTTGCGTAGCTGCATCACCCATGATGGCTCCTGCCCTAGGTGCTTGGCGCCCCTGGCAGATCTTACACATATGTGGTGGTCGTGTGGGCGCATTCGCTCCTATTGGTCCCGCATCCATCGTTTTCTTGAGGGGTTGTTCCGACATTCTTTCCCCTGGACGGGAACGCTGGTCTTGTTAGACCAGTTAAACCGAACCCTGCCGTCAGGGAGGGGGGAGCGCCTGCTGGTTCATAAGGCCTGCCTGGTGGGGAAGGGTCCGATCTTGCGTAGGTGGCGAGATGCCTCCCCACCCACTTTCCTGGAGTGGCGCAATAATTTTCATCAATTAATGCTGACTGAACGATGGAGAGAGCCCGAGGACAGGTGAAACGATGGTCCAATTTTCTGCTAATCTGGGAGCCTTACATTCAGAATTTGGGGCCATACTGTAGGAATGAAGTGCTTAATGTGGGCCCTTAGTGGTCCACGTGGTATAAGGTTGTGGTGGGGGCTGCAGGCTGCGACAAGGGGGGGGGTGGGAGGGGGGGTTTTTTCTCTTCTTGTGTAGTAGTATAAGACTATACCTAAAACTGTCTTTGTTCTGAATTGTTTACTATTGCCATGTAATGTTATCTGACATCCCCGGGTCGGGGATAAGAGTGCACCCTGCTCGGGGATTTGCTTTCGGGGGGCTGCTTGTTGATGGCTGTTCTTTTTCAATGCGGTTAATAAACAAATTTTATTAAAAAAAAAAAAAATACACTCAGAGTTGTAGCTTATGAAGTTGTAGCTTATGAATCAATTGATGATTAGCTAAATGACATTTAAAAGGGTCATAAGCAACCGTAGGAATTAATGCTAAACCTTTACTCAATACAGCCAATTGAGCTGGAGTAAGGGGATACGAAGATAATTCAGTACTCCGGATTGCTCTGAGTTTGAGAACGAGTTATTCTTCTGGTCTGAACCAAATCATTCTCCTCTACATAAGCTCTCCACCCAAGGGTCACTGCTTCAAGACCAACCCATCACAACTATTAAGGATACTGGGGAAAGAAACAAAGCAGAATTTTATTTTTTTTCCTGTCATTTTGGACGAAAAGTGAAATGTCCTTTATATTTCCCATGTCCTTCCAAACAAATGCATATCCCTAATAAATTAAACAGACATTACTAATGTTGTCAAAGTCAGGTTTCAGATCTTGTCTGAAGTGCAATAGGAAAATTTAAAATTTGGACATGCATTCCAAATGCTTCTTATACCTGGATCCTGACCACGACCAAAAAGAAAGCAAATATTGTGCTCAAATGTCTCTAAGAGCATGAAGATATTGCCTTCAAAAAGATTTCAAAACTGATAAAAAGCTGCTTCTGGAAAGTCTCTAAAACAAAATATTTCCTCTGTGCAAAAGTCTTTTACACCTGCACAAACTAGTCAAGAAGTTTCTATGTAGAGGCCACTAGGCCACCAACCTCCAGCACAGTTATCTAAATAGTCCAGTCACCTAAGAGGACTGCCAGAGGTCAGTCAAACCAGAGTAAATATGCCCTAAGGTTTCCAGGCTACAGGTGCAGCTGCTTCTGGAGGGCCTGCAAAAAGTCTGAAGAAAGTCTATTTTTGGAAATGCCATCAACAGCTCAGAAGAAGCATAAGCTTCATAGCACAGAAGCTCCAATTCTAAAGAGAGAATGCTTAGACTTATCTTCAACACAATACCAGCAGTGCAGTGACAGTATATTTTCCATAGACCCTCCTGGCATTGCTAAAGACGTTCTCAGTGCTGGCCACTCTCTTTGCACAGTTCCTTGTGCAATAGCCTGTGTCTGCTATACCAGCAGGGCTGGTGCTACCTGGTAAGCCAGATAAGCAGCCGTGGGAATATTTCTCTGTTCCCATGGCTCTGTTATCTTTTAAACTGCTGGACCATGGTGTTTCCAGCAGTAGCAAGCATTTCCTGTTTCTCATAAGAAACAGGAAATGCTTATTATTGCCTTTAGAACTCTGTGGTCCAGCAGTTTAAAATATAGCAGAGCCGCGGGAGCAGAGAAAGGTTCCTGAGGTGAAGGACAAATCAGTGAGGGGAGGGGAGGGTGGACAGCTGATACAGGAACAAATGGAAGGAAAAAGGCCAGAAGGGAGCTGACATGGGGGGAGAGGGGCTGGAAGGGAGCTGACACTTGGGGATGAGGCTGGAAGGTGGCTGGGTAATAGGAGGGGGGTTGGAAGAAAGCTCTCGGGGGGGGGGGGGAAGGTAGGGGCTGGAAGGGAGCTGACATCTGGGGATGGGACTGAAAGGGAGCCAACAACTGGGGATGGCACTGGAAGGCAGATGGACAGAGGAGAGGGTGACTGGAAGGGAACTGACATGGGAGGGGGCACTGGGACTGGAAGTTCACTGATACCTGGAATGGTATTTGGACTAGAAGGGGCTGGACAGTGGGGAAGGAGGGGGACTGCAAAGGAATAGACACCAATGGCAGTGCTGGGAATGCAAGGGGGTTGTGACACTGGAAGGTACTAGGAGGGGAAGTTGTAAAGGGGGCGGATACTGGGGAAGATTATTGGGACTGGAAAAAGGCTGATGGAAGAAAATGAAGAAAGCAAAAGGAGACAAGAAATGGCAAATGGACTATAGACCATAGAAAGAGAGCTAAGAGAAGACAGAGGAAAATAGACACCTCAGATCAGGAACAGCAAGATCAAAAATAGTCAAACAACAAAGGTAGAAAAAAATAATTGGACTTTGCGCTATATTTCATGCAGTATGGGGAACTGCATCTTTTATATGGTGGTACTGCATGCGGAGTCTGGCTTCTTGGGGTTTCAGTTTCAGCTTATTTTTGTCTACATATTTTTATTTTTACTTTAGGTTGTGGTCACTTATTCTGTACTTGGTGGGGGTCTGTTCTGAATGTGTGACCAAGACCAGGTGTTCTGTTAACATGGAGTTTGTACGTAGGGAGCTACGCGGATGTTTAACACAAAAAGGCTTAATATCCCTATTAGTGGCAGTTCGTATCCCCCATGCTAACCAGCCCTTTTCACTCTTTACATTGGTAGGGGAAAGGCAAAATCTAACTCTGATGGAAAAATATGTCTCCGCCCCCTCCACCCTTTTCAACCATCCTGAGCATTAACAACCTCCCGCATGAGGAATCTCTCCATGATGGGCACCCCCTTGCCTATAAGGTCTTCTCTTCAAAAGATATCCCCTATAAGGCATCCCCTCTCATGGTAAAAGGCTCTTCTCCCTTCTGAAAACACATATTAGCATTCTTCAGGGGCTGGGTCTTCATAGGCAGGAGGGATGTTAGCAGCCTCATGCCTGAACCACTGCAAGCTGTGAAAAATGTCACTAGGGCTGTTCACCATCATCACATATTAGTGTTAAGTGTCTCTAGTAGTAGCAATCGCTGACACAAGTGGCCTAGGTACAAGGGTTTTGATATCCCTTTTGCCCAAGATGACCCAGCTGCTCTGGAGTGGTAAGACATGTTTCCAAAGGGGGAAAGATAGTGAGATAGAGAAGTCTATCAAGGTGAATGCTTTGTAGGGGGAGGTTATGGCTGTTGGTCTGATCCCCTTATTCTTAATTAGTATAAAAAGGCATAGAATATGCATCCCATTCTGTTTATAATACAGGTACATTCTAGCCCCAGCTACTCTGAACAACTGACTGAACCTAGGCCTGCCACATTTGGGGGTTTTAACTACTCCTCCAACTGTTTCCAATGAAAATAGTCATGTACCATGATCAGTCGACAGCTATGTACCAGGCTGGAATCTAGAATGCAGCGAGTGAGTTACAAATAAACATTCACAAAACCTTACACTGTTATTGATACAGGGTACGTACTAAAAACTTGAGGAGCAGAATCTGAATTTTGTTTCTGCAAGTATAATTTGTAACCAGTGATGCACCCCATTTGCTGATTTGCTGGTATATCTTCCCATGAAACCAAAACAATGTTTTCCTTTCTCTGTTGCCAAGAAATATGTGGGCCAGAAAACGGGGCTGCAAAATAAAAAAGAAAAACCTTTTAAAAACCCTGATAAACAATTAGTTAAAAGGTGAGCATCGAGATCAACCACATAAAAACAAACAGTAGACTTGTAAGTTTCCAGACAGAGTTCAAAAGGCTGTATGTAATTTCTGCATCCACATAGTAGAACTGATTGGTTCATTTTCTCCATATGCTACCATCTCTCTGGTAAGCATTTATTTATTTATTTTTCTTATATACCGCGCTATTATAATCAGTGCGGTTTACATTTGAAACAGAACATACAAGAATGTAACAAGTTACATCAAGTTTTTTACATTGAACAGGGAATGTAAACAGGATCCCCTGTAAAGATGGCAGCCCTTACTATGACACAACATCTGTAATATCATCAGAACCTTAACCAGATGCTCCCAATCTTCTCCGAGCAGCAGCGAAGTAATGATTGAAACTTCACAGAAATGGAGGAGAAGGAAGAGAAACACACACACATACACACACACAGGTGGTCATCTTTATAACAGCTCCACAAAAAATGAGGTTGACATTCAAAAGGATTTATACAGTTCATTTCAGAGAACCACTTTTTTTTTTTCAGGGCCAGCTAGGGCCGACCTTTCCATTGTGCATGGCCTATTTTAGGTTGGCTATAAATGAGACTGTTGCAGATGATACCAAAATCTGCAATAGAGTAGACACCCAGGAAGGTGTAGATAACATGAGGAGGGATCTAGCTAAGCTTGAAGAATGATCTAGAATTTGGCAGCTGGGATTTAATGTTAAAAAATGTAAGGTCATGCATTTGGGCTGCAGCAATCCAAGGGAGCAATATAGTATAGGAGGTGAAGTACTTTTGTCCACTAAAGAAGAGCGGGACCTAGGCGTGGTTGTGTCTGATGATCTTAAAGTAGCTAAACAGGTAGAAAAGGCAAAAGCTAGAAGGATGCTTGGGTGCATACGGAGAGGAATGGCTAGCAGAAAAAAGGAGGTGATAATGCCTCTGTATAAGTCTTTGGTGCGACCTCATTTGGAGTATGGTGTGCAATTCTGGAGACCACACCTTCAAAAGGATGTGAACAGGATGGAGTCGGTGCAGAGGGTGGCTACTAAAATGATTAGTGGGCTTCATTATAAAGCATATGAGGACAGACTTAAGGATCTTAATATGTATACCTTAGAGGAAAGGCGGGATAGAGGTGATATGATTGAGATGTTTAAATTCCTCCGTGGCATAAATGTTCAGGGAGAGAGCCTCTTTCAATTGAAAGCAAGTTCTGCTACGAGGGGACATGGGATGAGGGTGAAGGGAGATAGATTCAGGAGTGATATGCGGAAATATTTCTTTACGGAAAGAGTAGTGGATCCGTGGAATAGTTTCCCAGTGGAGGTGGTAGAGATGAGGACAGTAACTGAATTCAAAAAAGCATGGGACCAACACAGAGGATCTCTAAAGGTAAAAAGTGGACTGTTGTAGTTGTTGATATGGAAGGACAGACTAGATAGGCCATGTGGTCTTTTTCTGTCATCATGTTTCTATGTTTGTATACCCATTTTTAGGTGTCCCCATACAGTGCAGAAGAAAGGCCTGGCAATCTACTTCTAGTCACACCTTGTCAAGAAAACCCAAAGGATGGTCATAACATGGACAACTATCAAACAGGGTCGCCAGGAGTTGGCACTGACTCAACAGCCACAACAACAAAAATCTCTACCTGGATAATGGACCGACTATCCTCACTATCTCGATAGCTCTGGTGATCCAGTACTGCCTGCAATCTGGACGGTGGTGCTGACTAGTCATATTGTTTTTAAATGCTACAGCTATCGTTAAAAAAAAAAGAAAAAAACCCAACAGTAGTGTTCTAATTTTGGACCAGATAGATTATGATGCTGATTGAACTGTTTTATCCTTACTGATGTGACTCCAGCACCGTCCAGTTTCAGATACCTACATTTTTGCCTGGCACCAACCTCTTCTCCCCAGGGGCATTTTGTTCTTTTTCAGGCATGGCTACTTGACTGTGCCTAGGCAGTGAGGAAGATAAAGATGATGCCTAGTAAAAAGGAAGCAGCTCTTATCAGCACAACTGAATTACCCAAATGACAGCTCACAAGTTCCTGCTCAGCAGCTCCGCCCCTAAAACCCAGGGCTAAGAAAGCACTGGAGGATAATTAAAATCTGTTTAAGCCTGGTTACTATTTTTTTTTTTTTTTTAATTCCATGAAGAGAATGTGGCAGACAGGTCCTGTTTCACTGACCAATGTATGGAAACTAAGGTAAGAATATTGGAGGCAACCAGCATCATTGGGAGATCAGATTTTAGCAGAGACTAACCGTTGGTATGGCAGAAAGCAATCCTTGAGCCAGGATATGCCCTCTAGCTGATGTAGTTATCCTCTTGAATCAAGGATATGTCTCCAAGGGCATGTGTCCATGAAGGAAGGGTTAGGATGGCCATTGTAGCTGGAATTTCAGTCATTAGGCATGTTGATAGCTGGGTGGCTGGTGGCTGTGAGGATCATTTGGTAACTTGCCTACCTGGTGCGAAGGGAGGGACCTCATGCATCACCTAGATAGGATTTTAGACAGTGCTGTGAAGGAAATGATTGGTACCAACATGTACCAAGACAATGACATAGCAGGAAAGTTCTGAAAGACAGATATAGGCTTTAAGGTAGAATGTTGTAATCTATAACTTCCAGGGTAGCAGAAATGCTTCCTGTTCCATGCACTGGACCAAAGAGACAGGCAGAGCTGCATGTGGAGGAGATTATGTTGCAGGGAAGAGGGATTTAGATTTGTTAGGAACTGGGCAACGTTCTGGGGATGAAAGAGCCTCTTCTGCAAAGATGGGCTTCACCTTGACCAGGGTAGAACCTATCTGCTGGTGCTAACATTTAAAAAGAAGAGAGCGCATTTTTTAAAACTAGAATCTGGGGGAAAGCTGACAGTCACTCAGGAACGCATGGTTAGGAGTGAAGTATCACTGAGAGATCTTATCAAACTGGGAAGTTAGGGCATCCTGATAGAGAGGTTGCAATAAAAACAAAGGTGGCCCAGGTGCCCTTAAGTAAAGAATAGACAAAGTTGAAAGACTGGAAAGTATTCCTGTCAATTGCCAAGAAGGTAATCAGAATCTTTATACTTTGAAATGTTCATATACAAATGCTAATAATCTGAAAATAAGATGGAAGAATTAGAATATCTACATTATAGCACTGAATGAAGACATCTCAGAGACCTGGTGGAAGGAGGAAACCCATGGGACACTGATACCAGGGTACAAACTATATCACAATAAAAAGGTAGATCAAACTGGTGGAGGGATGGCACTATATGTTAAAAAGAGAGTTATACCAGAAGCTAAGGCACAAAGCCAAGGCGGCTTAAAAGAGACTGGAGTGAATGGGTCACATACAACATTTAAAAGCGTGTTTTAGAAAGGACAGGTAGGTACAAATCTGCGACGTCCAAGTCAAAACATCTGAAATTCCATGGGAGAAGCAGCAATGAAGGTGAGCACATGTGTGTTTTCTAAAATCGGCCCATCTCCAATCTGAAAGATAAACATCTCCAGCAGACAACAAAGACATAAGACAGAATTATACCCCAAACATGCAAGTTTCCAAGTCAAGACTAATAAGAGAAAATATTTTTTCACTCAACGTGTAATCAAACTCTGGAATTTGCTACCGGAGGATGTAGTAAAAGCTGTTAGTGTAGCTGGGTTTAAGAAAGGTTTGGACAAGTTCCTGGAGGAAAGGTCCATAAACCATTATTAAAGGGGACCTGAGAAATCCACTGCTTCCCCAATACAAGCACTGAGGAACCGGTGTTCTTTGGGGAAACTGCTAGGTACTTATGACCTAGATTGGCCACTGTTGGAAACAGGATACTGGGCTTGATGGACCTTGGTCTGACCCAGTATGGCATCTCTTATGTTCTTATGGATGGTCACCGCTCCGGCACCACCAGACGTGTCTGTGCTGACATTCTGGAATGGGCACGTCTCTCTCACTACATACATATCCCGACCTGCCATTTTGCAAACAGAGATGTGCAACAGTGTGGCATCCAAGAGAAAGATCTGTTCACCTGTATGCTCTTCTGGAGTAGTAGAAATTACAGGGGGAGTGAGACAACTTTCTCCTCTTCTCTATACAAGTCTTCAGTTGCTGAAACGAGCACTTTGCAGATGTCTATTCCTCTCCAGGGTGGGTATAGACAGACACATGTCCGCCACCAAGTCCAAACTTGCAGCGCCATTCTTCAATCATGTGCGCACGCATCTCTTTTTGGGAACACTCCAGACACGCCCCTATGCAATAGATGTGATCATGCTCGACATATGTACACTCGGGACGTCAGTGTGATTTGCATGTCCGAATGGGCGTTTTCAGACATGGGAATCATGAATAGCATTTCTAAAATGACCCCTTAACTTATAAGAACAAAGATTACATGATCTTAGTAAGAAGCTGCTTGCTTTAGCTTACAAGCCATTGGCTCAATAAAAAATATAACGTAAACCTGCGCACACAAGCTGTGGGGGCAGAATACTAAGTAACATGTACCGAGTGAAAGGGATACCACTGCACAGAGACCGAGTGATCCCGCCTCCTTTTCCAGCCCACAATATTAGTTGCAAACCTGAAGTTTTAGTGCACTTAATTTGACTTGAGGTGAACAGTGTATCTGTGAGTAATTGCAGACTCAGCACTCATCAGAACCTTTTTACAGTATAATAAGAGCAGCAGCATGCACTTTACCTGCTTGTCGTGTGTATCCCCTTGTGCATGAAGCCCTGCCTGCTCCGTTTGCTGACAGTGCATACACACAGATATAATAGCACCAGTTCGGCTTTATATTCCCTGCAATAGAACAAGCGAGACGTAGGAGATGCATAAACATTTGTAACAAAGTCTATTTGCAAAATTCAATAAGAACCAGACATTCTTATCATTAAATTGCAGTACTGGACCTACACGGCAGTGCACAATGATGATAAGTATGCAGGTACAGTAAGCCCCTTCCCCAAAGAGCTTACCATCTTGATGAGCAGCTGAGGCAACGGGAGATAAAATGACGTGGCCAAGATTATAAAGAACGGCATTGGCAGAACGTGCATTTGAACCCTGGTTTCTTTGCTTCTCAGACCATCGGGACACTCCTGCTCCAGAGAATGGCCTGTATCAGCAGTGAGCCAGCAGGGCTTGTGTGTGCGCGTGAAGGAAGCTGGAGCCCTGGATGTCACAGAGATCAGCAGCATGGAATCTGTCTACGTTTTGGGATCCTGCCAGTTACTTGTGACCTGCTTGGTCGTTGTTAGAAATAGGAAACTGGGCTTGATGGACTATTGGTCTGATCCAGTATGGCAAATCTTATATTCTTATGTGCAGGTAGACATGAAAAGTGCTCACTGCCCTCAGACAAGTCTACTTTTTTTTAACTTGCCCCTTTAGAAACAGACTAAATACTTTCAATAAACTTTTGACATAAACCCTCAAGTCTGTATTAAAAATCAGGACTGTTAACAGACATTTGAGATTACCTGTTATTAAAGTAGATAGCGTGGATGCAGGAACTTTAATCCAATTTAAATTGTGTCGATTTCTGTTTGGAAGCTCTGCCCATTCCACTACATACACAGTGACTTGGTCTAGATATTTGCTTGGTGGATCCCAAGTGATAAAGATGCTTTCGTTATTCCTTGCTACAGTCCGAGCATTATGAGGAGAAGGTAAACCTTGAAGGAGAACCACAAATTTATTTATATTCTCTTATATACCACGCTATTCTGCATCAGTGTGGTTTACATTAAACAAACTGAAATTACATTGAACAGGGCATTATAACGTGGAGATAACTATTTCACAGGGAACATGGGCTATGGAGGGTTAAGTGGCTTGCCCAAGACCACAAGGAGCACCTGTGGGTCTAGAAACCCCCAGTCCTTCCGGCCCAAGGTTGCTGTCCTCTAGTGGGATTTGAACCCCTGACCTTATGGCCTGAAGTACCTTGCCCCAACCACTAGGCCACTCCTCCACTACATTAAATATGCAATGACTATCATAAGCTTTCGCATGACTAGATCCAAAGATGTGTTCCTTTAACTAATACTTTTCTGAAGGAAACATGCTTTTCCATTTGAGTTTAATGCATACCACAGATTCATCATTTTAAATTAAATAAAAATAGTAGGCATTTATGTCCCACTCTTTCACTGCAAGTTTAGCCGTCAGTGAATACAGGGCCTGTATTAGAGGGTGGCACATAAGGCAATTGCCCTGGGCTCCCTGCAGGTCTTATATTGACCTTGACCGAGTATCCACATTATCTAATGCACAGATAAGAACAAATGCATTTGAATGAACCTCTGAATCAGTGATCTTTCAGGATCAGGTCAACTTTTTCAAAGCATTATTTTCTTTGTTCTTAAAAGACTTGATTCACCCAAATTTTCATTGGCCTCAAAGGGAAGAGAAAATCCTGATTAGCAAATGTCAAACCTGATCTTCAAGAAATATTCATCAAGAAGAGAGATATTTTCCATGGCCTGAAAAGAAATATTTCAAGTGCAGCAGTGGTATAAGTTCAAATGAGGGACCCTCAGAATGATGGCAGTGGCGAACAGGATAAGGTGGGGCAGAGAACACTGTCCCCCTCCTTCTGCCCCCCTCCAAAAGAGTCAAAGCACAGCAACATCATACTTACAATAAAGATGTTTGCTGCACCATCTCCCGCTGCCTGTCTGTTAGCAAAGTACTTTACACAGCGTCGCCTCACTGTACGCCCGAATGTGGCTTTGGAAAGCTCCCTCATTATGTATATATTTACAAAACAAAGTTTAATACTGCATGATGTCCAAATATGTTGTTTTATAGGATTGTCCTGGGAGGGATGGTGTCAAGATGATCACAACTGAGTTTAATTATCAAAATCTTGGGGTGGGGAAAGGGGGTCCTAAAAGTCTAAAAGTTAATTGGGAGGGGACACAAGGCTGAAGGTCTGCCTGGGATGCCTAATACTCTTGCACCAGCTCTACACACATTAAAACGGACCCATAGCACTGCTACATTGACAAGCAAGAGGATACAATCAAAAGAAACTTAACTCTCTTTTATACTTCAACAAATAGAAGGGGGTAACCTGCACAGAGTAACAAAGGTATGGGGAGGGGCGACGTGCACGGAGCAGTGGATACACCTACTCTAGCCACCTTACTGGTCAGACTGGATGGACCATACTGGTCTTTACCCGTCGTCATGCTGTATACCTAGGTTACTATGGTGTCACTCAGACTGCTCGACTGCAACATTGTCATTCGTCACTGTATCACTTACACCCCTCCCCCCCCTCAGCACACTTCACTTACAGTTCAGCACTCGCACGTGTCCTATCACATAGAAAGAAAGCACACAGAGGAATTGCCACGGCACCCTTGCTACGTGAGCACAACTGTTACTTACAGAAACTAAAAGCACGGCCTATTTTGCACTGGGTCATGAAATGATGAATGGGCCGGAAGGTGGTAGTGCCTCTCTCTTTGTGACTCCTGCTACTATGGGGAAAGGGAAAGTGTTTTGGGATAACTCTCCTTCCTGCCACCAATATGTTGGCTTTTGAAGTTGCAGGAGAAGCATGTCCTTGTGTGACTGATAAAAGAAAACTAACATAACAAAAACAAGAACCAGCTAAAATGGTAGCTTAAAGCTAGAGAGAAGAGAAAGCTGAAAGACGGTGCAACTGCCAGCGACAGGAGAGTAAGCAGAAGATAGCAGAAGTAATAATATTTTACAGTGTCGACATTTTGACCAACTAAATTCTATAGTGCTGCAAACTTGGAAATGAAAGCGAGTAAGTAAACCAAGGGAATAAATATTAACTCCTATACAAACACACCTCACCCACACTTTATAAAATCTAGCACTGAATACTGAAATGGAAATAAATGTTCTTGCAGTGGTTAGCAGGAGGACCTCCCAGGGTTTCCGTACTGCTTCCAAATAAAGAGCTGGAGAATAAAGGGCAATAACGGGCTACTGCTAAAGAGATGGCCTGTGTATGCGCTTATTCTAAAATTATATGGGCATTTCTCCACATGAACACACAACGCATATATACACTGCAGCTACCTTTTTGGTCCAACAGTCTACTCCTGCTCTTCGACCAGAACTGGCCTCTGGATAGGGCTCCATGAACCTTCATTTGCAACTGTCTAAATGTTTTGCTCCTATTCCACTGCCATTTGTCAAATGCAACTCCCTCGGGAACCTGGCTACCATGGATCCTAAAGCTGGCCATTAGGTGTCGCAGTTGAACCATGGAAGAGATTCCCTCATCCCAAGGGCTGTAAGCACTGTCTTTGGAGCATCCTTGATCTGGATAAACCCAAAGAGCACAGACCTAGCCATCAAATTCTGCATGGCATCAAATTTAGGATTCTATGTATGGTATTTAAGTGTAGAATGGGCTTGTACCACAGTACATCCAAGCACTGATATCTTTAAACTAGATTCGTTGGGGATGGGTGAAGAAAGCCCCCAGGTAAGTGAAAGCCCCCAGGTAGGTGATACATTAAATACCTTTATGGAAATGGGTAACAGGGGTAACATATGGAAAGCAGTGTGTATTAATGCCCGTAGCATGGGAAATAAGATCCCTGAAGTTGAAGCTTTGGTGGGAGTGGCTGACTTGGATTTAGTGGCAGTTACAGAAACATGGTTCACAGAAAACCATGACTGGGATGTAACTATACCTGGCTATACTTTATTCAGAAAGGACAGGGTAGGAAGAAGGGGAGGAGGAGTGGCACTATATGTAAAAACTACTATTAAAGCTTTGGAATTACAGAGCTTAAAAGGGAGAAAGGAGGCATTGTGGATTAAACTAGAAAGAGGGAAAGAGAAATCTATTTGCATTGGTGTGATATACAGACCTCCCTCACAAGAGGAAGAGGTGGACAGAGAGTTATTTATTTATTATTTATTTAGCTGTATTTATATCCCGCTTTTCACCGGGTCAAAGCGGTCAATTGGGGGATACATTTAACATGAGGGGATATGAGACACATACTTACAGGGAACATGGGCAATGGAGGGTTAAGTGGCTTGCCCAAGACCACAAGGAGTGCCTATAGGACTAGAAATCCCAGTCCCTCCGGCCTGAGATTGCTGTCCCCAGGTGGGACTTGAACCCCCAACCCTCTGGCCTGAAGTACCTTGTCTTAACCACTAGACCACTCCTCCCCACATTGATTACATAATTGAAGACATACGCAGCATTGCTAGGAAAGGGGAAGTGCTACTGATAGGAGATTTCAATATGCCAGATGTTGATTGGCACATTCCTGCTGCAGTATCATCTAGAAGTAAGGAGATCCTGGACTCTCTACAGGGAGAACTATTCAGGCAATTGGTAACAGACCCCACACGTGAAGGGGCCATACTGGACTTGGTGCTTACCAATGGTGAAAGTGTTTCTGATGTTGTAGTGGGAGATCATTTTGCATCCAGTGATCACCATATGGTGTGGTTCAGTATTAGGACTAGGGCTGTTAGAATCCATTCCAAGGTGAGGATCTTAGACTTTAGGAAGACTAACTTTGCGAAGATGGGCCAATACCTCAGGGAGTCGTTAGTGGGATGGGAACAGCCGGGGGATGTAGAAAAACAGTGGGCAAAACTGAAAGGGGGTATTTTAAAGGCAACTAACCTTTTTGTTAAAATGGTAACTAAAGGCAAAAGGAACAGGAGACCGCTATGATTTTCGAAGGAAGTAGCTGAAAAAGTGAAGAAAAAGAGGGAGGCCTTCAAGAAATACAAGAGATCACAGAGAGAGGAAGACAGGCATCTGTATTTGGAAAAACTTAGAGAAGCTAGCAAAGTAGTCAAGAAGGCAAAGATTCAAAAGGAGGAGGAAATAGCCAATGCAATAAAATGGGGGGATAAGACATTTTTCAGATATATTAGTGAGAAGAGGAAGGGCAAGAGTGGTATTGTCAGACTCAAGGGTGCAGGGGGGGGGGGGGGAATATGTAGAAGCTGATAAGGATAAAGCGGAATTGCTTAACAAATATTTTTGTTCTGTGTTCACAAATGAAGAACCAGGAGCAGGACCTCAGAAAACACCCACAAATAGGAACAGAAGCGAGGGACATCTTCAACAATTTTCAGAAGACCGTGTTCGTGAGAAACTAGCTCAACTTAAAGTAGACAAAGCGATGGGACCGGATAGGATACACCCTAGAATTCGGAGGGAAGTTGGGGACGTTCTAGCAACTCCACTGCTGACCTTTTCAATGCTTCGTTGGAGTCAGGAGTGGTGCCAAAGGACTGGAGAGAGGCTCATGTGGTGCCTTTACACAAAAGCGGAAGTAAGGATGTGGTTGAAAACTACAGGCCGGTTAGTTTAACTTCAGTGGTGAATAAATTATTGGAAACGCTGCTGAAAGAGAAAATAGTGAGGTTTCTGGAGTCCAGCGGATTACAGGATCCGAGGCAGCATGGATTCACCAGAGGCTGGTCTTGTCAGACAAATCTGATTGATTTCTTTGACTGGGTGACCAGGGAGTTGGACCGAGGGAAAGCTCTAGATGTGGTGTATTTAGATTTCAGTAAAGCCTTTGACACTGTTCCTCACAGGCGACTTATAAACAAACTGAGCACCCTAGGGATGGACCCTAAAGTTACTGCTTGGGTTAGAAATTGGTTGGGTGGGTGGCGACAAAGAGTACAAGTAAATGGAGCTCACTCTGAGGAGACGGATGTTACCAGTGGTGTGCCCCAGGGATCTGTCCTTGGTCCGATTCTTTTTAACATCTTTGTTAGTGATATAGCGGAAGGGCTGTCGGGTAAGGTTTGCCTCTTTGCAGATGATACCAAAATCTGCAATAGAGTAGACACCCAGGAAGGTGTAGATAACATGAGGAGGGATCTAGCTAAGCTTGAAGAATGGTCTAGAATTTGGCAGCTGGGATTTAATGTTAAAAAATGTAAGGTCATGCATTTGGGCTGCAGCAATCCAAGGGAGTAATACAGTATAGGAGGTGAAGTACTTTTGTCCACTAAAGAAGAGCAGGACCTATGCGTGGTTGTGTCTGATGATCTTAAAGTAGCTAAACAGGTAGAAAAGGCGACGGCAAAAGCTAGAAGGATGCTTGGGTGCATACGGAGAGGAATGGCTAGCAGAAAAAAGGAGGTGATAATGCCTCTGTATAAGTCTTTGGTGCGACCTCATTTGGAGTATGGTGTGCAATTCTGGAGACCGCACCTTCAAAAGGATGTGAACAGGATGGAGTCGGTGCAGAGGGTTGCTACTAAAATGATTAATGGGCTTCATTATAAAGCATATGAGGACAGACTTAAGGATCTTAATATGTATACCTTAGAGGAAAGGCGGGATAGAGGTGATATGATTGAGATGTTTAAATACCTCCATGGCATAAATGTTCATGGAGAGAGCCTCTTTCAATGGAAAGCAAGTTCTGCTACGAGGGGACATGGGATGAGGGTGAAGGGAGATAGATTCAGGAGTGATATGCAGAAATATTTCTTTACAGAAAGAGTAGTGGATCCATGGAATAGTCTCCCAGTGGAGGTGGTAGAGATGAGGACAGTAACTGAATTCAAAAAAGCATGGGACCAACACAGAGGATCTCTAAAGGTAAAAAGTGGACTGTTGTAGTTGTTGTTATGGAAGGACAGACTAGATAGGCCATGTGGTCTTTTTCTGTCATCATGTTTCTATGTTTCTATCTGTCTATGTTCCTACTAGGGTTTTAAAGTCTAGTGATAAGAACTGGTTGTCTGTGCCACCACTGAAAAAGTTTAACTTCTGGTAAGATGCCTATAGACGTATTTGGAAAGGGAGTTTCTGACTTTCTGAAGAAGGGCTGAAATCATGGTTATATCAGCGGGGTTTTATTTGGCTTTTTTTTATTGCAATGTTAGGTCATATGCTGTAACGATTAACTTTTTATGGAAGCTCATCAATAAGAATTTGGGTTTGTAGTCTGTGGGATGGTTGCGGGGGAGGGGGGGGAGGCATTCAGCCAGTTATTGAGCTGCACGAGAGTCTAGTGCTGGCATTCATGATTCAAATTACCACTGTGTTGCATCACTCCCCAATGGCAGGAATGCTGGTTCAGGACTCCATGCAACTCAAAGCTGCTTAGCGGGAACAATGGTTGTGTGATATTTTAGGATATTCGGTTGTATTGATGGAAAAGGTCTATGTGTATGTAAATCTGTGCTGGTCATTGGAAGAGAGGAATAGAAAAACTTAATTACATATGGAGGTGTGACAAAAAAAGAAACGAGACTGTGGCAGCCACGCCCATGACTCAATGCCAATTGGCTAACTGCTTATGTCACTGTGTTGTGCAACATCTCACTACTATTCTGCTATAATATTTCATCTTTCTCACTCTGTTTTTCTTTTTCAGGTTTTTTTGTAGCACACTGCTCCATCGCTTTGTCACGCAACTGGATGTGGCAGAAATATGGAGCAAAGAATCAACTTGAAATTTCTGGTTAAGTTGGAGAAGGGCCCAACTGAGTGTCTCCAACTTTTCCAAAAGGCTTATGGAGAAGATGCAATGTCAAGGCCGCGAGTCTTTGAATGGCACAAACGCTTCAAGACTGGCCGTGAGGAGGTGGAGGATGACCGCAAGTCAGGATGGCCTTCTACGACAAAGACGGCTGAAAACATTGACAGACTGAACCAGCTGGTGCGGAGTGATCTCAGATTGATCGTGCGGATGATAGCTGAGGAGCTCAGCCTGAACAGGGAGTCAGTGCAGACCATCTTGGTGCAGGAGCTGGGGATGTGGAAGGTGTACGCCAAGCTTTCATCGGATGATCAGAAGGAGCACCGGGTCAATGTTTGTCGAGATTTGCTAGAGAAGATCCAGAGTTCGTTGACCGAGTCATCACAGGAGACAAGACTTGGGTCTTCCGGTACGACCCTGAAAGCAAGAGACAGAGCCTGCAGTGAAAGACTCGTCACCCAGACCCAAGAAGGCGTGCATGTCCAAATAAAGGATCAAGGTCATGCTGATTGCATTCTTCGACCAGAAGGGAGTGGTCCATCCTGAGTTTGTGCCCGAGGGTCAGATAGTCAATCAGCACTTCTACCAGCAGGTCCTCAATCGCCTCTATGACCAGGTTTGGCGCAGCAGGCAGGCTCTGTGGAGAGACAAGTCGTGGCTGCTCCACAATGACAATGCGTCCGCACACACCGCGCTCAGTGTGAGGCAGTTCTTGGCCAACAAACAGATCACAGCTCTTGACCACCCTCCTTATTCCCCATATTTTGCACCGGGCGACTTCCGGTTCTTCCCCAGGCTGCAGACTGTGCTCAAAGGAACTCATTTCGCCTCTGTAGAAGACATCAAGGCCACTGTGACGAGGGAGCTGAGGGACCTCAAGGAGGAGGACTTTACCGAGTGCTTCCCTACATGGCAGAAGTGAATGCATTAGTGCATTAACTCAGGGGGAGGGGGGATTACTTTGAAGGGGGCAATGCATAATTTCTCTGTAGATTTTGTAATAAAACATTTATGGGACAGTCTCTTTTCTTTTTTGTCATACCTTGTATAATGGCAGCTCGGAATCCTTGCTACATGTGCTGTGGGTTGACCCTCATTATAACTATTAAATGCTGCAGTATTCTCATTTAGGGGCCAATGAAGTTTTCCTTTCCACTTCTAATTAAATGAAAATCCATAGGCAAAAATAAAACACAGCTGCTTATTCTGCTCATATTTGTTATGTGAATTTTGAGGGTTTATGTCCTTTTAAGATATAGAGGTTGGATCAGCACAAGCTAGAGACTGGTGCTATTGCTCATAAATTTCAGATTATCAGGCTGATGCAGAATGTTAGCAGGGCCAGCCCGTCCATTGAGCAAGAATGTTTTTTGCACAGGGCCCCGCATTTCAAGGGGCCCCGCGCAAAAGACATCTTGCATCAGCGATCAGCCCAGCTAGATTTTAAAAAACCACAAACCGGCTGCTGCTGCCGCTGCCACTGTGGCAGCAGCAGAATCGAGCACCCCACAGGGCCCCCCCTGCCCTGCAGAATCCTCCTTTCAGCATCAACTCTCTCAGCGTCGGCTGCCAGAGCCGCAAAGGGAGAGCTTCTCCTCTCGCGGCTGTTGGGAAAACTCGCGCTTTGGGAGCTGATGCTGAAAGGACGACTCTGCAGGGCAGGGGGGCCCCGCGGGATGCTCGATTCTGCCGCTGCCACGGCGGCAGCGGCAGCCGGTTTGTGTTTTTTTTATTATCTAGCTGGGCTGATGGGGGGGAGGGGAGTTAGGACTGGTAATGGGCTATGGGGGGGGGGGGGCTAGCTCCCCTCCCCCCCCATCAGCCCCGCGGGGTAAAAAAAAAAAAACAACCCGGCGGCGGCTGCCGCCGTGGCAGCGGCAGAATCGAGCATCCCGCGGGGCCCCCCTGCCCTGCAGAGTCGTCCTTTCAGCATCAGCTCCCAAAGCGCGAGTTTTCCCAACAGCCGCGAGAGGAGAAGCTCTCCCTTCGCGGCTCTGGCAGCCGACGCTGAGAGAGTTGATGCTGAAAGGAGGATTCTGCAGGGCAGGGGGGCCCCGCGGGATGCTCGATTCTGCCGCTGCCACGGCGGCAGCGGCAGCCGGTTTGTGTTTTTTTTATTATCTAGCTGGGCTGATGGGGGGGGAGGGGAGTTAGGACTGGTAATGGGCTATGGGGGGGGGGGGCTAAGACTGTAAGTGGGCTGATGGGGGGGTTAGGACTGGTAATAGGCTATGGGGATTAGGACAGGTAATGGGCTATGGGGGGGCTAAGACTGGAAGTGGGCTGATGGGGGGGTTAAGACTGGTAATGGTCTATGGGGGGGTTAGAACAGGTAATGGTCTATGGGGGGGCTAGGACTGGAAATGGGGTTATGGGGGGGTTAGGACTGGATGTGGGCTGATGGGGGTTAGGACTGGTAATGGGCTATGGGGGCAGGGGGGCTAAGACTGAAAATGGGGTGATGGGGGTTAGGACTGGAAGTGGACTGATGGGGGGATTTGGACCGGTAATGGGCTATGGGGGGGGGGGGGCTAGGACTGGAAATGGGCTGATGGGGGGGGTAAGACTGAAAATGGGGTGATGGGGGTTTAGGACTGGAAGTGGGCTGATGGGGGGCTTAGGACTGGTAATGGGTTGTGGGGGGCCTTAGGACTGGTAATGGGCTATGGGGGGGCTAGAACTGGTAATGGGCTGGGGGGTTGCTAGGACTGGAAATGGGCTGAGTGGAAGGGGGGCTTGAACTGCAAATAGCTGATGGGGACAGGGGCTTGGAATGGAAATGGGCTGAGTGGGGGGGGGGCTAGGACAGGAAATGGGCTGATGGAAGGGCTAGGATAGGTTTGGAAATGGGCTGTTGGGGGTGCTAAGATTGGAAATGGGCTGTAGTTGGGGCTTGAATTGAAATGGAGTCATGGAGGGGCTAGAACTGGAAGTAGGCTCATGGGGGGCTTGGATTGAAAATGGGCTGAGTGGAGGGGAGCTAGGATTTGACATGGGCTGATGGTGGGGCTAGGAAAGGACTAGAAATGGGCTGATGGGGGGGCTGGGATTGGAAATGAGCTGATGGAGGGACTTGGATAGGACTGGAAATGGATGGGGGAGCTAGGACTGGAAATGGGCTGATGGTGGGGCTAGGATAGGATTGGAAATGGGCGGATGGGGGGGGGGGCTAGGACTGGAAATGGGCTGATGCAGGGACTAGAAGGGAGCGGATGCTGGGTGGGGCTGGAACTAGAAGGGAGCTGATGTTGGGGGAGGATTAGAATGGGATGGAGCTGGGAGAGTGAAATGGAGAGGGGAAAAATATTTTGTGTGGGAGGGAAGACAAATCTACAATTGGCCGGATATTGGGAGAGTAAGTGGGGATTGAGGATGGAGGGGTAAAATTTGAGTGGATGAACTAGAAATGAGGAAAGAGCAAAAGGAGAAAGATTAGTATGTTAAAGCAGATGTAGAAAGAGGATGGAAAAAAACTAGAAGACAGAAGAAAGGACAAATGGACAGCAGACGATGGAGAGTTAGCAGAAGACACAAAGAAATCAGAAGAAAGTAGCTGGAGCAATTGCAACTGAAAAAAATGCACAAAAGGTAGAAAAATATCTCTTTATTTTGAATTTATTAACTGGAATATGTCAGCTCTAGGAAATGTGCATCATTAACGTCTGCGCTTTGTTTAGTAAAGGGGAAATTAATTTATAGTTTTATTTCTACAGTGTTGTACATTCCAAGTTTGGCTTTTGGGGTTCCCAGTTTAATTGTCTTCCTGTTTCTAAATTGTGATTCCTTGTTTGGTGATGGTCTATGTTCTGCATGTGTAACTGAGCTGAGGTATTCTGTTTATGTAATTCCTATTTGACAGTACCACTTGTTCTTTCCCCAGTAGGTCATGTATTGTTATTCTCTGAAATGTATTGGTTTAATATTTGTAGTGTTGCCTTTTGATAGGTAGGGTCTGGTGCTTTGTGAATCCTGGTAGTGCTGTTAGGATACGGTGGGTTTGCTATGGGTTCTAAATGGGCAGTGTTTGTAGTAGTTCCTAATCTGCCTGGCGGTTGACACTGGATTACAGTAATGTAGAAATCTTTTAGTCTTTCTTTATCCATACACTCATTAAGAGGCATGTTTACTAAAAGTTAGTGTATGGTAACATTATGCAAATATTTATGAAAATGAGGCACCTTATGCAAATGAGGCCCCACACTGAGTCTCCGCACATGGCCCCGCACCCCCCTTGGGCCGCCCCTGAATGTTAACGCACCATCTGTGCATAGGTAGTGCAACATCTTCACATATTCGCGCTGCAACACAGAAAAGGGATCGGCGTGAATGTTATTACTGTGCAGAAGCCAGCGCCAATGCTACTGCTGTACAGCCCATGTAAATCCATTCAAATGGCATGATAATCAAGCAATCTGCTATTGCACCTGGATGCAGAGACGTGCGCAGAAGAGCAAAGACTGAACTTCATGTTGGAACTTTAACGCCTACTGTGGTGGCGAAGCAGGTTTAGAGTGTAAAGAAAAGGGGAAAAAACAGTCCTTTTTCCCTGAGCCCAAGAGAAATGCAGGCACAGCAGGGGTTAAAACTCTAAACAAAGAAAAAAACTCCCTACACAGAAGTGTAGAACTGGAGACACACCCAATCTCCAAGGAAACCAAGGGAGGTGACGGGAGAGGTTTGGGGGCGGAGTCTAGAGCTATAGGACAGCCCCAAACATTTAAGCAGAGAGAAGCTATAGCAAGAGGAAGTGGAAGTGAGGAGAGTGAAGGGAGGAGCGAGGAAACTGAGTGGAGGAGCTCTAGTTCCAAAGAGAAGGAAAGTTCGAGGAAGAGGCCTAAGAGAAGGTCCCAGCCAGAGTCCCGGCAAAGCACTCAGCAGAGACCCGGGGAGAGATCCAGGAAGAGGTCTGAGATAAGGCCGGAAGAAAGGTCAGAGGCAAGCCCTGGAGAGGAATCTTCTGAAGAGGAGATATTCTCTAGGAGGTGGTGGACTGGCCAAGAGACTCCTGAGAGTACTAGAAGCAAGGAGACTTGAAGGACAGGGCTGAGGGACAAATATCTCACTGGAAGCCTCAAGGGGGAATCCTATTGCAAGCAGTACAGAGACAGCTCGACCCCAGAACACAGTTCAGCTGGCAGTAAGTCTGCAGCTAAGATGGAGCCCTGGAGAGCCGGTTCTAAGCAAGGTACTGTTGAGAAGCAGGAGAGAGGAATATTCCTGGAAGGACCAGAAAGCAAGCTAACACCTGTGGCAGGGTCTGAAAGGAGACACGTTGCTGCTAGAAAGGTGAGCCCATTGCAAGCTGTTAAAAAGTTATTGAACAAGAAAGCTTTGTCATGCCCTTCCCCCATAGCCTCAAGTAGAGAGGAGTCTCAGTGGAAGCAGCTGTTAAGAGTGTTGAAAGCAGCTGAAGCCTTCCCATGCAGAGGCTGTGGATAACATGTTGTTGAAGGAACCCAGTGAAGAGAAAATGGAAATAGAAATCAATGGTGTAGAGAATGATTATTCTGATATGGAGATGGAATGCTCTTTCTGTTCTAGTCAAAAATAAGAAACTGAGGGGTTTTTTAAAGTAATTAGGAAAACCCAGAAGTTTTTAAAGGAAGTACATTCTCTGCTGAAACTCATGCTTTTATTTATGCATTAATGAGAGCTGATCTGATAAGCTCCAAGAAGTTAATGAATGTCTGGGAAAACTAAAGAGTGAAAGGACGCTTGGAAAAGAATGTCAGAAGATTTTAAACAGTGGGTAACCAGGAAGTTAAGATGCTGCAAACATGTGAGAGAAACAGTTGAGTGTTGTGCTGCATAACTTGGAGACCTGGGACCAGAACCTGTTTGTAAAAGAATGATTTGTGAGACACCTTGTTTAAGTTAAGCCGCAGAAGCAAAGTCAAGGCATGGACTATGTATCAAGGCTTAAGTTCTTTTTGAATGGAGAAGTATCCTGAGTTTTGTTTTGTAGTACCAGAACTTCTAGCCAAAAAGTTCAATTGGTTATGTAGAGCTTTATTTTCAAATAAAGAAATTTTCCTGTGACCTTCAAATCTCGGCTATAATCTTTGTGACACAACTACATTGCGAAGAAGCCATAGTACTGGGTTCCAGTTTACTAAGAAGGACATTCAAGGTACCCCCATTACACCTAGGCATTCAAGTAGCCTGGACACTACTCGAAAGAGACATGAGGAGTCTGCGCTCAGTGCAGAGGAGGAATTTCTCTCTTTTTCATAAGCGGAGAACCCTCCCATAGCATTCTCTGCACTTTGCTGAAATGAGTTTCCTTAAAAAAAAGGAAGGCAAACTGTGCTGGAATGAATGTATGCGCATATGATGAAATCGTATGTGGTACACTCAAAGCAACCATTCTGCTGGGAATATTGCTCAGAATAATATCACTGTCCAAAGACCGATATTGTTTGCAGTAAAACGTTTGAGCAGAGATATGTGCCGCTTAGAAATTCCAGAAGTTGCGCACAAGAGCATTTTGTATGCAGGATCTAGGCACTGTTAACAGACACTTGTGCACATGTACCTGCCACTTCAGCGCAGACTTTCTGCACCTACCTTATTTGCATGCCATTTGCTCGCTGCATACAGGCGCACAGTTTCTACGTTACTCTCGTTCTAGAAGACCATATACATAACTTTCAGTGCACAACTCTTACTGCCGGCTCTCTGCATCAGCACCTATGTTAATCTGACCCTTTTATGGGGCCAGTTTCCAAACTGTCTGCACCTATACCTCTTCCTCACTAGCCTCGCACTAATATTCAAAGGGAAAGTATGCACACACCCTCTCTTTAAAAGCTGCTGCCACGGAAAGTCTGAACAACGACTTGCACCTGATTTTTCTGTTGGTAGAGTTTTGTTGGAAAGGCACGTGTGAAGATCTGAACATGCTACCTATGGTGGTTATTTTAAAAGCCTTATTCATGCTTTGAACATCTGAAAATGGCAGAGAGATGTCCAAAGCACAGAGACAACCCCAAAGGCATTTTAGAAGCCGTCCACGTTGGAATGGGGAATGGTGGAGGTATGGCTGGGGCATTCCCAAGAACTTTGATGTCTTTGTCCAATTTGAGAAATGTCCTGGATGTCCCAAGCCACATCAAAGGTTATACCTTGTCAGACGGCCGCCTGGGTGAGAATGTTCACAGTCTTGGCAAAAGCATACCTCTATATGATTTGCAAGGATTTGTGGGTAATGTAGTCCATTCATTCCAGACACAGCCGTGACCAATAATTAATTATACTTGCTCAAGGGTAAAGCAAATAAGATTTTTATTTATGAGGGGTTCTCCCAACACAGATAATGCTTGGTAGCACAGAACTCAGGATACTTGCTTGCAGTTTTAAAGTTAGGAAAACAAAATCAGGAAAAAAACATCTGAACTTGTCAGGTAATTAAAGCAAAGGATTAAAGACCTGGTTGGCAACAAACTGGTCTTTCTTGTAGGCTTTAGCAAATAATGTCTTAGCAATGCAGTAAGCAACCAAATAAACCCACAAAGTAGGAAAAATGTTCTTTTCTTCAGGTTAACTTCTTATATCTTTACATATAAATTCAGAAGTGATTCCCTTCAGAGCACACAAGCAATTAGGTAAGCTCAATTGCTAGCAATCACCCAGCTGAAACCCCTTAGCTGGCTTGCTTTCACTGTGTAGCTCAAAATCTTACTCAGAAGGTTTTCTGAGTAGATTAAAGAACAAGTTGGTATTTCTTTGTGAGGGTTGTTGCACTTTGTAACAGAAAACTACCATTTGAGTTTGGACAGAGAGCAGTCCATATATTCACATTCTGGTTCTAAGACCTCTCCCCTTTCTTCAATAATCATAGGTTCAATATCTTGGCTTGACACAAAGGAATTTCTCAATGGAGCACTACCAGGAGAATAATCATTTCCCTGCTTCCTTTCAAAGTTATAGCTAGGGCATAGATCAGTGTTCATACCTGAGCTTCCATTGCTGTTAGAGTTCCCCTTTAAATAGCCTGGCCAATATGTAGTCCAGTTTCTGTGTCCAGCCTTCCAATCTAGATCCCTGGACACTGGATCTCTCTTCACATACCTTCTGGCATGGGTCTCAGGGTTCCTTCCACGTGCAGCTGTTTCTCTCACAGGTGCCGTCTGGAGATTCCTGGCTCTGCAATACCACTCCTCTGGTTTCCCCCAGTCCAATGGTGTATGCTGACCTCTTGTCTGTCTCCCAGTATACGTACTGTGCTGGACTCCTGTAGACTTCCCAGAGGCTTTTCTCTTCCTTCTTTTAAAGGGCTTCTTGCTCTCTCTGTCCGTCCGTTCTGACCTCTGCTTCTGATGAGAATGAAGATCAGGATCCCGTGGATGATCAAGATACCAATGATCATGACATCCCAGCTCTGGATGATTCTCTGTAGAATAGACTCTATCTTTATTCTGCCTTGATGAGTGCTCCACCTTAGCACAGCACAGCTGTGCTGAATCAGGCCTTGCCCTTTGAGATGAGTGTTCCATCCTAGCACAGCGCAGCTGTGCTGAATCAAGCCCTGCCCTTTGCAATGAGTGCTTGGGGATTACCTCATAGCCCTTTTGATTGAACACACGTTTTCTCACTTCAGCTCCTCTCATGGCTGTTGAAAACCTGGTGCATTCTGGGACTGGTAGTCTTTTATGGCAAACTTCTGTTTTCTCATTTCTACCAGCACTGACAGGTTGCTTGTTCAGAGACACTTCACCTTTTCTATAACCCCTTCCTGAGCTATGATAAGCTTCCTTATCACAACCTGCTCCAGAAATGAGTAAGCATCTGAAAAGTGCTCTTTTTGTAAGGAAAACGCGTGGAGGGTGTGGAGGAGGAGGTACAGTCATATCGTCCTTATTTTGCAATCTGTCAGTGAACACCGACGGGGAATAGGTGCTCTGCAATTGTGAGTATATACTTCTGGGAATTTTCTGAAAGGAATTCTTTCTATTAAAGCTAATTAATCTGTGAACCCACTATTTTTTGTTAAGTCAGTCAGAGCCTAGTAGCAGCCGTTTAAGTTTAAATTTAAAACACAGAAGAGAACTTTCTGGTTACATTTCATATCCAGCAGAGAGCTTGTAGTTTAAATTTAATAGTCACTCAGGGCCTAGTATCAGCAAAGTACTTTTAGTTTAAATTTAAAAAACACAGAAGAGAGCTTTCTGGTTAAATTTAGAACCCAGCAGAGTGCTTGTAGTTTAAATTTCATAAGTTAGAGCCTAGCAACAAAAGGAGCTATAATTTAAATCAAATCAGAATATAGCTTACCTCAGCAGCACAGGACAGGGGACTGTGTAGCAGCCCTCTTTTAATAACTAAACCACGGATTTCCCCTTGTACAAGGGGATTCTACAAGGGGAAATCCATGTTTTAGTTATGGAGGTGTTTTCCAATAAATGGATTACTTCCAAAGAACTTCGGTTTTTATTGGTACCTATGCCTAAGATACCGGTTATATATATGGTACCGAAGATACATAAATCCATAACCAATCCACCAGGCAGACCAATTGTTTCGTGCCATGGTTCGGTTTTAGAGCCACTGTCAAAATTTTGTGATTTTTTTTGAAGGAAGAGGCTGCAGGGGTTCGGTCTTTTATTCGGGACTCCACACACTTTTTGAATTGCTTAAATCTGTTGGTATTGCCATCATCTGAATTTTTCATAGTCACTTTGGATGTTGTAGCCTTATATACAAATATAGATCAAGGTGAGGCTTTACAACTCCTTCAAACCCAGTTTTCTGGAGCACCTTCGCGTCTTCCTAGGGCCTTTTTGATTGATCTGATTACGTTGGTACTGACTAGAAACTATTTCTTGTTTGAGGGCAATTTTTTCAACAAATATTTGACATAGCCATGCCAGCTACGGTTGCTCCATCAATTGCTACATTATATATGGCGAATTTGGAGGACCACCACATATATTTGTCACCATTTTTTGAGCATGTGCCACTGTGGAAAAGATTTTTTGGATGACATCTTTTTTGTTTGGACGTCGGATTTGGATTCTCTATATACGCTTGTGGAGTGGTTGGATATATTAAAATCAAGTATTAAGTTCACGGCTCATATTGACTCTAACCTTTTGGAGTTTTTGGATATGGTGGTTTATCTTGAGGGGAACTCCTTATCCACTACTTTATATCGGAAACCTGTTCAGCGAAACTGCTTATTGAATTTTCGGAGTTTTCACCCAGGTCCTTTGCGCAGGGGATTTTTCCCTATGGTCAGTTTTTGCGGATTCGGCGGCTCTGTACCTCGATAGTGGAATTTAAATATCATGCATAAGAATTAACATCACGACTTTTGGATATAGGTTACCCCACCAGAGTGATTTCCCAGGCGTACCGTAGAGCCTTATACACTCACCGTGAATGGCTATTGGATTCGGACCCTTTGCCGGTCCAGGACACAGTTGAGGATGTACTGACGGGGGTTTTACCCTATATGAGCCATTCGTCTGAGGTGATGGATATTTTGAAAAAATACTGGTCGGTGTTATCATTGCACTCCTGTTTTCAGAAACCTTTGAGAATGACGTATTCACGGGGAGCAAGTTTGTGGGATCTTTTGGTAAAATCTGCAGTAATGATGGACAGACCAATCTATCCGGAGGTGAGTGCTGGGGGGCATTCCCCGTGTAATGAATGTAGATATTGTGCCACTACAATATCTGGGGCATCATGGTCTGATTTACATATTGGCCAGATTTTTCACCGGTGGTGCAGACCACTTGTGTGTCCACTTTTGTCATTTATTTTTTACAATGCACCTGTCCACTTAGGTATGTGGGAAGCACAACGCAGACGGTTAAAGTAAGGCTGGGTGAACATGCATCGAGACTTCGTCAATCAGTACAAGTGGCCCCGATAGTTCAGCATTGCTTGGAGTTGCACCATTCTTTTGAGCAGTTGGTTTGGACTGTTATTGACCACGTCCCAGAAGATCCCAGAGGTGGTGATCGCACAGCATGATTACGCCAGCTTGAACAACGATGGATTTTTAATTTGCGCTCTGTTTCCCCGATGGGACTGAATCGTGAGATTGATTGGATGGAACTCTGTTGACATGCAGCCATTCACAGTTGGGGGGTTTCCTGGGTTGTGGGAATCCCCTTTTGTGGTTGGTGTTCTAAGATGGCGGGCATTTTGCTGTTGGCCAATCCTGAGCTGGTAGTCGCTTATTTCATCAGCTGATTTTTCGGCGTTTTCTGGCAGTTGTGAGTAGATTTGGGACACTTTGCAAGAACATTTTGGCAGCACTTGATACAGGGGTCGGCTTCACCCTGAAACGTGCACGTTGTGCCTCGTGCCTCGCATGGGATTCAGATAAGTTTCATTTTTGCATGAATGGACTTAAGAAAAAACACATCTTAGATATTTTGGGTGAATACAATGGGCATGATCTGACTGGTGGGGAGGATTTGAAATACCTTCCTCCCACAGTTGTGCCCAACAAAAATTGTTGAATTGGATTCGGGATTACTACGATATCCACATTACAGTTATACATAAAGATATTTGGCATTGTGTGGGTGTTACAGTGTTGCAAGATGTAGCGATTTTTGTGCCATCCAACAAAAGTGTATTAATTGGAAAATGAAAAATAAAGTAAAAAAAAACATTTTAAAAAGTCACAAAGTGATTAACTTAAGAATCCAGATAGATATGTAAAACAATCTAAATGAATTTCCTATTCTGACTCACTGCATGACATCTGCTGCAGTCCTTAGAGCCCATAAAAGACATTTGTCTTCTAAGCTCCCTGACTTTACATGACTTTTTGCTTTTCATTTGTTAACCCTGTGATTGAATAGCAAATGGGAGGTAAAGCAGCTCTATTTCTTGCTATGACCCTACCAGTATTCAAAAGGTGTGTGCTCGCCGCAGCGGTAGAATGGGTAAGACGGGGCGTAGCAGTGCTCCGTGCCACAGCTTTGACGACATTAAGAACATAAAAATAGCCATACTGGGTCCATCAGACCTAGCATCCTGTTTCTAACAGTGGCCAATCCAGCTCACAAGTACCTGGCAGGCTCCCAGAAAGTAGCCAGAATCCATGTTGCCTATCCCCAGGGCTAAGCAGTGGCTTCCCCAAGTCTATCTTAATAATAGTTTATGGCCTTTTCTTCCAGGCACTTGTCAAAGCCAGCTATGCTAACTGCATTTCATAAACAAAATAGAGTTGACAAAAACCTAATGAGTTTAAGCTTGCGTGTGTGAAAGATATTTTTGTCGGAAGATCAGCCGTGAGGTTGAAACAGCCTCTTGAAGCTACCCTTCCATTTTACTCAATAATAAATTTTTAATTGAGCCCACTATGGAGCCACACAATATAGGTAAAATCACCAAGAAATAGTGCCACCTACATATACCTCGTATAACCAAAGGCAAATGATTATATCAAAAAGAGTCCATAGAAGAAACAAAAAAACAGACACTTATCTGTATTAAAATTCGTTTGAATCTTCTGCGACATCAAAGGGTATGGAGAACTCATTAATACCGTTCTTCTCATAAATCCTGTAGCACCATGACTAAATTTATTATTGAGTAAAATGGAAGGGTAGCTTCAAGAGGCTGTTTCAACCTCACGGCTGATCTTCCGACAAAAGTATCTTTCACACGTGCAAGCTTAAACTCATTAGGTTTTTGTCAACTCTATTTTGTTTATGGGATTTTTTGATATAGTGTCAGTTATTTTGTTATTTATGCTAACTGCATTTAGCACATCATCTGGTAGTCCATTTCAGAGCTTAATTATCTATTGGATGAAAAAAAAATACTTTCTTCGATTTGTTTTAAATGTACTACTTTACTCTGTCTAAAGGTGCAAAGACTTAGGGTCACACCATGAAGTTAAACAGTCTATACATGTGAGTCCAGACTGCCCACCGTTAATGAAATGCCGATATTAGAGGTTCTTGATGTTGTTGGCCAAAAACAAAGCTCTGGTGGGCCGGGTTAAGCTCATGGGCGGTGATTTGCCCACCCTCACATTATGACATATAGGGCCCCATTTACTAAAATGTGCTAAACGGTTAATATGGGAATTAGTGTGTGCCGACAGCATGGCAGCTTGACAAGCATATGCAAACTCCCATGTCAACTGTTGAACATGGATCGAGGCTGGACATGGGGAGGAAATTATACCTTACAGTTACTGCACAGGTAGCTACTGCTAGAGAATTGTTAACACTACCTCAATAGGAGACCTTATGAGCTTCCGCATTATCTGCAAAGCAGTTAACATGGGCTAAGGGTACCATCTCTCCCCTAACTGTATGGGAAGGTGCTGGAACAGAGGGCTTGCTCTTACTGTGTGATAATTTTGGAAATGAAGACACTTACTGCACGTTAGTAAACAAGGCTATAATATCTACCCCAGTAGGCTAATATACAGGTAGGGGGTATATTCAAAGGGGTTTAGCTAGTTAGTAGACCTGGGATATTAAACGGCACTAAACTATTACTGCTGCTGAATATTCCCTCCTACCCAGTGGCACCAAGGGTTAGCCAGTCAGCAGTGATACTGAGCTATTGGCCGGTTAACCCTAATTGGCTAAATTTAGGCCAAAAAAAGGCTGGATTAGCTACCCAGCCAGCGGCTTAATATCTCTGTTAACTGGATAACTAATTCTCCATGCGGTCAAACCATACATTCAATGCTGGTGGCTGCCACTGAAAATGCCCCCTGTAGGGGGAAAGGGAACCTTTATTGAGTAAAGCTGTAAGGAATTTGTCTACCTAACTGGTGAACTGGGCAAAAATTAAACCTTTGCTCATGAAGCCGACTGTTTAAGAAAAGCATTCGATAAGATGGGTGGGCGAGGGGCAGGGAGGGGGCCCACTTCCATTGCAGTAGATGAGAGAACCTATAATCAGATGTCAAAGACTTTTACACTTCTCACACATAAAGGAAGGCCAATGAATCTCCCTTTATTGATAAGCTGCCAATTCTTCACAAGCAGTACATCTGTAAAATCTGCTTCAGAAAAGAACTGAAGCCAAGGCCAAGCCTGCTGATTGCTTAAGGAGTGATAGCGTTTACCTGAATCTTCATCATGGGCTATGCTCAGAACCGTGGGCGGGGAGTTTCCTCTTGAGTTACAACCCGACACCGTTATCTTCCAGGCTGCCTTGTCAATGGTTTTAACAAACCAGGTTTGTGTGGTGAAGTTCGTCTGCGCTTTGGGACTCTTCTGACCTGGCTTGTGAAACGTCACTTTGTAATGTAGTATTTCGCCTCTTGCTTCTGCCAGGCTCATGTTCTACAATGAAGTACACAGCATGGTTTTCTATTAACTGTTTGGCAGGACCTTAAAAACTAACCAGTCAAAATATGAAACCACCTCTAAGAGCTTCTGAACTAAAACTCGTGTGTCTCACACGAATTGTCTTGAAGATCCTTTTCCAAGAGTTTGAAGATGGCTTTCAGTCTCTTGTTTACAGACATGACTGCTGTCAAACACTCAATTTTGGCTTCATTTAAAGATATGGCAAGCTATTCAATGGTAATTTGGGTGACTATAAATAGGCGCTATTTTCCATCAGATATTAAAGTAACATGTAGGTATTCAGCCCTTCCTCCTTTCTTATCTGCCATGGACAGTAGGATAACGAGCTCAACACATACTCCCCCCTACCCAAATTATACAAAATCAAATACTTATAGTATAGGCGTCAATCTAAACATTTTGGAGTATGGCATTCTTGAAATATGCAACTTGAAATCAGAGGTGGGAAATATCAAATCTGGAGGGCTGTAAACACATCTTGTTTTCAGGATATTCACAATGAATACATACAGCACAAGACATTTTTGCATCTATTAGTCTATAAACCAAAACACACTCTCTATAATTAACTGAACAGCAGCCATGCTGAGGGACATAAGGCTGGATGAGTAGCTCTACCCTAGAGCGATCGATAATCCTGTAGCTTCCTCTTTTTCCTTTCTTGTATAAGGCAGTAGAGGTGTGCAGGCAAAAATATTTAATTTTGTTTCATTTGCAGGGTTTGTTGTTGATCTTGTTTCATTTTAATCAATTTTCATTTCAGGGCAATTTTGTTAATTAAAGAAGCATCTATGGCCTGCTGATCCAAGGAAAAACATAGCTGAACGGTTTCTTCTCACAGTCACAGGCTAGACTCAAACCAGTGACCTTCTGGTTGCAAAAGAAGTAGTTTACGGATAAAACCAGTTGTCTCCCCAGTGCTAGCTGTAGCAGGCATCTCTGTACACTACCATCCTGAGCTTGATACAGAATAGGGTTGCCAACTGTCTCCAGATGCGCCCGACAGGCTTGATCCAGTCCTGGGTTTACCCCATTGCATGCAGGGACATGTAGTTCTGAATTCTCCATTGCATTCCATAAGAAAAGCAAGACTACATATCCCTGCATGCAATGGGGTACACCCAGGACTGGATCAAGCCTGTCGGGTGCATCTGGAGCCAGTTGGCAACCCTAATACAGAACCACAAGAGAACCTCCAGGGCTTCAAAACTGCATCATATCTCCCATGCGTGAAAGCAAGCAACTACTGCATTAGGCCCTGCTTTTCACCTTCTGTGACAGGTCCTGGGGTAAGGAAATTTCCTCAGCTCCTCTTTCCTATTCCAAATGCTTAAGAGTTAGGGAGCGAGGTTAAATACCTCAGACAGGGAGAGTGTAGAAATTAGAGCTACTAATCCAAATTCAACATCTGTCATTTTCCTATGCAAGTTGCAGTCACTAGTGAGGGAAGAATCTTGGAAACTCCTTTTTAACGTTAACACCTTCACCGAACCTGTACATTTTTGTCCCAGAGTACCCGACAAAGGATGGACTCAGTGACGTAAGTTACAATGAGGGGTCCTCAAATAAAATTTTGCTGAGGGGCCTCCATTGTCGCAGTGGCATGCCCCCCTCCATGGGGACCCCCCCCCCCCCCCCTTCGTGAGGTGGCAGCAAACTTACCTCATCATGTTTGCTGTGCTGCCTCTGCTCTTGCAAGTTTGCCGCAGGCCCGGCAGCTGCTTCCCACTGGGCTGAGGTCTCGCGGTGTGGCCGTTATCATGAGACTTCGACCCAGCCAGGAACAGTCACTGGGCCTGTGGCAAACTTACAACAGCAGAGTCAGTACAGAAAAACATGATAAAATAAGTTTGCCACGCTGCGTTACTGTCACTGTGTGGGCTCCCCATGCATTTGGGGGGGGGGGGGAGGACTGTTTGGGTGGAAATTACACCACTGGATGGACTTGTTTGACCGAAGCCTCAGGGACAAAGACTGGTGTAGAGAATGTGAGAGACACCTAGGGAGAAGGGAATCAAAGCTATAGAGTAGGGATGAGAGACAGCTACAGGCAAAGTCTGGTATGTGACAAAGATAAAAAAGAAAGAAAGAAATATTTATTTTGACTTTGGGTATATTTTCTTTGCAGTTCTAAAATGTTTAATATTTTAGACATAATAACTGATACCAGCTTGTTACAGAGCTCCGTTTATGTTTGTTCGATTTTATGCATCATTTAGCAAACCTTTAATGATTTTTGCTCAGAAGGGATTATATACACTAATTTTCAGAATAGCTTTAGTGATATGCCAAAAATCATGGAATCCAGGGTTCAAATCCTGCGGACACGTCTTGTAACCTTGGACAGTCACTTCACACTCTACTGCCTCAGGTACAGACTTAGGTTGTAAGCTCTCTTGACAAGGAACATAGCTACTGTACCTGCAATGCAATTTACCTTGAGCTGGCATTAGGAAAGGCAAATTATTATATCCAGTGCTATCAACATTAGCTGGCCAAGTTCTTCTTCACACTTTAAAATGACATAGTCAGCCAGCATGATTTTGTGTGCGTTTTGGAAGACAGTAGAAGCTAAGCACCTCTAGAGAGCTATGAGGGATTAGATAAAACAAGTGGTGGGGGGGGGGGAGGCTCAGCTCAGGTGGGTTTCTGGAGGTTGGCAGCTTTGTTGCTGAGTTGGGGGAGAGATGGGGGTAAAGAGTTTGGGTTCAAGCTGACTTATCCTATGATGACGTAAGAAAACATAAGAGTAGCCTTGTGTTGAGCAGGAAGGGGGGGGGGGGTTTGCGAAGAGGCTAGTGCACAGAGTCTGTGATGCAAGGTCAGAATCCTAGCACTTTACACTGCTCCTTCCTATCTCCCCCCCTACTCCTCATATGTTAGTTTTCTCACAATTAAGTGACTGGAAGGTTAACACAGTTTTATGTATAGGACATGAGCTTAGAAGTATATTATCAGAGACATAATTTCTGGCAAAACTAGACTCTTTGGAGTACATCGCTACAGCAGCAGTTAGCATTTTAAACAGAGCTGTAGACTAGACAAGCTTTGGGCTAATGGGGAAAGAGGAAGGAAAATCACAAGCTATTCAGCATTACTTGCTACAGCCAGCCTCCATGAAGTCACAGTGGCTCTTCTAAAAGATCTAGCCTTCCAACACTCAGGTCGCCAGTTACCGATTCAAGATGAAACAAGGGAGAAAAACAAGTTTTAGATATTTCAGTGCCATGCTTCGGATTGAAACGAAAAAGAAATCGACAACATTTCCCTTTTCATTTCAAACAATTGCACATCCCTATACAGCAGTGTGATTGTTGTGTTAACCACTTTAATGGTAGTTAAATTTAAAAAAAACAGGAAAAACAGGTTAGTCAAATAAAAAGGTAGCACCTTAATACATTTTTGAACTAGCTTTTGAAAGTTAAAATCCTTTTCAGGTCAGGACAGCATGTGTTAAGTTAGTGTAATATATTAACTTAGTCCAATAAAAAGATATCACCTTATTTTCCTTTTTTGTTTTTAACTTCCTTTCCTGTGTAAGCTGCTTAAAAGTGCCAACATGTATCACCCTATCTCACAGCTGGAGTTTTTTCAAATGTATCTTAATTTCACCCAGCTCTCTAAACTGCATTGCAGTTAGGGCCTTACCACCTTGGATGGAGCACAGTTAAAAGACTTTTGCTTTTTAAAGAAAACAGACATTCAAGGTTAATAGCCTGCCGTGTACCGAGAAAATAATTTCTAAAGGGATCTAACCAGGTAAATGGGCATTTGGAATACTAGATCCCCCCCCCCAACTGAGAAAACTTCCCTGTTCATATCCAGATTAAAATGAGGCACTCTCTTCAATCCCTGCCTCTGGTCTTTTGGCAGGAACTGTGATGCTGTGGAAACAGCAATGGCAGCTAAAGAGGGAAGCAATCATGATCGTTGCTTAAGGGTGACATCTGGTGGTCATATGAAGGGACCACACTTACAGGGTTCTGCTAGAGATAAGCAGTCATTTGAAACAAGATGGGATGTCAAGGGCATATCCTAGGTCATTTCATGCCGTTTTCTACAAGGAACAATGGGAAAAAATGCATCGTTTCATTTTTTTTGTTATATTGACAATAGCGTGCATTATGTCTACTTAGTGCACACTACTATTACTTAATGGACACTATTCCTATAAAGTGCTCAGTGTTCTTCCCTAGCAGGCCCGAATCTTAAATGTGCACTACTGCTATTTACAACAGTGTGCACTAATTAAAAATGGAATACCTAAAATTACATTTGTAATTATCTTAAAATGTAACAATCCACTCTTGGCTCGATGCAAAAACCCTGCACTAGAGCCCATTGCAAACATTCTAGCACAGGGTTTCCTAACACATGTTTAACACATAGGTTTTGTTCACCCATGCTGTAAGCAAACAGCATGCAAATAAGTCACCCACCCTCCAACCCTGACAGAACAAAAAAAATCATTGGTGGCCTGATGGCTCCAAATCCCCCACTTCCTTGAACCTACTCCCCCAAATAAATTCCTCGGTGGCCTCAAACCCCCCCCCCCCACCCTTCTCCAAAGTTTCTCACTCAAAAAGGAATCCTTTCCCTGCTCACTCCCATCTATCCCTGCATCAGCAGTCCCATTTTTCTGAACATAGGAATTGTTAGGGTCCCAAAGATTGGCTCCTTTTACAGAACCAGTACATAAGGGCATAGCCTGAACAAACACTATGGGGGTCAGTCCAATCCTCGCTTAGCAGGTGGCCACAGAGCTCCCCACATGTATAGTCGACTTGTGCAGGGAACTCTGTTCATGGGCAGGAGGGGGTGGGCCAGGGGAGGAGTGAGGATGGGCAGTGTTCGGGAATGCAATCCTTAGAGGTGGAATAAACATAGAAACATAGAAACATGACAACAGAAAAAGACCACATGGCCTATCTAGTCTGTCCTTCCATATCAACAACTACAACAGTCCACTTTTTACCTTTAGAGATCCTCTGTGTTGGTCCCATGCTTTTTTGAATTCAGTTACTGTCCTCATCTCTACCACCTCCACTGGGAGACTATTCCACGTATCCACCACTCTTTCCGTAAAGAAATATTTCCGCATATCACTCCTGAATCTATCTCCCTTCACCCTCATCCCATGTCCCCTCGTAGCAGAACTTGCTTTCAATTGAAAGAGGCTCTCCCCCTGAACATTTATGCCATAAGTCCCCCTGGCTGTTGGGGGACCACGGAGCTGGGTGATGTCAAAGTAGTATTTATTTTAATTCTCTTATATATTGTGCTATTCTGCATCAGTGTGGTTTACATTGAACAAACTGAAATTACATTGAACAGGGCATTATAACTTGGAGATAACTATTTTCCAGGGAACATGGGCTAAGGAGGGTTAAGTGGCTTGCCCAAGACCACAAGGAGCACCTGTGGGACTAGAAACCCCAGTCCTTCCGGCCCCAGGTTGCTGTCCTCTAGTGGGATTTGAACCCCTGACCTTCCGGCCTGAAGTACCTTGCCCCAACCACTAGGCCACTCCTCCACTCCTCCACTAGTAAGGGGGTGCAGGGGATTCCCCACAGCTTGACCCTGGCCATGGAAGGCTGAATCAGGGATTGTGCTGCAAGGAAAGACGTTTATTTCCTGTGGCCAGGGACCACGAATGGAGCCACGATGCAGTGGCGACAGGACACCATGGCACTGGCTGAGCTAACTGGGTAGTTGGCTAGACATCCAGGGTGCCTGAATCAGGGCATGTCCCGGATGTCCAGCCACTATGCCGCGATTCTTCTGCTGCAGGGACGTTTAACCCCTGCAGGAGCAGAATGGGGTGCATCCCCGGGCCAGTACGGGGATGCACAACCTAGGATTGGACTGTATCACTCTTCTTAATATTTCTGTGAGAGTGGTTATAAATGTGTACCTTCAGACTGCATCTTGTATTTTTCTAGACTGCAATCACACCAGTTCAAAACATGCCTGTCACCATCCCTGTTCTCTATGGGATGAACTGCAGAGCACAGCAGAATAACTTCTAAGTCCTAGCCTTATACCACGTTTCAGCAAGAATAGCGTGGAGGTTTCTGGGAAACACTTAATACATATCTCTGCGGCTGATCACACCCCCATTCCGCCCTCTCTCGCCCCTGTTCTGAGATCCCCATGCTAGTGCATGTCAGTAGTGTTTCAGAATATGGTTGGGGATGTTTTCGGCACATAAGTGTCCCCGCTGCATGTACAAACCCCTTATTCGTGTTCTGGAATGACCCCCTAAGTGGTTCGCGTGGGATTTTATTGCACTGCCCCACACTAATAGCACAGTATAATTAGCATGTGCTAAACTCCACGCTAGCCATTAGTGCACTTTAATATATGAGGGAGGCTAATGTCTCTGGCCTTGTAATGAAAGAGAAAGCTATGGGCATACTTCAGTTCTGGAGGTCTAAATGATCTCTCGGCAGTTTTGTTTTATTCATACATGCCCTTTAGTGCTGATTAGCTGCAATAATAAAATGCTCATTGACCAAACATGATTAGAGTTGAGTTTGTTGAAATTTCAAAAAAAGGGGTAAAAAGCGTTTTGTTTCCCACATAGAAACAGCTTCCTATATTACATAATCTTAGTTTGATGTTGTAGCTATTATATAATGTTTTCAATGTTTTCTGTCTCTTTAATTTAGCTTTTTATCTTTTTATCTGGAATTGTGCTTTGTCATGTTTACAATTTTAAATGACAATTTTCACTGATATGGTATATGAAAGCTTTTAAATACAAACATACAGTCAAAACAGTGTATCTATGCTGTAGCGGTTGGAAATACTTCTCCCAAAGTGTACTTGATCTTCTTTTCTCAAAAAAAAAATAATGGCCATTTTTCTTACATCCCCAACAGTTTGGGGGGGGGGGGATGGTAGATCAGATGTGGGAGATAGTTTAGGGGGAAAGTAGGAGAATTGCAGAGATTAGTTTTGAGGAGTAGAGGCAGTTTGAGGGCTGGTGCAGTAGTTGTGGGGCTAGTTTTAGGGAGTAGGATAATTTTGGGGGTAGTCTGTGGGCTAGTGGGGCTGTGTCAGGCAATAATTTTGGACAGTATCAGCAATTTGAAGAGTTGTGGGGCAGTTGAAGGGGATTGTTTTGAGAAGTGGGGAGAGATGGGAATGGTGGACAATTGTAGTTTTGGTGGTGGGGCAGTTTGGTAGGTGGTGAGGTAGATGGAGAAGCTTGTTTTGGGGGATCTTGGGGCAGTTTCAAGGGTGGTAGTTATGTGGGGATGGGGCAGTATGGGAGAGTGAGAGGGCAGTTAGGTGTAATTTGGGGGAGGGGTAAGTTTGGGGCCTGGTAGGGCAATTGTGGGGAGTAGTTTTGGGGAAATTGTGCAGCAGTGTAGGGCTTGAAGTTTTGACCTGTGTCAGATATTTGGGGGTGATGGCGTAATTGAGAGGGTTAGTTTTGGGCAGGTAAAGCAGTTTGGAGGCTAGTGAATAAGTTGCAGGGACAGTTTGGTGGGTGGTGGGGCAGTTCTAGGGAGTAGTTTTGGTAGCTGTTGTAGGGGCAGTTGTGGTGACTGTTAAGGCAGTTGCATTGAGTAATTTAGCGGCAATGTGGGAGCTGTTGGAGCAGTGTGGGGGTAGATTTGGAGTTTAGGGACTGGCAGAGAAGTAGGGGTAATTCTGAAGAGTGGAAGCAGTTAGAGGGGATAGTTTTGGGGGGTCATGGGGCAGTTATGGGCTATCTTTTGGGAATGGGGCAGTTTGAAGGGCGGAGGAACAGTTGTGATGGTGTAGCTTTGGGGAGTGGGACACTTTAGAGGATGTTGGACAGTTGTGAGAGTAGTTTTGGGTGTAGGGTCGGTTTGGAGGGTGGAGCAGTTGTGGCTGTAGTTTTGGTGTACGGGAACAATTTGAGTGGTGGTGAGGCAGTTGCATGGGTTTGTTTTGGGGGCTGAAGCAGCTTGGGGCACTTGCAGGAGGAAGGTCGGTGTTGTGTGGCAGTTGATGAGTGAGGAGCAGTTGCGGGGAAGCAGTTTGGAAGAGGGCAGGTGAAGAGGCAGTTAGGTTGGAAAGACTAAAAAAAGGGAAATCCTTGATATTTGTGTACGATATTACTGGTGGACCCTTAGCTGATGCTGATGACTTGCAGGTAGATTATTCCTGTGGCTTAAAATGATGCTGAAACTCTTCGTAGGCACCTGGGAGGTGTAGTGGTGACTAGTCTGCTCACCCATGCTAAGGAGAGGCCATTTCTGTTCCTGCTCTTGCTCTGAGTTTTCAGTTATTAGTCAGCTGAAAGTTTTGGGTTTAAACTTTTGTTTCACTTTGAGTTAAGTAGAGAGTCAGGACAAATGACACATGAAAAGCTATAACAGTGGATAAAACCGTTAAAACACATGAACGCATCTAAACCTTTTTTTGGAACCAAAAGACTCATAGTGAAGAATGGACATCCGTGTCTTGTAAAGTCCTCTATAGGGATAAGCCAGCAGCACTTCTAACAGGATTTGGTCATGGGGACATCTGAAGAGGTGAAGTGCAGTAAAAGCTAGATAAGGTGATCTGCGGGAGAAGAACCTAAAGTTATTATTCATCTAAGAAGTCTTCCAGTCAATATTCCAAAGGAATTATCTGGGTAATAGCAGCCATATCTGAATAATTCTCTTAGGCGGCACTATCCATAGATATTCAGTGGCACTATAATGGACAGTGCTGATGAAAATCCTTCCAGACCATCTCAGTACTATCTGTATAGTGCTGAGCAGTGTGTAAGCAAAGCGCCGAGTTATCTAGAAGCAGCAATATTCAGTCTGCATTGAATGAAGACAGAAGAGGCCAATGATAGAGGGCAGAAGCCATGAGCCAGCGCCGGCGAGTTAAGGTAAGTACTGCTGCGTGGTTTCCGAGCTATTGTTGCTGCTGCAGGCCCCAGAGGGCCAGTGCTCTAGGCGACCATCTAGTTTAAGCACTGGCCCTTCAGATAGCAATGCTGAACATACATATTTTACTTAAAAACTATGGTCAGCATTAAAAGAAAGTCAACTGTGGACTTTAAATATCAACCTTTTTTATACTTGGCTAAATTCAGAGTCTAGTGTGAGGCTATCCGTAGTTTCAAAATGTTTCTGGAGAGCTACCATCCATTTATCTAGGAAAGAAACTCTGTTTATAATTGCAACTATTTAAAAATTCCCTGCCCCCCCCCCCAGAAGATATGACATTGCCGCCTTTAAAATGCTTTCTTCACACAAATTTCAACTACGCGCCTTGCTTCACTTTGAAAATTAAGGGTCTGCTTCCCTCACTCCTGCTATTTGTTTGGGTGAATGTGTCAAGACAGGATTTGTACATTTGAAATTTGAATGTACGCCTGATGTTTTCCTTCCACAACCTGAACATACTCCCAGGAACACCTCTTGTTAAGGCATCTAAAAGTCCACGTACCACAGAACCTGTGCACAGTTACCGCTTCCTTTGAGGACCATTTTCACTCCACTCATTTCATCCAGGTCCCTACTTCTGAGAATCACCCACATAAACACTACCACATGACAAACAGAGAAATGACATGACAAACCTAATGCCTGCAAGATAAGGGAAATAAGAGGCAGTTTATAAAATGCAGCGAGGAAACTAAATGAGTAACAGGCAAAGGTGAAAAACACTGAGAAGTGCGGAGCAGGCCATCGTCCCAAAGTAGTGTGGGCTGGGGTGACTTCTCAGAAGCCCTATAGTCTGTATGCAGTCAGCCCGTGCACCACACCCCAAGACGTCATCTGCATTACATATATTGTATAGACAGCAAACCTTTTCTTGGAAGAATCGTATATTATGTACTGAAGGTTTTTTTCTAGAGTAAACCCAAGGACAGCACTTAACTGTGATGATATCTAAAGCTCTTCCATTGGTAGCTCTATTATTCATAAAATTGAAAAATACCATCCTACAATTTTATTTGTGATGGCTTTATTTGCAGATGATCTTTTAGCAAAGTTCATTAGATCAGTGGAAACATTTTGGGGCTTTCTTGGGCCTGCAAATAAACCGGGATATCGGAAATAATGTAAGAGGGGGTCTTTGAATTGATGGGTGTATAATACTATCATGGATTTGGGCCTAATGTTGCAAAATAACTTAAGGAATCATTATGGATTAAATGCAGCCCGAGTAATCAGAGGGATGGAGCACATTTGAAAGAGTGGGAGGCCTTCTGCTCTTTTTGTTGCGCAGAATTCACCCGCTGGAAATGGTAATATTACCCCAGTGGCTTTGTATAATGCAGAATGTCCCACTTTTGATCTCTATGGTCTCTGTATTTTTATGGTAAAGATAAGCAGGAATTGGAGGATGGAGAGTTGGGGTTAAATGCAGCATGTTAAGAATTGGCTCAGAGGCAGTTATCAATACATTGATATTGCTTTGGAAGCCCAGGTAACTAGGCCATATTACTTGGCATATATTTTACACAGTGTGCCTGCTTGGCTGCATTTTCAGTTAAAATTAGTATTTTGGTCCGGCCAAACTGGTTCTGTCCTTGGCGTGCTCTTTTTATCTCCCAAGTGGAAGGAGTGGGAAATTCCAGTCTGGATCGGAGAATAGACTGTTCAGGTGTTAGGAGGGGAGAGGCCTATGCCACCTTGGCCGGGTGTTGCTGTCTACAGAGGAGGTATATAAGACGTCTGGTATACTTAAGGAGGAGCTTGATTTAGATAAAGATTTTTATAGTTTCCTCCAGGTGAGGTATTATTGAGGCCTGGCTGAGTAGTAGCCCAATGATTTCTGTTCCAGACACAATGACCAGACTTTTTTGAATAATGACATATTGAAAGGAAGGATTTCCTGGTTAAGTCAAGAGATGGCCTAGGCTCCTTCTTGGATGCCATCCAGAGGTGAAAGCGAGATTTACTTACTTCTGTGGATCTTTATGAGAATCTGGTTGTGGTCAGGGGCGGCCCAAGGGGGGTGCGGGGCCATGTGCGGAGACTCGGTGCGGGGCCTCATTTGCATAAGGTGCCTCATTTGCATAAAAATTTGCATAATGTTCCCATACACTAACTTTTAGTAAACATGCCTCTTAATGAGTATATGGATAAAGAAAGACTAAAAGGTTTCTACATTACTATAATCCAGTACCAACCGCCAGGCACATTAGGAACTACTACAAACACTGCCCATTTAGAACCCATAGCAAACCCGCCGTATCCTAACAGCACTACCAGGACTCACAAAGCACCATACCCTAACTATCAAAAGGCAACACTGCAAATATTAAACCAATACATTTCAGAGAACAATAATACATGACCTACTGGGGAAAGAACAAGTGGCAATGTCAAATAGGAATTACATAAACAGAATACCTCAGCTCAGTTACACATGCAGAACATAGACCATTACCAAACAAGGAATCACAATTTAGAAACAGGAAGACAATAATTAAACTGGGAACCCCAAAAGCCAAACTTGGAATATACAACAACACTGTAGAAATAAAACTATAAATTAATTTCCTCTTGTACTAAACAAAGCGCAAAAATTAATGATGCACATTTCCCAGAGCTGACATATTCCAGTTAATAAATTCAAAATAAAGAGATATTTTTCTACCTTTTGTGCATTTTTTTTCAGTTGCAATTGTTCCAGCCACTTTCTTCTGGTTTCTTCGTGTCTTCTGCTAACTCTCCATCTGCTGTCCATTTGTCCTTTCTTCTGTCTTCTTGTTTTTTTTTTCCATTCTCTCTCTACATCTGCTTTAACATACTAATCTTTCTCCTTTTGCTCTTTCCTCATTCCTATTTCATCCACTCAAATTTTATCCCTCCATCCTCAATCCCCACTTACTCTCCCAATATCCAGCCAATTGTAGATTTGTCTTCCCTCCCACGCAAAATATTTTTCCCTCTCCATTTCACTCTCCCAGCTCCATCCCATTCTAATCCTCCCCCAACATCAGCTCCTTTCTAGTTCCAGCCCCACCCAGCATCTGCTCGCTTCTTGTCCCTGCATCAGCCCATTTCCAGTCCTAGTCCCCCATCATCCCATTTCCAATCCTATCCTAGCCCCACCATCAGCCCATTTCCAGTCCTAGCTCCCCCATCCATTTCCAGTCCTATCAGTACCTCCATCAGCTCATTTCTATTCCTTTCCTAGCCCCACCATCAGCCCATGTCAAATCCTAGCTCCCCTCCACTCAGCCCATTTCCAATCCAAGCCCCCCATGAGCCTACTTCCAGTTCTAGCCCCTCCATGAGTCCATTTCAATTCAAGCCCCCACCACAGCCCATTTCCAACCTTAGCACCCCCAACAGCCCATTTCCAGTCCTATCCTGGCCCCTCCATCAGCCCATTTCCTGTCCTAGCCCCCCCCAACTCAGCCCATTTCCAGTCCTAGCTCCCTCTCCTCATAGCCCATTTCCATTCCAAGCCCCCCTCCCCATCAGCTATTTGCAGTTCAAGCCCCCTTTCCACTCAGCCCGTTTCCATTCCAAGCCCCTGTCCCCATCAGCTATTTGCCATTCAAGCCCCCTTCCACTCAGCCCATTTCCAGTCCTAGCAACCCCCCATCCCATTACCAGTCCTAGCTCCCCCATCAGCCCACTTCCAATCCGAACCCCCTATAGCCCATTACCAGTCCTAACCCCCCCCATCAGCCCACTTCCAGTCCGAACCCCCTATAGCCCATTACCAGTCCTTACCCTCCCATCAGCCCATTTTCAGTCTTACCCCCCCATCAACCCATTACCAGTCCTAACCCCCCATCAGCCCATTACCAGTCCTAACCCCCCATCAGCCCACTTGTAGTCTTAGCCCCCCCATAGCCCATTACCTGTTGTAACCCCCATCAGCCCATTACCTGTCCTAACCCCCCCATAGCCCATTTTCAGTCCTAATCCCCCCATCAGCCCACTTGTAGTCGTAGCTCCCCATAGCCCATTACCTGTTGTAACCCCCCCATAACCCAGTACCAGTCCTAACCCCCCCAGCCCATTACCAGTCCTAACGCCCCCCACAGCCCATTACCAGTCCTAACCCCCTATCAGCCTACTTGTAGTCTTAGCCCCCCCATAGCCCATTAACTGTTGTAACCCCCCATCAGCCCATTACCTCTCCTAAACCCCCCCATAGCCCATTTCCAGTCCTAATCCCCCCATCAGCCCACTTGTAGTCTTAGCTCCCCATAGCCCATTACCTGTTGTAACCCCCCCATAGCCCAGTACCAGTCCTAACCCCCCCCCAGCCCATTACCAGTCCTAATGCCCCCCACAGCCCATTACCAGTCCTAACACCCCCCATCAGCCCATTTCCAGTCTTAGCCCACCGCCCCATAGCCCGTTTCCAGTCCTAATCCCCCCATCAGCCCACTTGTAGTCGTAGCCCCCATAGCCCATTACCTGTCATAACTTCCCCATCAGCCCATTTCCAGTCTTAACCCCCCCCCATCAGCCCACTTCCAGTCCGAACCCCCTTTAGCCCATTACCAGTCCTAACCCCCCCCCCCCATCAGCCCATTTACAGTCCTTCCCCCCCTCCCGCCCCATCAGCCCCTTTACAGTCCTTACCCCCCTCCCTCCCTCCCCATCCGCCCATTTACAGTCCTTACCCCCCCCCCCCCATCAGCCCAGCTAAGTTTAAAAAAAAACAAACCTCAGAAACCGGCTGCTGCTGCTGCTGCCGCTGCCGCCGTGGCAGTGGCAGAATGGAGAATCCCGTGGGGCCCCCCTGTCCTGCAGTCTTCTATGCAGCCTCAGCATGGGCTTTTCAGAGCCGCGCGAAGGGAGAGTTTCCCTTTCTCGCGGCTCTGTTAATCCCGCCGCGGGGCTGATTAACAGAGCTGCGAGAGGAGAAGCTCTCTCTCTTCGTGCAGCTCTGACAGCCGACGGAGGCCACATAGAAGACTGCAGGACAGGGGGGCCCCGCGGGATTCTCCATTCTGCTGCTGCCACGGCGGCAGCGGCAGCCGCAGCCGGTTTATGATTTTTTAAAACTTTGCTGGGATACAAGATGTTTTTTGCGCGGGGCCCCCTGAAACGCGGGGCCCTGTGCAAAAAACATTCTTGCTCAATGGACAGGCCGGCCCTGGTTGTGGTCTGCAGTTTGGGTGGAAAGTTCAATGTGGCAGGTGGCCCACTTTAAAATTTATGCATAAGTTACATATGCACCTGCAATGGATATTTTGAGTGAAGATGACTTTATTTGAAGGTTACGTGATGTGTGATGAGGGTATTGGCTCTTACCATCACTGTTTGCGGATGTGTCCCCATAATGCAGCTGTTTAATGTGTGACATAGAAAGTCTGTTTGGTGGATATGGTATAGGGCTTAATGCTGGACTCCTCTGACATTTTATTTGTAAGGAAAGCATGCTTTGCTGCCGAACTATGTATCCCACTGAAGTGGACTGATAAAGACCCTTCTACTCTGCACTGCTGGAGACTCCCAGTGGGTGCGGCAGCAGTGCAGATGTTAGATGCATGATTTACTGAGAACGCAGCACTTATCTGCATTCAGAGCAAGTTTCTAAATGGAAAAGTTTGGCAGACATTTATAATGTATTTATTTGCATTTAGCTCAGGCCTTTCCAGTAGTAGTTCAAGGCAAGTTACATTCAGGTACGGTAGGTATTTCTCTGTCCCCAGAGGGCTAACAATCTAAGTTTGTACCTGAGGCAATGAAGGATTAAGTGATTTGCCCAAGGCCACATTGAGTGTTAGTGGGATTTCAACCCTGGTCTTTCTGGCCCCAGTCTGCTGCCCTAAACATTAAGTTACTCCTCCACTATAGTGTTCTTATCACCATGACTCAGAAGTGATATTGTTAGTGCTTTCAATGTAGACAACTGACACTACTGTTTTTGTGTTTGACTCACTTGTGCTTGTACTGATGTAAATGAAAATTGTCAATGCATATTAGTTAATGTTTCTGAGATATTGTGGGTTGATGGAATAAAAAGATTTCAACTAAAAAAATATTGTGACAAGTCTTGCATTACAAGCTCTCTGCAATGGGACTTGAAGGGTCACTTTAACTACTTGTGGGCCCTGGGCAAGCTTTTGAAGATGGGCCTCCTTTTATTTTTCCAGGCAACTCTCTCATCCCTATTGCTTTCTCCTTCCCTCTAATCCATGCTTCCACTCAAAACCCCCACTTCTGCTCGCATCCCTCCCTACAGTTCCCAAAATCCCTGTTCTTCTTTGCCCTGGCCAGGCATCTTATTCCAGTTCCCATTTTTCACTCCCAAACCGAGACTGTCCACCAGCACCTCCCAATCCTTAAGTCCCTCTTGCCTCCTCCTGTTCACCCCCATCTCACTTCTCTCCTGGCTCCAGCACAGCAGTTGGAAGTACAGCAGGTCCCCCTTGATAGAACAAAGATTTATGGTGCTCCCCTATGTCCAAGGCATACCAGACCCCATAGGTAAATTGCTTCAAAAAGAGTAACATCATTACAGTGTAGAGTGCACCGCAGAAGCTGGAATCCTCAGTCTCACAGGTGAAGCGTCACGTCTCCCCATTCCAAAGCGCTGGAGTCTAGGACGTTCCGTGCAGCCGCAGCCAATCATATGTAAGCGAAACTGGCTGCACTATAGAAGAAACGCTTCAAGAGCATGAAAGACATCACCACCTCAGTAACAAAGAAATCTACCATGACCATACAATCAAATCCGAGGACACAAGAATCCTGGTAAAAGAGCACCGGTGGCTGAGGAGGATCAATGAGGCAGTGAAGATAGCAAGACACCCACAAAACCTGAAAGGGGACAAAGGACTCAACATAACAAAGCATGGCAACTCCTCTATCACAGAAGGTTCAGGGTTTCAAGGACTGGCACCTAAGACCATTTTTTTCCACCTTCCAGACTTGGAGATTGTCACAACGAATACTTTCCCACTATAATTCAAAATTTCTGCCTTCCAGAATTGAAATGTGTACTTGTCTCACCAAAATGCACATTTCCCACCTTTTCTCCAATATGCTTTCCCACCAAAATTCAAATTTCCTGCTCACTCCCACCAATCCAGCACTATTTATTACAGACATCCACGGCACAACCACATCACCCTGAAGAAAGCCACAGCATAATAGCCGAAACGTTCCTTTCACTTACTAAGATGTGGCAGGACCTGGAAAACTGCAGAGATCATCATCTAAAATCATCTCTGATCATCTTGAGGCTGAAAAAAAGAGACTGCTTCAAGAAAAAAGTAAAAAAAGAACCCGTTTTGCACAAAAACCTGCAAGCTCTGTGCATGTGAGTTGAGAATCTTCCATGGTGCAAACCTCAATCTCTCAACGCCATGACGTAAAAGTCCAGTAGTCTCCATTGGGGACTGCCACATAACTTTTAAACCAGTTCAGGCCTATAGTGTAGCTGTTTAAGCCTGAAGGGACATTTCTCTTATCCTTCTAAAGAGCTGGAGGAACAAAAAGATCATTCCTATCTCGCCTCTGGCCAAGAAAAAACACACTTGGATTCCTCTTCTGAGCAGTATCCTCAGTACAGCTGAGCTGCAGCCTGTGTGGACTTCACTGAAACAGCAAGGGAGCTAGTCAGGGCAGCCTTTGCTGGCCCTATGCAAACCTCTGTGCAACAATCCATCAAATCACTCTCTTCTGCTCAGATACTGGTCACTCTGGTAGCTGATGAGCCTTCATTATCTGAATTGCTACTTCCCCCAGAGCAACCAAGCTCATTACTGGAAAAAATGTTCAATGAGTGCAAAGGCTTATCCAATATCCTTTATCAAGAATTTTCTAAGGCACCTTCTCTTGTGCAGGCATTACCCCAGTGCAGAAGAATACTCAATCCTCTCAAGATCCTATAGTGTCCTTGCTATCCACTTTGGATTCAGAGCAGAAGCCAATGCATTTGCTATCTCCATTTCAGAGTCCCTCTCTTATGCAGAGAGCTTACTCTATTCTTTTGATACTCGTCTGCTCTCACTGGAGAATATGGAGGAAGGTTCTAAGGGAATCCCAACAGACCCTTTTCCTTCACCAGTGAGAAATGAATCTCCATATGAGAACATTTCTGACCAAGATTTGTTCAGAAGATGCGAGAGGAGTATATTTTCCACTGTAGCAAGATGCAGAACTGAGGGCAGACCATTTGGCCTTCCCAAGCATACAGAATCAAAGGCAACTATGGCTGCTCCTATCCATGGCCTGTTACAAGACCAACAGTTCCCATAGGTGAAAAAAACCACCTACTCTGCAGCCTGCTCGTCTCTAGAAAGATGGATGCAAAATAAATGATCCAACAGGCTCTGGGTTTTGACAAAATCCAACTTTCTCACTCTTTTGTCGTGGCTAGAGCTACTATGAGGAAAGCCTAAAAGTGTAGAGATTTTTCCAACTCTTCCAGGCAAAGATCCATAACTGTTGAACCATTTAGGCAAAAATGTTTTTCAGGGAGACATGATTCTAGTCTGCAGAGTGACTCATCAACCCTGCATGGTCCAGTATATGCATCTGAAGCTTCAGAAAGGCCAAGTTTACTCCCCATACCCCTCATTGCAGGCTCAAGCCCAGCTAACTGCCATACTAACAGGTGTGACACTCACCTTATATGGCCTGCATATGATGAGGTTTTTGAAACTTCTTCTAGAATCTCTGTTTCCGCAGTCATGGTCAAATACCTAGACTGGCTACGAACCTCTGGCCTGTGTAAGGATATACATTCTAATTTGGCACATCCTCCTTTTATGGGAGACTCTTTGTTTGGAGATAAAAAGGAGACAGAAGATATAATAAAAATCCACTGCTCCATCCTTTAACATCTATCTGCTGTCCTGCCTCCTTCTTCTGGCTCGTCAGTCAGAGGAATGTCTTTCAACAGATCATGCAGGAATTCTAATCCCACGAAAGGCTCTGTTATCAGAAGCAATTTCTAAAACCTCAACACTCTATAGTTAAAAAAAAAACACCATGTGTCAAAAGGTAGGCTATGCCTGCCCAATCAAAACAACCTTTTTTATCATCATCTCTTCCAAAAGTCTCAAGCACTCCAGAATGCACATCCTCCCCTGCTTATGGGAGTTTGGATTCAATATTTTTTTCCATCTTGGCAAAGGAGCACCAATGAATCCTCTGTCCTGAGTATAATCCAGACAGTTATTGTCTGAGGTTTCTTAGCCTCCAGATCAACCTTTACCCTGTTAAATGATGAGGTTTCTCTTATATTACATTAGCGTGCACAGAACCCATCCCACCACAAGAGAAAAAGGTTGGATTTCTACTCCAGGTATTTTCTAATCCTCAAAAAGACAGGGGGCTAATGCTCCATCCTGGACTTTAGAGACCTCAATCCATTTCTTCTCAAAGAAAAATTTGAGATGAATACTTTTCCCTCTGTTCTATTTTATAAAGGGGACTGGCTCCAAATTCTGGACGTCAAGGAATGAGCCACCAGCATGTGAAGTGTAAGCAAAGGAGAGTGCTCCAAGTGGATTTCATAAACGCTGCTGGAGAAAAGGACTCTGGGATAACATTCTGTGTTTGATATAAGATGGGCACAGCCTTATCAGAATCCAGATTAACTGAGGGACAGCTTTTGCACAATGACAGTGAGCAACCAAGGAGGACAGCTAACCCCCTGTGAGCTATAGGCTGCTTATCTGGTACGTTTCCTGGTTATAGCTGGTTAACTTGTGGAACTGTGACCTGGTTAAAACCCCAGAGGCACCAAGGAAAGCGTTAAGGCTATTGGCCACTTTGAACTGGGAAACACTGCTATTATTAAGCTGCTGAACTCAGCTGGACAGTCTAACTAGGCTGAACTAGGTTGCTCAGAAAGGGAAAGTGAAGCTGAAGAGCTGTTTCCTGAAAAGTACTGTTAAAGGTTCAATGATAGAAAACGAGTGAGTGAGCTGTCTTGGATATAATTTTGTTTGCACTTTGTGGGGACTAAAGTGGATTTTGTATTAAAAACACACTCGAGCCATTTTGACAAAGGTATAAAGCGTGAACCAACAGGAGAAACCATGGGTGAGTGGTGACAGTGATGTGGAGTGCCCTCTGTAGAGCGACAGTATACACGCATATCAATCCATCCTACTCATAAAAAGTATATGCAATTCACGCTCCAGTTCAGTCTTTCCGTTTGGCCTGTCCCCCTCCCAAGGTTTTCACAAAATGCCTGGTGGTGACAGATGCCCACCTTCACAAGCAAAGTCATCTAGTGTCCCCATACCTCGAACACTGGCTCCTAGTAATCGCCTCAGAAGTTCAGGCCCAACACCTAACAAATAAGAAAGTATATCTTCGATATCTGGGCTTCCTCAGCAACTTTCAAAAAAGTCTATGTTACACTTATCCAAACACCGTTTCCTTCATAGGAGCCATCTTAAACACAGTTCAGGCAAGGGCTTTCCTGTCAAAGAACACATGCAGACCCTCATTTTGTATGCATGAGCCATGCAAATAGCACCCAAAATCACAATCAACATCTAGAGATATTGGAGCACATGGCTGCTGTTGCTCATATTCTTCCATTTGCCCATCTGAAAAGAGGCATCCTCAATGGGTCCCCATGTTCCAATGGAATGAGCACTCTCAGCCTCTCATCAGTTCTTTTCTACTGACTCAACTGTGGAAGATATTGCAGTGGCAGACTTCCAAGCCCAATTCCTGCACAAGTTACTTCTTTTGCACTATGGCAGCACCAGTTAGTCCTGACTAAAGATGCATCTAATCTAGGACTGAGAGCCCATAGTGAGGCTCATCACTAGCAAAGAAGGTGGTCAAAATCCGAGAATCTTCTCCACATCAACCACTTACAGCTCAGAGTGATATAAATTCCATACTGAACCAGACCAAAGGGCCAAGGAGCCCAGTATCCTGTTTCGAACAGTGGCCAATCCAGGTCACAAGTAGCTGTCAGGTTCTCAAAAAGGTAGACAGATTTCATGCTGCTTGTCCAAGAGGTAAACAGTGGATTTCCCCAGTCTACTTTAATAATGTTCTATGGACTTTTCCTCCAGAAGCTTGTTCAAACCTCTTATGAGCTCAGCTACAGTAATAGCTTTTACTACATCCTCTGGTAATGAATTCCAGAGTTTGATTATATGCTGAGTGAAAAAATATTTTCTCCGCTTAGTCTTAAAGATGATTCATTGTAGCTTCATTGTGTCCTCTAAGCTTTTTATTTTTTTTTAAAGGAGTAAACAACTGATCTAGTTTACCCATTCCACTCCACTTATTTTTTTAGACGTCTATCATATCCCCCCTCAGTTTTCTCTTTTCCAAGCTGAAGAACCCTAACCTTTTAAGCCTTTCCTTGCAGGGATCTCTTTTCATCCCTTTATCATTTTGGTTACTCTTTTCTGTGCTTTTCCTAATTCCATTATACTTTTTTTTTTTTAAATTTATATTTTAATGCAATTTTACAAAAATTAATCAAGCAAATGCTTGTACAGCACACAACAACTTGTAACGAAATAATATAATACAATAAAAAATCAGGAAATAAACAATTACAAGAGTATTATCAGCCCACTATAGAGAGGGAGTCAGCAAGGAAAGCAAAACTCAAGGACAGTGACTCCCTGAGAGATATATGAAACTTCTCTTAAGGAAATTACAAGATGAGAAGAGAGGACAGAGGAAAAACCAACTGATGAGACCACCTATGCTAGTATTCACTTAGGGAAGAAGTAACAACAATTTGTGAACTAATAAAAGAGGATAAATCTTCAGGCTGAAAAAATAGATATTTGTGAGCCCTAAAAGAAATAATGCATTTACAGGGAAAACGTAGTATAAAAGAACCACCAAGTTGAACAATACCAGGTCTAAGCAAAAGGAAAGCCCTACGGCGCTTCTGAGTCTCCCTGGAGACATCAGGGAACATTACAACCTTCTTACCCAAATACATAACAGATCTTTTCCTAAAATACATTTTCAAAATCCAATCCCTATCAGATGGTAGGGCAAAAGTCACCAACAATGTGGAAACTGACAATTCAGCCTCGTTAGGGGGTTGTAGAAGAGCAGATACATCCAAAACATTCATATCAACTCCGTCCTGTATTACATTTCCCTCTTTCTTACCTTTAGGTAGAAAGTAAGCTTTCACTACTGGAGGAATCAGTTCAGAAGAGACATTTAAAACTTCCTGCATATATTTCTTAAACATTTCAATCAGGGATAAGCCAACTAGGATAGGAAAATTCAACAATCTTATATTAGCTGCCCTAACTGCATTCTCTAAATTCTCCAATTTCATTCTAATATAAAGATTATCCTTCACAACAGTCTCTGTTAATAAAGAGTTCTGATTCACTTTTTGTTCCCCAACTTCCACTTTCGAACGGAGATTAACCAACTCTTCCCGCATGCCCGATGCACCACTCTCCAAAGTTATGGCGACCAGAACTGCACACACTGTTCAAGGTGTGGTCGTACTATGGAGCGAAGCAGAGGCATTGTAATATCCTTGGTCTTATTCTCCGTTCCTTTCCTTATGATCCCTAGCATTCTATTTGTCTTCTTGGCTGCTGCTGCGGCACACTGAGCAGAGGGTTTGGGGGTATTATCTATAATGACGCACAGATCCCTTTTCCTGCGTGGTGATTCCTAGCGTGAAACCTTGCATCGCGTAATGCACATTTCCTATATTTACTGTTATCCACCTAGAACTATTCATGATAAGCAGACTATAAATGTTCCTTAATAAATAAATCAAGATATTTGCTGAATGAATTTAGTAAAAGAACTGGTTTACTGTACGATAGCTTTAGTTCACGGGATATAATGAGGACAAACCTGGGACTTTTGCTTAGTACAATGTTCTTGTCATCAGGTAGGAATATTTGTACAAACACAGCAGGATGAATGAAGCAAACATGTCAATATAGATGCAGGACTGTATAAGGTTTTACCTTCCACAGAAGGGTGATGGTTCGTCTTTCATTGTCCACATGGTGCAGAAGGCACCAGACGTCCAGCTCACCGACTGGTTCTAAATGAAGAGACAATATGTATAGACGTCACATAGAATTCTTTTCTTCAGATACATTTCTGTTTACTTGCATCACCCTTCTCTCACAAACCCGTATCACCCAGAATAGGAATAAAATTCTCAAAGACTGAAAGAGTGCAGAGAAATCCCACCTATGATGTCCAGTCCATCAAAACCATATATATGCTCAAAACTATCCTATTCATAGAATTATTCAACGAAGACCCACAATCACAAGAAACACTCAACAAACAGACTCACACAAGCTATGCCATCTTTACCTAGCACCCCTCCCATGACAATTTATCAAGACGTGTTATAAGTTTAACTGATGTTACAAGATACTGTTTAAAGTTGAAGTTATGTTGTTACTGTTTAATTAACTTATTTTGCAAGTTGTTACTGTTTAATTTATTTTGCAAGTTCTATGCAAAAGTTAAAAGTTAAAGTTGTAAAACGCCTTAATTGAAAGAAAAGGCGGTATAGAAAAACTGTTAAATAAATAAAATATTCAGTTATTCACATTTTTTTAAAAAGCTTTTTCAATTCATGTATCTTTGTTACAAAAATCACAGAAAAGACTAAGGGGCATGTCTAGCAAAGAGCATTAGCTGTTACCGCAGGGCTAATGCTGATTTATGGCCTTCTGGTAGCAGCTAATGTGTGAGACATAAATATCGCAGGTGCTTTTCTGCATGAGCAGGTTTTTGCAAGGTGCAAGGGTGGGTGGGGGGGGGGTGTGATTGGGATGGGGAGCAGGCGACACTATTTTTGGCAGCCACTATGCAAAACTTTCACGCAGCATCACGGCCCCCCACCACCCTGATCAGAGAATATTGCCAGTGCTGCGGATGTAGAGATCCGTGGCACCGACAATATTTGAAACAACATCTTGCCAGGAGTGCTCTTGCCCTCCTTAATAGTACAAACCAAGTTGGCCACAATCTCACGGTGCTGCCACCTAGTGTGAGGGTAAGGAGCAGTGCCATGTGATTGTGGCCATTTTTAGCTTGCCCGATGATGGGGCAGGAGCAGGGAGGACTGCTCCTGCTCCTATTCACCACTGGACCACCAGGGAAGATAGCTATAAATCATGAGGAGGGGGTCAGATACAGGGGCCCCCATTTGGCTGACTGGCTAACCGGGAGTAATAGTTTATAAGGAGGGAGATAGGGGCCCCAGCTGGCTAGCCGGGCTTTTGTTGAGGATGGGAAGGGGTGGCCTTTGGCCACCCGACTGGCTAGCCAGGCTTTGATTTTGGTCTAGAGGTACTCCTCCCCCCCCCTCCCCACCAGACAGTTCCCATGGGGACTGGGAGCTGTCCAAGGGGATCGGTGCTGAAGGAAGGGACAGGCAAGTTTTTAAAAAATATTGTTGGGGCCGTGGATCAGTATATCCATGGCACCAACAATAACGCCGGATGGAGGAGACACCAGATGGAGGTAGTGAGGGGTCCCGGTAGCGATGAGGGCACAGAGCCAGTGAGCTCTGTGCTCCTGATCAGTACCCGTCCTCCCCATTGATTTACCGCAGGCACCCTAGGACTTCCTGTGCTACCTGCCAATACAGGTGTCACAGTTTTCTTGCAGACACAGTGGAGGCTTTTGACTTACCATGGGTCTTTTGCAGCCATCACACCACGATAGCGGCAAAAGGCTAATGCGGTTTAGTAGACTAATTTTATTAACATCCGCTAAAACTGTTAACACAACCCTTTTATTTTTGTGACTGCAGTGACACCTAACTCGTGTTAGTTTCATTAACGCGCATTAACCTTTAGTGAAGGTGCCCCTAAGTTTCATCCAATTACTTTTGTGTTTAAATCGCAAATGAAATGTAGTGGAGGAGTGGCCTAGTGTTTGGGGCAAGGTACTTCAGGCTGGAAGGTCGGGGGTTCAAATCCCACTAGAGGACAGCAACCTTGGGCCGGAAGGACTGGAGTTTCTAGTCCCACAGGTGCTCCTTGTGGTCTTGGGCAAGCCACTTAACCCTCCATAGCCCATGTTCCCTGTAAAATAGTTCTCTGTGTGCTGTGCTTTCCTGTCTAATCAATGTGTTTATACCTCAAAAATTTCCTGTCATGATTTGACAATTTCCAATCTGTAATCAAACCGCTGCTGATCGCTGGAAGTAGCGGTATACAAAATGTATACTAAATAAATAAATAAATTACATTTCTGGGCTGAGATTCCTGTGTATGCTCTGTCTCTGGTTAGGCGCTCCACTCTACTTTCATCTTCCTCTGGGGCACGGCAGCTAAAAGATGCCAACGGAATCCACAGGATTGTTCCATCCTGTTGACCAGTCACCAATGAGCTGCCAAATTGCTCCTGTTGCACTTTGCATATCTTTGCAGTTGCAACTTACTTCAGTACCACATGACTAATTGAATTTACTGGTAAAATCTCAAACCTCAGCAGGGTTCCAGTACAATTAGTAATTTCTTTTGTATTTAGCTCATGTCTTTTCCAATAGTAATTCAAGGTAAGCTACTTTCAGGTACAGTAGGTATTTTCCTGTCCCCAAGGGCTTATGCTCTCAATATGTATTTGAGGCAATGGAGGGTTAAATGACTTGCTCAAGGCCACACGTAAAACTTGAGCCCTGGCTTCCCTGAGTCCTAACCCACTGCTCTAACCACAAGGCTACTCTTCATCTTGATGGTTCCTGGATATGCAGCAAGGGCAGAGTTTTCAGGCAATCGTCGTCCTCAGCGACATATGTGAACAGATGCCATCTGCTCCCATTTTACCACACTTTAAGGAAATGCCTTTCAAACTTTTATCATATATGACCCCAGTTTTAACAACTGAAAATTCACATTACCCCAGGTGATGAAATCAAACTGGCAGATCTCCAGCCTCCTTCCCCTCCCTCCACTTATCTAAAGCAGGACGGCAGCAGCAACAGTAGTGGCAACAGGGGCCCTTGTGTCATTGAGCAATGTGTGCTTACAGACCTCAGTACTCGGCATGGGTTACCAGTCTAACAGGAAGCTTATACAGGAGAGGGCAAGAGCCTTATAAATGTTGACTGGCTCACAGGTCACATGCTGACTGATGAATTGGCAGAGGTCATAGTGAAAGACCAGAGAGATGGGGAAATGGCCATGTTTCTGTGACCCCAGTCATTAATGTGACCCATTTGAGGTTCCGAGCCAAAGTTTGGGAACCACTGCTTTAAGGTGTCTCTTGAGGAACTTTAAATTTGCCTTTAACAAATGAAACCTTCCCTGTACATGCGGTAAAAATACAGTGCCTTCCGAAAGTATTCATCCCCTCGGTTTTTGTCCTGTTTTGTCGCATTACAACCTGGAATGAAAATGGGGCTTCATTTGGATTTTGTCAGGTAATGGATCTAACAATATAGTCCAAACTGGTGAAGTGGAACGACAATAAAATACCTTGCATATTTAAAAAAAGAAAACACAACACCCTCCCAAAAAAACAAGTTAAAACTGAAAAGTTGTGAGTGCATATGTATTCATCCCTTTTACTATGAAACCCCTAAATAAGATCTGGTCCAACTAATTAATCTCAGACGACATATAGTGGAGTGGAGGAGTAGCCTAGTGGTTGGGGCAAGGTACTTCAGGCCGGAAGGTCGGGGGTTCAAATCCCACTAGAGGACAGCAACCTTGGGCCGGAAGGACTGGGGTTTCTAGTCCCACAGGTGCTCCTTGTGGTCTTGGGCAAGCCACTTAACCCTCCATAGCCCATGTTCCCTGTAAAATAGTTATCTCCAAGTTATAATGCCCTGTTCAATGTAATTTCAGTTTGTTCAATGTAAACCACACTGATGCAGAATAGCGCGGTATAAGAGAATGTAAATAAATATAATTGATTGATTAGGATCCACCTGTGTGCAATCAGTGTCACATGATCTGTCACATGATGCCTGTATAAATATACCTGTTCTGAAAGACCGCTGACTCTGCAACAGCACTAAGCAAGCAACATGAAGACCAAGGAGCACTCCAAACAGGTCAGAGACAAAGGTTGTGGAGAAGTATAGATCAGGATTGGGTTATAAAAAATATCCCAGATTCTGAATATCCTATGGAGCATCATTAAATCCATTATAACAAAATGGAAAGAATATGGCACCACTACAAACCTGACAAGAGAAGGCCGCCCACCAAAACTCACAGACCGGGCAAGGAGGACATTAATCAGAGATGCTACAAAGACACCAAGGATAACACTGAAGGAACTGCAAAGATCCACAGCGGAGATGGGAGTATCTGTCCATAGGACCACTTTAAGCCATACACGCCTCAGAGTGGGGCTTTATGGAAGAGTGGCCAGAAAAAAGCCATTGCTTAAAGAAAGAAATAAGAAAACATGTTTGGACTTTGCACAACAGCATGTGGTGGACCCCCCAAACACATGGAAGAAAGTTCCCTGGACAGATAAGATGAAAACTGAACTTTGGCCACCATGGGAAATACCATGTGTGGCGCAAACCCAACACTTCCCATCACCCCAAGAACGCCATTCCCACAGCGAAACGTGGTGGTGGCAGCATCAGGAACAGGAAAACTGCTCAGGATTGAAGGATGGATGGCACTAAATACAGGGCAATTCTTGAAGAAAACCTTTTTCAGTCTGCCAGAGATTTGAGACTGGTTCACCTTCCAGCAGGACAATGACCCTAAACATACTGCTTTAGCTACACTGGAGTGGTTTAAAGGGAAACATTTAAATGTTCTGAAATAGCCTAGTCAAAAGACCAGACCTCAATCCAATTGAGAATCTGTGTCATGACTTGAAGATTGCTGTACACCAACGCAACCCATCTAACTTGAAGGAGTTGGGGCAGTTTTGCCTTGTGGAATGGGTGAAAATCCCAGTGGCTAGATGCTAACAGAGACACACCCACAGAGACTTGCAGCTGTAATTGCAGCAAAAGGTGGCTCTACAATGTATTGACTTTTGGGGAGGGGGGATAATACCTATGCACACTCCTGATTTCAGGGGGGGGGGGAGGGGGATTGTCTTACTTATTGTGTCACAATAAAGGATATTTTGCACCTTCAAAGTCATAGGCATGTTATGTAAATCACATGGTGCTAACCCCCAAATCTCCATTTTCATTCCAGATTGTAATGCGACAAAACAGGATAAATACCGAGGGGATGAATACTTTCACAAGGCACTGTACATCTCACACAGGACCAGCTAAGTACTCCATTGAACAACTACAAAGATTCTGCACACTATTTATGCCAACGTTAAATGGGTTAAAAAAGGATGCCTGTGGCTTACATTTATTTCCAGCATTTCCTATATCACCTTGAAAATGTCACCAGGTTTTCTGCAGGCAAATCTGGGACACTTAAGTGAAGTGTGAGCAGAGCTGCAGAGACAGGAAACCTTCATTCCTGCTTTAGGCAACCAGGCGTGGAGGAAGGAAAGAGATTAGCCTGCTCCCCCCCCCCCCCCATCCATCCAATGACAGCACCAACATCACTTTCAAGCAGACAAATCAATAGAGAAATAGGAAGAGCAGTGCATTTCAACCCTACTGTGCAAAATAGACGTCAATTCTAAAAACCAACATATTCAAATCACTAAATTGAAAATATATAAACAAGAGGAGAAGAAAACCACTCAGTACTTGCATCCATCCTTGCTGTCACACAGAAAGTGGTGTAGGGCTGCATGCACATTATCTGCTAAGAGAAGCCGTAGGAAGATCAGAGGAGTTACAGCAAAAAGCACAGAGCACAGGCAGGAAAGCCACGGACTGTACACCACATATACTTACTGTACACTTGACTGATAGTATGAAGTCTGTAACAGTGGAAAACAGCAACGGGTTTGGAAACACTGATCCAGAGTATATTAATGATACACCTGGATGGATTCTGAATAAACATATTCAAAATCCATGTGATATTCGGGAAAAAGAAGCATTAGGCTTGCAAAATGTGAACTCAGTTTAATTGTTTAATACCTGCTTCCGGACTCTGCTTGAGAACGGATGAGCTCCAGTCACTCCATTTTCCCTTAGTGATGTGAAGCTTGCCAGAAATCTGAAATTCATAGTTTGTGAATGGCTCCAAATCATACAGATCATATCTTCTGGAATTTTCCACCGTCACCTTAAATGACATAAAACAAACAGCACACATCTTAAAGGGTGATCAGAACCCAGTAGATTGTTGCAGGGCCTGTACTGCATCTGATAGAGAATGGAATTATGCAAATATGGGAATTGTGGTCTTGCTGGAAATGCTTTACAGGGATGTCTCAGTGTTCGGTATGATGTGCTGTGTATTGTCCCAGGGATACCTGGTTTCAGGTCCCAAGCTTGGTTTTTGCTGCTAGAATTAGCCAGGGCTGGAAACCACTCTCTTGCAAGGAATCATTGAATTTGTGCTCAAATGTCAGTAATGTATCTTACACTAATTTTAATCGGTCTGCGATTAAAAAGCTGTTTGATTATTTTCATCTAATTTCCATGTATTTTGGTGTGCTGAAAACAAATAAAATATTGAAAAAACTCCTAGACGTCATGATTTGCCACAACATGCAAAATTGTCTTCAAATTTATCAAATTTTTTCAAATTACTATTAATTCACATAAGTGCATTTAAGATATAAAATGCAAAAAAAACCTTCAAGGGGTTGTCCGAGTTATGTAAAAAAAAAAAAAAAATAGCACTGTAAATCTGATGGTCAGCAATATATCCATAAGCTAAGCAAGTTTTAAGTCCGTGCTTCTAATGGTAGAAGGGGTTAATCTTTCCTGAAGAATCCAGTGGGAGGGAGACACAGGGCAGATAGCAGCAGCTGCGGTCAGTGCAGGGGGGCGTGGCCAGCACTGTGACGTCTCATGTACAGACACAGAGCTGCTCTCTCCTGCATGCCACACTTGTGCACGAATCATCATCAGGTTCTTGGTTCTAGGCTGTTCACACTTTTTCATCGCAATTCGTGTTAGCTCGTCATTCTTCAACCATTATGTTATGGCTCCGCGAAAGTGTATTAATTCGCCAGACAGTTTCTGTTTCATCTGTGGTGAATATACAGTGTTGAAGCAACAGCAGAATATTACAGACTTTGTGAAAAAAGTATACTTTGCATACTTTGGACTAAAAATTGGAGATCAAGATAAAGTCTGGGCGCCTCATAAAGTGTGCAAACGGTGTGTTGAGGACCTCTGAAACTGGTTCAAGGGTAAGAAAAAATCTTTCCGGTATGGGTTTCCTATGGTATGGCAAGAGCAAAAGAACCATAGTGACGACTGTTACTTTTGTTCATGCGATGTGAAAGGGTTTAATTCCAAATGGAAGCATTCCATTTCATACCCCAATCTTCACTCGGCAATTCGTCCCAACCCCCATGGCACAGATATACGAGTACCCAAGCCCCCTGCTACCTTGGAAGAGATACCTAGCTCCGATGAAGGTGAAGTCATACCTGAACCAGATGAAGAATCAAGTTCTGACTTTGAAGATGATACAAGACCAAAATTGTTTTCTCAGGAGGAGATGAATGATTTGGTAAGAGACTTGAATCTTCCCAAAGATGCCGCTGAGTTACTCAGATCAAGGCTGAAAAGCAGGAATTTATTGTTGCCAGGAGTGTCATCTTCATGGTTCAGACATCGTGAAAAGGAGTTCGTTCCTTACTTTGCCCAGGAAGACAAGTTGGTTTATTGCATCGATGTCGAAGGTCTGAAGGATCAATTTAAAATCCAATAGGATTCAGAGCAATGGCGTCTTTTTATAGATTCTTCAAAAAGAAGTCTCAAAGCAGTTTTACTCCACAACGGTTTTTACGCTTCCATTCCTGTAGGTCATTCTGTACACTTGAAGGAAACCTACGAGAACTTGGAAATGATTCTTTGTAAACTTAAATATGAAGACCATGGTTGGCAAGTGTGTGGGGACTTGAAGGTCTTGTGCATGCTGCTCGGGCAACAAGCTGGGTATACCAAATATCCTTGTTTTCTGTGTCTATGGGACAGTCAAAACCGACAAAATCACTGGACCAAGAAGAGTTGGCAGCCGAGGGTGCTAACAGTCGGTGAAAAAAATGTCCTCCGAGAAACTTTGGTACCTTCCCATAAAGTTCTTCTACCACCTCTCCACATAAAATTGGGATTGATGATGCAATTCGTAAAATCGCTTCCAAGAGATGGAGAATGCTTCAAATACTTGGTCACCAAGTTTCCAGGCCTGTCGGAGGCAAAATTGAAGGAAGGTGTGTTCGTCGGACCAGACATTAGAAGGCTTTTAGTTGATCAAGAGTTTGTCAATACCATGATGGATCCTCAAAAAGAAGGGTGGATTGCATTTAAAGAAGTCGTACAGAAATATTTAGGCAATAACAAAGATCCTCACTACAAAAAGATCGTCGGACGAATGCTTAAAGCATTTCAAGCCTTAGGTTGCCTGATGAGTTTGAAAGTGCATTTCCTCCAGTCCCACCTTGACTACTTTCCTGAAAATTTGGGAGCTGTGAGTGAGGAACAAGGTGAACGATTCTACCAAAACATTAAAAAGATGGAAAGGAGATACCAGGGAAAATGGAGTATTACAATGATGACAGACTACTGTTGGATGCTTCAGAGAGACATTCCAGATGCTACTCACAAGCATAAATGCACCAAGAGGAGCCTCACAAGGAAGAAGAATCGAGTTTAGTGTGTGTAAGTGAGCTCATTTCAGTTCAAAAAAGGATTTATATGAAAATATTGTAATAAAACTTTAATTTTATAAGTCTATTTCCATTTATTTTGAGGTATTGCCTTATTTAACATAGTTACCTAGATTGTCAGGAAACGTGATGTCCTATGACAAAATGGAGGTCATTTTCTGATTCAGCGCACCAAAAAACATAAAGCTTACGTGGAATAACCAAAACAGCTCTCGAAAAATTTTTTTTTGCAGACCTGTGAGTTGATCCAAGTAGGTTAAAGTTGTTCACGATTTCAATTTCTTCTTCAACGATGAACCTGTTGATTATGCCAGTTGTCATGATCTTTGTCTTTACATTAAGTTGCAGGCCCATTTTGAGACCATGTTCACTTTCAACCAGTAATGTGGTATCATCAGTACAGCCAAGGTTGTTGAGGATTCTTCCACCCGTCTTCACACCTCTGTTGTCTTCATAAAATCCTGCTTCTCTGATGATTTGTTCTGCATATAAATTAAACAGGAAGGGGGAAAGTATGCAGCCTTGTCTTACACCTTTGCTTATTTTAAACCATTCTGTTTCTCCTTGTTCCGTTTGAACTGTTGCTTCTTGATCAATGTACAGATTGTGCAAGAGAACGATCAGGTGTTCTGGTGTACCCATGCTTCTTAATGTGGCCCAGAGTTTCTCATGGTTTACACAGTCAAAAGCCTTGCTATAGTCGATAAAGCACAAATAGATATCCTTTTGGTATTCTTTAGGGGTATGTTTACTAAACAGTCCTAATGTTACCGGCGCTAGTTGCAGCGTTAATGTGAGGAATGCCATATAAGGTAGCGGGTGTTCTGGAGGCAAGGTAGCAATGAATCTGTATCGCGCAATAGAGGGTGCCTTGGCTCGTTAACACGCGTAAACTCTAAAGTTATGCCAGTGCTATGTTAGAAGCTATAGAGATGTAGTCCACTGGTTATTAAAATGACTGTGGAGGCAGAGGTTGTGAGTTTGATCCCACAGTGGTTTTAGTTAATATTTCCTTTTAATTTAAATCTGTGCTGCCAGCAAAAACACGCTCACAGTGCCGTAACCTAAGGTGCCTCATAAGGCGCCCTATAGGGCGCCCCATAGGGCACATTATATAGTGCCCTTTCCGCCAAGGCACCTTATAATGTCCCTATATGGCGCTTTATAGGGCGCCTTATGAGACACCTTAGGTTAGGGCACTGTGAGGGTGTTTTTGCTGGCAGCACAGATTTAAATTAAAAGAAAATGCCTCAGACAGCCTTATCAAATAACACCACTGTGGGATTGAACTCATGACCTCTGCCTCTGCAGTCATTGTAGTAACCAGTGGGCTACACCTCTACAGCTTCTGAGACAGCGCTGGCTGGCTACAGAAAGACTGCAGGTCACCGCACAAACTGTCTGCTGTTGTTACCAGGATAGGGTAAACCCACCCATACCCATGATGCACTGCACATACAGAGATCAGCAGTCTACATCTGATCATAAGATGGGGTATGCACCTCTACAGCACCTCGGCCTGGTAGGGGGGACTGACAGTGTGTGCTACTGGCACAGAGTAGCTATATACTGTGACATTGTGCAGTTTCTGTGCTCACCCTGAGGATGAGGTGGGGCGCCCAGCACCAGGTCAGCAGCACCTGGCTTGGCTGAGATAGGCTGTGCTGCAGGTCTCTATAAGTGCCAGTGTGTGACAGGTAGTCCTTGCAGACACACCTAGGATACACCTGTTTCCATCTGTATTTCCCAGTCATGTCTAGCCCATGTGGATTATGATGAACCCAGAATAGTGCATATCCTGTGTGGCTGCCATGGTCACTTGCAGGTGCTAGTAGTGGTAGATGCTGCTCCGTGCAGGGCCCAATAGCCTGACTTTCCATGAGTCTTTGGATAGTGGAGCCTGTGGGTGTGGGTGTTTGTGCCCCTGTTGGCCGATGCTCTAGGGCAGAAGTTCCCAACTCCGGTCCTGGTGGGCCAAACACGATTCAGGTTTTCAGGCTGTCCCTAATGAATATGCATGAGATACGTTTGCTTACAATGGGGGCACTGCATACAAATGCATCTCATGCAGATTTATGAGGGACAGCATGAAAACCTGAATGGTGTTTGGCCCTCCAGGACTGCAGCTGGGAACCTCTGCTCTAGGGACTGCACATGTTTATGGTGTATGTGCACTGCAGGGTAACATATAGGGACAGGAGCCACAGCTGGGATTTGAACCTGTGATCTTCTGTCCCTGAACACACTGGCTGTGTGTACTGCACCAAACAATTGCCACAGAGGCAGGTCATTCCCTGGGGATACCAAACTATTCGTCAGACAGACCTTGTCTGTTGCACTGCACGCCACACACCTGAACAGGGCTTGGCCTTGGTCTGCTGTGGGCAAATGCCACTGCCCCCTCCACCACCAGCACCCCTTCGCCACCATGCTGACATGCCCTTATGCCGGTGGTGCGCAGTCCCAGGCCATCCAGTGTGCCGGTAGGCGGCTGCCTATGGTGTGGGATCTGGGGTAGGGGTGCCTACATAACCATCCACGCTTCCCCCCCCCCCCCGGCACCACCTGCCAATGTTATGTGCCCCTTGGGGTACCTGCTGGGTAATGTCCATTGGGACACTGTGGGACACACACTCGTGGAAGTGTTTGCCCTTGGTCAGTTGCTGTCTTTCTGATTCTCAGTTTCTGCCTTCCTATGTGGCACCTAGGCATCTGCCTAGCCCACCCTGTGCCCCAGGTGCATGTCCCGCCTGCAGCCCCCTGTACCCCATTTGCAGCCTCACCATAGTGCCCTTTGGGCACTATGCTGTTGCTGCACATGTATTACACTATCACTGTTCTGGGTCTCCCTGCCTTTGCTGTACATTGCTGACTGAAATGGTTTCTCTCTCCCACACTTGTGCCTCTAAAACGAGGTTTTCACTCACGTTAATGTTCTGCCCTACATTTCACAGCGTTAGTGTGCCTGGAGCCTCTCCCTGCCCACTTTCCACCCATTGACCCCTTTTCTCCGCCCTCTGGAAAGACTTACTCCACCCTCTGTGTGCCTTAATGCCCCCGGAGACATTATCGCATGATAATGTTACATATCGTGCTGTAACTGCGCCGCTGCGACGTTATCGCTGTTTAGTAAACATACCCCTTAGTCTTTTCAAGGATCCATCTCACATCCGCAATGATGTCTCTCATTCCTCGCCCTTTCCTGAACCCTGCTTGCACATCAGGTAGTTCTTGTTCCAGGTATGGTTGTAGTCTCTTTTGAATAATCTTCAATAGAATCTTGCTGGCTTGTGGGATCAGAGCGATTGTGCAATAATTTCCAGTCAGTTGGATCACCTTTCTTTAGTATTGGTATAAACACAGATCTTTTCCAGTCAGTTGGCCATGATGTTGTCTTCCATATTTCTTGGCAGAGCCTTGTAAGTACGGTAACAGCTGCATCAGATTGCTGTAATACTTCTATGGGAATGCTATCAATGCCTGGTGCTTTGTTCTTTGATAAGGCTTTCAATGCTGCTTCAACTTCTTCTTTCATCACCAATGGTTCCTGATCATAAGGTACAGGTTGAAACGGCTGTTGGTCCACTTGGTCTTTATCATATAAAAACTCTGTATATTCCTTCCACCTTTTCTTGATCTTCTCAGCATCATTCAACATAGAACCTTGAGCATCTTGTAACATTCCAATTTGAGGCTGGAACTTTTTCTTTAACTCTTGTAGCTTTAGGAAAGTCGATCTTGTTCTCACTCTAATAGTTTCTGCTTCTATTTCCTTGCATGCGTCATTGTAGTACTTTTCCTTGTCCTGTCTTGCTGCACGTTGGAAATCTCTGTTGAGTTCTGCGATTGTCTTTCTTTCTTTCTCCTCTGGCTTTAGCTTCTCTGCATTTCTGGGCAAATTTTCAGAGTTTCTTCCGTCATCCATTTTGGCCAATTTTTCTTTTTCACCTTTTGTAGAGACTTCTCGCTTTCTTCCAACACAACCTTCTTCATGTCATTCTATAACTCTTCTGGAGCTCTGTCATTTGTATCTAAAAGCAGCAAATCAATTTTGCAGGCAGTTTTTAAATTCCAGTGGTATGTTCTAAAGGTCATATTTTGCTGCATTCATGAGTAGTTTGCTCTTTTTCAAACTTTAGCTTGAGTTTGCATACTAGTTGTTGATGATCTGCACCACAGTCAGCTACAGGTTTTGTCTTTGTTGATGTTACAGAGCTTTTCCATCGTTGACTTCCACAAGTGTAGTCAATTTGATTTTTATACAATCCATTGGGTGAAGTCCACGTGTACAGTCGCCGCTTGTGTTGCTGGAATAAGGTGTTTGAGATGAATACATCATTGGTCTTGCAGAATTCTATCAGTCTTTCTCCAGCTTCATTTCTGTTGCCAAGTCCATATTTTCCAACCACTTTGCCTTCTTCTTTGTTGCCAACTTTTACATGCCAGTCACTCATGACTATCAGGATATCCTCTTTATTTATTTATTTATTTTAGTTTCTTAAATACCGCACTATTTAGTATCAGCGCGGTTTACATGGAACAGTGAAACATAATGAACAAACGTTAGTTTTACAGAGAACAAGGAAATACAACTTGGATAACTTAGGGAAACGTGCACATCAACTATTTACATATGTAGCAGTAAGCTTTGCATAGTGGGTTATGAACCTACAGAAAGATATTAAGTATAGGGACTAATATGTGGAGGTTTCTGGAAGGAAGATGTGGCTATGGTGGAGTATGGTTGATCTGGTAATGTTGTATAAATAAGTAATGTTTTAGTGCTTTCCTGAATTGTGTGAGATCGGTGATGGCTCGGATTGCTGGTGATAATATGTTCCAACACTTGGGAGCATAAAGACTGAAAGCCCTGTTTGACGTTGTTAGTGTGCATTTTGTTGATGCACTTGGGATAGTTAGAGTGTTTGCTGATGTGGATCTTCTGGATCTGTTAGGTGGGGTGGGCTGAATTAGATCCACTAGTTGTGAAGCGGTTATGCCGTTGATGGCTTTAAAGGTAAGCGTCAGAGTCTTGAATAGTATTCTTCCGTGTGTTGGGAGCCAGTGGAGTTGAATTAAGATGGGTGTGATGTGGTCAAATCTCGATGCTCCAGAAAGAACTCTAGCAGCGGCGTTCATTGCTCTCACTTTGGCCGCCGGAGCCGACATACTGGGGGGCTGCGGTGGGTTCGGTGCGGCTCTCCCGGGAAGTTTCTGGAACGGCGGGGCGTGGGCTCTCCGGCTTCCCCCCTTTTATTGTTGAGAGTGTGGGGCGATGGGTAAGGCTGAGCCCGGGGGCGTGCGAGGCTCCGGCGGCGGCGAAAGGGGGGAAGGGGGCGGACAGGATATTCCGCAGAAGCTGAGCCCGTGTCTCGCGCTCCCGAATAATAAAGATGAAAAGCCGCGAGGAAAGAACGGCGCTCGCGCTCTCACACACTCACTCTTTGCATGTTCTGTCAATTTCAGCTTGTACTTGTTCATAGAACTCTTCAATTTCATTCTCTTCTGCAGTTGTTGTTGGGGCATATACTTGAATTATAGTTGTGTTGATAGGCATTCCTCGTAGACGAATAGAGATAAAGCGTTCGCTGACTGCATTGTATTTCATTACAGTTCTTGCAAGTTTCTTCTTTATTATAAATGCAACACCATTTCTTCTTTGTCTTTCATTTCCAGCATAGTAGACCATGTAATCATCTGATGCAAAGTGCCCGATGCCAGTCCATTTCAGTTCACTGACACCCAACAGATCAAGTTGTACACATTCCATTTCATTCTTGACCACCTCCAACTTCCCTTGGTTCATGCTTCGTACGTTCCATGTTCCAATGTGTAAGACATCTTTACAGCTTCTGACTCTCATTTCATGCGCAGCTACATCAGGAGCCAGACGTCCTGAGGGCTTTGATCCAACCACATCATAAATGCTGGCTTTACTCTGAAAAAAAGTCTTCAGCTCTTCCCCAGTAGCTAGTTGAGTGCCTTCCGACTTGGGGGTCTCATCTTTCAGCACTATAGCACAATTGGTTTTGCTGTAACTATCCATTGGGTTTTCATGGCAAAATACAGAAGTAGACTGCCAGGCCTTTCCTCCGTGCAGTTTATGTTTGGTGGTGTTGCAGTTGTCACAGAAATGTGATCCTCCGCTGTCAACACTATCCCAGTCTGCTGCTGCCCAGATGGGTGGTTTGTCTTGGTCTGGCACCTCAGCTGAGACCTGTCCATCTTGGGAGATCCTGCCAGTAGTTAAACTACTGATAGTTTAGCTCTCAGCATCACTGATACATGTCACTGTGATAGCAGGGCAGAATTGGAGAGAAGGGATATAAATAAGGGGAACAATCCATGACATCTTAGACTTATAAAAACCAAGTCCAACAAAGCCGAAAATCTAAAAGGAAGAGGAGGAAAATGCTGGATCAAAAGGGATTTGGCAGGCCCTCCCCCTCCAAACCAAAAGGTTTTATAATAAATGTTTGATGAGGCATGCAAATAGGGCATACCATTTTTCTTTGCATCATGAAAAGGATATTTCTAGAAAATGAGCTCACAGTTTGCATACATATTTGCATCTAATACCCAACAAGTTCAATAAATACATGAGCATGTAACTTTAAATAAAGAACATTTGAAATGGAGTGGTGTTGAAGACCTGGGCCTTAGACCCCTGGGCACTAGGGTTGAGGCGCCACTGGGCAACTGTCCCACTCTATATTATCTACATGCAAGTGTCCTGTGCCCTGATCCTTAATGGATTGTTCCAGTATGCTACTTAAAAGTAATATGCCGACAAGCTACATGCATTCAGTCAGTCTTATCCTGGGTTGCTTCGTGTTGTACCCTGCCTATTTGTCTTAAGAGTGCATCTTTCACAGCAGTGCTTGATTATTACGTATCCATGAAAGTTAAGGAAGTTCATTCATTTGAAATGTTGTTTCACACCATCTTTAACCCAAAATGACAGGAAAAAACCCTGAAGTGTAGAGGTTTTTCCATGTTTCCACTAGTATGCACTATTGCTTGATAGTGCATTCTACTGTATTTATCCATAAGCACTTTATTGAGCAATGGTGTGCACCATTGATGACATTTCCCTCTGAAACAAACAAAAAAACCCACACAAACTAAACAAAATAAAAATTCTATAAACATAGGACTCTAAACAAAATTAAAAAATTGTCCTATACACCCCTAATGAAAGTTTGCAAGAAGTGTCTCTAAAGTTGCATTGCAGAAGCAGAATGCTTTTCAATGAGTCCATACTTGAGCGTTTCTTTTTTTGTCCATCAGTAAAATAATATGCTCTACATTTGCACTGCAAGAGGGGACAGCAAAGACGACCTGTTTTATCTTCAGTAATTCCAACAGCCAGCCAATGTTTTGGGATTTTTCAAAAATGGGCCCATTTTTGCTGCGGCAGCAGTTTTGTAACTCTTCATCACTGCAGCTTCCATAAATTTCTCTAGTTTGCTGCATTGATCAAAGCACTTCCATGCCTTCCAACTTCCACACCTTTCTCTACCAGGTATTTGACGCAAGCTTCCACATCAATCCAATTTGGTGTCTCACTTGAGGCAACCCAAATGGATCAATTCTTAGGGCTCCATTTATTAACAATTAGCTCAAGCTATCTGCTGCATGAACCATTTATTCCAATGTGCTGAGTGGCGATAGCACGAGCAAAGTGTTAGTAAAAGGAGCCCTAAAAGGGAGTCCATCCACATCTCCAAATACTCTATGCATGTGCTGTACAAATTTGCACTCCACCACATAATAAGATGCACTCTATATCCAGACCCTCCTTGCACTTTTGGGCAAGTATTACCTTGACTTGAATCTCATGATCAAGGAAGACATTGTGCATTTGAATTCAGTGTTTTCACTCCTTCCACAATAAATTTCTTTTCCCATTCCATTTCTTTAGTATGGGAGCGGAAAAAGCCCTTGCGAGAGAGACATGTGCCAGAGCTACTTTTTATTGAAGTCACCGTCCAAACATTTCTTGAGCAGTGCAGGCTATTTGCCTTGGGACAAGAAGAAAGACTTCAAAGCTGGAAACATCTGAAGCAGCCTCATAAGTCCAGGAACAAGGAGAGTTAGTGAGTCTTGCTTCAAGAGACCAGGGTTTTTTTTTGTTTTGTTTTTACACTTCCGTCAGCCACAAATTCACAGAATTTTTTCAAACACCCCATTGTAAATTTTCAGGAGAATGCTCCCACTGTCCACATAAGTTTGTCTGCCCCACAATGGTCACCATTGTTTAAACTGTGTGTTGGGCAACCCACACCAATTCGAGTCCCTTTCTGCTTCAGTGGAAAAAGTTTGATAGTACCACGATTACTGCTATCCATGGCTATGCCACAGTAAACTATGCCATTGCTTTCCAGGTACTATAAGACACAGTCAACAGAATGTGATTCAAGCACAGAATTAGCAATTGCTTCTGTCTTTGTCAGACGCTCAACTTTCTGACTACTTTTGAATCAGGAAATACCTTTTTCAGCAAGACAGATGTGCAGTCCATTGACTTATAACTGTCATGATGCATAACATCATGGAGTGGAGGAGTGGCCTAGTGGTTGGGGCAAGGTACTTCAGGCCAGAAGGTCGGGGGTTCAAATCCCACTAGAGGACAGCAACCTTGGGCCAGAAGGACTGGGGTTTCTAGTCCCACAGGTGCTCCTTGTGGTCTTGGGCAAGCCACTTAACCCTCCTTAGCCCATGTTCCCTGTAAAATAGTTATCTCCAAGTTATAATGCCCTGTTCAATGTAATTTCAGTTTGTTCAATGTAAACTGCACTGATACAGAATAGCGCGGTATATAAGAGAATGTAAATAAATAAACAGTATGGAAAGACTACATTCCTGCTTGTTCCTGGAGATACCCCTCTGACTATAAGGCCCATTAGAAACTGCAGCTTCCATTTTGCTGCAATATTTTATAAAAAACGTCTATTAATTTTGAAGATGAGCTGAACAGACTTCTTACGCTTATCACAGTCGGAGTCTATGTGAACTTGTAAATTACCTTTATTAGCCACCTCGGTATCAGCTGTGTAAATTAAGCACTCAACTTTCAAGACACCTCGCACTGTCTAAAGCATGGGCATTTGGTTCTCATTTTCTCAGTAAAGTGACATTTGTTACCCCCTCCTTCTTCTGTTTGTTTCTTTCTTTCGTGAATGATCTGCCTTTAAACAAAAATGAACCATGTATTGTAAATGAATGATAGTTGCTTCCTACCTGACTTAAGTCCCCTTTGTTTCTCTTTTAAGTGATAGAGCAGGAGTGTGGATCTGGACAGAGACCTTATCGTGGTAGCCCCACAAGAATCCAGAGAAACTGCAATAGCTACAAGGGGGTAGCAAGTGAGAGGAGAGTTCTGGGAAATAAAGAGTCTTGCGCCTCTTTAGCACTCCCATGTGCCCAGATTGACTAACAAACAGGAGATGGTTTCCCTTATTGTATGAAGTAGGTATGTTGGTCATGGGCACATGAACCAATTTCCTCTCCCATGAAAAAAGATCATTTTCCAAAATAAAACCCCACAAAAATAGTATGTTGCAAAGTTAAGGTGGAAGCTGGTGAAGAAAGCTCCAGCATACTCTCCTAAAAAATGTGATAAAAATAGCGCTTGCTGCCTACTGACATTGTAAAAACATTTTAAGGGGCTGCTCTCCAATGTCCCAGGAGCTGGCGAGTGAACCAAAGTAGCAATCACATTGGCGATGAACAGTAGGTCCAGCAAATCCCAAATGTACATGCAAGACAAAACTAGAACAGCAACACAAAAAATGGCTGCTCAAAGATAAAAGATGGCGGTACATTTGCCACTTGACTTTGTGGCAGATATTGCAAAAAATGTTTCTGCTGCACTGGAGGATTGGCTTAATACATTCCAATCAGTCATGAATGACATCTATAAGACCTTGGAAGGTCATGTCTGCCTCAAAGAGGCTCAAAATTGGTTTATGGCATAGGAAAATGCTGCAGTCCTAATGAGGTAACAAATTGCAGTCCTATAAAATGAGATAGCAGTGAAAATAATTTAAAAATTTAAAACATAAGAACATCTGGGGGCTCAAGTTGGGGAAATCAGCTGGCTTAGATGGGCTCGGGACAGAGTTTTCATAAAATATTTTGGAATTCAAAGTAGTGCAACCACTGTGAGATATGTATGAGTACACTCTCATGGCAGGCTGGCGTTCAGAAGAAATGAGACTAGCCTTGATAATTTTACTGCATAAAAAGGCACAGGATCCTCAAGATGTAGGATAGATCATACAATATCTTTGATAAATGTAGGTGTGAAACTGTTAGCACTGGTGCTGGTGAACGGACTGGGAGTCATTCTTTCTACTTTAATAAAAGATCACATAAGTTTTGTAAGAGGACATAGTGGGATTAGAAATATTTGTAAATTGCTTACAGTTTTGACCAGAGATCAAGGGCACATCTTAAACCTCGATGTGGAAAAAAGTCTTTGATAAATTTCTTCGGGAATATATGGTTTTGGACACTGAAGCAATGGGGGGTATTGTAGAGACTATGTTAGAGTGGATACATCTGTTGTACTCAGGGTTGAGTGCCTGAATCATAATAGATAATTGGGCAACCAATGTATTCATTCGAGAGGGGGGGGGGGGGAGACGAGGCAGAGCTGCCCACTTTCCCCTTTATTGTTTATTTTGACTCTGGAACCTTTCACGATGTATATAAGAACCTTGCCTGGGTTTCAAGGGATCAATGTAGAGAGATATAAGAACTGTGAATCTGTTTGCAAATGACATTTTGTGGTTTATAGATGAAATGGACAGAGTGTCCCCAGGATAGTGGAACTGCTGGAACAATTTGGGACTTTACCAGATTCAAAGTCAGTGATTATGCCCTGGCCCCACATCTCTCAGAGCAATGGCCCAGTCCCTGTCCCTTTTGGATGGAATTGGAGAAAATAAAAGTATCTTTGGGTCTAGGTTCCAGAGAGCCTAGAATCTTTCTACAAGATAAAGATTGATTGAGGAGTGTGGGGAATGACAGGGCAGTTGGAACTATGAAGAGATATGCCCCTGTCCTTCTTTGGTCCCTGCACCTTAAGATGGCGGTGATGTCAAAGCTTCTTTATTTATTGAATGTGTTTCCCTGTTAGCTAATGTGAGGAGGTGTGCAGAAGCATGGAGCAGAAGTGCATAAATTTTTATGGAAGGGGAAAAGACCTAAAATAAGATATGACAAGCTGATCTTACATAAGGAGAAGGGCAGACTGGGTCTGCCTGACTTCCGACTCTAATATGGCCCGTCACTTGCACTATTTTGGCAACATGTCAATGAAGACTACAAACTGTGTACTTTGGGGCTTCTGGATGGGCTGATTATGCCTTTAGATCTCTGTTCCTGTTACATAGGCCCCAAGAACTATGGTTGGTGGGGAAGAGGCTCAGGGGCTCTTAGTGGGGGCCATAGCAGTAGCTTGGCAATTTTTATGGAAAAGGTGTAGGAAGAAGCCCCCAGACCTCAATCTTTTTACTGGTGAAGGACAATGGAGAGTTCCTACCTCAGTTAGAAGGGCTCAGTGGATGGATGAGGAAGGAGAACCAGAACTGTATAGTTTTGCACAATTAGAAGATAAATATGCATTGGGGTGGACTCATTTCTGCACCTATTTATAGGCACAACACTTTAGAGATCATTTTAGAAGCCTATTCATGCTTTGAATGTCTGAAAATGGGCATCAAGACGTCCAAAGTACAGAGAACGTCTCCAGAGCCATTTTAGAAGTCGGCTCTGAGGACATCTAAATCTGAACGGCAGCATGGAAGAGGCATAGCTGGGACGTTCCCAGGAACCTGGAGGTGTGGCTGGGGAGGAGTTCTCGGGATCCTGTATGTCCCCACTTGATCACAGAAACGTCACGGATGTCCAGCATCATGTTGTACTGTAGACCTGCTCTGAGGCATGAATAGCAACAAACAAGCATCTGAAAAGTGTTAGTTTTAGCTTAAAAAAAACATCCAGAAGGTATAGAGAAAAGCACTCCATCATCCCCAATACAATTTCAACTATAGCAGCAGAGGGATTTGAAACTATTCCTAATCCATTACTCTAAGCATTATACTATCCTAGACATCTGCATTCTGAAATACGGTTCTGGGGCTGTCTAAGTAGACGCCCCTTTCGGGCATATCCAGGTTTGTGAAATCATGCCTGCACCTGGATGTGTCTGTATTTTTTCCAGATATTCCAGCTTAGACATCCCAGATTGCACTTGGACGGATCTTCTAAAATTCCTCTGTGTGTCCTCTTGGGGTTGGGTTGACCGATTGAGAAGAGAAATGGGATTTAGCAGAAGAAACGTCTCCACCCTGAGTGCAGGGACATTCAATTACCGATTGGTATTGTGTAGGGCAAGACCTGAAAGTACGTTGGTGTTTTGGACCTTGGTTCAATATTAGACTAGAGTGCTGGAAAGAAACTAGCCAAAAGGATATTCAATTTTGACTGTAATGGGCCTGGCAGGGCATTGCAGATGCTATTTTGAGGGAGATGCAATTCAAAATTTGGCACTGCTGCCATATTGATATGGATAATCACTTCAAGATGAGGCTGGCAGGTTCAGCTATCTGTGTAAAATGTCAAGAGGTGGTGGGATATTGCATTCCTCGTTTCGTATGGTATTCTGAATTGCAGAGCTGCTGTAAGGAGCGTGCGCGTTGTTGAAGCTGTGTGTGGGTGTGGAAGTACCTCTGACGGAAGAGATCCTACTTCTGCAAGATATGCAAGTGCCACAGATACATAAACAGAGGCAAGCAAAAATTTATCAATTTTGGGTTCATGATGGTGTGCAAGGGTGTATTGACTAATTGGATCATCTCAATGCCGCCTACAGTGGGGCAATAGCTGAAGAGGATGAAAACATATGCAATTGGAGAGATTGCATTTGCCATCTATTCATATTGCGGTATTAGACACATGTCTAACTGATCAGAAAAAGCAGCAGCAGCTGTGAGTATGTGGTTTTTAGTTAAACTGGGACTCTGGATGATGGGAGGAGGCAGAAAGGAAGGGGTTAGGGAAGTTAAAGTATGTAAAAAAAAAAAAAAAAAAAGAAGAAAAAAACCATAATAAGCCAATTAGTATTTTTGGTTCAGTGGTCAGCAGTGGTGTGAGCAGTATTCTGTATCAATGTTGCTGCTGGGATACAATTTATTGTTAGCTATTCATAGGAATGATGAAGCATTCAGTAAACAAAAAAAACTCATTCTAAAAATAACCTAAAGGACATATCTGAAGGCGTTTAAAAAGAGGGCTGACAGTAGCCTTACATGCAAGTAACTTAGCCATTTGTATGCTGCATCATTTAAATGTGAATGGCAAAACAAGTCAGTTTGAAGGACCCAAAAAATGAAGCATACCACAGTCCAAGAATCCTGGTCTTTACGGCGATATCTCAGTCTGAAACTCCGAGTCTCCTGGACGTCTTCCCACCGGATGGTACAGTTTGTATATGAGCTGTTGCAGAAGTCCACTAACAGATGACTTGGCGGGTGAGGTTTTACTAAAAATAAAGTTGAAAAAAAAATTATTCTATTACCAAATTTTGCCATCAGTGTTATTCTTAAAGGAAGTGACAGAGTGGGACTGGATGCCACAGTGAACCAACAGCTTTCGCTTCTAGCTTACTAGTTCAAATGGTATTCACACTGGTGTCCTATAGAAAAATAGATGGTCTCAGTCTAGAGTCCACTGAAGTGTGTTCACATCACTAAAAATCACCATTAGAATCTGGCATGAATAGCAGTCTCAATGGAGGTCAAACACTGCACAGCAGGGGTGTAATTTGTACACAATGAGCAACCACAGTGAAGAGAGGATGGGGAGGCCCAGTCATGAAGGGCCCTACCTACCACCATACTCAGGGGGCTGGAGGCACAACACAGCAATACTATTTAGTTTTTAAGTGTTGCTATGCTGTCTTCTGGCGTCTTGTTTGTTTTTTTCTGTGCCATCAAGTCATTGCTGACTCTTGGCGATCCAGCTGGGTTTTCTTGGCAATGTATCACCAGAAGTAGATTGCCAGGCCTTTTCTTTGGAGGCAATGGAGAGAAAAGTGACTTCCCAAGGTCACAAGGAGTGCCAGTGAGAATCGAACCCGTGATCTTTCTTACTGTATTTAAAATTACTTTATCCTGCCTGAGAGACAGAAAAGTGCTTAGCGGTGTCTCCCACTGCCAAGACCAAGTCTTGCTATAAGAGCTACAAAATCTTAAATCTTCTTTCACTGCCTATATTCTTTCCTCATAAGAACATGCCAAGTCAGACCAAGGTCTACCGAGTTCAACATCCTGTCAGAATAATAGCCAGTCTGGGCCATAAGTATCCAAAAGATCTCAAAGAGAAACAGCATTTCTCATAGCTCATTTCAAGAGACCAACCATCAATAAAAGAACAGTGTCTTTCATCGAGCTGTGCTGGCCAATCTGTCCATGCGAAACGGCAACTCTTTCAGTGTTGGCTGCTCCTAAGTATGGGACAAGTGCAAAGGAGAAAGCAGCCCTAAGCTTGTGTGCCCAACTCAATTCTGCCTGAGAGTTGTCTACTTTTTTGAGCCTTGGAACTAAATGAGAAGCTGAGGAGACTGGGGGGGATGGAAAGGGCCGCACATGCAAGTTCTGAGTTGTCAAACGTTGGAAGTGCAGTTCCAACCTCCTGCCACCAACAGATGGCATCACCCCACTCGTGTGCCTAATCAATGTTGCTCTCTATAGAATGCACGTGTTACAGGTGAACAACCTTGCTGTTAGGATCAGAAAACAATGAGAGAGGAGTGGCCTAGTGGTTAGGACAAGGTACCTCAGGCCAGAGAGCCAGGGGTTCAATTCCCACCTGGGGACAGCAATCTCAGGCCAGAGGGACTGAGGTTTCTTGTCCTATAGGCACTCCTTGTGGCCTTGGGCAAGCCACTTAACTCTCCATTGCCTCAGGTACACATAAATTGTGAGCCCTTTGGGGACAAGGGAATGTATCCAGTACCTATTTATAGTGATTGTAAACCGCTCTGATGCCCTTCAGCCTGGGCGGTATATCAAGAAATTGCATAAACATATAATAAACACCAAGACTGATTTAAGACTACACAGGTTATTTTCCCTTAACATTCTATCCATACACATAGCAGGTGCAAACGTCCATGGGTGCTTGGAACCTTTGGCAGTTTTCAATGGGAAAGGATAAAGATGTTGCACTAAAGCAGACAGCTGAAAGTTATCCCTTTAGGTTCCTTAGGGAACTGATGCCTTCCAAACCTCTTTGAGCCTCACTATGATAGCTGCTTTGGTCACGTACTCTGGAAACGGATTCCACAGCTTAATTATGCATTGCATTAAATATATTTTCTACAATTTGTTTTCAATGTGTTGGTTGTTTCATGGACTGTTCTCTCATTTTAGTGTTGTTTGACAGTTAGCCGTTCCACCTCACTTACCAATTTATAAACAAGTGTAAAATCATGACTCTGCCTCTGTTCTGCTTCCTTGTCACTATGCAAACCTTTATACACATAACCCCTGGGGTCATTTTATAAGTGACAATAAAAAGGTCTTTACATGCAAAAAATCCTTTATACGTAAAATTATTCCCATCGATATTTAATAAGACCCATTGAGAATAATGGGACTTTTGTAATTAAAAATGCTTTAAATCATACTTTCTTGTATTAATATGCATTGACATGTTATAGAATTAGGTCCTAATATTGTACCTAATGCAATGGAGCATGAAAAACAATTGCCCAAGGTCACAAGGGGCACTGATAGAAGAAACAGGATTTGAACACTGGTTTCCCTGGTTCTCAGGTCCACTATGCTAATTACTGTAGAAACATGATGGCAGAAAGAGACCATACGGACTATCTAGTCTGCCCTTCCATATCAACTACTAGAGTCCTTTTTTCCCTCCATTTAGAGATCTTGTAAGGTGGTCCCACGCTTTCTTGTATCTAAAGCAGCAAATCGATTTCTCAGGCAGTCTTTAAATTCTAGTGGTATATTCTCAAGGTCTTATTTTGCTATATTCATGAATGGCTTGCTCTTTTTCAACTTTAGCTTGAGCTTGCATGCTAATAGTTAGAGATCTGTACCACAGTCTGCTCCAGGTTGTGTCTTTGTTGATGTTATTATCAAGCTTTTCCATTGTTGTTTTCTATAGATGTAGTCAGTTTGATTTCTGTACAATCCATTGGGTGAAGTTCATATGTACAATCAGCGTTTGTGTTGCTGGAAGAAGGTGTTTGAGATGAATAGATTGTTGGTCTTTCTCCAGCTTCGTTTCTGTTGCCAAGTCCATATTTTCCAACCACTTTGCCTTCTTCTTTGTTGCCAATTTTTGCATTCCAGTAACCCGTGACGATCAGGATATCCTGTTTGCATGTTCTATCAGGTTCAACTTGTACTTGCTCATAGAACTCATCGACATCTTCCTCTTCTGCAGCTGTTGTTGGGGTATATACCTGAATTATTGTGGTGTTGATGGGCTTTCCTCAGACAAATAGAAATTAAGCATTCACTGACTGCATTGTATTTCATTACAGTTCTTGCAAGTTTCTTCTTAAATTATAAATACAACACCATTTCTTTTTTGTCTTTCATTTCCAGCATAGTAAACCATATGATCATCAAATGCAAAGTGCCCAAAGCCAGTCCATTTCAGTTCACTGACACCCAACAGATCGAGTTGTACATTTTCCATTTCATTCTTGACCACCTCCAACTTCCCTTGGTTCATGCTTCGTACGTTCCATGTCCCAATATGTAAGATATCTTTGCCACTTCTGACTCTTTTCATATGCAACTACATCATAAATGCTGGCTTTATTCTGAGAAGTCTTCAGCTCATCCCCAGAAGCCATTTGAATGCCTTCCAACCTGGGGGTCTCATCTTCCAGCACTATAGTGCAATTTGTTTTGTGACTATCCATGGTGTTTGAGGCAAGATACAGAAGTAGATTTGCCAAGCGTTTCTTCTGCGCAGTTAATTCCAGTGTTGTTGCATTTGTCATATACAGTAAATATGACCCTCCGCTTACAACACCATCCCATTCTGCTGCTGCCCAGATGGGTGATTTGCCTTAGTCTGGCATCTCAGCTGAGACCTGTCTATCTTGGGAGACCCTGCCAATAGTTAAGTTACTGATAGCTTAGCTCTCAGCATCACTGATGCACACAAGCCCTCACAGCACGACAAGCTGAAAACCAAGTGAGGGCTCACTTGTATTACACTTCAATAAATCGTAATTACTTCTCTGTGGAATAATTACCTAGACATATTTTCTCTACCAGAACAGTTGTGTCAAATAAGTATCCGACTGTTTCCTCATCTCCTATTTTTTAGTTGAGTAGATACAATGTTATTTTAAGTACAGATACTTTGTGTTAACATTTTATTTTCTGCAGGAGTGTAAGTCTCCTTAAATCAGTTATTGACTACTGACCACTCAGGTAAATATCACATGTTCAGTGTTTAGGAATATATTTTTTTTTTTAGAGTCAACTCTCCTTGTGTTGGCCTCCTGCCTGTAAAAGATATTCAGAACTGTTTCTCCATTTAGAAAACCTAACTTCTGGCCAAGGTATATTTAGGCGAGTGTGCACACTTCTCATGCCCACTGTTCTTCTTTGGTCTAGTAGAATGAAGTCCTCTCCTTTTTCCATTGAAGATAGCTCTCTGTTACTGAAGGGGTGATCCTTCTTACACCCTTCCACAGTGCACCCTACTCCTTATCTGTACTAAATCAATAAGATAAACCCCTGACTATACTCCCTAACTTAGTTATTGCGATTGGACTCTTTGAAAGGACCCTATTTATTATTTCTTTTTTTTCCTGAAAAATGAGCACTATACTATCCCTGCCTACTTAAAAGACAATCCTTTGGCCTTCTCTACTTATGAAACTAAAAGTTTCCTCTTGCATCATCCAAGTCTGCACCATTCACCTTTACCTTTCATGCCACAGCTTGCAATACCAGACTTGCAGCTTTTTGCAGTAGCATTCAGCAGTGCTGACCCAGCCCTTTGCAGAACTACTACTGATCACTTGTATAGCACTACAAGGCATACACAACGCTGTACAGGTACATGTAAGAGACAGTCCCTGCTCATCAGAGCTTACAATCTAGTCAATACAGACAACCCAACAGTTGAGAACAAGAATACATCTAGGGGTGTGGTAAGGAAACACATAGGAGACTAAGGGGCTTGTTTACAAAGCCGCGGTAGCGGTTCGCGGTCGTTATCGGAGCCGCAGCCCCATTGAAATCAATGGGGTCGCGGCTCCGATAACGATCGCAAACCGCTAGCGCAGCTTTGTAAACAAGCCCCTAAGTGGATCAGGATCCAAAAGCAGCCTCGAAGAGGTGAGTTTTCAGCCTGGATTTGAAAAGGGCCAGAGATGAAGCCCGACGTACAGATTCGGGTAGTTTGTTCTAGGCATAAGGAGCAGCAAGGCGGAAGGATCAAAGTCTGGAGTTAGCAGTGGAAGAAGAAGGGCACAGACAGAAGCAATCCATCAAAAGATAGGAGTTCCCAAGGAGGATATAGGGCAGTGGTCCTCAACATTTTTTGTACGAACCCTTTTACCATTGGTCAACTTGTGGTGACCCCCAATGATAAAATCAAATGCGCCTCTCTTCCTTTACCGTTAATGCATTGTCGCTGTAATCATTTGTTGAATTATTAATATATTATAGGCCTTTGCAGTATGTTTTTATTTATAAAATTATTTAAACCACAATAATTAATAACAAGTAACAATATTTGAGTTCAAAATTATGATGATTTTGTAGTCAAATCACTAATATGAAATAAAATAATTTTTTCTACCTTTGTTGTCTGACCAATTTATTCTCTAATCATACTGGTCCCAATCTGAGGCTTCTGCTTTCCTGTCTTCTCTTAGCTCTCTTTCTGTGGTCCATCTGCCATTTCTTATCTCTTCTTTCGTTTTCTTCACTTCTTTCCATCAGCCTATTTCCAGTCCCAGTAACCCTCCCCAGTATCAGCCCCTTTCCAGTCCTCACTCTCAGTACCTTCCAATGTCAAGTTGCATTCCCATGACTGCCACTGGTGTCCATTCCCTTCCAGTCCTCCTCCTTCCCCACTGACCAGTCCCTTCTAGGACAAATACCATGGCAGCCCCTCTCAGATCCACTCCCTTCCAGTTCCATTCTCCCATCCCCTTGTATCAGCCCATTTGTAGCCTTAGCCCCTAGTTTTCTTCCAGGGACAGCAGCTCTATCCTCCCCTCCCCACAATCAGTCCATTCCCAGTCGAAGCCCCCCCCAATCAGCTCGCTTCCAATGCTAGTCCCCCCTCAACCCCATTACCAGTGCTAGCCTCCCCTAATCAGCCCATTTCCAGTCCTAACCTCCCTGATCAGCTTATTTCCAGTGCTAGCTCCCCATCAGTCCGTTACCAGTCCTATCCCCTTATCAGCACATTACCAGTCCCAACCCCCCTTGATCAGTCCATTCACAGTCCTAGCCTTCCCTAATCAACCCATTACCAGTCCTAGCCTGCCCCATCTGCCCATTATAATCCTAGCCCACACTGTCTCTCCCCTCTGTCCAGCATTTATCCCCATCTGTACAGTATGTCACCCTGTCACTTCCCTTTGTCCATGTCATCCCCCCCTCTGTCAATGTCAGTCTCCCTCCTTCCCTCCATCAATATCAGCCCCCTCTTTCCCTCCATCCATGTCAGCCCCCTCCCTCCATCCATCCATCCATCCATCCATATCAGCCCCCTCCATCCATGTCAGCCCTGTTGCAGGTTTCCTGCTCCCCTCTCCCCATGTCTGCCTCCTTCTTCTGCAGCCGCAGCTCCCTGTCTCTTAGGGAACCATGGCTGTGCCTGTAAAACCGTTGCGGAGCCTGTCTGTCTCTAAACAGGCTCCGTGCAGCATTGTCCCACCTCCAAAGGAAGTGGTAAAACAACTTCCTTTGGAGGCGGGACAATGCTGCACAGAGCCCATTGAGAGGCAGGAAGGCTCCACAACGGTTTTACAGGCATAGCTGCGGTTCCCTAAGAGGCAGGGCACCACGGCTGCAATAGAAGGGAAGCAGTGAGTTTGCCACTGCCGAGAAGCGGACTCGGCAGTGGCAGCAACTTGTGCGTTTTTTGTTTTTTTTTTTTTTTACGGCGGAGTGAGGCAATCCCCGCTAAATCCTGTGGCGACCCCTGGGGGGGTCATGACCCACAGGTTGAGAACTGCTGGTAAAGGGAGATATATGAGAGGAAAGGTAGTGAGGAGCAGTAGAATGAGTGCACTTATAGGTCAGTAGAAGTATGAACTGATTATGGAAATGGATAGAGAGCCAATGAAGTGATTTGAGAAAAGGGGTTATATGAGCATAGTGAGGCTGACAGATGATTAGCCACACAGCTGAGTTTTTAACAGATTGAAGGGGAGAGATGATTCAGAGGGAGACCAGCAAGGGGGAGGTTGCAATAGTCTAGATGAGAGATAACTGAAGAGTGGATAAGTGTCTTAGTAGTGGGTTCAGAAAGAAAGGGCTGAATTTTGCTGATGTTATAAAGAAATAAATGACAGATTTTAGCTATCAGTTGAATGTGTGTGTAGAAGAAGATGGAAGAGTCAAAGACGACCCCAAGGTTGTGAACCATGGAAACAGAAATTAAGAAGGAGGAATGGGGGAGGTGGGTTTAGGGGGAAAAATAAGAAGCTTGATTTTGGCCATTTTCAATTTCAAATGGTGGTGAGACATCCAGGCAGCAATGTCAGATAGGCAGGCAGAGATCCAGGCCTGGCTTGCCAGACAAATGTCAGGTATAGAGGGGTAGATCTGAGAATCATCAGTGTAAAAATGGTACTGAAAACCATGGGAGGAGATGAGCATACCAAGGGACTGGGTATAGAGAGAGAAAAGAAGCAGACCCAAGACAGATCCTTGGGGTACACCAACTGAGGGGGGGGGGGGATAGCAGTAGAGGAGGATCCACCAGAACCAACACAGGAGATGGGTGGGAAAACAAATCAGAGGAGCAGGTAGTGAGTTTGGAGGAAGAACAAAGAAGTGTGGTTTCCTCATCAGAGATCTTATAAAAGGGGGAAAAAAAGTGGGAAAGGTTGAAGGGAAGAGTTGGGAGTGAACAGGGAAGGAAGAGGGAATGCAGCCGATCTCATGGGGAACTGGCATGTAATCTTGTGGACTGTCATGGAAATAGTCAGCCAAGGTTTGGGCAGAAAGGGAAGGAGGGGTAGGAGGCAGAGGCACATTTGAGGAAAGAGTTGGGAGTTGTAAAGAGACGGTGAGGGTCAGAGGCAAGATGTACATAGAAGTTTTGCTTGGCAAGTGCTATGGCTGACCGGAAAGAGGCAAGCATGAATTTGAAATGTAGAAAGTCCACAAGGTGTGGGATTTGAGCCAAATGCACTCAGCTGAGCGGGCACAGGAATGTAAATAGTAGGTAGTTGAAGACAGCCAGGGATGAGGTACAGTATGCCTCACAGGACATGGAATGGGCAGAGCAAGAACATCCAGAGCAGAGGAAAATGCAATGTTACAGGCAGGGGCGGCCCAAGGGGGGTGCGGGGCCATGTGCGGAGACTCGGTGCGGGGCCTCATTTGCATAAGTGGCCTTATTTGCATACATATTTGCATAATGTTACCAAACACTAACTTTTAGTAAACATGTCTCTTAATGAGTGTATGGATAAAGAAAGACTAAAAGATTTCTACATTACTATAATCCAGTGCCAACCGCCAGGCACATTAGGAACTACTACAAACGCTGCCCATTTAGAACCCATAGCAAACCCGCTGTATCCTGACAGCATTACCAGGACTCACAAAGCACCAGACCCTACCTATCAAAAGGAAACACTGCAAATATTAAACCAGTACATTTCAGAGAATACTGGGGAAAGAGAACAAGTGGCAATGTCAAATAGGAATTACATAAACAGAATACCACACATGCAGAACATAGACCATCACCAAACAAGGAATCGCAATTTAGAAACAGGAAGGCAATAATTAAACTGGGAACCCCAAAAGCCAAACTTGGAATGTACAACAACACTGTAGAAATAAAACTATAAATCAATTTCCTCTTGTACCAAACAAAGCGCAGACGTTAATGATGCACATTTCCCAGAGCTTTCATATTCCAGTTAATAAATTCAAAATAAAGAGATATCTTTCTACCTTTTGTGCATTTTTTTTCAGTTGCAATTGCTCCAGCCACTTTCTTCTGGTTTCTTCATGTTTTCTGCTAACTCTCCATCGTCTGCTGTCCATTTGTCCTTTCTTCTCTTCTAGTTTTCTTTCCATCCTCTCTCTCTACATCTGCTTTAACATACTAATCTTTCTCCTTTTGCTCTTTCCTCATTCTTATTTCATCCACACAAATTTTACCCCTCCATCCTCAATCCCCACTTACTCTCCCAATACCCGGCCAATTGTAGATTTTTCATCCCTCCCACACAAAATATTTTTCCCCTCTCCATTTTACTCTCCCAGCCCCATCCCATTCTAATCCTCCCCCAACATCAGCTCCCTTCTAGTTCCAGTCTCACCCAGCATCCATTCCCTTCTAGTCCCTGCATCAGCCCATTTCCAGTCCTAGCCCCCCATCAACCCATTTCCAGTCCTAGCTCCCCCATCCATTTTCAGTCTGAGTCCCTTCATCAGCTCATTTCCAATCCTAGCCCCCCATCAGCCCATTTCTAGTCATTTCCTAGCCCCACCATCAGCCCATGTCAAATCCTAGCTCCCCTCCACTCAGCCCAATTCCAGTCCAAGCCCTCCCATGAGCCTACTTCCAGTTCTAGCCCCTCCATGAGTCCATTTCAATTCAAGCCCCCACCACAGCCCATTTCCAATCTTAGCTCCCCCCAACAGCCCATTTCCAGTCCTATCCTAGCTGCTCCATCAGCCCATTTTCAGTCCTAGCTCCCTTCCCTCACAGCCCATTTCCATTCCAAGCTCCCTCCCCATCAGCTATTTGCAGTTCAAGCCTCCCCGTCCACTCAGTCCATTTCCAGTCATAGCAATCCCCCAACCCATTACCAGTCCTAGCCCCCCATCAACCCATTTTCAGTTTAAGCCCCCCCTATAACCCATTACTTGTCCTATCCCCCCCATCAGCCCACTTCCAGTCTTAACCCCATCAGCCCATTTCCAGTCAGCCCCCCATAGCCTATTACCAGTCCTAACCCCCCCATCAGCCCACAGCCCATTACCAGTCCTAACCACATCAGCCCACCTCAAGTCCTAACCCCTCCCCATCAGCCCATTTCCTGTCCTAGCGCCCCCATAGCCCATTAGCAGTCCTAACCCCCCATAGCCCATTAGCAATCCTAACCCCCCATCACCCTATTTCCAGACAGCCCCAATCAGCCCACAGCCCATTACCAGTCTTAACCACCCCCCAGCCCATTTCCAGTCCTAATCCCCCCCGCACCCCATTTCCAGGCAGCCTCCATCAACCCCCAGCCCATTTCCAGTCCTAACCCCCCCATCACCCCATTTCCAGACAGCCTCCATCAGCCCCCAGCCCATTACCAGTCTTAACCCCCCCAGCCCATTTCCAGTCCTACCCCCCCAGACCATTTCCAGTCCTAACCCCCCTCACCCCATTTCCAGACAGCCTCATCAGCCCCCAGCCCATTACCAGTCTTAACCCCCCAGCCCATTTCCAGTCCTACCTCCCCAGACCATTTCCAGTCAGCCTCCATCAGCCCCAGCCCATTAGCAGTCTTAACCCCCCCCTAGCCCATTTCCAGTCCTAACCCCCCCAGCACATTTCCAGTCCTAACACCCCCCCAGCCCATTTCCAGTCAGCCTCCATCAGCCCCCCAGCCCATTACCAGTCTTAACCCCCCCTCCCCTTCTCTTCCCTTCCCTTCCCTTCCCTTCTGGCAAATTTTAAAAAAAAAACCTGGCTCTAGCTGCTGCCGCTGCCGCTGCCGCGTCCGTCGCAGCAGCGGCAGAATGGAGTGTCCCGCGGGGCCCCCTCTCCTCGTTGAGCCCTCTGCAAGGGCTTTCAGATTCGCGAAGGGAGAGTGCTCCCTCGCGTCTCTGTAAAGCCCGCAGGGGCTAATGGGAAATTTCCCATCAGCCCCTCGCGTCTAAAGGGGCAGATGGGAAATTTCCCATTAGCCCCTGCGGGCTTTACAGAGACGCGAGGGAGCACTCTCCCTTCGCGAATCTGAAAGCCCTTGCAGGGGGCTCAACGAGGAGAAGGGGCCCCACGGGACACTCCATTCTGCCGCTGCTGCGACGGACGCGGCAGCGGCAGCAGCCAGAGACAGGTTTTTTTTAAAATGTAATTAAAAAAAAAAAAAAAAGCAGAATGTTCTTTGCGCGGGGCCCCCTGAAACGCGGGGCCCTGTGCAAAAAACATTCTTGCTCAATGGACGGGCCGGCCCTGGTTACAGGAGGCTACTGCCTCATCAACAGACTCAGATGACATAGTGGAGGAAAGAGGTGATGAGACAGTAGTGGAGAGAGCCAATGGGTCAACAGCATGAAGATTTCTAAAGAGGTTGGAGGAAATTGGGTGAGACTGAGGCAGGGGGCAATGAAGAGTGACGCTTAGCAGGTGATGGTCAGATAAGGGAAGAGCTGAAGTACAAAGATTTGAGGGTAAGCAATTAGAGAAGACAAGGTCAAGGCAGTGATCATGCTGGTGAGTGGGGGGTAACAGAGCAAAGCTGGAGGTTGAATGAGGAGATAAGGGAAAGGAGCTTAAAAACATAAGGGTCAGAGAGGTTATCAACATGAATGTTAAAATCACCGAGAATAAGAGGTGGGGGGGGGGGGGGGGGAGAGAGATGAGTCCAGAAAGAAGGAAAGCCACAAGTCAAAGTCAGTGAGAACGGTAGTGGTGGACTTGTCAGGGGGATGATAAATAACAGCTATCCAAAGCAGTAGTGGATTAAAAAGGCAGATAGAGTGGGCTTCAAAGGAGAGAAAGGAGTGAGACTGATGCAGAAGGAGGCAAAAGGAGGGGTTGAAATTGGCAGAATGAGAGAGAGAGAGAGAGTAGAAACTCAACACTACCGTCATGGCAAGTGGGACAAGGCATGTGGGAGAAATAGTAGCTGCCATGACAGAGGGCAGTGACTGAAGCAGAGTCTTCTGGGAGGAGCCAGGTCTCAGAGCAAGAAGATGGAGAACATTAGGGATAAAGAGATCATGAATAAAGGCAAGTTCATTTGCTATGGAGTGCCCATACCACAAGGCGCATGAGAAAGGAAGAGAGGATGGGAAAGGAGAGGGATATGAATAAGATTTGAGCAGTTGCATGAGGATCTGTTCTGGAAGTGTGAGAAAAATCTAGGTAGGCCAGGGATGGGATGGATCGGATCTCTCCAGCCGATAGAAAGAGAAGGAGCAGAAGAGTGCAGGAAGCGAGGAGATGGTACAGTGGTAATGAGTGTAAGGTTCTTTCACTTCCAGTGATAACCTGTTTTGTTTTGTTGTTTTACACAAGTTACAGAACAAACTCAGACATTTTGCACCATTAACTGTTCTAGTCCCAGATTACAAGTCAGGGAGGGACTGAGGTCTCTAGTCCCATGGCTGCTCCTTGTGGCCTTGGGCAAGCCACTTAACCCTCTACTGCCTCAGGTACACTTAGATTGTGAGCCTTTTGGGGACAAGGGAATACAAAAGTACCTGTTAGTATATACGTGTAAACCGCTCTGATGCGTAAGTAAAGGGCGGTATATCAAATGCCTAAACCATAAACCATAAGTCAAAAATTTCCCCAAATCAACAGGTAATCCTGAAGATGAGATCCAGTTCTACAAATCCAAATTAGTTGTGCAATCACTCCCTTTAAGCAGTTGAACAAACAGGCCTATGTCTCTCAGCACCCCTTGAACAGGTCTGCTCATTCAGCTACCCTGGTGGTTTCTGATTAAAATTTTCTATGTACCTACTGTGATAGCTTGGGTTCTCTGCAGACAAGCAGGGGGATGAAGGCACACTCCATAGGTGTGGTCTGATGGCACCTGTGTGCCAGGCTCTCTCCTAGCTCAGAGAAGTCTTTTGGACTTCTGAGCATGTGTGCCGTTTCCCACATGAAAGAGTTGTTCTCCTCAGTTTTTTCTGTCACCGCGGTCAAGCTGCCACAGCTCTCCCTTCCTTCATTTCATGGTTTGTTTTCTTTAAATATTTTTCTCTCGCTCATCATAGTCGGCCCACATGCCCGAAATCCCACTTGCTTCCTAAATGCCGATAGTGGCCAGAACATCGCTGTGCTCGGGTCCCCACTCCTCCCAGCAAACCTCTTCATTAAAAAAGAAAGAAAGAAAAAAAAAGCCCTCACAGCATCAGAATGGCAGCCAGACAACTTCAGGATTCTCTCTTCAGCACCAATGGCTACCATATCAATCCGCTTTGCCTGAAGCTGTTCTTAAAATCAAAAAGCAACAAATCCATCTTCCAGACACCACCAGGCAAAGAGCAGAGAATGCTAGATGTTATCAGCCACAGATCCTATCAAATGCAAAAAAACCCTGTGCCCTCTAAAATCAAAATAATGACCAGTCATGCAAGATATAGAGGAAAACAAATCATGACCAAAATTAATATTTTTTGTCGGGTATACTGGCACAGGTGGGGAAATTAAATCCCCCCCCCCCCCCCACTGCAGCAACCCCTTTTTAATATTATTAGGAATTAAAAAGGGTTCACTTAGCTGAGGCTGCAAATGATAATCCACTTGAAAGAAGAACAAGACTGTCCTATCAAAGCAGCATCTTGACCATTTGGATACTAGTGCTTCAGCTTCAGATCTTCCATCATCATGATATCCATCACCAATTAGATGACCCTTGTGCCATACCGATGGAAGACCAGTCTCAACTCCTAATTTACCTTCATGAATCATTGTACTGTACCACTTATGATGCCTTCAACTCTATGGCCCATTCTGCCGCCACTGCCATTTCTGTCAGGCGTATGATTTAGCTTCGGGTATCTGGTCTGTGGGAGGATCTCTATGATTGACTAGCACATGCTTCATGTGAGGGCAACAGCCTCTTAAGCTCTAGAGTGCACGAAGCTGTTTCCAAGGTCAAAGACCATTCCTTTACCATTAGAGAGTTGGCAGCCCAGCCCACAGAGCAAACGTCATAATCCAGACACTGTCAATTGATTCATTACCGACAAGCATACCATTATCAGTATTTTCAACTATTCTACTCACATAGAAGATGTCAGCCCTATTCCAGACAGCGATTGCAGCATCTGTCTGGACCAGCGTATGCTCAATGTCTGAGACCAAGTGAAAGGATATAACCCTCCAATCCAATCCCCAACCCAAAGGCCAACCCCAGTTTTCGACTACATGCCAGTTGAAGGCAGGATTCATTTTTTCAAGAAGGCTTGGAAAGCCAGAACCACAGATCGCTGGGTACTCATCATTCAAGGGGAGTTACAAGGTCTATTTTTCAAACCCCCCCATATCCCTCATCCCTGCCTCAATGTTGTCAAAGTTTCAGCTGAGCATCTCCTCATCCTGAGACAAGAAGTTTCTGCACTCCTACAGAATCAGGTCATTGAGCTACGTCCACCAGAGTGGAGAGGTCAGGGCTTCTACTCCAGATTTTTCCTGATCACAAAGAAGATGGGGGGGGGGGCCTTACGGCTCATCCTCGACCTTCACTACCTCAATCATTACATAAAAGCAGGAAAAAGTCAATATGAACTCCCTCTTGCTGAGCTGCAATGATTGGCTGGCCTCCCTAGACCTGAAGGATGCCTACACCCATAGTTCCATTCACTCCCTGCATTGGAAATATTTTTGCTTCCAATTTATTGGCGAGTCCAAAGTTTCTCTGGCTTATCAGCAGTGCCCTAGGTCTTCACCATATGTTTGGCTGTGGTTACTGCCCACCTGTGTCAGCAGGGGCACTGTGTATATCCCTATCTCCACCTCTTCCAAACAGAGAGCACATTGGTCAATCTAAGCTACCTTGAATCTACAAACAATGGGATTTCTAATAAACATAAAAATCTGAAATCTACTTCATAGCGGCACAGACATCTTGGCAGAAAAAAGTGTTCCTGCCCGTCAACAGGCTTCAAGTTAGTCATTGTCTCAGTGGCAGCTTTATTCATTTCCATACTGTGATGGCACACTCCAGTCTTCAATTGCTAGGACACATGGCAGCCTCAGTACATGTTGTTCAACTCACCATACTTTACATGCGTCCTCTACAATGTAATCTCTGACTCCATTGGAATCAGCGCACGCAGTCTCTGCATGCAAAAATTTCACTGTCCACGGAAGCTTATCAGGGACCCCACGACAGCCTCCGTTGGTAGAACAACCTATCCATTCTAGCAGTAGGTTGACTTTCTCCAAGTACCGCAACCCCAGCTCATCTTCACAATCAATGCTTCAACCTACAGCCGGGAAGCACATCTCCACCTTTCTACACAAGGCTTATGGTTGCTTCGGGAACGTGTGTTGCACATCATTGTGTTGAAGCTCAGGTCAGTTTTCTATACCCCTCATGTCTTCTGGGGCTGGGCAGGCAATAATGTCCTTCTCATGCAGGCTGACAAACAATCATGTCTCCATATCCTACATAAACAAGAAAGGGGGAATGGGCTCCCTTCAGCTGTGTTGAAAGCCACACACCTCTGCCTTTTTGCCCAGTCTATGGGGACCTTGCTCAGAGCAACCTATTTACCAGGCACTCAGAACTAACTTGAGATCCAATATATAAAACAGGTCGCTTTCAGAGTGAAATACAGATCATAACAAAAGGAAAATCACTCCATTACAAAACAAAAACTATGGCATACACACTCTGAGCAGAAAAAAAAACACCAAACCACCCAAGAGGGAGAGAAGGTCTCAGAAACATCGTGCAATAACAGGCATTAGGAACATCCTTCACACCACTGCCCCCACACATCAATGACCATAACACTTCCACCCTCAGAGTGAACAAAATTATTGTTCAAAATATTTTCAATGACAGAATAGCAAAACAGCAAATCAGTTGTTTCTCACTTAACTTAAACAGCTGCCCAATGAAACCACACCGGGTCTTAGTTAGTAATATGATCTCCTGCGCCCCAACGCCTCTCCTTGGCGCCCATTAAGCGTTTCGCTAAATGCTTCTTCAGGGGGAATAAGTAGTCACACACAACTACCAAATATCTTTACAAAACACTTGACCATCCATTCTTGAGATCCAATATATAAAACAGGTCGCCTTCAGAGTGAAATACAGATCATAACAAAAGCAAAATCACTCCATTACAAAACAAAAACTATGGCATACACATTCAGAGCCAGTGTGTATGTCATAGCTTTTGTTTTATAATGGAGTGATTTTCCTTTTGTTATGACGTAACTGGCAGATTACTTCAGCCATTAGCTGGACCCTCAAGAATGGTCTCTGGATCTCAAAGTATTCTGCAGGATCTTTGCAAAGTGGGGGACCCTGGATGTGGATCTCTTTACTATGGCCAACAATACCAAATATCCACTTTTCTGCTCCATCTGACCCAGTCCATTGATATGTGCGAATGATGCTTTTGCCATTTCCTGGAACTACCCGCTACTCTATGAGTTCCTTGTTTCCTCTCATCAGCTGCATCCTGCTCAAAATCAAGCAAGATAAGGCGAGGCTCATCTTCATCACTCCCCCCCTCCCCCCAGTGGCCCAGACAAGCCAGGTTCCCTTATCTCCTTGCCTTGATGGCACAGGACCCAAAACCACTGGGTATGCACCTCTTTCTACTCACCCAACATCAGGGGGCCCTGCTGCACTCCAACCTTCACAGCCTCTTCCTGGCAGCTTGGAAGGTGCATGGGTCCTAGTGGGTGACACGTGCCTTTCTGATGAAGTGCACAACATCACCACAATTTCCAGGAAACCTGCCACTCTGCTGTCCTACAATTGCAAGTGTCCTGCTTTGCACATCGAGCTCAAGAGCATCAGCTGGATCCTATCTTCTGCCCCTTGGCCAAGGTCCTCATCTACCTGCTGAATCTCTTGAAGTTGGGTCTACAACCATGTCTTTTGATATCACCTCTCTGTAATACCAGCCACCCATACCTTGATAGAGGGTAAGCCCATCTCTATATACCCTATCATGACATGATTCATGAAAGGCCTTATGAATACCAGTCCCCCAATATGCCCACCTCTTCTAGCATGGGATCTGATCATCATACTAGCAGAGCTCATGAAGCCTCCCTTCAAACCCCTAAGCGCAGCCTCACTGAAGCAATTAGTGAGCTTCGTGTTCACTACCCTCCTTACATGTAGTTCCTGTATAATCGGGTCTTCCTACGTACACACTCAAAGTCCATCTCAACCAGTCCATAATTCTACCAGCCTTTATCCCTAATTCCTCACGGGATTCTCCGGAAAAGGCCCCGCACTCACTGGATTGCAAATGCACACTTGTACTATTATCTTCATGCAACTAAAGACTTAAACACACCACAACTCTTCCGTCACCTACAATCCAAACAAATAATCATGGACATGTGGTTTCAAAGAAAATCAGCTCCTCCTGGATAGCAGATTGCATTTGCATAACAGAAAGAGATGCAATGTGTGCCTTCGAGCCAATGCTGACTCCAGATCACATTGGACCTCATTGCCTACGTGCCACTGCAAATACAATAGCTAGTCTGTCTTCCATTTCCTCACAAGACATCTGTAAAGCAGCCACATGGATTTCCATCCATACATTCACAAAGCATTACAGTTTGGACTACTCATTAGCACAAAACCTTGCCTTTGGCCAGGCGGTCCTCCGTAATCCCTTCACTTCCTAAGCCATATTGCCTCCAACCACCCAACCATTTTGCTGACCCAGGTTGCAACCTCGCTGCATCTTAAAAACAGCCCTCAGCTCTGGATTCACCTATGGAGTGTGCTTGCATCCCTCTGTTTGTCTGCAGAGAAAGTGTTGCTTACTTGTACAGGTGTTCTCTATAGACAGCAGATGTATGCAGCCACACTCACCTGCCCACTTTATCTGCAAAAAACACACAAACAAAAAACACAGAAAGAAATGCAAGAGGATAGTCAAATATAACCTCACAAGGAGGATAGCAACCTGCCATGGACAAGCCCAAGTTCTCTGCCCCATGTGTACAGAGGTTTTTCCCTTTTTCAACCTTACTTTTTTTCTGGACTCCAACTCTTGCTCCACAGCTATGAAATGAACTCAGGAGAGTGGGCTCTTTCAGGTGGGAAGTGGCATGCATGCTCAGAGAAGTCCAAAAGACTTCTGAGCTAGGGGAGAGCCCAGCATACAGGCGCTGTAGCAGCAGATAAGCATGCAATAAATAAATCCAGGAGTCTTTTCAAGGATCCAAGCCAGTTTAATGTGCACATGGCTCAAGCAATAAGCAATTTCAAAATGGCTGAGCAATGGCTTCTAGTAAAACAACAACTTTTATAGCTTTCTTGTCCATTCTAAGCATAGGCAAACTTTTCATTGGTCCCAGTACCCCTCTCACCCATCTATTGGTCCCGGTACTGATATGGCTACCCAATCGGGACTCTGGTCTGGGCCCAGCACCTGGTTGCCCCCCTTCTAGTCCCAATTACAATGGTCAGTGTCTCTAACTTGTTACTTCTCTCCTCCAAGGTCGCTGAGCTTGTTAAAACATATGGGAAGCAGGGCACTGTAACCTTGCTTTTTGCAGAGTTAATTAATTCCATAGAAGCTGTGCTCTCTTATCAGTACCAATTAGAGCTGTTTTCTGTCTTTTATAAGTTTCGTTTCTGCTTAGCTATGTTCAGTTAAACTGAGTTAAGTTTCAATTCTATGGTGTCATCATTCAGGGGGGTTTTCATTCCTCTGGGCCTAACTACAGGCTTCAGTTACAGGTCAAGCTGCTCAGGCCTGTCTGCTTAGTTCAATTAGCATGGATCATAGGCCGTCGCCTACCACATTCCCCCCTTTGATTATTCTCACCCGCATGTTAATAAGGTGTGAGAATCAAATCACATAATACTAGGTAAAGGTATCACTCTGTGGTATAGGGTAGTAAGTTCACATAGCTAGCATCTTTGTAGCTGTCTTACGCTCTACAGTGTTATTAATAACTGAAGTTATCATTTGCAAGCAAAATGGCAAGAAACAAGGGAGCAACAGGCAGATAGTCAAAGTCCATAGTTTGGCAAGAGTGGGAAAAAGAACTAAAGGATTAGAAGGTTCGGTTGCATCTTTGTTGTGCTGTCGTAAAGCTTCTGATTTAGACAGACCAGCTGTCCATCCTTCGTAGTAGATTGTGGTCCAGTCCGAACAAAACACAAACTGTCAACAATGGGGTGGGCCAATACCCACTCACTAGTAGTATTATGTAAATCAGTCTGATTGTATAGGATAGAATAGTTCAGTTCTTGCGTCTCCCAGGGCCACTGATCTCCCATCTTAGTTCCTCCACAATAGAAACAGTCAGAAGTGTGGAGACTAGATGCTATTGCTCCAGTAAGTTCAAGAAACAAGTTCTGGTGGTGGTATGAGGAATTGCAACGGTGGCTTGCATAGCCTTGTAGAAAGTCAAAATCTAGAACAACTTTTGGATTGGAGAGTATACCAATGCAAGTATAGGAAGAATGATAAAACAAGGTCTGAGTGACCTTCGGTCCAGTTCATGTTGTACTTATACAGGCTGCCCAGGGAGATAAGGCAAAAGTCATTTCAAAGCACTCCAAGGCTGCTATCACGATGAAACAGTAGAGAATCATGATGAAAGTTCTCTGAAGAATTAGTGCAAGTCTTTGAAAAACCAGTGCAATCTGTTGATAATTCTTGACCACGAAGTCTTCTTCTTCTTTACTGTACGTTGACCTGTTTTGCTCTCAGTAGCATGCAACAGGTGTAGCGTTGATTGTAGATCCTCAAGCTTCCACTGTACATGACCTTACCAGCTTTTTGGCAGGAGTAGGGCTGTAGATTCCAAAGTATCACTGTCCTCTGGGATGTCTCAATTTCTTAAAATATCATAGCATAGTCTCTTAGGCTATTATTGCTTCCTTAGAGCAGTTCACTCTTTAGGAGATCAAAACAGTCTTTTCAGAGTCTTTAAACACAGTCTCTTAGAAGATTCAATTTCTTAACACAACACAGTCTCTTTCTGATGATTGCAGGTTTTTTCAGATGCGAGGCTTACCTTCAGATAAACAAACAGTCTTGAAATAGTGCAGTTTCTGAGGGACCAATAAGTCTTAGGTCCGTGCTTGTTGTTGTAGGGTGAGGTGCAATGGAGTCTCAGGATGCTGTACAGTAGTCCAGTGATCAGGTTCAAGAGCAGCTGCTGGCTTCACTTGATTATGATGGGTCCAAGGATCAAATTCTGCGACTTTTACTGCAGTTGGAGTTGACAGGATGACGACATAGGGTCCTCTCCAATGCAGGGCTAACAGTATCTTTCTCCACTCTTTGATCCACACCGAGACTCCAGGCTTGAAAGGATGCAGGGGTGCAGGCAAATTGATGAGTAATCGATTTTGTACTCAGGTATGAAGACTCCTGCAAAACAGAACTTAAAACCAATAGTTCATGTCTAATAATTTCAGATCCTATCTGTCTCATATCTCCTTTTATTTCCTATACAATAGGCAGGGGTTGCCCATACAGAATCTCAAAAAGGGAGACTCCTATAGACTTAGCAGGGGCTAAGTATATCCTAAGAAGGGCTATGGGAAGAACCTGGGGCCACTTCAGGTAAACCTCTTGGCAAAGTTTAGACAACTGAGATTTCAGGGTTCTATTCATACATTCTACTTTTCCTAAATTCTGAGATCTATAGGCAGTATGTATCTATTAATATCGATATCTTGGGCTATACTTAATGGACTTGCTTCCTAAGGTTATCCACCCTCATTCTTTGTACAGGGCCCCATATGCATGCAAGGTTGTAAGGGTATACTTGAAATCTGGGTACACATTTAGACAGGGCTCTTTTCCTATTGTTAGTGCTCTAGTGAGGACTATCAGTTCAGCTTTCTGTGGTGAAGTTTCTGGGGCCAGGGCTGAGGACTCAACTACCAAATCAGGGGTCACCACTGCATATCTAGCACAACAATGTCCATTGATGATGAAACTGCCTTCAGCCACAAAGAAAGTCTGTTCAGGGTTCTCCAGAGGGACATCAGTCAAATCCAGGTGGCTTGAGAATACAGTGTCCATAATTTCTAAACAGTCATGATCAGGGGATCAAGACCAACTGATAACAACATAGCAGGATTGGAAGCTTGACTGACCCTTCAGTTGTATCTGGGGTTTTCACACAACATACTCTAATATTTCAACATTCATAGATTTGTTAGCTAGTAATTTCCTTTGTATTTCATATTGGTTAGAACAGAGTGTGGTACAGTAACTTGAAGATTCTGTCTCAAAGTGAGCTTGTCAGCTTTGCTCACTAGGAGGGCTGTAGCTTGCAACAGCTCTCAAATAAGGGGCCAGCCTTTTGCAACTACATCCAATTGTTTGACAAATAGGCTACTGGTTGTTGCCAAGGTCCAAGAGATTGAGTCAACACTCCTAGAACATTTCCTTGCGACTCATGAACATAGAGACTGTAAGGTTTTCTGGACATCTGGTAGACCCAGAATTGGTGACAACATCAGAGTGTTTTTTTCAAAGATCAAAAGGCTGCATCCTGTTCAAGTCCCCATTCCTCTGGAGACTTTTCCATTCCTTTGATAGCTTGATACAATGTGATACAATGGTTTTTGCTAGCAGCGCAAAATTGGGGATCCATATACAACAGTACCCTGTGGCACCCAAGAAGGCTCTCACTTGCCTCCTGGTGGTTGGAGTAGGAATACTGCATACAGCTGCTTTGCGTTCTGGTAAGGGTTCCAGGCGTCAAATTCCGCTGGACAACTGGAATCCTAGGTATTTAACTTGTTTGACATAATTATGCTTTGGCTCTTGAGACTTTGTATCCAGCCTCATTAAAAAGGTGCAAGAGTTCACTGGTGGCTGGTGGACATTCACTTTCTGAGTTGGTGGTAATCTTGTCTAGGTGAGTTGGCCCTACCTCCTTGTAGTGGGGTCTTGGGCTAAGCGTATACAGAAAAAAACATCTTTTTAAGTCCAGAATGATGAAATGTATAGCTTCAGCAGAGATCAGCTCCAAGAGAATATAAGGATTTTGGTACCACTGGTTGTATAGTTTCAGCTGCATCATTCATTCTTTCTTAGATCCTGCACTGGGCGGTAATCACCTGTCCCAGGCTTCTTGACTGGCTTGAGGGTGACAATGGCAGGGGCTATGTTCTTCGCTAGGCCAGGTGGATTATCTTCTGCCCATCCTCCAGGTAGGGCTATGAGGTTGGTAAGTGTACAGCTTGTTGCTTTGGATGCAGGTGAATAGAACCGCCATTCTTCTTCTTGGGGACAGTTAACACCATCAGGCCAGCAGATTTTGAGTTTCATTTTTTTCTTCCTTCAACAGAGGATATCTGTGCTTGAAGCTTTGCAAGCAGGTCTCGGCCCAAAAATGGAATAGGGCATTCAGGCATATACAGGAACTGGTACATTATTATTATTTTTTTTTTTCTAGTTCACACATGTGGTTCTGCAGAAAAGGCTTTGCGAGAAAAACACAGGGGCTACTGGCTTTAGTATTCTGCTCCTGTATCCCCCATAAAAGTCCATATATTGGTCCCCTATTTTTCAGACTGACTCCTGGGGACCCAGGGAAACTGGAGAGTCCGGTCTGGCCTAGTCTTCATCCATGCTGTAGCCCTCTCAGGCTGCCACTCACGCTATAGCTGCTTCACTCTCGTGCTGAAACACTGTGCTTGGTTTATTGTTTTATGACTTTGCAATCAAGTACTCCCTCGGGAGTCAAGATACGGGCATTCACTTCTCTAATGTCCTTCTTTTTCTATAATGGGCGCACTCACACCCAGTTTTTCACATCCGCTGCTCCTTCGATTAGGAAAAGCTCCACATCATCCAACTAAAATATCATTCACTTTCTCTGTTACATTTATTTTCACAATTCACACACCCTCTGATTAACTTTCATTTAACCATTATGCCCGCAAATTCATCCAGTTCTTTGCAATTTCCGTTCATTAGTTCAATCAAGTCCTAAAACTTCTCAGTGTATAATGCAGTTTTTTTTTTTCAGTTCTAAACAAGTCTGGTCAGCTGACTTTCACTTCTAGTCCGGAGGGGGTGGACATTCCCCTGTTGCAGAGGTGGCTAGCAAACTACTTGGGAATCTGTAGTCCCCCCCCCCCCCCCTCTCCTGGATTCTGTTTCTCCTAGCAATGCTCTATCCAGGAGGTTGATTTTTTTTTTTTTTTTTTTTTTTAAAAGGATCCACTTCTCTGCTGTGGGCACATTAGTTCACGCCCACCGGGGGGGTGACATCATCGGTGGAATGGGCTCCATCCCCCCCTTAAGCACTCTAAACGGAGCTACTTACAGAGAGAGAGAGAGAGACGAGACAGGATACCTAGAAATTCTGGGGCAAAATCCTGATTGGGACAGAGACATTTCATAATCTTCAGTAAATCCCTTACTGAAATTCTTGATCATACTTGAAAAGACACTTATTATTTCTGTAAACATAGGGCAGGCAGGAAACACTTAGATTGAGCACATACATCCATTATGCTTCTTATAGAGAGAACTATAGCTATCTGTCAGCATGTCTCTGCAAAAGAAATTATTTTTTTTAGTTCAGGAAGCAAATATTTAAAAGACATTCCGGATATTTTTCATAAAATACAGTACACCTTTCCCTTTTTTTTTTTAAATACAGAAAAGCTAACTGATTTGTTCATTAGTAACCAGCACAGAGGGAAGCATGCATTCAAATGACTTATACTCATTCATAAAAAGATAAACTTTGTTTTTAAAACTTTTGGTTAAACAGAGCTAGTGAAACCAGAGAAAAAACTAATTATAAATTCATCACGCTTCGATTAAATGAAGAGACTTTTCAAATCGGCAGTCCCTTTTCATTCCTAGGAGAAATTTCCTGCAGTCTCCAGCTGTCTCTCCAGAACCTTTTTTTTTTTTTTAAGGATATGTGGAAGCCACACCCCTCTGCTCGCGGGGAAACAATTGAACTGTGCTCATAAAAAGAGACTTCTCATTCACATGGACAGAGATGCCAGAAAAAAACAATTTAAATCAATGTTAAGTCGTGATCTAATTACTTTGTAGATCAAAGGAAAAACAAAAACAGTTCTTTATCATTTCCTATTTGAATCATAAAACACAGGGCAAAGCTAAGCCCACATATATTATACCTATCTGACCGGAATAACTAATCTTACCCTACACACTATAACTGAACTAAACCCGTCACCTCCTGGATAGTTCTGCAAAGTAACAGCAATATAACAGGCTCAATTGACTTAGAAATGCAGACAGAGCAGAGAATATAACTAAAAACTGTTTGCGGAGCTCTGATGATTAATACAACCTTCAAAACTAAAATTCTGACTAAATATTCTTATTGAATGGTACACAATACATGACCACAGCAGGAGGAACATTACTATCAGAACAAAGTGAATAAAAACAGGTAGAAACAGGTATAATTGTCCTGATTAGTCCAGCAGCAGATCGTTGAAAAACATGCCTGCATAGGGTTAAACAGCACCAAACATTCTCCTGCACAGACACGCCCCCTGTCAGCTTTTTCACTGTGCTAAAACCAACTGGGTGAGACCAGCTTTTTGATTTCTAAAAATGACCGTAGGTGTTTTGGGTCTTCATTCTGCTCTATTAATACAATTTCTTAACCAGTGAACTGTCACAAAGTACTCAACATAATAATCTCACATTTATAACAGAAGGGAAACTCGTGGTTTCAACAGATAACAAAAATCAAATACACAGGACGGACAATACATCAAACGCTTCATCCGTTTCGCGACCTAGACGCAGTCACCCGACTAGGAACTGCGCTAGTCCAGAGTCCACTCTGCTTGGTCCGTGCTGCCAGACCTCTCATTCACACTTCATTCACATAATCATGCTAGCAACGTATCTTAGAATGCATTCCTTTCTATCTATTCTGACTAGTCTTTTTCCCAATTACAAAAAGGATGAGGGTTTCACCCGGCGAATTCCCATGCGGGGTTACTCGGCCCTTCCTTGAGAGCTCTCTTACCAATTCCCAATATCTCGAGATTACAAATTCCAAGTTCCACTGGCAGTACTGCTCTTTCTATTTCTGTCTAGACATACCAAAAACCCAGTCCTGTCTGCTCTGACCAGGCTGAATCATGATTCTCTATAACAACTGTACCTAGCGAATACTCATGCAAGGATTTTCAAACAAAGACTTAAGTCTTACCAAAGTTTGCAAACTGCAGTTCTAACTCATCTGTCTAGACAGGTTTTCAAAACTATACTTACCAGATCTGGTTCCCAAGCTTCTGAGTTGGATCCTGGACTCCCCCGGGTCGGAAGTGTTAGCCAGCTGGACTCAGTGCCTGCCGAGGCCAGGCAGAACTCCCTCCGATACAAGAGGATCGGTGGGCCCAGGGAGATTCCCCTGCGTCGGATTGGCATGGTTCCAACTGGACCAAACCTCAAGGCGAATTACGTGGATTTATTCACTTGAACACTATCCATCACTCGCACTTCCCGGCCAATGCACCAAGAATGTAGCAGCAGATAAGCATGCAATAAATAAATCCAGGAGTCTTTTCAAGGATCCAAGCCAGTTTAATGTGCACATGGCTCAAGCAATAAGCAATTTCAAAATGGCTGAGCAATGGCTTCTAGTAAAACAACAACTTTTATAGCTTTCTTGTCCATTCTAAGCATAGGCAAACTTTTCATTGGTCCCAGTACCCCTCTCACCCATCTATTGGTCCCGGTACTGATATGGCTACCCAATCGGGACTCTGGTCTGGGCCCAGCACCTGGTTGCCCCCCTTCTAGTCCCAATTACAATGGTCAGTGTCTCTAACTTGTTACTTCTCTCCTCCAAGGTCGCTGAGCTTGTTAAAACATATGGGAAGCAGGGCACTGTAACCTTGCTTTTTGCAGAGTTAATTAATTCCATAGAAGCTGTGCTCTCTTATCAGTACCAATTAGAGCTGTTTTCTGTCTTTTATAAGTTTCGTTTCTGCTTAGCTATGTTCAGTTAAACTGAGTTAAGTTTCAATTCTATGGTGTCATCATTCAGGGGGGTTTTCATTCCTCTGGGCCTAACTACAGGCTTCAGTTACAGGTCAAGCTGCTCAGGCCTGTCTGCTTAGTTCAATTAGCATGGATCATAGGCCGTCGCCTACCACAGCGCCATCAAGAAATGACACCTATGGCATGTGGTTGCATACCCTTGCTGTCTATGGAGAACCCCCATTACAAGCAAGCAGTTACGCTTTCCAAGAAGTTGCTCAAAGGTTTCCATAGAAACACCAATGAGACATCGAGGTTCAGCTTCCCTGATGGCTTGGGATTCCGTACCTGCCTTTACTAGAATGTTTGTTATTTTCAGACATCACCATGGCAACAGCTGTTCTCAGTTTTTTTGTATAGCGCTACAAGGCATACACAATGTAAGTTTTTGAAAAAATTTATTTTGTATTTAGTTCACACCTTTCTGGTTCTAGTTAAAAGGCGAGATAGACCTGTAAGCTTTCTAGGGACAGGGAAATACCTACATACTGGAATGTAAGTTTGTACCCAAGGCAATGGAATGTTAAGTAACTTGCCAAGGTCACAAGAAGTGTTGGTGGGATTTGAATCCTGGTCTCTGGGTCCCAGGCTGCTGCTCTAACCACTAGGCAACTCTTCCTCACCCTTTCAATGTTCAAAACACTTAAAAACAAACACACAACTCTTCAAATATCCTCAGATACTTTAGAAATGCCTCCAATATCCCCTCTGCCAGTCCTATCCCTACGCGCTACCACATCTCCACAGTAGTGTCATGCTTTTAAAAATCCCTTTTCTATCTTCAGACACCCTAAGCCTGATATTCCAAAGGCATTTCCATGGTTTGCAGACCTTAAAGTGTCACTGCAAACTGTGGATATCAGCCAGATCCTGCTCTCTCTAGCCATGATCGCAACCAACAGCACACCGGGCCTTCCAATGTCAGCAGTTCCCTATTCCACATAGGCTGGTGCTGGTCCTCAATGCTGCAGCCCTGTGTCACAAGCAGTGCGGTCCCATCGCTGCCACTTTCTTTCAGCAATTTGGGCTTCCCTTGATGTCCACAGATCACTGATGTGCAATTAGGCCTCTGCCAGTCGTCCTCCTGTCCCAAACTCTATGGACAGCAACCTGGCTCTACCCTGGGACTCCACATAATTATGGTTTCTTGTTTCTTAATATACCACCCTTCGATCAAGCAGCAGAGCAGTTTACAATAAAACTCAAGAGTTGGGAAAATACCTGAAAGGAACTACAGATCAAGAAGTTATTTCAGATTTTATATTTTATTTAGGGAATTTTTTTTTTATCTGCAAGGTTACATTACTGTAAGGATGGAAGGAAGTGTGAGAGAAAAACAATGTCTAAGATTCCAGAAGCATTAACATCTGTTCTGTAAAAACTCCAAGTAATATAGACTTACTTCATTTAGTCAGATAAAGAGCACTTGAAACAACCAGATCAAAGCTATGAGCTGCAAGAGCAGAATGACTATGCAGTGCTACAGCCCAAAGATAGTGTTACCTTACCAACTCAGGATATGACAATAAAAGCCACAGATACACAGAAGCTCTCCTCTGCACTCAGTGACTCTGAGCACTGTAAAATACCATTTTCTTCTCACCAGGGCTGGCCCCAGAGTTGATTCAAGGTGTTGGCATCCTAAGCAAATTTTAAACCTTATGGACCTCCCCCACCCCCCAGCTGTCAGAAACTATTGCTTAGCTTTGAATGCCCTGCTGTTTGCTGCTCCCCAGAAGCTTCCATCCTAGACAACTGCTTAGTTTGTCTGGTGGTAGGGCTGACCCTGTCTCTCACACTCTTTTCAGCCAAGAATAAAATACCATTCACAATACAAACTATAAGACAGTCATACAAAGTCTGGCACCAATTCCTCTGCCAGACTACTTTTCACAGACCAGACATGGAGCTGCCTGTAATGCCCATTTAGGTTAAACTACTAACAGGTCAGTCTCATAGGGCTGGGAGCCTAAAAAAGGGAGTTAGGCACCTAAATCAGTCCTTTTAATGCTGACTAGGACTAAGCATTAAAAAAAAAAACAAGAAACTACACGTGCTGAATTAGGACAGGAAAATAAGGCTCCTAGTATTGATTTGCAGTGCTAGGCATCTAACTTATTTAGAAGCATCTAGACATGAGAACAGTAGCATTTACTTATGTTTATGTAGGTTTCTTGATGTCCAGGCTGAAGGGTATCAGAGCGGTTTACAATCACTACAAGCAGGTACTGGATACATTCCCTCATCCCCAAAGGGCTCACAATCTATGTGTACCTAGATCTCATACACTGCCAAACATCAATTTTAGAAAGCTGCTACTTGGATGCATTTATCCCCACTGAGATGCAGAGATTTAAAGGAGCATGCTCCTTATTTGGAGTGGAGGAGTAGCCTAGTGGTTAGAACACTGGCTTGGTAACCAAGCAACCAGGGTTCAATTCCCACTAGCACTCCTTGTGGCCTTGGGCAAGTCACTTAACCCTCCACTGCCTCGGAAGAAAGGCCTGGCAATCTACTTCCGGTAACACTGCCAAGAAAACCCAGGAGTTTCTGGGTCGCCAGGAGTCAGGACTGACTTGAAGGCACACATTGCATTGCTCCTTATTTGGCAGTCTGACCCCTAGTGGTAGTACTAGAGGCCAGAGAATTTTAAACTGGGCATCAGATGAGATGGGAGCAACTGAGAGGGCTTGAGGTGTGGGGCTTGTCGGCCTGTTGAAGGTGTGTAGGGGGTCTTCAGACAGACATGTGTGTACCTTTGTGGGAGGGTTTAGGGGAGGCTAGGAAGTTGGCCTTTGTCAAGAGGATGCAAGATGGGGGGTGAGGGAGCAGGAGGTGGGAGGTAGTTTGACTGATGTCATGGGGGTCCAAAGAATAAACTTGATACCCCAAACAGCCTCTTTCACAGATAGCAGGCCTGACATGAGGCCCTCAATCACCTTGCTGTGGCCAAGAACCAGGGCTAGCCCTATAACTAAGTAAAGTAGGTGATTTCTTAGGGTGGCAACATTTTGGGGGTGGCCCAACTTCTATAGTCACCCTCCTCCATCTCTTACCCTCATACCTGAGCAACAGCATGATTCAATCTATCCACCAGGGCCAGCCCCAGAATTGATTCAAGGTGTTGACCCCCTAGGCAAAAAAACACCCTTATGCCCCCACCCTCTCTATAAATTTAGAGTCCAATTTTGATCGGGAGACATCCGGATGCCCAAAATCTGGGTGGGCTGGATTCTGCAGGCCCAGATGTGCTGCACCTACCCCAGCTAACCCTCCCCATGCTCCTGCTGGAGCCCCGGTGCTGCGGTGTCCCATCGCCATGACACCAGAACGCCATACAGGAGCCGCAATTCCCTGCACCACACACCAAAGTCTTTTCCCTGCCACCCGATCCCCAGAGGGGCCTGCCAAGACCGGGATCGGGTGGCAGGGCTCCTCCTGTGTCGGCTCACCTGTTCAGGAGGAGGGGTTCCTCCATTGCTGGTCGCCAATGTTGGGGGGGGGGGGGAGGGGACTTATTCCACCTCCGAGGTGGAATAAGTCCCCTAGCCATTCTTCACTCACCAGGCATCGAGGCCGTGACCTGGAAAGGCCCTGTACATTTGGGGTTGTGGCCCGTCTCCAACCCACCCACTCTCTGCCCTGTCCCAGCCCCCACTTGCCACATCCAGAGCTCCCTACACATCGGCACTGTATGTGTGAGGAGCTTTGGGGGCAGTATAGGCTGTACATCCCCGTTATTCATAACTCTGGATGACCCCTTTGTTATTGTTTATCTGTGAATGCTCTGCTCTTTACTGCCTCCCAGAAGGTGCCTAATGGTTGGCTCAGCCTGCCCTCCATGCAGCTCTTGCATCTCTACCCTACAAAATCCTCACTGCGGTTGCTAGGCCTCTGTCTGAGACAGCAGCACTGTTCCGTTGCCAACATCTCACCACAAACTGGTCTGTTCTGCGTCCAATATACTCTTTCAAACCACATGGCTCAAGTGCTACCTGCATGTCTGAGCCGCCCCGGGCTGCCGCAAATCACTGCCACAATGCAGCCTCAGTGCCTACATGCTGCTTATGACTCCTGGTCACTCCTCTGTTTTTCTTTTATCAGAAGCATCTGTCTCTTAAATATGGCTGTAATGCTGCTGGGCCCCCCACAGTTGCCAGTCTGAGCTATTTTATGCCCAATTGGGTTCTTTTGTTTCACTGTTTTGTGGGGAAAAAAGAGATTGTGTGTGGGTTGGGCTAGTTTTGGGCTACATTCAACGTCTTTGGCCTCTTCATGCTAACATCTTCTACGCAGTACCTTTTCTCTTCCCAGAAGTCAATGAGGTAGCGTGGCAGCAAATGTACCTGTCTGCATACTATGTGGAAGGAGTTTTTTCAGGCACACCAAATGCACGCAGATGGCAGGGGAAATTTGCAATAGGGCAGCTGCTCAGCCACCATGCTTGTAACCCACTTTGGGGGAAATATTGCAGCCACACCCCGAGCCTGCCATAATCGCCCCTCCCAGAAACCACCTTGAGAATCCTGGAAGGAAACTAAAAGGTCATAGGATGAGAGGCAGCGTGCTACTGCAGACTGCTTAAAGAAAACAGCATGTAAGTTTAAATGGTCAGTTTTCCCAATGAAGAAAGACAAATAGTAGAGCACTCCAGTGGTTTGTACTGGGAGCGATGCTTTTCAACATATTTATGACGAACAAGGAATGAGAAAGTCAAATTCGCAAAAGATACACAATTATTCAAATTTGTTAAATCACAAGAAGTTGCAGGAGCACCTGGAGAGACTCTGAGACTGTGCATATAAAAGGGCAAAATGATGTATACAGGGACCAATATTTCTAAATATAGGTGTGTGATTCTGGGTTCCATATAAAGAATCACTACCCAGGAAAAAGGATCTTGGAGCCATTGTGGACAATGTATTGAATTTGTTGGACCAGTATGCAGCAGTGACAGTCAGAAAAATGACTAGAATGGTAGGAATTATTCAGAAAGGGTGTAGAATAAAACAAATATAACGCCTCTGTACCGCTCCATGCTGCGCTCACCCCGTGAATACCGTGTGCCATTCTAGTCGCCCCATCTTATAAAAGATATAGTGAAAGGTGAGCAAAACCGTGAAAGATATTAGTCTCTCTATAGGGAAGACGTTTAAACAGGAGATGGCTGAGAAGAGATAAAATAGGGGGCTATAAAATCATGATGGGGTGGAACAGGTAAACAAGACGTTATTGCCCTTGTCACAACAGCACTAGGAATAGGAGACACTTCATAAAACTTATTAGGTAGCACAGTAAAACAAACCAGAGAAAGTATTTTTCACTGCATAGGTTGCCATACTTTATATACACACTACACATTTGCATATATTAATGCTCAAGAAATAAAATAATAATAGCAGCAAATACTATGTATATGAGCCTCTCTTTGCTCATTTGGCTTATTTTGCAGGTTGGGATCCTCTTTCCCTGGGTTACTTGAGCTACCTTTGCACTATTATTTCTTTTACTTTGGGTTTTAAACCCCATTTTAAATCTGGAATCACTGTCTACAACACCGCAGCCGACATAGCCTGAGCAACCAACAGAAGCAGCCCAGCTGATTACATTAATTTATTTATTATTTTGTACAACTCTTTACAGTAGAAAGGTTCAAACAGCTAAGCTTTAAAGTATGCCTGGAAATAAGAAATGGTAATCCTTTTTCCCTTAATGTGTAATTAAGCTGTAGAATTCATTGCCCAAGATGTGGTAAAAGCTTAGCGTAGCCGGCTCTAAAAACAGTTTGCTTCTGGAGGAAAAGTCCATAAACCTTTATTAAAGTGGACGAGAGGAAATCCACTGCTCACCTCTGGCATAAGCAGCGTGGAATCTGTGTACATTTTTGGGAACTGGACAGCTACTTATGACCTGGATTGGCCACTGTTGGAAATAGGATACAGGGCTTGATGGCCTGACCTATTATGGCAAATTTTATGTTTAAATTTAAAATGTTTTCACCGCTACCTAAATGATGAATTTATGCTAACCACTGTAGTATGTTGTCTGAAGAAGTTTCTTATTAAGTCTTTTTTTCATTTTCTTCTATATATCAAAAAGAGGAGACATAAGGGCTTTAAAGAAACTAAGCAGAAAAGATTTGTTAGCTGTGGCTTAAGCTATTCAGTTGCCTTGTCTAGAGGTTGGGCTGCTTTTTTCCCTAAACTGTGAATTGTTCTATTTGAGGGACTTTGGGCTGTGCGGTGCTTTTGATTAATATTCTCTTATCCAAGAGCTAGTACATTTAATGATTATCTTCTCATTCTTGTGCAATGCTATTAAAGGAATTTCAGTGAAATTATTTGCTTCACAATGAACTGGGCAATTGATTATATCGCTCGGTTTGACTCCATTTTAAATTTCTGTAATAAGTATAGCAGTTGGGCCTTTTTCAATCCAAATTGTCAAATTTGCTCAGAGCAATACAAAATGCATCTCTTTCCAAATTTATACCCTGAATGCACTGTGAGAAAAAAAAAGAACACCCTCACTCATTGGAGGGGTATCTCTCACTGTGGAATGGGCCACCTTTGGCATCTCTGCAGGTGGGACTTCCTGTTTATTATTAGTATTTAGCCAGGGCCAGACCAAAGGTTTCTGCCACACTAGACAGAAACCCCGGCATCACCACTCCCCCCCCCCTCACTGACATTGTGCCTTCCCAGCTGTTGCTGCCCCTGTCACCACACCGCCCCCCCCCCAGCTGCCATCAATTGCTGCCGCTTTTGCAAATACTGTCACTGCCCGCTTCCCCCCAAATGAAATAGACGGCAGCTTGGGGGGGAGGGGGTTGGAGCAGCACAGTCGCCCATGTGTGCTGCTGCTGCCGCCGCTGTTGGCCACCTACCGGATGGGCCAGCCCTGTATTTTTTCCGGGAGATGTGGGAGTGATAGACCTTACACATCCTTATACATATGTATTTTACAAGAGGCTCTGCAGGGGGAATTGAGCACCTTCTGACCTGGATGTCTCTGTTCAGATTTCAATGTTCTGTGTAAAATGGTCTTTTAAATCTAGATAAATGAAGTGCAGGCCTGAATTTAGGAGACCCACTGCTAAAATTCTCTGCATTTTGAAAAAATGGACCTCTACACTAGGCCTTGACAAATTGTCTTTGGCATCCAGAAGCCAGCCATCAAGATCTCAGTCACTGTGCCCCTCCCCCACCAGTGTATCACAGCTCCTTTAAGAACCTAATTAACCATTTTGCCATTTTCTATGGGAAAAGAAAGCTTCATAAATCGGACCCTTAATGTGCCATTATACAGTACTAACAGAAGGCAGCAAACCTTCTCCACCTCCCACCATCCCCTAGCAGCAAAATTCCTGTGCTACTCTGGGAGTGTGTGTCATGGTAGGGACTGGGTGGGATGGGGTGGGATGCAGGCATTGCCGGCATGTGGCAAATAGCATGGGTATTAGTGGCCCATGCTCGATGCCCTTGGCATTGGCACACTTGCCACCTCCATGGTGTGTGGGGTACCTCATCCTGGGCTGCACTAACTGAAGGGGGGGGGGGGACGGAAGCACACACCCTGAGGTTAGCATGATCCCCTGCATTAGCAATGTGGCCCACAAACGTTACTGGGGTAGGGCTTAGTAAAACATGTCCCAAAATATATTAGGACAAAAAAAAAAAAAAAAGGAAATGTGGCAACAAGACCAAAAAGAGGCCCATTAGGTTGTTGTTCTGAACTGGCTACTACTCCTGCACTGAAGCTACAGATGAACCAGAATCTATGGCACTTGCAAAAGGGAAGCAGACTGATGAGCTTTGCAGTCATTTCCCACCACTGCTTTCACATAATGTGCCAATTGATTCACCAAATATTAAAGCGCACAATGCAGGAAAATGATCATCACCTACCTACGTCAATAAACGTGACAGGGAAAGGCAATGACACAGCAGTGCCAAGACTGTTTGAGGCAGTTACAAGAGCTATATAGTTCGACGCGGGAACCAATGATGTCGGGAGAAGCAGAGACCCAATGCAGCTGCTGTTCCAGTATCCTGAAAAAGTGGCGCTGAAACTGTCCGTCTCGTTTTTTAATCTGAAACACATAGGGAAATATTTAAGCTGTAGTCACATGTTCTTTTCACATCACCTTGGCTATTTAGCATCTATGCTACACCTGGAAAACCTGCGAGTCAGTGCATCCAGTTCCCTCTCTGACCTTATTCATATCCAGTCTAAAATCGCAACATAACAACTTTGCTATAATAAATACATTTTCATAGATACTGCTTTGTCATGTATATTTGTCTTGAATAAATATCATCATCCATGGAGCTGAGATTGTCTCTTATGTGTATCTCATGTGTGAAAGAGCACGGTATACAGCACTAGTAGTGTTATAGAAATAAACAAAATTATTTCTGGTTGAGGTTATCCCATGATCCTAAAATCATACCCCCCAAAAAAAAAAAAGAATTCAGCCCTTGGCCTCCCATCCTTAAATTCAAAAGCAGCACACACTCAGCATCTTAATGACATGTTTACCGTTTCCACCCATGAAATTTGTTTTTTAAAATTATTTGTTAATATTTGCATGTAATATGATATCCATCAAATGCCAACTTGTATAAAAATACAAAAATAAAAAAAAAATTAACACAAATACTTTGAATAAAATAATATTCTCAGATTCTGGATTTTCAAAAGGAACCCAAGTTTATGTACAATTAAACTGAAAACAATATAAGACATAAGCAGGGAGAGGAAGTACTTGCAAGGCGTCTTTTGGGCCTGGAGTGTATTCCTTGAGGAGGCTGCTCCGAGTTGAACGGCCCTTTATATCATCAAGCTAGAGGTGTGTGTCTGGTGACATCATCTACAGTTGCTGGAACCACATCATAAAAGAATCGTGCCTGGCGCATGGCTGCCGGATGCGTGACCACAGGGGTGTACATCGAAGGGGCAAGTCCAAAGGGGCAGATCCTATGTCTTTGGAGCCCCTTCAGAGCTCGACGGAAGCGATACATTTCTTTTCCTATTTTTGAGTATTGGACTTTCCTCTAAGGATTGACTGTTTCCCCTATTCGATGCCGAAGCAGAAGAGCAACAGCAAGTGTGATGCTTGGGAGTGGGGAGAGAGGGAGGAGTGATCTAGTGGTTAGGACAAGGTACTTCAGGCCAGAGGGCCGGGGGTTCAAGTCCCACCTGGGGACAGCAATCTCAAGCCGGAGGGACTGGGATTTCTAGTCCTATAGGCATTCCTTGTGGTCTTGGGCAAGCCACTTAACCCTCCATTGCCCATGTATTAGCGTATGTGTGTCTCATCCCCTTGTGTTCAATGTATCCCCCAATTGACCGCTTTGACCCGGTGAAAAGCGGGATATAAATACAGCTAAATAATAATAATAATAAATAACAATGCTATTTCAATGTTGGTAACTAAAGGCCACATGGAAAAAACATATCTGAGTCCTGTGCTAACACTGGCATCAGGGAACATTTCTCCTGTTGAAGTTTCTTTGAGGTCCTCCCAAAAACACCTCCAACTGGCCCTGCTGTTTTCCTGAATCTATCTTTATTATCCTCTTTGGATTCTTCGCAGAAGTCGAGTTTGACACATTCTACATCTAGAGGTCCCTTGGTCCCTATGTCCAGGGCCGGCCCGTCCATTGAGCAAGAATGTTTTTTGCACAGGGCCCCGCGTTTCAGGGGGCCCCGCGCAAAGAACATTCTGCTTTTTTTTTTAATTACATTTTTTTAAAAAACCTGTCTCTGGCTGCAGCCGCGTCCGTCGCAGCAGCGGCAGAATGGCGTGTCCCGCGGGGCCCCTTCTCCTCGTCGAGCCCTCTGCAAGGGCTTTCAGATTCGCGAAGGGAGAGTGCTCCCTCGCGTCTCTGTAAAGCCCGCAGGGGCTAATGGGAAATTTCCCATCTGCCCCTTTAGACGCGAGGGGCTGATGGGAAATTTCCCATTAGCCCCTGTGGGCTTTACAGAGACGCGAGGGAGCACTCTCCCTTCGCGAATCTGAAAGCCCTTGCAGAGGGCTCGACGAGGAGAGGGGGCCCCGCGGGACACGCCATTCTGCCGCTGCTGCGACGGACGCGCGGCAGCGGCAGCAGCTAGAGACAGGTGTTTGTTTTTTTTTTTAATTTGCCGGAAGGGAAGGGAAGGGGGGGGGGGGCGGATGGAGGCTGTCGGGAAATGGGGTGATGGGGGGTTAGGACTGGAAATGTGCAAGGGGGGGGTGGGTTAGGACTGAAAATGTGCAAGGGGGGAGTTAGGACTGAAAATGTGCAAGGGGGGGGAGTTAGGACTGGAAATGTGCAAGGGGGGGGTTAGGACTGGAAATGTGCAAGGGGGGGTTAGGACTGGAAATGGGCTGGAGGGGGGGTTAGGACTGGAAATGGGCTAGGGGGGGTTAAGACTGCTAATGGGCTGGGGCTGATGGAGGCTGACTGGAAATGGGCTGGGGGGGTTAGGACTGGAAAGGGGCTGGGGGGGGGGGTTAAGACTGCTAATGGGCTGGGGCTGATGAAGGCTGACTGGAAATGGGGTGAGGGGGGTTAGGACTGGAAATGGGCTGGGGGGGTTAAGACTGGTAATGGGCTGGGGGCGGATGGAGGCTGACTGGAAATGGGGTGATGGGGGTTAGGACTGGAAATGGGCTGGGGGGGGGGTTAAGACTGGTAATGGGCTGTGGGCTGATGGGGGCTGTCTGGAAATAGGGTGATGGGGTTAGGATTGCTAATGGGCTATGGGGGGGGGGTTAGGACTGCTAATGGGCTATGGGGGCGCTAGGACAGGAAAAGGGCTGATGGGGAGGGGTTAGGACTTGAGGTGGGCTGATGTGGTTAGGACTAGTAATGGGCTGTGGGCTGATGGGGGGGGGTTAGTACTGGCAATGGGCTATGGGGGGCTGACTGGAAATGGGCTGATGGGGTTAAGACTGGAAGTGGGCTGATGGTGGGTTAGGACTGGTAATGGGTTATAGGGGGGGCTTAAACTGAAAATGGGTTGATGGGGGGCTAGGACTGGTAATGGGTTGGGGGATTGCTATGACTGGAAATGGAATGAGTGGACGGGGAGGCTTGAACTGCAAATAGCTGATGGGGAGGGAGCTAGAACTGAAAATGCGCTGATGGAGCAGCTAGGATAGGACTGGAAATGGGCTGTTGGGGGGAGCTAAGATTGGAAATGGGCTGTGGTGGGGACTTGAATTGAAATGGACTCATGGAGGGGCTAGAACTGGAAGTAGGCTCATGGGGGGGCTTGGACTGGAATTGGGCTGAGTGGAGGGGAGCTAGGATTTGACATGGGCTGATGGTGGGGCTAGGAAAATGACTAGAAATGGGCTGATGGGGGGCTAGGATTGGAAATGAGCTGATGAAGGGACTCAGACTGAAAATGGATGGGGGAGCTAGGACTGGAAATGGGTTGATGGGGGGCTAGGACTGGAAATGGGCTGATGCAGGGACTAGAAGGGAATGGATGCTGGGTGAGACTGGAACTAGAAGGGAGCTGATGTTGGGGGAGGATTAGAATGGGATGGGGCTGGGAGAGTAAAATGGAGAGGGAAAAATATTTTGTGTGGGAGGGATGAAAAATCTACAATTGGCCGGGTATTGGGAGAGTAAGTGGGGATTGAGGATGGAGGGGTAAAATTTGTGTGGATGAAATAAGAATGAGGAAAGAGCAAAAGGATAAAGATTAGTATGTTAAAGCAGATGTAGAGAGAGGATGGAAAGAAAACTAGAAGAGAGAAGAAAGGACAAATGGACAGCAGACGATGGAGAGTTAGCAGAAAACATGAAGAAACCAGAAGAAAGCGGCTGGAGCAATTGCAACTGAAAAAAAATGCACAAAAAGTAGAAATATATCTCTTTATTTTGAATTTATTAACTGGAATATGAAAGCTCTGGGAAATGTGCATCATTAACGTCTGCGCTTTGTTTGGTACAAGAGGAAATTGATTTATAGTTTTATTTCTACAGTGTTGTTGTACATTCCAAGTTTGGCTTTTGGGGTTCCCAGTTTAATTATTGCCTTCCTGTTTCTAAATTGCGATTCCTTGTTTGGTGATGGTCTGTTCTGCATGTGTAACTGAGCTGAGGTATTCTGTTTATGTAATTCCTATTTGACATTGCCACTTGTTCTCTTTCCCCAGTATTCTCTGAAATGTACTGGTTTAATATTTGCAGTGTTTCCTTTTGATAGGTAGGGTCTGGTGCTTTGTGAGTCCTGGTAATGCTGTCAGGATACAGCGGGTTTGCTATGGGTTCTAAATGGGCAGCGTTTGTAGTAGTTCCTAATGTGCCTGGCGGTTGGCACTGGATTATAGTAATGTAGAAATCTTTTAGTCTTTCTTTATTCATACACTCATTAAGAGACATGTTTACTAAAAGTTAGTGTATGGTAACATTATGCAAATATTTATGCAAATAAGGCCACTTATGCAAATGAGGCCCCGCACCCAGTCTCCGCACATGGCCCCGCACCCCCCTTGGGCCGCCCCTGCCTATGTCTGTACCAATTCATTCACCTAAACAAAATTGCCATGATAACTCAATGAAGTCTCAAGTTCTAAGATCTCACTGAAGGATATATGGGCAGTAGTTACACAAACCTGAAGAAATTCTTAAAAAGACTCAGTAGGTCAACTTTGTACATTTTCTGCTGATTCGGTTGTTAAGTTTGGGGAAGTAGGATTCTCGGTTGGGATCTCGTGGGAATCAAATGGCGGCTCAGGAAACTAAATGCCAATCTGTATATGCTACTAGTACCTCTGCTATTAAAGACAGTTTACAGATATCAAATATAGAAAAATTAGGAAAAATGTTGTCAGAGCTAGAAATTTGTGATTTATAAAAGTTTTCCTTATTGGCACAGGGATGTGAAAAGTAAATCCACGGTCCATAAAATCAAGGTGACCAACAGGATGAAATCATAACAACTCATTAAGTTATTCTAGACCGCTTCATTCTGTTGGATGCCAGTTCAGAGAGTGCAGCTCATGTTTTTATTATCTAAGCACTATTATATGATTTTATGGTTCTACAATCCAGAAGTTCCCCCTGACGAAGATTTAGCCAAAACACGACTGTGTTGGGATTCTTAATAAAGGACCGTGGATTTACTTCTCACCTCCTTGTGCTGCTTGGTCTCAATGAGATAGTATGTGTGTTTTCCTGTGGACTTAAAATTTTCCTTATTGTCTTTTATTTGCGGAGATATTGCTTCATAAATATTTCAAGGAAACTTTTGTTGCTCCCTCATGATGAGCAAGTTTCTATTGAGAATTTGTATTATATTCCCTCTAAGATATCTTTGGGTCAGACTACTCAGGGTGAACTCAAGCAGCTTGTAGATAAGGACTCCTTCAATTTAACAGCTTTCCTGTAAACCTCATTTGATGATATAGCTGTTCACACAACCTTTTTGGTGGTTCTTGAATGAGAAGAATAAGAAAACAATTTTGAAAGCCTATTTCAAGAAAAAAGGAGCTCCCCTTCTGTGGTTAACAGGCAGTTATTTTCTGATGTCTCTTGCCCAACACAGGTGAGGCAAAAGTCTAAGGTTTTGGCTGCGGGGTCAGGTGTGGTCTCTTTTTTCCTTCATTTTCCTTGTAAATGTTTAGTTAGAGTTATTTTTGTCCTAAGTATGTTTTTTAGAATCCTTGTCATTTGGAAAAAGTTATTGGCTCAAAAAGTTTATCTTCATCAGTTGGAGATACTTAGCAGATCTTGGGGTTCGTGTTTGTTTAACTAAATAGCAGCGCTCAAGTATACAACAAGCATTGGTGTTTCTTCTTTTTGGTTTTTTTTTTTTGTGAAAGTGTGGTCTCTCCTTGATATGGACTACAAATATTAATATATTTGAGGTTCAGTTTTTTTTCAAGATGGAATATGATCATAGTTGCTTTTCTTGGTGTAATCTTGGAATGTAAATTTCAATAAACCTTATTAAAAAACACATACATATGTAAGTACAACCTCATACACACTGGACATCCCGCCTACTCTGCTGGCCATTTCAGCTGTTGCCAGGACTCCTCCCAGGAATGCTGCACTTCTGAAATAATTGCATTCCCTTTAGAGTGAAATGCTACCTATATGGAGCCATGACTGAGATTGCATACTTCCATAAATCCATATTTTTTTTTATCAGTTGACAAAGGGGGAAGAAGGTCCTGTGAGATTCTTAAGATCCTTCCCCCCCCCCCTCTCCCTCACAAGCTAAGTTTTTTTCTATAAAATAACCCAGACACTCCTCATGATTCTTAATACTAGAGTAAAGAATTTAAAAGGTTACCCATCTCTTCATGCCTCTCACCCAACAACAAAAACCCCCTGCATTTCAGCAGCATTGATGGTACAAATTCTACCTTAGTTCAATAATCAAATCAGCCTTGCTAACAAAAATCACAATACCAGATGAAGAAAAACATAAGCCAGGCCCAATTTTCGAAGGCATTTATATGGGTAACTGCCCTAGTTACCCATGTAAATGCCTTATCCAGGATTTTCGAAAGCCACCTACGTTGGAGTGCCTGTCAAAAATCCCAGATACGTCCCTAATGCACCCAGTTAGCATTGGGGTGTGTTGGGGGCGTTCCGGGGTGGAGGAAAGGGCTAAACGGGTAGCAGCAATTTTTGATGCTACCCGCTTAGCCCTCTGTGCCTTAAAGATAGGCGATGAAAAACCTTGCATATCTTTAAGGCACAGGGGCTACGTGGGCAGCATTGAAAAATCGCTGCTACCCATTTAGCCACAGAGGCTGCCAGCACAGCCCAGATTTTCACTTCCACCACCGGCAAAGTGAAAATCCAGGTGAAGGGGGGGGGGGGGGTTGGTGGGCAGGACTATGTGCCATCGCAGCACATAGCCTGCCAAACTCAAAATCAGGTCCATCATCCCTAAAGGCCAAAGAAACACTCTGGATGTCAGATAATGAAAAATATCTCAAAAAAAAAAAAGAAAAAGAAAAAAGGGCATCAGTGGGAGATTACCAACTCTATTAATATAGACCATCTGCCATATCCTATATCATATCATACATAATGATCTCAGAACACTTATCTATTCCCCGATTCTTGGTTCTTGAATTTCCTTGATCTAAGAAACATAACTGAGAAGACCTGACAAAAACTTAAGGCCTTCCTAGTGCCTTCTTCTACTATTGAATCCAGTGGGCTGATAATAGAAGGGTAAGACTCTTCATACCTTCAGGTTTGTGTGGAATGAGAGGTGGGGAGGGGGATTCAGTGACTCCAGGGGGACACACTCTCTCTCTCTGCATATGGTCTTCACTCATCCAAATGAACCTATTACTGATTTTGGCTGAATAAAACCACCATTCTCTACTGGGTGATAAAAGCAGAGAATTCTGTTCACAGAAAAGGATTAAAAAGGTACAAGATGAGTGAGCTTGGGGATTTCACCATTTCTGACACTAAGGTCTCTTCATCTTTTCTTTCATCTCTAATGCAGAGATTCCTTCTTCCAATGCTGATCCAGGACTCTCATCGAGTTGTTTCAACTTTTGGCTCTTGTAAGGCACTTTATAAAATCCCAAAATACTTTTAACTCCTTCTGCCTTATTCTTCTTTGAGCCCAATGAGGTTATCCATGTAGACAAATTCTACCTGAACCATCAGGAGCAGTGGGATGAATACCCAAGAAACCTTTTAGAAAGGTCACCTCTCATTCTCAGATTCTTTAGCCCTGCAGTCACTTTGAACTTGAGTGCTGCCCCTACTCAGGCAGGTTTTGAGAATTAGAAACATAGAAACATGACAGGAAAAGATCACATGGCCTATCTAGTCTGTCCTTCCATAGCAATAACTACAACAGTCCCCTTTTTTTCCTTTAGAGATCCTCTGTGTTTGTCCCATGCTTTTTTTGAATTCAGATACTGTCCTCATCTCTACCACCGCCACTGGGAGACTATTCCACGGATCCACCACTCTTTCCATAAAGAAATATTTCTGCATATCACTCCTGAATCTATCTCCCTTCACCCTCATCCCATGTCCCCTCGTAGCAGAGCTTGCTTTCAATTGAAAGAGGTTCTCCACCTGAACATTTATGCCACAGAGGTATTTAAATATCTCAATCATATCACCTCTATCCTGCCTTTCCTCTAAGATGTACATATTAAGATCCTAAGACATTCCTCTCACAAGCAACTTGTGTCTCCTAACTTGCAGCATCCTGACCACAGGACCTTCCACTAGAGAAGCTGGCAGCTCCAACCTCGAGTTCTAACCCTCACCTGGACAGGGAAGGAGTTGTGTCCTTCAACTGAGAGGGTATTCAGGACATAACTCCTATTAGGCTATGGCAGGGATCTCCAACTCCAGTCCTAGAGGGTCACAAACCAATCAAATTTTCAGGATATCCCTTATGATTATGAATGAAGTATATTTGCATGCACTGCCGCCATTATATTCAAATTTATTTCATACAGTCATTAGGAACATCCTGAAAATCTGACATGCAGCCCTCCAGGGCTGGAAATGGACTCCTGGGCTATGGACTTCTCTAGAGCCTTCTGCAAGAATGGCAGAGAAGCAACAACAAAGACAAAAAAAATTCTCATACCTTATACCTAAGCATGATGGGCCTGATATTCAGCGGCGGCGGCTAACACATTACAGCACCTAGACATTGCTGCTGAACACTAGACACCGATATTCAATGCCAGGGCCATATCTGGCCACCGGCACTGAATATCCAGGTTTGCAGCACGGCCCAGAAGCTAACTGGTCAGCAGCAATATTGAGCCACTGCCCTGTTAGCTCCCACAGGTAAAGATCGGTATATAAACATTGCTAAATAAAAGCTAGCCTATTTTCACCAGGTAAAAGCAGTGTACATTCTAGTATGATATATATTTTCCTTATCCCCAAAGGACTCAATCTGTTTTGTACCTGTGGCAAGGGAGGGTTAAGTGACTTTTCCAAGGCCACAAGGAGCACCTGTGGGACTAGAAACCCCAGTCCCTCCGGCCCAAGGTTGCTGTCCTCCAGTGGAATTCGAACCTCCATCCCAGGGCAACTTGCCCCAACCACTAGACCAGTCCTCCCTTTAAACACTGACTTAATCACTAAGGCCATAATAAGAGAGACTTCTAAACACCTTAGGGGCTATTTATCAAGCTGTGTTAGGCATTTAATATGGGGCTAACTCAGAGCTCTAAAAACAATTAAATGGGTTGTGTTAACAGCATGCATTAACTGCTTTGTTAAACACTTAGGGCCCAATTCTGTGCCAATGGGACATCCATCCCCGCTAGTCGTGCCTTCCTTCACCGGCGTCTAACTTCTCCACCGGTTGTGCGGCAAACTTAGACGGAGGTGGAGAAGGGGCGGCTCAGGGATGGAGTCTGGGCAAACAGTGAGCAGTCGCTGGCCCTGGATGTACAGAGCTGATTCTAACGTTAGCCCTGTACGTCCAGGGCCGGCGACTTGTGCGGGGAAGTTATTCCACCACCTCCCTGGACATTTATTTTTCCCGGGCCCGGGTGGTGCTAGAGAACATTCCCCACAGCTCGACCCTGGCCTTAGGAGGCCAGATCGGGGGTCGAGCTGCAGAGAATAAGCTGTTTTTTTCCAGCAGCTGGCATCGCAGCTTTTAAATGGAGCCACTGTGCCATGGCAACCGAACGCCATGGCACGGCGGCTCCATTTAAAAGCCCTGAGTTAATCGGGTAGTGCCTGTACATGCAAGCCAGGCTGAATCAGTGTCTCGGCCTGCATGTACACAGGCCTGATCGAGATTCTGATCCCGTGATCCCGCAGGGCTAGATGTGACTCGCGGGATCAGAAATCGCAAGCCCCTCTGAATGTCCAGTCAAACTGGACATACAGAGGGACTGGACATCCAGGATGGAATGAGCCTGCTAACGTGAGAATTCATGCTAAGGGAGGGGAGTAAACCTTTGATTAACATAGGTGTCGTTAACTACACTTCCGTAGTTGTAATTGTTAACAGCATGGCTGCAAACACGGAATGTAACTAATACATAGTAGCAAACCATTGCCCCACATTGGCAGCAAGGTTGGCTTCCCCAAATGCTGGGAATGCCCTTTGCAGAGTTTTACCAGTTATAAGTTAACTTCTGCTCTTAATGTGCGTTACCTGCAAAACCTTAATGCAGGTAAGAAAATGACCAGAGTCACGTTCAACCAGCATCAGCCAGCTACATAAATACTTGCATGGAAATCTGAAAAGAAAAAAAGAAGTAGCACTAAGAGATAAAACCTCTTGGTGCATACCATTGAATTTCTTCTACTGGTCTTGCATCACTTCAATACAAGTCCAGTAATATCCATTCTTTTTTGCCCCAGAAATGACATGGAAAAAACAGATGCTTAATTCTGTCTGTGCCCTGGGGAAAATTGGAAGTCACTAGCAATGCAGCTCTCCTGGTGAGTCCTCAAGGTCTAGTTAACTCCAGGCTATTGGAGACCAATTCCCTGTCTGAGCTCCCTCTCTTGATTTGCCTTCTTCCTATAGGGTAGGAAATAGATTTTATTCACAAGAAGGTACATCACCCAAAATTCCCAATAATTCTAAAAGATATTGCTTAAATCACTCTAAGAATGGAATCAGGGGAACCTTAGGAGGAGAAAAAAAAATCAGCAGGTATAAATTAGGAGACCAAGAAGAGTTCTCCAGATTTTGAATTTTCTTCTGGGCTATTGCTTGGTCTTGAATTATCTCCATTTAACCTATGGTTATCTGGGACATATGATGTTCCAAGCTTTTCATTTTAGTATTATGACACTCCAGGACAGAGCCCTGCATCGTAACTCTCATATGTCTGAGCAAATAGCTACTAATGTGGAAATAGACTCCAGGTTCATACTGGGCCAACAGAGATTTAATAGCAATAGCTGCATACTTTCCCCCCTACCTCTTTAATTTATACACAGAAAAAAATCATCAGAAAAGCAGGACTGTATGAAGACAGAGGTGTGAAAATTGGTGGAAGACTCAATAACCTTCGCTATTCTGATAAACACATTACTAGCTGAAAGTGAAGATGATCTGAAACATTTGCCTCAATATCAAGGAAGAGTCTCAAAATGGGCCTGCACCTTAATGTTAAGACAAAGATCCTGACAACTGGCAAAATCAATAAGTTCATCATGGATGTAGAAGAAATTGAAATAGTTGACAACTTTAACCTACTTGGATCAAAATCAATAAAGGACAAGCAGTCAGGAAATCTGGCGACGCATTGCTCTTGGCAGAATGGCTATGAAGGATCTAGACAAGATTCTCAAGAGCAGAGATGTCTCTTTTCATATAAAAATTTTACTTGCCCAGGCCATGGTATTTTCAGTGTCATATGGATGTGAATGTTGGACAGTGAAAAAGATAGACAGGAAGAAAATTGATGCCTTTGAATTATGGTGTTGGTGACAAAATACTGTCCATATCATGGACTGCCCAAAGAAAAAACACCAGTCAGTACTAGAGGAGATCAAACCTAAGCATTCCTTAGAAGTTCAGATGACAAGACTTTGACTTTCATACTTTGGACACATCATGCGAAGAGAGAGATAGTTAGAGAAAGACATAATGCTTGGCAAGGTAGAAGGTCAACACAAAAGAGGAAGGCCGGCAATGAGATGGATCGATATAACAGCAGCTATGGATGCCACTATCAACAATGAGCTGCCTGACTGAAGATCGATCACAGTTTAGGTCAACTATCCAGAGGGTCGCCATGAGTTGACACCAACTCGACAGCACTTAACATTAGCAATAGCTGATCCAACAACTGAAGGAGTAACAGAATCTGCTCCATCCATTGGTAAGACCCTCACTGAAACCCAGAAGCCAGGTCTGACATCCAACTCATTTTCCTCAGCAGTGTCTCCACTTAACTGGCCAATAAGCAATTCTTTGCTCATCACTGATAACTGCTGTCCTCACAGAAGTAGTGAGGGAGTTATGGGTCCCTCCTCTGAGGTGCCATCCAACCATGCTTGGAGAAGTGTCCTGTATTTCAACTGCAGCAACTCAATCTGGGACTGGAAGAACAGTTCACTTGCCTGGATTGAAATATCAGGTTCCACGAGGTAGTCACCTCCATGCTTCCTCAAAAACAGACAGACAAGGTTGGTCAGAAGCTCAGGTGCTTCCTATATTGCAGTCCGCAGAAGCAGGACAACTTGGGGAATGGGGATGTCAAAATCTCTCTCACCTTGCCCCAAAATGAATTACAAAAAGGAGGCAAATATTTACAAAAAACCCCACACAACTCCATCCCTTAAAGCATTGCGAGCAAGCTCCTCACTAGACCACCATCTTCGGTCATTATGACAGTTCCTTTTATTCAAGCAAATCTCAAAGCATTCTACAGTATTACAGCCACATGGTGTATATTATCCTGGGAGCTGGTGTGACCAGACATACAGATTCAGTGGTAGAGCTGCGATTCAAATCCATGAGATGAGATCTTACTTAAGGAGCAGAAGTCAAGGTATGACATGGAGTGCTGAGGATGTAGTCAGGGTTGATGAGTCCACCATGTCAGCAGCTGTTGTGGAAGCAAGGGATACCCAAAGTTAAGGCACAGCTTGGGAGAATGCTGATGGTTCCAGTCCAAGAAAGATGACACATTGGTGTTGTAGGTGAACAAACTCAAAGGCAACCTGACTATGGAAAGGAGTGGTCTGGCATTAGTGAAGCAGCAGATGTATCACCATGAGTTAGACACCAGCAGTGGAGAACAAGGAGCTGTGTTACTCCAAAATGATAAACCAAAAATAGTTAATTGGATTCACTTTAGTATGCAGGGGTCTCAATGAAGAAGCGGTCACTTTCCTCCCAAACTGACCAGTTATTGGGCGTGAACTTTGAGTTTAAATCCCAGTTACATGACCACAGTCCAAGGCTTGTGTTGCAGGAATCCCGGGGCAAGAAGATGGTTAAACAAATGGAAGTTATGCAAAATTGTTTGAGCTCTGTAGTGAAAGGCCAATTTATGTTACAAGGGAAAATGGAGGCACTGGAAAATTGTGCTAGGAGATATAATCTGAAGATCTTGAGCTTTCCAAATTGCCTCTTTACACCTGATGGGATGTTAAAACTTCAATACAGTATTTCTTCAACAATACCTCAACAATTTCCCTCCCATAGCCTGATCATTTTATTTGGCATCTGATAGGATGGGGAGTTGAGATCCAGAGCGTGCAGCAACAGCTTTCCATGGATAGTTTAAATTTCATGGACTTTCAGGAAAAATCTCAAGAAGAAATTATAGAGATCTACCCTGATAATGGTTTTTGCCTTAGAGGTCAATAAGAAACTGACTATTAAGCTGTTTTGTTGCTATAGGGATTTTCATTTTCTCAGTAGTGGGATTTGGATATTTCTGAACTTACATCAGACAACACAAGAGAGGCTTAGGCTACTTCCCTACTGAGATTCCCATTCAGATGTGTTCTCAAACTTCATCCTGACACTTATTTTCTATGAACCAGAGCAGTGAAAGTTTTCTAGATGGTAAACTGTTGGAAGCTGCAGCTGAATAGAGTCTTCCTGTGTGAAGAGTAGATCCGATAAAGAGAATATATAAAGAAAGTAAATTTTCTATTAGCAGTGGCTGTTTCCTTTGTTAGCCACGAAAAAAGAAAAAAAAAAAAGTCTGAATTTTGGGCTCCCCGATTTCCTTTATTATTTCAGGTCTAATTTAAAGCATTGTACAATTCATTCTATTTCTGTCCTCTTTATCTCTCCCTAAACCCCTCCTCGGGAACTCCGCTCTTCTGGCAGATCCCTTCTATCTGTGCCCTTCTCTTCTATTGCCAGCTCCAGACTTCGATCCTTTCACCTTGCTGCTCCTTATGCCTGGAACAAAACTACCCGAGTCTGTACATCGGGCTTCATCTCTGGCCCTTTTCAAATCCAGGCTGAAAAGTCACCTCTGAGGCTGTTTTTGGATCCTTATGTGTCTCCTTACCATTCTCCTAGATGTATCCTTGTCCTCAGCTGGACTAGATTGTAAGCTCTGATGAGCAGGGACTGTCTTTTATAGGTATCTGCACAGTGCTGTGTACGCCCTATAGCACCATAAAAATAAGTAGTAGCAATTTTGTTTCTCCTATTTGTGATTTCATTTTGTTCAAATGCTCCACTTTGCTTTACCTTACTGGAATATACGTGAATTCAAAATTTGATCATTAAAAACAATACAGGAAATCCTAAGCTCAACCTGCAAGCTTCAGACTACATCTCCTAACATTTCTTTCTAATAAAGCTCCCACCCCGCCATCATACAACTGACAAGTTAGCACAATATTAGTATGAATGCGTTGCATGAAGTTTAGCGTGGTGGGTGAAATTAATCTTGATATGTTTTGTGCAGCTACCGTCATGCTGGCAGCAATACTGTGTTGCATGGACCATCCAATCACAGAGCAACTCGCAGGGACGTTTGACTTCTATTTTGCTTGATACATATTATAAATGACACCGATTAATTTTGTTAGTCTTACCTCAGACACTTTCTAGATAATGGTTTTGAGAAATCTTTGATGTATACAAAGCAATTTAAGTGGATAGATTAAACAGCTAATGGTCAGACAGATTCATGTTATTGACACAATAAAGGCCCCTTTTACTAACACTTAGCTCACGGCTATCTGCCACTCAGCCCATAGGAATAAACTGGACCATGCAGCAGATAGCTCGAGCTAAGTGTTAGTAAAAAGGGGCCCTAAGTACTCTAGTCCAGTCCGGGGATAAACCTAGACAGTCCGGTTTCAGGATGACCATAATGAATATGCATAAGAGATTTGAATGCACTCTCCATTGTATGCAAGTTTCTCGTACATATTCATTATGGTTATCATGCAAACCTCACTAACTAGGTGTGTTCTGAGGACTGGGTTGAGAACCCCTACTCTAGTCTAATTTGCTTCTAAAAGTGAAGGTTATGCTCCAATCCCTCTTTTTGCTACTTAATAAAAAGGAAAGGATGGATGTCTGGTGTCAGTGATTGTGCAAGATACTGCTAAATGAACAATATTCTCTATAAACTTTATACTCACAGTAAGGGCCTAATACAACCTTGTTCCAAAGTCCCTCCCTGGGTACACACAGCCAATGTATTCAAGGAATAGACAGCTCTGGAGAAGGTCTGAGCTAGGCTTCATATGCCATTCAGTACTTACTCTAACAAATATGTTGTATTTATGTAGGAATTTCTTCCTTTGTCCCAAGTGCATACGATATGGGCCAGTTCTCCAGGCTGGTCACAGGTCAGATTTCTGGGTTGATCTGGAGAAGCTGTTGAAAGACGAGATATTCCTCTTTGAGTTGTTTCATGTAGAAAATGGTAACAGCTAAAGCATCCTAAAAACATGTGTGCCCCTTTATGCAGGCATTAGAATGATAATTTAAACTTTCTGAATAGGACAGATAGAGATGGTGCTAATCTATGTAGCTGGCAAGGTGGATGGAGACACCCACTATAAAACCAATTCTTCCAAGCTAAGTGTATTGAGTTAGCCAAGACTCTGTTCGCACAATTTGAACTGACCAAATGGGTAAGGGCATGTTTCAGCTCTGGTGCAACTCCGTCCCCCTGTCGCACCCATCCAATTAGGTATGCAGATTGCCACAGAAACTATAAGCGCCATAGATTCATATAGTGGAGTCAGTGCATTCACCTGTACCTCACGCATAATCATTGTGGACATCCTGCAGACCCAACTAGCTGGATGTGTCTGGAGGACTGGTAAAGAACAGCTGGATATAACTCATGCAATTGAAAAACCAGGAAGGGCTCAAAAATCAGGTTCAGGAAATCTCAAAACAGTTCAGCCTTCTCATTGAAGAACATACATCATTTTTTGTTTTAAAGAGTCCCTACTGAAAATTCATACTGATCTGAAAACTAGTTTTACCATTCATTAATCTCATAGAAGTATCACCTCTAATCTTCTACGTTGCTGGTTTTCTTTCAGATTTTGCATGGGCTAGCCTGGAACACACTGGGTACTTGCTGAAACAATGGGAAAACATTGTGCTTTTAGAAAGAAGGAATTACTTACTGCCAACTTCTATATAGATCCCACAGACCAATTTTTTGTCTTTGCTGTTGGAGTTACAGCTTAAGTAGCAGGTGAAGGTTGTTTTGCCCAGATCATTAACCTTGATGCTTACGGAGGTGTTGCTGTGCTTTTGTGCTGAAAGGAGGTTGTCATTTGTTTGGTATATTTTGAGCTGGTCGGGACGTCCTTTGCAGCCTTTCCCCGGTGTTAGAGAACAGGAGACTGTAACGGTTGATCCAAGTGGTATCACAGAAGCATGACTCACACTGACATTTCCGGTCTCACATGTTTCTTCAAAAGAAAAAGAGAGATGGACATGGTCAGCCTCCCTGTGCATCTGTGTCAGCTCCTTAGAGAATTAAAGAGGAGTTTTTAGCTAAGCGGAGGCGCAAACAATGACTGAGCCATGGATGCTGAGTCAAGTAGGCAAATGTGCTGACGACTGCCGAGTAATGGCCTCGATAATCAATTTTGTTCTGTTCTATTAGAAAATAGACGACATCGACACTCTTGTAAGCTATGAGCAGCATGTGCCATTCAGCAAACAGAATACAACAGAAAGCTAAACCCAAGTTGGCAGATCAAAAGCCAACACAGCAAGATGGGAATGCTCCAGCAGGTTTTTCACTTTTCTAAAATTTAGAAACGTACTGTTTTTCCTTAAATAGAGGCTACAACTAATTGCTTCCATTTTCCTCCACCCTACCGTATGATATCAGGGATTCAGAAACTAGAGAGAGATTTTATTTGGATTAATTCACATCTTTTCAGCACTACAGTTCCTCTCCTCTCCGATCACATTCCCTGACCTCAGTCCACCCCCAGATTCCTGCATATCTGATCCCTCCTACACCCCCTGCCAATTGTTCCAATCCCCCCCCTTACATCCCTTGCCAATGGCTCTGATGATCAATGAAATTAACTTCTCCCACCCTCCAAGATAATCCCCCCCCCCCCAACAATAACCTTCCCTGAAGCCTCCTCAAGAAGCACCTCCTGAACTTTTCCCCGACTTACTGGGGTCCTTGGTGCCTAGCAAGGCCCACTCACTCCTGCTTGTTCTGTACCCAGATAAATGGTGCCAAGGACCCCAGTGGTAAAGCACACAGTACTACAAGATTACTGTTAGAGGAGATTTGTGTTTTTAGATCTGGGAGCAGAACAAGCAGGAGCGAGTAGGCCTCGTTCCTACACCCACTAGACACCAGGAACCCCAGTAAGGCTGGGAAAGGGATCAAAGGGCAGGGGCTCATACTGAGGGAGGGGGATAGTTCATTTCATTGATCACCGGAGCTATTGGCGGAAGGAGGGGTGAGGGTTAAACATTGGTCATTGTGTGGGAGTCAGGGGTCCTTAAATACTAAACCCCCCTGAAATCAATATAATAACCAAAAACAAAAAATTCCAGGAAAAAACAAAGAACCCCCTAAAGCAAAACCCTGATACAAAATACTTTTTTTGTCGGAATATGGCAACAAAGTACCGGGAATTCAGTCCAGGTACCACTGTGGCAATTCCTTTTATTAAAGATATGGATAAAAAAAAATTTTCAAAAATCCAAAAGACTTAGCTCATATTCGTGCTGCTCCCCGCACTGCCAAATTTCGCCAGCCAAAACTCGATTGGGAGTCAGGGGTGGCATCGAGGTTGGTGGAGATCAGGGTGGGCCTCTTGACAGCTACCCCTGCCAGCAGGTACTTGTATGTGCCTGGGGCAGCTGTAATTGCTGATGTCTTCACTTTTCCTTGCAGATACGGATTCCCCGTTTCATAGAGAGAATCCACATCTATGTCGGAGGCTCGCTCAAGCCACTCCATTTCTACACCCTCGCCATGCCTCCGGTGACCACTCCCACATTAAAAAAAAAAACAAAAAACCACAACACTATTCTAAAATGCCACTTACATGTGCATGCCAATCTACACATACAGATGCTGCTTGTAGAAGTGGAGATTCTTCTAAAACAATCCCGTTAATGCATCTTTTCTGTTCACTAGATTTACTTTTGTTTTATTGTACCCTGACTAAAGCTTTAGATAATGCAGGCTATATATTTTTTAGTAAATAAAATAGTAAATGAGCTGCTTTGCATGATTTTGCCTTACAGCATTCATTACTAAATGATTTGAATAAACATTTGCACATAGCAGACCACAGGTAAAGGTTTCCTACTATAGAAGCCATTTCTTGTGAATGTTTTTCTCAAAGAGTAGTTTCACTCAACACAAAAATTTAATAACTTAAAAAATGCTGAAATCAGGTCACAGTCTTTCTATGTAGTGTATTTTAAAACACATAAAATTAGAAATATAAAATCAACATTCAGATGAAATTCAAGTAACTCATACGATACAGACATACAAACTAAAATTGTCTGTTAAAGTAGTTTTTATAGGACTGCTGTAACACAGCAAAAGCTAAAAATATGGTAAAGAGAATCAGCTCTGAAAATTGCAATATATTTAAGCCACTGGAAACAGACAGGTCTAACTTTTTTGCAAAAGCATAAACAACTGAATTTCACTATGCAACGCTCAAAAACAGGCTCTTCCAACAAACAAACCACCACATTAAAAGCCCTCTATTGCTCTTACTTTGTCACCAGTTCCTTAATGAAAGCATTTCTATCAGGGCATTTTGGCTTGATCACAATTCCCTTTGATTTCATTATCAATCCATTCTATTAGAAATATACTCATTTTCCACTTTTGAGTGCAAAAAACATGAGTATCAATATTTTTTCCAACATGGATGCTGCTCTCTTCCAGCATGGCTTTCTAAGAATCACAGAAGCCTCCCTATGTTAAACTAAATTTCTTAATTTTTTATCTGGCAGCACAATTAGCACAGCATTTCAATAATCTTAAAATGATTTAAAACCAAAACTCTTAAGAAATGTTTAGCTTAGGCAAAGGCCAAGGCCTCTCAATCATGGTTTCTAAAGGGCTTTCCATGGCACATCTAACAATTTTTCAAAATTCTTGGCCTTTTCAGAGGGTCTACGGATCTTATTAAATTTTTATGGCAGACATGGGATACAATAAATCCCAATTGCCAAAAATTAATAGTTTCAAGCTAAATAGAGAAAAAATGCTAACAAATAACCAGGCTGAAATCTTCAGTGTTCCTGACTCTTGTTTAGCTGAGGTTTAAGGTAAGTCCTTCTCCACTAGCATAGACTGCTGGATGTCATCTGTATAGAGGTTGCCTTGTATACCAAACTTCTTTTTAATGTAAAAAATATTGCTCTTAGAATTTCATTGCATATTAATTTTCAGAAGGAAATAATCTACTAGACATTTTCTACATTACGACACTAAAGAATGCTGCCAATTACTAAGGTAGATATGGATGCCCTTTAGAGAGAAAAGACAGTTTTCAGTTCTGTTTTTTTTAATAAAAATACTATATAAAATTAATATTGCATGCTTTATACTTAAGGGTATAATAATAAAAAAAGTCATTTCACTTAATGCTTTTTGGATTAGACCTGTATTCTGCATACACTTTGAGGTCTACACAATTTCTTTATCTTTATTCATTGCTTGATATACCGCCCAAGCGTGTGCGTCAGGGCGGTGTACAATATAATCAATAAAAGCAGGAAAGGAAAGGAACGCCATTATTTAGACAGGACAGGAAGAGGTGGAGAAAGACAATTGAGCAGGAGAGAGATAAGTCAAGAAAGATACCGGTGGAGAAACCAGTCTTAAGGGTCTGGGAGATCAAAGGCCTGCTGAAAAAGATGAGTTTTGAGTGAGCACTTAAATCTCTGAAAGGATAGCTCAGTGCGGAGAGCAAACGGAAGTGAGTTCCAGAGGGCTGGGGCCAGAAAGTAAAAGGTGTAATGACGTATTGTTTCTAGGTGAGATGAGGATGGGGCAGGGAGATAGAGACGGTAACCATGTGCCGAACGAAGATGATGGGGGGGAGGGGGGAGGCTGTAGATGGATGGAATCGGCTAAATACTGAGGAGAGCCGATGTGCAATGCTTTATGGACGAGTATGAGAATTTTGTAATGGAAACAGAAGTTAAGTGGGAGCCAGTGTAAACGGAGAAGGAGGGGAGTGATGTGATCACAGAGGGGAGGAATAGGTGAGCAAACGTGCAGCCGTATTCTGGACCAGTTGGAGACGCCGAAGCTGATATTGTGGAAGACCTGCTAAAACGGTATTGCAATAATCCAACCTTGAGAGTACTAGAGAAATGACTAAAGAGGTGAGAGAGGAGGGAGGGAGAAAAGGGTAGACAGCTCGGATCTGACGTAGAAAAAAGAAGGAACGACGGATAAGTGAGGAAATATGATGGTGAAATGAGAGGGAGACATCAAGGGTGACTCCAAGATAGTGGAGGGAAGAGACTAAAGGAATAGGAGTAGAGAGAAAGAGGAGAACAGGTAGGCGGAGATGTGTTAAAGTAGAGCCAAAGTGCAGCTGATTTGGAAGGGTTAACGTGAAGAAAGTTATTGTTGATCCATGTAGCGACACGGGTGAGGCAGAGGTTAAGGGCAGAAAGGTCCGGAGAGAGGGAGCTTGTGTGGTGAACAAGAAGAATGTCGTCAGCATAGAAGTATCCGGAAATCCCTGACTGTTGAACAAGGGCTAGAGGGGCAAGAAAAATGTTGAAAAGAAGAGGAGCAAGAACTGAACCCTAGGGAACCCCGCATAGAAGAGGTAGAGAAGAGGAGGTGGTCGAGCTAGTCTTTACTGAGAAAGTGCGAGAGGAAAGAAAAGAGAGAAACCAAGCAAGGACAGACCTGCGGATTCCAAGGTCAGCCAGCCAAGTTAGAAGAGTATGATGGTCCACAATATCAAAAACCGAGGAAAGGTCTAGGGTCACCACAAGGGAAAGATCACCTCGGTCGTGGGCTTGATGGACTTCACTCATAAGGGAGGTGAGAATAGTTTCAGTACTGTGACCCGTACGAAACCCGGGTTGACGTGGGTGAAGAGAGAGGGTAGAGTCCAGATGAGCAGAAAGCTGAGCGAACACTAGTTTTTCCAGTATTTAAGACAGAAAGGGAAGGTTTGATATGGGACGCCAGTTAGCTGGTGTGGAAGGATCAAGGGAAGGATTTTTTAGAAGTGGACGGATAAGGGCATGTTTCCAAGCTGAAGGGAAGACACCAGAGGAAAGGCTGTTAAAAATGTGAAGTATGTAGGGAAGCGGTGTAAGGGAGGGGTCAGACAGCCAGGAGGAGGGTATGGGGTCAAGAAGACAGGTGGTTTTGTGGGCGGTAGCAATGGCCTTGGAAAGCTCTGCTGAAGTGATGGGCTGAAACATACTCCAGGTATGAGGAAATATCTTGTCAAGAGGGGGGGGGGGGAGGAAAATGCGGAAAAAGGGGAGTGAGGTAGAGGAGGAGGAGACAGTGGTGGGGGACAAGATAGAAAAGTAGTGCAAAGAGATGTAATTTTCCCGGAGAAGAAAGAAGCAAGGGAATCAGAATCGGGCGCATTGGGGGGAAATGTGGAGATTTCAGAGGAAGTGGATAATGCAGAGATGGAACGGAGAACTCTGAATAGTTGTGAGGAATTGGGACGGCGGAGATACGATCAGAGTAGTATGAACATTTAGCCTTGGTGATCATTTCACGATATAATGCTTGGGCAGCATGGAAGGTAGTGAAGGAACAAGGGGTAGGGTGGTTACGCCATGCCCATTCCGCATGGCGAAGATGTGTCCGCTGGAGATAAAGACCAGGGTGAAACCATGGATGATAGGACTGAGGGCAAAATGAAGGAAGGGAACGGAGGGGAGCAAGTTGATCTAGCGTAGTAGTGAGGGTGGAAGTCCAGAGATCTGTTTGTTCAAAGAAAGAGAGAAAAAGGGAGGAGGAAAAAAGGGAGTCAGCGGGGGGAAATTTCTGATGAGTTAAAGGAGTAATGTGGCGTTTAAGCCCAGGAGGAAGTGAATGGGAGTGGGATGGTGGCACGTGAAGAGGTGGAGGAACAATAGAGAAGAAAAGACAGAAATGGTCAGATCACAGTAAAATAAGTGAGGAAATGCAAACTGGGGAGATTGGAGAGGCCACAGGGGTGCAGATCAAATCTAAGGTATGCCCAGCAGAATGCATGGGGCACGAAACATGCTGGACAAAAGAAAGGTCATCTAATAAGGATAGCAGAGATCGATCCTTTAGACAAGAAGGGGATTCGGAGTGGATGTTAAAATTGCCGAGAACAACAAGGTGCGGGGACAGGAAAGAAGCTTCAGAAAGTGAACTCAGGAGAGTTTCCCAAAGGTCTAGACGCATAGATGGGGGAGCATAGACAAGAAGAAAAGAAGTGGAGGGCGGAGGGCCATGGTGGACAAGGAGAGCCTCAGGGTAGGATGGAGGGGAGGTGGCAGTACTGAAGTGAAGGGTAGACCGATGAATGACTGCCACACCTCCACTGCTACGGTTGCAGTGAGGCCGGTGGAAGGTGGAATAACCAGGTGGGAGACAGCGGTGAAGGATGGCATCCTCACCCTCCTGGAGCCATGTCTCCGTGAGGAAGAGGGCATCTAAGGAATTCTGGGTGAGGAAGTCATGTATTAGGTGGGTTTTGTTCCGAAGAGAGCGGCAGTTTAAGCAGGGGCGGCCCAAGGGGGGTGCGGGGCCATGTGCGGAGACTCGGTGCGGGGCCTCATTTGCATAAGGTGCCTCATTTGCATAAATATTTGCATAATGTTACCATACACTACTAACTTTTAGTAAACATGCCTCTTAATGAGTATATGGATAAAGAAAGACTAAAAGGTTTCTACATTACTATAATCCAGTACCAACCGCCAGGCACATTAGGAACTACTACAAACACTGCCCATTTAGAACCCATAGCAAACCTGCCGTATCCTAACAGCACTACCAGGACTCACAAAGCACCATACCCTAACTATCAAAAGACAACACTGCAAATATTAAACCAATACATTTCAGAGAACAATAATACATGACCTACTGGGGAAAGAACAAGTGGCAATGTCAAATAGGAATTACATAAACAGAATACCTCAGCTCAGTTACACATGCAGAACATAGACCATCACCAAACAAGGAATCACAATTTAGAAACAGGAAGGCAATAATTAAACTGGGAACCCCAAAAGCCAAACTTGGAATATACAACAACACTGTAGAAATAAAACTATAAATTAATTTCCTCTTGTACTAAATAAAGCGCAAAAATTAATGATGCACATTTCCCAGAGCTGACATATTCCAGTTAATAAATTCAAAATAAAGAGATATTTTTCTACCTTTTGTGCATTTTTTTTCAGTTGCAATTGTTCCAGCCACTTTCTTCTGGTTTCTTCGTGTCTTCTGCTAACTCTCCATCTGCTGTCCATTTGTCCTTTCTTCTGTCTTCTTGTTTTTTTTTCCATTCTCTCTCTACATCTGCTTTAACATACTAATCTTTCTCCTTTTGCTCTTTCCTCATTCCTATTTCATCCACTCAAATTTTATCCCTCCATCCTCAATCCCCACTTACTCTCCCAATATCCGGCCAATTGTAGATTTGTCTTCCCTCCCACGCAAAATATTTTTCCCTCTCCATTTCACTCTCCCAGCTCCATCCCATTCTAATCCTCCCCCAACATCAGCTCCTTTCTAGTTCCAGCCCCACCCAGCATCTGCTCCCTTCTTGTCCCTGCATCAGCCCATTTCCAGTCCTAACGCCCCCACAGCCCATTACCAGTCCTAACGCCCCCCACAGCCCATTACCAGTCCTAAACCCCTATCAGCCTACTTGTAGTCTTAGCCCCCCCATAGCCCATTACCTGTTGTAACCCCCCATCAGCCCATTACCTGTCCTAACCCCCCACAGCCCATTACCTGTCCTAATCCCCCCATCAGCCCACTTGTAGTCGTACCTCCCCATAGCCCATTACCTGGTGTGACCCCCCCATAGCCCATTACCAGTCCTAACGCCCCCCACAGCCCATTACCAGTCCTAACACCCCCCACAGCCCATTTCCAGTCTTAGCCCACTGCCCCATAGCCCGTTTCCAGTCCTAATCCCCCCATCAGCCCACTTGTAGTCATAGCCCCCCATAGCCCATTACCTGTCATAACTTCCCCCATCAGCCCATTTCCAGTCTTAGCCCCTCCATAGTCTATTACCTGTCCTAACCCCCCATAGCCCATTCCCAGTCTTAACCCCCCCATCAGCCCACTTCCAGTCCGAATCCCCTATAACCCATTACCAGTCCTACCCCCCCCATCAGCCCACTTGTAGTCGTAGCTCCCCATAGCCCATTACCTGTTGTAACCCCCCCCCCCCATAGCCCATTACCAGTCCTAACGCCCCCACAGCCCATTACCAGTCCTAACGCCCCCCACAGCCCATTACCAGTCCTAACGCCCCCCACAGCCCATTACCAGTCCTAACCCCCTAACAGCCTACTTGTAGTCCTAGCCCTCCCATAGCCCAGTACCTGTTGTAACCCCCCATCAGCCCATTACCTGTCCTAATCCCCCCATCAGCCCACTTGTAGTCGTACCTCCCCATAGCCCATTACCTGTTGTAACCCCCCCATAGCCCATTACCAGTCCTAACGCCCCCCACAGCCCATTACCAGTCCTAACGCCCCCCACAGCCCATTTCCAGTCTTAGCCCACCGCCCCATAGCCCGTTTCCAGTCCTAATCCCCCCATCAGCCCACTTGTAGTCGTAGCCCCCCATAGCCCATTACCTGTCATAACTTCCCCCATCAGCCCATTTCCAGTCTTATCCCCTCCATAGTCTATTACCTGTCCTAACCCCCCATAGCCCATTCCCAGTCTTAACTCCCCCCCCCCCATCAGCCCACTTCCAGTCCGAATCCCCTATAGCCCATTACCAGTCCTACCCCCCCCCCCATCAGCCCATTTACAGTCCTTACCCCCTCCCTCCCTCCCCATCAGCCCATTTACTGTCCTTACCCCCCCCCATCAGCCCATTTACAGTCCTTACCCCCCCTTCCTCCCTCCCCATCAGCCCATTTACAGTCCTTACCCCCCCCATCAGCCCATTTACAGTCCTTACCCCCCCTCCCTCCCTCCCTCCCCATCAGCCCATTTACAGTCCTTACCCCCCTCCCTCCCCATCAGCCCATTTACAGTCCTTACCCCCCATCAGCCCATTTACAGTCCTTACCCCCCTCCCTCCCTTTCTTCCTCCCTCCCTCCCCATCAGCCCATTTACAATCCTTACCCCCCCTCCCTCCCCATCAGCCCATTTACAGTCCTTACCCCACCCCGCCCCACCCCCTCAGCCCAGCGAATTTTAAAAAAAAAAAAAAACCCGAAACCGGCTGCTGCTGCCCCTGCCGCCGTGGCAGCGGCAGAATGGAGAATCCCGCGGGGCCCCCCTGTCCAGCAGTCTTCTATGCGGCCTCAGCGGGGGCTTTTCAGTGCCACGCGATGGTTTTGTTTCCCTTTCTCGCGACTCTGTTAATCCCGCCGCGGGGCTGATGGGATTTCCCATCAGCCCCGCGGCGTGATTAACAGAGCTGCGAGAGGAGAAGCTCTCTCTCTTCGCGCAGCTCTGACAGCCGACGGAGGCCGCATAGAAGACTTCAGGACAGGGGGGCCCCGCGGGATTCTCCATTCTGCCGCTGCCACGGCGGCAGCAGCAGCAGCAGCCGGTTTCTGGTTTTTTTTTTTTTTTTTTAACTTAGCTGGGCTGATGGGGGGGGGGGGGGTGGTAAGGACTGTAAATGGGCCCCTCTCCATTCTGCCGCTGCCACGGCGGCAGCGGCAGCAGCAGCCGGTTTCTGTTTTTTTTTTTTTTTTTAATTTAGCTGGGAATCTGGGATGCAAGATGTTTTTTGCGCGGGGCCCCCTGAAACGCGGGGCCCTGTGCAAAAAACATTCTTGCTCAATGGACGGGCCGGCCCTGAGTTTAAGAGGGCAAGTGAAAGGGAGAGGAGGGGGGACAGCTAGAGGCGAAATGGTAGAGAAGCTACGGTTCAATTGCACTGAGCAGCAGTCTATAAGATCTCCTACATGACGATGCAGAGTTCCGGGGAGAGAAGTACGAAATGTGGAGGGGCGGTGGCCCCAGTGAACTGGAATAGCGGCCATGGAGTCAGCAATAGTGTGGAGCCCGCTGACGACAAAAAGAAGAAAGAGAGGAAATTCCAATATGTAGAAGCAGGAGAAGAGGGGGGGGGGGGGGAAGTGATCTGTACGAGGGACAAGCTAGATAATAAGTACCTTGGAACCAAAGTGCTGAGTACCGTTGGCAGAGGACCCAGGGTTAATTTGAAATAGGGTTATCAGAAGCAACTGATTTATTCACAGATAGACAGACAAGAATCTTTAAATCTAACTATTAAACTCAAGCATTAACTTTGCTGTAAACATGCTGACTTCCATGCATACAAGAAGCACTTATCCAGAGAACAGCACCTGTTATCTGGATAAATACTGCTGGCTGGGGGGTGTTTGGTGATACTCAGAAAGTAACATAGTAAATGACGGCAGATAAAGACCAGTATGGTCATCTAGTCTGCCTAGTAAGATGGCAGGAGTAGGTGCACCTGCCACTCTGTGCAGACCACCCTCCCCATGTCTTTGTTTAGGGGTGAACCCACCGCTCCATGTAGAACACCTCTATTTGTTGAGAAATTAGATGGTTCAGTTTATTTTGATTTTATCCCATTGCTGTAAAAGGGATCCACTGTGTCTGTCCCATGCCATTTTGAATTCCGTCACTGTGTTTGCCCCCACCTCTTCCATCAGGAGGGCGTTTCAAGCATCCACCACCCTTTCAGTGAAAAAGTATTTCCTGACATTGCCTTTCAATTTACCCCCTTGCAGCTTCATGTTATGCCCTCTAGTTTTACAGCTTCCCCGTCTTTGGAAGAGGTTTGTTCATTATTTCTCTTTAAGTAATTAAAGGTCTGAATCTTATCTCCCCTATCCCTCCTCTCCTCCAAAGTGTACATATTTAGGTCGTCAAGTCTCGTCTCATAAGGCTTCTGACGCAGGCTCCAAATCATTTTGTCACTGAATTTTAAAAGTGTCAGAGCAGTACGTGCGCAGAGTAAAGGCAGAGTGCCAAATTCTTTGGATAGCAGTGATGTACAGTATAGTCCTCTATTCTGATAAATTCAGATGGATAGAAGACATATCCAGATTTTTATTAACCAACATAGTTGGTGTTGAAATAAAATGCTGACTATAATGGCTGAATGTTGGCCCATGTAATTTTTAGTCTAAAAGTGTGATATCATTGTAAGTAGTAAAGCTCTGTAAAACTACATAGAGTTTTTAGTTAAAAACCATTCTGAGTCAACATGTGTTAAGCCATGGAGGAACACTGGAATCTTTGTGTTTTGGGGCTTTCTATATTAGCCCAAATACAAAATTATCCTAGCCTGTAAACTGAATTAAGGTGTGCTAGTCATCTGAATCTATGACCTCAGTTAAGGCTGGCAGCGGCACAGATCTTTCTTATGGTATAGACAGTTCAAGGTCCTGTAATGCACCTCTTAGGTGTTACTCTGTAATGGAATACTTGTCTAGATACCCTACAGTTATGCTGTACGTGCTGCTTAGTCACTGGTTGATCAGATTGAATGGTTTCATTATTGCTTTGTTTCTGGATGGAATGGAATGGAATGGTTTTCTCATAATTGCTTCTTTTTCAGTTAACAAGTGTGAATCAGCTACCTCAGGTGTTTTCCAAGTAAAAGACAATGGGGCACTGAAGGATTGTTAAGAGAAAACACTAACCAAATGGTTTGAATGGCATTACTAGCTGTTAAAAACAATGCCTCTCTCTCATTACCTTAAAATATAAAGTTTGCCTGTTTGACTTTATTGCCTCTTCTTTGGGTCTTATTCAAAGGTCTCCTTTTTAGGTTCTCATATGGTCCTCAAGGGCCACCTAGCCAGTTGTGCTTTCAGGACACCTTGATGAGACAGTGCATGCAAATATCTCATGCATATTCATCTCCATTGTAAGGAAATACAACTCTCCCATATTCATTGTGTATTTTAATATACTAGATGGATGCTTCACAAGGGCTTCTAATCAGGACCTTTCACAGTCAGTACATAGTTCCCCTACATAAATGAATCCAGGATACATTTCTCACAGGTAGTCAATTTCCCTTCCTCAGCTGATCTGACCCTCTGTCGTGCACACTATAGCCTAGGGCTTTGACCTGCCATACACCATTTCTTAATTACTTAATAAAATATATCAGGCTCCTACTTAACTTCAGGAGTTGGCATTTCTGACAACCAGGCCCGTGTGCATCCACTTCGCCACCTTTCTCCTGTCCATCCTCCAGCTTTACAAATAGCCTGGCTTTGGGTCAATTCCCCAGCAACTTTCCAAATTGGTTGTATATGCTCAACAGCCTTGACCTGTGTTCTGAAACTCAGCTGCTTCCTTGATGTAATCTATCAGACTGCCTTTCTCCAATATGAGTTCACTTCCTGTCAGCTCGGGATCCTCATGCACTACATCTCCCAGAACTACCATGAGCTCACTTCCTTTCAGAGCCCTATGTCCACTTGAGTTCTCTCTGGTAGTGAGCTACTGTATAAACCAGTGACAAGCAGTCTAGTGCTTCACAATATTCATTGTAGATAGCATGAAAATCTGACTGGCTTCATGGTCACTAGAACAGGTTTGGGAAGCCCTGGCTTAAGATGTTCATGATATTTTCATGTTTGTAGGCAGGGCCATCCCATCTAAGCAAGCTAGACAGCCAACTAGGGCAGCCGGCCTGAGTGGGCGGCAGCAGCAACATACATGGATGGCTGCGCCATCTCCCTCCCACCAGCTGCCACCGATTCCCATTTGGAGAGGGTTGGCTTGCAATGGCAGCATTTCCAAAAGCAGCTGCTTTTTGATGCCTCACCCTCCTGAGATTGAGTCGACGGCAGCTGGGGCTGGGATAACAGTGGCAGCAGCTAGGGGGTGGGGTGACGAGGCCAGGGTTTCTGCTTCCGGTGGCAGAAACCTTTGGATGGCCCCACTTGTAGGTTGCAGACTGGTCTGGTTTTCAAGAATGTCCACAATGAGTGGCATTGGATATATTTGCATACTCCAGGTAATTTGCAGTATTTACCCTGAAAACTAGACCTATTTATAGCCTAGGACCACAGCTGAGATGACCTGCTATGAGGTAGCTATATGAGATGCTCAGAAGAAAATCTGAGGAGCACCTCGATTTGTGTAACCTGTATTGAGATCAATGAGAATGACCAATTAGAAGAAACTTTCATAATACAGCAACAGTAATATCTGAAAGATTTTGTTCATCTCTTCTCAAAATGATCTAAATCAGGGACAGTGCATTCAAACGCAGTTCAGGTATATTCATTGTGGAGATTCTGAAAACCCCAACTAGCCGGATGGTTCTCCAGGTTTAAGAACTATTGATCAAAATAACGTTTTGCTGGGACACTTACACAAACATAGCGCCCCCCCCCCCCCAAAATAATCGAAAACCTCCTCGCTGGTTTCACAAATGCACAGCATTGTTCTCACTTTTAGTTTTCATATATTTAATTCTGAATTTTACAAAACAGAACCGTTCATACCCTTATGTGCTTTTGCCAAAGCCCAGATGACGATCAGGTTAATTGTAATCCAATGCAGCTTGACAGCAGATTCCATGGGAGCAACATCTAATTCTTCAAGGTGAATCCAAAATGCTTTTCCCTCTGAAAAGACAAGATCAGATGTTACTTAAGAGCAGAAACTAACGCCAGCATACAATGGGCTAGCTTAAGCAGTTCATGAGCCAGAGAGACCCCTGTTGCTAGTGGTGGCTCTGATCCCTCTTGCTTCCCTCACCACTTTTCTTTCTGCTAGCAGTTGACTTACCAAGGTAAAAATCTACCTTGAGAGCCATTGAATTAATACATCTGAGAAGGACCTCCTAAACATGTGGGTCTAGGGTTGCCAACTGGCTCCAGATGCGCCCGACACGCTTGATCCAATCCTAGGTTTACTCCACTGCATGCAGGGTCATGTAGTTCTAATTTTTCCATTGCACCCTATAATAAAAGCAAGACTACATGTCCCTGCATGCGATGGGGTAAACCCAGGACTGGATCAAGCCTGTCGGGCGTATCTGGAGCCAGTTGGCAACCCTATGTGGGTCCCAGGCATGTGCCTAGTTTTTCTATAACTGAATCCTGCCCTGCTGGTATTACATAACCGAGCAAGTCAGCAACACGCTCCTGTATTGACACGGGATGTTTATGTTTTATTAAAAAGGTTCTATAGCCCCCTTTAATCAGGGATAAAGCAGATTGCAAATATGAGTAGAAGGAAAGGAGCACCATTACATGATAGGAAAGGGGAAATGAGGAGAAAAAAAGGGGAAGAGAGGAACAGAAAGGAAGTAATAGGGGCAAACTAGGCTATAGTACTGCACAGGGCCAGCCCAAGGGTTTCTACCACCCCAGTCAGGAGCCTTGGCAATGCCAACCCCTCCGCTGATTCAGTCTTCTGGGGGGTGGCGGCATTGGTGGCACTTTGAAAGCAGAAGCTTTGTGCCACACCTTTGCTGGCTGCGACAGGCCATGTGCTTTGGCACACATGGCCTGCCATTTCTGACTCCCCCCACCCCCGATAGAAGTTGCATCAGAGGGTGGGGGTGGAGGGAGGTCAGAAGTGGCATGTGCTGAAGCATATGGCCTGCTGTGGACACAAAAGCGGTGGCAGAAAGTTGCTTTGCTGACCACCAAGGTCTGCCACTCTAGGCTGCCGCAGATGGGCCGGCCCTAGTGTTGCACTCTGTGCAGCGTTTGTGAACCCTAAAAAAGCAGAGGTAATCAAAATCCTGAGTGAAGGGAGAGAGATCCTGTTCGGGGGGAACAGACGCAGCAGTTGTTTTTTGCCATGGGAGCAGCATAGCAGGTGCCTGGAGGTCCTGCTCTAAATCAGGCAGGCGGAAGGAGGACGGTCCCGGCTGCCGAGGACCCCTCCCCATCCCTCTACTTAGTCCGGCGGCTTCTACACGTGGCCGCGTGTCGCGACCTAAGGGGCGTGATTCAAGGGGCAGGCAACTCCCCTTTGACGCCCCTTCGGCACTACTGAGAAGCTGAGATCAGAGTTGTACCATGGGTAAACGGAAAGTGAAATTGTCTGATAAATCTGGAGCCAAAGCGCAAGGAGGTGAAGTGGTGGGTCCCATGGACAAACATTTCCCTGCTACATCGTCACCGGAAGGGGCTTCGTTGAGCTCTCATTCCAGGTCAACACCGCCTTTCCCACTCTCTCCTTTCTCATCTATTTTGTCGGATTTGTCTCCCAAAGCTTCTCCTCCAATCCCACAACCTGTCTCTCCGGAAGCTCCTGCAGGGATGGCCATGACTTCAGTTTCAGGGGAGGTAATCCTAATGGATATTTGGACTGCTATTCACAATATTGATATGCATTTTATCTTCTACTGTGTCTTCTCTTTGTCAGTTTACTCATGATGTAGTTAGTAAAATGCAATGTACTGATAAGCAATTGGCTTTGTTTGTTAAGTCCTTGGCAAGGACTGATTCTCAGTTCCAGTCCTGTTCTGATAATAATACTGCCTTAATTCGTGATTCTCTTTCCTCATCGGCTGGAGGTTCTTGAGAATCAGGCCAGAGCTAAGAACTTACGTTTTTTTAATTTCCCTGTTACCCATGTGTTATCTTCTGATATTCTTTTAAAAAAGTATTTTACTGAGGTGTTAAAACTTGAAGGGAATATAGATATTATCCATATGTACTACCTCTCTTCAAGACCCCCTCCTCCTTTAGTTAAGGATGAGGGTTCTTTGCCTTCTTTAGATCTCTCGGTTGGTCAGGATCTTACTGCTTTTTTGGAAGATTGAGGATGTCATTCCCAAACGTAACACTCTCGTGGTTACCTTTGGTTCTGAATCCATTAAATTATGTGTTTTGCGTGCTTATTTTAAATTCTGAGAAATTCCTTTTTGTGGTCAAAGACTCCAAGGTTTTTCCGGATGTGGGCAGAGCTACCCAGGTCCGGCATAAGCAGTTCCTGGCATTAAAATCTTGTGTGGTGGCTTTGGGGGCTTCCTTCTTTTTGAAATTTCCCTGTCGTTGTATACTTACTTTTGAGGGTCAAACCTTTGTATATACTGATGTTGTTCAATTGCAGTCTTTTTTGACTCAAAAGGAGGTTGTAAGGGATGTGGGTGGTGAGATAATTGTTCCCCAGAGTTGAGTTTAAATTACTCCTGTTTTCCTCTTTTTATCTGCTTGGGATTCATTCTCCCTTGATGTAGGTTTCTGATGTGTATATTTTTTCCCTTGAATATTGTAACGGTGTGTTTTTCTTCTATGTTTTCCTTGGGTTTATGTTCTGTTATTCAAGAAAACTTAAATAAAAAGATTTATAAAAAAAGCCTGAGTGAAAAGATGGGCCTGTAACAAAGTTCTGAATTTCGTGTATGTATGTATGTATGTATGTATGTATGTATTACAAAGTCTAGGGGCCAAGAGGATAAAGAGACTGCCTAATAGACTCTAAAGAGGCTTAGAGACAGGAGGACGTGAGAGATGGTTTTGTTGCTTGAAATGGAGGGAGCCCGTTTTTTAGTACCTTATACATTAATATGAGCATTTTAAACGGGACTGTAGCAAACTAGGAACCAGTTGTGTTGGAACAATAAAGGAGTAACATGGTCGTCAATTTATCCAAAAAGCTTGCTACAGAGCATTTGGGGAAGGCACCTAGCTTTAGCTATCAACAACCATTGCTTAGCGGTTTTATCGGCACATCTGTGTTCCCGTCTCCCTATTGTCATGTTTCTCACATTTGTAAACTTTGGAAAGTATGTGCACTTTCATGATAGCCATTCCTCTTTAAAAACAGGAACATTTCATGATGCCTGTCTGGTTTCCTCTTTTTACAGAAATTTCAGAATGCTCAGTAGCATCACAATGGGCTCTGAGCTCCTTGAGAGGTCTACAGAAACAAAACGACTCGTTTCCTTCATGGAAGAAAAAAGAATTCTAAGCACTGGGGGGGCACTGTAGACACATGAGAAGAGTAAACTGGAGAAATTAAATTAATAGTTCAAAATTATTGGAGGGTAGACAGAGACAGAATAAGATCGCATTTCCCTGGGCCCACTTTTTAGCTGTCTTTTAGCTAATACTGGTTTTACACGTCACAAAGTTAGACAGCAGCAACAAAGAATCCAGTGAAGCGTGCCCATGGTGACTACACAATCCATCCACTGTAAGACGTCACCATAGGAAAGAGGCTTGAGCCCCGAGCTCGCACACTAGAGAGTTGAGCGTTTTCTCTGGGCGAGTCCCATCTGCCCTGTGCTGTCTCTTGCCACCCGTCCGAAGTTCCCTTTACAGCTTACCTTTTACATAGGGTAACCCAAGGGAACAGATCGCAACAGGTAAAGGGTCAGTTAACACTATTTTACAACCTTTAATTTTCAGATACATTGTCCAGCCTGTATTAATAATAATCATAGTGGCTACCATCATGATTATTGGAAAATTCACATTTATTCTTTTGGATGCTACCACTGGAAAATACACCAGTCGTCCTCACGAGACCTCAATTAATTCTTTATTGAACACAGGTGCTTGACAAACTGTGTACGATAAACTAGAATAAAGCAGAAATCAACAAGTTAAAACTCAGAAATTATATTTCTGGTTATCTTATTACTATGCGTGTTTTTAGAGTTTTAAATCTTTTTGTTATGCGATTAATTTATTACGTGTATGTGATTGTACCCATCTAAGTTCCTTCCACAAAAGCCACGCGGATGGGTATAGGATTAATCTACAAAGTATCTTTCAGAGGATATTGGGAGATACCTGAAAATATCCACACGATGTAAGCACCGAAGACTGTCAGCTTCAGAGTCCCGAGCCAAAACCCCGCAGAGCTGCAAGAAGCCGAATGCAGAGGTGCAGCCGCGGTAACTTCTTCCCAGCCCAGAACATGTCGAATTTCGGTGACGATTGCAACGGAGCACAGACACCCCAGAAAACAAGGCGGCTAAGCAAAGCGTTCTAGAAAGAAACCGGCTCTTTCACTGCAGTTCAGTTGAAGTTCTGGCTACCTTATGAGCAAGCACTGTGGGGGTTTTCAAGCAATTAAAGTAATTCATTCCTTTTCCAATAAACTGAAAATGCAGAGCAAGGAGTGTGAACTGCCTAACCTCGCGTAGCAAAAAAAAAAAAAAAACCGCAGGGGAAACAAACGCACTAGACTAGAGGGACCCTGTCTGGTTTCTTCAAAGTTCTTAACCAAGTAAGGACAGCTGATTTATACGAGATATGAATCATGTGTAAGTCCCTATCAAATTCATGAAGTTTATTTTACTTTTGAAGATTTAGTAAGACCGTTATTGCTAATTTTTTCCTTCCAACGTCAATATAGTCCCGGGGAGACAGTGGCATTTTACTTTTCCTCTTTCTTTAATTTTTTTCATTTTCACCTTTTACACTTGAAGGAAACAACATGGTCCAGAGTGAAATTCTGCTATTCCATCCCTGCTACTGAAATTTGTCAGAATATGTCACTGTGACCTCACTTAACCTTTAAAAAGGTGAATGCTTCCAGAACGCCACCAGCCTCTGTTATTATTTCAATAAAAAGGGAACCATCTTTGGATAATTCTGGCGCTTGCTTGGTAAAATAAGATCCACTGGATCATCATGAGCCGCAAAGGTTTCTACCACACAATACAGCAATATAGACCACACTGTGACAAAATGTGTTCACTGATTATTTTCCTTTCTGATGGGCACGCAAGGTTCCGCCTAGCTGAGTGCTCAGTTCTGATAGGGGAAGGTGCTGCGATATCGCGCTTTCAGTCGCGAGGAGCAGCCTAGCAGTCACTAAAAACACGATATCGCAACTTCTCCTGCGAATGAAAGCGCGAAATCGGCAGCAACTCTCCGACACCAGCAGCAGCGTGAGGGAGGACTCAGTATGCATCCGTAGGATTCTCATAGATGGATTGAGAGGAGTAGACGGCAGGATGAGGCAGCCGCCTGGGGTGCAAACAGGACTACTTGAATTTGCATGTGAATAGTGGGGCAGGCCATGGAAAGACTACCGCCCCGAAGCCCAAAACAACCTTAATCCATCCCTTGTTTGCTGACAGGGTTCCTGAAAGCAATTACCCTGAAATTAAGTGAATGCTTAATGAGTGCTAACCGAATGCTCTTTAGCCCCTAAACTGAGCAGATCTGGCCTATTGTGACAGCAGATGGATTCTCTGCGGTTTTTCATTCACGCGTTTTTTTTCTTTTGACAGATCTGTCCTCAGTTTGCTCAGTATTGTCAGCCCCTAACTAACATCCTGCACTTTTCTGAGTACAGCACTTGCAAGCACCTCATTCTTTAGGGGTTTGTTTTAATTTTGTAGGACGAAAAAGAGACTTTAACAAAATCAAAGGATAGTTACAAAATAAATCCACTTATAAATTAGCCGAACTAAACGAACTTCTCTGTTTTCTGATTTATCTGCTTTGTGAATGATTCTACATTTACCCTTTTATACCGTGTTGTCAGGAATATTCATTTCATTTACTATTTTTGGTTGTTTTTGTAAGGTCTCACAACCTGTAGACTCCAGTTTTCTCCAGGACCTAGAAGAATACACCAGAACTCTGAGCCTTTTTTGGTCGGACTTGAAAAAAAAGCGTGTTACCCGTGTGAAGTTCCCTAGCAAGACATTAAAAGCTATAATTTGGCACCGCAAACACCAGCCCTACGTGCTTCGATGCATGACTGTTATTCCCAGAAGACAAGAACGCTTACTTAAAATTCAATGTGTGCAAGTCAGTTTGCGGTGGTAGACGGTGATCCCACTATGTATTGCTATCGATCTCGCTGGAAAGAGATAAACTTTTGCTTCCGGAGACTAGAGATGGGGGCTCTAGACAGCTGGGAGCCTGGGTGACGGGGGAGGGGGTACCTCCCATCTTCTGAGCCCCTACTCACCGAGCTCTCAGTAGAAGTAGCGCCGTCCTCGCAGGGCCCCTCTCTCGGGTGCAGTGCACTGCACTCTCCCTCCCATTCAGACAGAAGAGGCCGTCCCTCCCTCCCCCTCTCCCCGGAGACTGCCATCCCTCTGACAGGGCTCCTGCAGTCGCACCTACGGCTCTGCCCCCTACCTCCCACCCCCTCCCCCCGTCCCGTCATGGGGCTCAAAACTCAGTCTGCACACTGTCACATACAATCTCTGCAGCACTATACAGCAACTGCTTAATTTTACATCTACCCCCTTTGTAGCATTATGTGACCACTATTTAGTCTGATACTTTCACTATTTCAGCTGAGCAGCACTATGCAGTGAGGTCTCAAACGAGAACCTTAACACTGCGCACTAGATAGCCACTGCTTAAACCAACTTCCTCCACTATTTTTACCTCCCTTCCCCCACTGTTTAATTACTGTGCAACACTCTACAAGCACTGCTTAATCCAGGGTGCATGTGAGAGTAGGGTAGATCCCTGGCCTTTTGCAGAAGTGACTTGATGTGGACCTAGCGAAAGTGGAAGCAAACCAATTCCTGGGGCCAGATGAATTACAGCTACAGACTACAAACAGAAACATGCAGACAAAATCTAAACTGGAAACCCAAAAAGTCCGACTCTGAATGTAATGCAATAGAAACAGAAATGCATTTCCTACTGAACTGTACAAAATACAAAGACATTATAAATATATATTTCCCAAAAATAACAGACGATGAAAGACTTCCCAATAAAGAAGAAACAGGAAAAAGCATAGTTACTCACCTGTAACAGGTGTTCTTCAGGGACAGCAGGAATCAGGCCTCACATATGGGTGATGTCAGCGCCGATGGAGCCCATGTGGAGCATTTCCCCAGCTTTCAAAGAAAGCCTTTGGGAATGCTACCATGCATGTGTGGTCACCTTCCTGCCCAAGGGTGTCATCTTGCTCAATCAGATGACATATCTAGGACTGCAGTAAAAACTAAAACAAGGTAGGGAGGCAACTCCCAGGGGAGGAGGGAGGGTTGTGAAGATTGATTCTTGCTGTCCCTGGAGAACACCTGTTACAGGTGAGTAACTGTGCTTTCTCTAGGAACAAGCAGGATGTCAGTCCTCACATATGGGACTCCCTAGCTCCAGGCTGCTGAGGGCCGAATCACGACAGCACCAATGGCGACCAATCGGTTAGCTGTGAATTGTAGAAGATGAGTCCCCACTGAGAGACTCTGCACGACCCTCACATCCCATGACACTATCACTCTGGTAACCTGAACACAGAAGGGTCAGAAGGCAGGAGTTGCCTACACCCCAAAAATATTATGGAGTACTACCTGGCCAAAAGCACTGTCCCTGTGGGACTTGCTCTCCAGGCACTAGTGAGCTGCGAATGTATGAATTGAAGACCATGTGGCGGCCTTGCAAATCACTGGCACCGGCACTGAGTGGAGGTTGGCCAATGACTTGGCCATCGCCCTCACGTGATGTGCTATGATCCGGTGCTCAAGGGAAAGGCCAGCTTGCTCATAGGCAAGGACAATACAATCCACCACCCAAGTGGACAGAGTTCATTTAGTCATGGGGAGCCCCAGTCTACTGGAGTCATATGATACGAAAAGCTGAGGAGTTTTGTGATGGGCCTGAGCCCGCTGTAAGTAGGAGGACAGGACCCATTTGCAATCCAGTGTATGAAGCACTAGTTCCTCCCTGCCAGTGTGAGGCCATGGGAAGAAGGTGGGGAAGACTACCTCTTGGTTGAGGTGAAAAGGAGATACCACCTTCAGGAGGAATTTGGGGTGCTTGTGGAGCACTACCCTGTTCTTGTAGAACTGGGTGTATGGTGGATCTGCCACCAGAGCCTGGAGTTTGCTCACTCTATGAGCGGACATGAGGACCACTAGAAAAGCCACTTTCTATGACAGGTACCAAAGGTGACAAGTGACCAAGGGCTCGATCAGCGGTTTGGTGAGCTGAGAGACTACCACGTTGAGGTCCCATTCTGCTGCTGGTGGGCAGAGAGGGAGCTTGGATAACAGGAGGCCCCGGAGGAACCTGGTGACCAGGGGCTGGCTTGAGAGGGATTTTCCCTCTATAGGGTGGTTGTGTGCAGCTATGGGGCTCAGGTACACCCTCACAGAGTTTGATTTTAGCCTGGTGTGTGACAAGTGTAGGAGATACTGAAGAGTGAATTGCACTTGGCAGGAGAAGGGGTTCTCCTCTTCTCCACACACCAGATAGAGAACCTTCTCCACTTAAAGGCATATGCCCTTCTGGTGGAGGGTTTTTGGGAAGCCAGTAGGACCTCCTCAACTTCCTCAGGAAGATTGAAAGGGGCCAACGCTACCCTTTCAGTAGCCATGCTGTTAGTGTTAGCGTCCCCAGGTTTGGGTGCAGGAGGGAGCCCTCCTCCTGGAACAGGAGATCCGGGCCCAGCTCAGTGGGACTGGGAGTGCCACCGGCAGGGAAAGCAACAGAGGGAACAACAGTTGCCTGGGCCACCTGGGGGTGATCAGTATCATTGATGCCCTCTCGCTCTGGATCTTGAAGAGGGTCTTGGCTACCAGGAGGGTCAGTGGAAATGCATACAGTAGGCCTTCTGACCACAGGATCAGGAAGGTGTCTGTCACCACTCTTCCCAGGTGGGTTGGCACAAGTAAAAGTGAGAACTGCACATTGTCTGGGGAGGTGAAGAGGTCTATCACAGGCCTGCCCCAGCAGTGGAAGAATTGCTTCATTACCCTGGGGTTCAAACATCACTCATGTGGGTGAAGGACTCTGCTCAGCTTGTCTGCTAAGCAGTTGTCCTGGCCTGGCAGGTACACCACTCATAGGAGCATGCTGTTGCACTCTGCCAGCATGGTTTAAAGGTGAGGTCAGAGAGGCTGTTGTTGCCAAAAAAGCATCTTTCAGGAAATGGAAAAAAGAGCCAAACGATGAAACCTGGAAACAGCACAAGCACTGGCAAGTCAAATGCAAGGCATTGATAATGCAGGCAAAGGGAGAATTTGAGAAGAAGCTTGCTGCAGAAGCAAAAACACGAAGTAAAGACCTTTTCAAGTACATTCGTAGCAAAAAACCTGTGAGAGAGTCAGTTGGTCCATTAGATGATAAAGGGGTTAAAGGAGCACTAAGAGGCGACAAGGCGATAGCGGAGAGACTGAATGAATTCTTTGCTTCAGTCTTTACTGAGGAAGATGTAGGGATGTTACCCATGACTGAAGTGGTATTTAAAGGTGCGAAAGAATTGAAGGAAATATCGATACATCGGGAAGATGTATTACAACTATTAGATAAGCTGAAGAGTAGCAAATCACCTGGGCCGGATGGTATACATCCAAGGGTGTTGAAAGAACTGAAATACGAGATTGCAGACCTGCTATTAGTAATCTGTGAACTATCATTAAAATCATCTCTAATACCTGAAGATTGGAGGATCGCCAATATAACACCTATTTTTAAAAAGGGTTCCAGGGGTGATCCGGGAAACTACAGACCGGTGAGCCTGACATCAGTACCGGAAAAAATGGTAGAAACTATCATAAAGAATAAAATTACTCAGCATGTAGATAGTCATGACCTAATGGGAGACAGCCAACATGGCTTTAGACACGAAAGATCTTGTCTTACTAATCTGTTATGTTTTTTTGAAGGAGTGAATAATCAGGTGGACAAAGGTGAGTCGGTTGATATTGTGTATCTGGACTTTCAGAAAGCCTTTGACAAGGTCCCTCATGAGAGACTTTTGGCAAAACTAAAGAGTCATGGGATAGGAGGCAGTGTACTATTGTGGATCAGGAACTGGTTAAAAGATAGAAAGCAGAGGGTAGGGCTAAATGGCCAATTTTCCCAATGGAGAAAGGTGAATAGTGGTGTACCCCAGAGATCTGTGCTGGGTCCGCTGCTTTTTGACATATTCATAAATGACCTGGAAAGTGGAATAACGAGTGAGGTTATCAAATTTGCAGATGAAATAAAACTATTTAAAGTTGTTAAAACCCAAGAGGATTGTGGAAAATTGCAAGAGGATCTTGATAAATTGGAAGACTGGGCATCAAAATGGCAGATGAAATTTCATGTGGACAAATGCAAGGTTATGCACCTAGGGAAGAACAACCCAAACTATGGTTACACGATGCAAGGTTCCACATTAGGAACCACCACCCAGGAAAAAGATTTAGGCGTCATTGTGGATACCATGTTAAAACCCTCAGCCCAGTGTGCAGCGGCGGCCAAGAGAGCAAATAGAATGCTAGGTATGATAAGGAAAGGAATGGAAAATAAAACAAAAGATATAATAATGCCTCTATATCGTTCCATGGTGAGACCGCACCTTGAATATTGTGTGCAATTCTGGTCGCCGTATCTTAAAAAGGATATAGCGATTTTAGAAAAGGTTCAGAGAAGAGCCACCAAAATGGTAAAGGAGATGGAAGGATACTCCTATGAAGAAAGGCTAAAAAGGTTAGGGCTCTTTAACCTGGAAGGGAGACGGCTGAGGGGAGATATGATAGAAGTCTATAAATTAATGAACGGAGTGGAATGGGTAAACGTAGTTCGATTGTTTACATTATCAGAATATAGAAAGACTAGGGGACATGCAATGAAGCTACAGGGTAAACTATTTAAGACTAATAAAAGAAAATATTTTTTCACTCAACGTGTAATCAAACTCTGGAATTTGTTACCGGAGGATGTAGTAAAGGCTGTTAGTGTAGCTGGGTTTTAAAAAAGGTTTGGACAAGTTCCTGGAGGAAAGGTCCATAAACCATTATTAAGAAGGGACCCAGGATATCAATGCTTGAACCAATACAAGCATTGTGGAACCTGTGTCCCTTGGGGAAACTGCTAGGTACATATGACCTAGATTGGCCACTGTTGGAAACAGAATACTGGGCTTGATGGACCTTGGTCTGACCCAGTATGGCATATCTTATGTTCTTATGAGGGAGGCTATTGCCTCCTGGCAGAGGGAGTACGAGCCCATATATCCCTGCTTGTTGATGTAAAACATGGCAACCTGGTTGTCCATCTGGATCAACACAGGTTGGTGTCACAGGCGGTGGCAGAACGCTCATAGGGCCAGAAAGATTGCCCTGAGTTCTTGGAGGTTGATCTACAAGAGTGACTCTTCCTGGGACCACCTGCCTTGCATGTGGCAGTCCCTGCAATGCACTCCCCAACCCAGGAGGGAGGTGTCTGTTGTCAGGGTCCTCTGTGGTGCGGGTGCCTGGAAAGGCATTCCCACCTGGTGGTGGCACAAGTTTTTGCTACCAGGTGAGGGACTCTGCCAAGTGACAGGCTACGGGACAGAGTCACAGTCACATGTCTGTGGCTTGAGTCCACTGTGAGCAGAGGCACCATTGGGCTGTCCGCATGTGCAAACAGGATAATGGTGTAACATGGACTGTTGAGGCCATCTGTCCCAACAGACGGAAGAGGACGCGAGCTGGTACCGACTGGCGGTGTTGTACATCTTCTGCCAGTTGTATGAGGCAGTCTGCCCTTTCTCTTAGGAGGATGTCCTTGATTTGCAAAGCCCCTATGAACTCCAGATTTTGGACTGGAGAGAGATGGGATTTGGGTAGTTGATGGCAAACCCCAGGTGCTGCAGTAGGAGGGTTGTTCTTTCTGCAGCCTGACTGACTTCTGAGGCTGAACCCCCTCTGGTTAGCCAGTCATCCAGGTGAAGACGAAAGTTCTTTGTAGGCGCAGGTGTGCGGCTACCACTGCCAAACATTTGGCTGAAGGGCAGCACTCTCAACTTGCAGTGCCCTCCTCCCACGTAGGATGGATTAGGATGTGTGTATATGCATCCTTTAGATCCAAGGAGCACACCAATCTCCCTAGTGGAGGTATGGCAGCAGTGTCCCAAGGGAGAGCATCTTGAACTTCTCCCTCACCAGAAACTTGTTTAAGTTTCTCAGGTCTAATTATTTATTTATTTGTGTGTTTTTTATACTGCTATATCGGGTAATCGTAGCGGTTTACAAATGAACAGCAGATACATAAATCAAGTTAATATAACTGGTGCTGAAACAGGGAATTACAAGTTTACATAATTCAACTAAAATAACTTCTTTACAATTTAAAGACAGGGCGTCAATAAATTTAGGAGTAGGTTTAGGGGGATGGGGGGTGGGGAAGGACTGATGATTAGATTAGTGAGAGAAGTGGTTATTGTGTATGATCAAAAGCAGTTGAGATTACGTTGTGACCAAAATGTTCAGTGAAGAGGTAGGTTTTGAAGTGGGATCGGAACGTGGATAGTTCTAAGGCCCCCAGTTCTTTTTGGGACAAAGAAGTACCTTGAGTAGAAGCTTTTTCCCCATAGGTGTTTGGGTACAGGCTCCACTGCCTTGTCCCTGAGCCGACTGCAAGCTTTGAGAGCAGAAGAGTCTGGTGAAGGAGAGGTTGCACAGGCTCTCCTGGGAAGAACTTGGGAAGTAACTGTTGCAAGCGGAAGAGGTATCCCTCTTTTACCACCTGCAGCACTCACTGGTCTGAGGTGACTTCAGCCCATCTGTGGGCAAAGAGTGCCAGGCGGCCCCCTGTGGGCTGGTGAAGGTCTCACGGGGGAGGGGAGACCCTGCCCTGGAATTCAAAAGCTCCCCCCTGGTTGGGCTGGACCTGGGGCTTCTGAGCTTCTCTTTCCCTGTCTTTTGGGGTAAGAACCCTGTTGCTGGCCCAAGAAGGGTTGGTAGCAGTGACTCTGCTGGAAATGCCCCTTTTTCCCTTGGAACAGGGGCCTTTTCCCCAAGGGTTTCTTACAGGGAAAGGAAGAGGTCTTTTTTGAGAGCCTCTGTTGGGTCACCACTTTGGCTTCTATCTTGGCTGCCTTGTTGGCCATGGGTTTGCCAAACAGATTCTCCGCAGTGCAGGGGACATCAAGCAGCTTGTCCTGGACCCATTGCTCGAGGTCCAATGACTGTAGCCAGGCTTGGCGTCAAGCCCCAATGCCTGCTGCTGCTCCTCAAGCTGCTGACTCAAATCTCTTGTAGGTTGCTCGGGAGAGGAATTTTGAACAGTTCTTGATCCCAGAGGTCAGGGCTTGGAACCATTGAAGAGGTTCCCTGACTAGCCCCGACGAGAACCCGGACAACTCCTGGGTTAAGGCCTTCAGATGCATGTCTATGTACAACTCATAGGCCTGGATTTGACATCCCAGCATTGAGCCCTGGTAGCATTTCCATCCAAAGGTGTTGAGGCTTTAGCATCTCTTCCAGGGGGAAAGAAGAATAATTCTTCTGGCTCTTGAACTTTTGCATGGTTGACGCAACAATCATGGAATTATGTGGGAGTTGGAGATTGTGGAACCCTGGTCCCTTCTTGAAGTGGTATATGGCATCGAGGCATCAGCTGACCACTGGCACCAATGCTGGAGTCTTCCACATTCTCAAAAGTAGCCACTCAAGGATCGGTTGCACCAGCATTGTGAGAGTTTCCTTGGGTGGAAACCTGAACTGGAGGTTCTCGAGTTCCTTAGTGCAGAGGTCCTCCTTCGCTTCGGTTTGCACTGAAAGGGCTCAGGCCATATTCCTGACAAAGTCATGGAAGGCCACGCCCTCTGGAGGAGAATGGTGCAGAGGCACTGGGGGAGACAGGTCCGAGGGGATGTCTGAATGTCATCTGGTTTCCAGGGAGGCCTCGTCGTCAGTTTCCCACTCGGAGTTGAGGGGAGATGACAAGTCCGAGGCCTTGCGACTCCATGCCTCAAGACCTGGGCAGAAAGGCCAGGGGTTCCCCTAGGAGCTGGTTCCAAGTCTCAGAAACTCAATGGAGAGGACTGGATGCCCGAGGAATGGGACCGGGGCCGAGGACTTACCCTAGACCAGTGACACTCGGAACTAGGCTGGACAACTGGGGCCTCCCCACAGTCAGGTCCCGGTTGTTGGGAGAGATGATGCAGACGAACTTGACATCACTACCTGCTGCATGGCCAGGATAGCAGTGATGTTCTGCTCCATGGCTGTCATTCTGGTTTCCAAGCCAGAAGCCTCCGCAACTTTCAGCGCGGGCATCAAGGATTTTGGGCCTGGCACCGGCACTCTCGCAAGTGTGTCCTCGACGAGGACTACAGCCTCGAGGAACCTTGCACGGTCTCTGCCGGCCAAAGAATCCTTCTTGAGGACCTTAGTTGAATGCTTCTCAGAGTCACCCGACTTCCTCTGACTCGTCTTACCAGGTTTCCCCAGTGGAACGTCGATGGGCTTCAAGGACTTTTCCTTCTTTCACTCAGGGTCCGAGGACTTCTCGGAGGAGCTGCCATTGTGGGACTCTGAGGATGCTCGGGCCTCATGAGAAGTGCTGGGCTTCGAACTTTGTGTCAGGGAAGCCGGTGCCAACTTGGACCTTGGGAACAACTTCTCCTGCAATTCCGACCTCTTTTTATTAGTTTTAGGCATCATGGCCTGGCACAGATCACAAGAGGTGCTATCATGGTCTGGTCCCAGGCAGCGTAAGCAGCAGTCATGGGTGTCGGTAACAGACATGGTTTGACTGCAGCGGTCACACCTTTTGAACCCACCAGAAGACATGGTGAGAGACACCTGGCCAGGGTCAACAACACCCAGGCGAAAAATGGCGCGAAAGCCAGTCAAGCAAGCCTCAATGAAAAAAAGGGGGAAAGAGCCGAGAACAGCACCAGACCCAGCGCCAGCACGAGGCGGGAAGAGGAACCGGTATGCAAACCGGGAACAGCCAAATTTTTTAAAAAGGATTTATCAAGGATTTTTTCCGGAGAAACTGGATGTGCGTCCATTGGGCTCCATGGAGAGAAGGAGACTGAGCAAGATGGCACCCTTGGGCAGGAAGGGAACACACATGAGCGATAGAATTCCCAAAGGCTTTCTTTAAAAGCTGGGGAAATGCTCCGCATGGGCTCCGTCAGCGCCGACATCACCCGTATGTGAGGACTGACTTCCTGTTTGCTCCTGGAGAAACTCTATAATCCCGGAGGAAAGGATAAAGACAACAGTTATAGAAGCAAAATATGATGTATCCTTCCATTAGGGAAGTAATGTGTCTGACCCAGGGACAATACAAACCAGCATCAGGACCTACAGAACTAAGGAGAAAAGCTGCTCTTGCTGGGAAGGATTCTGAAATTGTAAGTATTTTTTTTCTGACTCTTGGGTTAAAGGGAACTCTATGGGTTTAAAATGATAAAATCTCTGTCTATTTTAAAGTTCTGTGTTTTTTTTTTAAGTCTTACAGGGCACTGTTTTAGCAAGTCTGCTTCTTACTAAAACAAACGCTAAAGACTCAGTCAGGGCTCTGTGTTAGCAAGTCAGCTTCTATTAAGTGTTTCTTTCCCTCCCACCCACCCCAGGAATAATTTTAGATTTAAAGACTCTTACAGCCCTTACAGGGACAGAGGTAGGCAAATTAACTTTCAGGTATAACTGATTATCCTCATCAGGTATAGCTTTAAGTAAGTAAACAATTTAAATATCTTAACAAAGCCTTAAAACTAAGATGCAGACAGTAGTCCAGCAACCATATGGGGGCTATCAAATCTTTTGTATTGAGTGTCACATGTATGATTTTCTCCCAGTTGATAATGTTTTTTTTGTGTGCACTAGGTGCAAGGAATGCTTTGCTCTCAGGAAGAGTCTGATCTCTGGAGGCTAGAATATCAGACTTGGAGGACCTAAGGAAGACAGAGAGGTATATAGATGAGACCTATAGGGACATTGTACTGAAGTCCCACCTCCAGTCTGGCAGCCTCTCTGTTGCCATGGAAGAGAGACGTCACATGAAAGGAGAGCATCACCTTGGTGGTGCAGAAAGTGATCCTGTAGCTAGGACCTATTTCTCTGGTTTCTCCAGGGCCATGTGCCCATAATGGAAGGATTAGGATGGCCGTTATAATTGGTTATTTGATCATTAGGCATGTAGATAGCTGGGTGGCTGGTGAACATGAGGACTGCTTGGTAACATGCCTGCCTGGTGCAAAGGTAGCAGACCTCACGTACCACATAGACAAGGTTTTAGATGGTGCTGGGGAGGAGCCTGCTGTCTTGGTACATGTTGGTACCAATGACATACAAAAGTGTGGCAAGGAGGTTCTGGAAGCCAAATGTAGGCTTTTAGGTAGGAAATTGAAACCAGAACTTCCAGTGTAGCATTCTTTGAAATGCATCCCATTCCATGCGCAGGACACATAAGGCAGACAGAGCTCCAAAGTCTCATTGCGTGGAAGACGATAGTGCAAGGATGAGGGTTTTGGATTTGTTAGGAACCGGTCAACATTCTGGGGAAGGGAGGGGCTTTTCCGAAGAGATGGGCTCCACCTTAACCAGGATGGCGCCAGGCTGTTGGCATTAATCTTTTAAAAGGAGATAGAGCAGCTTTTAAACTAGATAATAGGGAAAAGCTGACAGTAGCCCAAAAGTGCATGGTTCGGAAGGATGTATCCTTGAAAGATACTAGCAAAAGAGGGAAGTTAGGGCATCCTGACAGAGAGGTTCCAATAAAGATAAAAGTAACTCAGATGAACAGATAGAGCTGAAAGATACCAAATTACCCCTATCAACTGATAACTAGATTAATATGAATAAAATATAATCTCTAAAATGTCTGTTTGCAAATGCTAGAAGTCTAAAAAATAAGATGGGAGAGTTAGAATATATAGCACTAAATAAAAGGTTATATATATAGCATTTCATTTAACTATATAAATAATAAATCAATATAACTGGCTTCTCAGAAACCTGGTAGAAGGAGGACAACCAATCGGACACTGTGATATCCGGGTACAAACTATATCGCAATGAAAGGGGTAGATCAAATTGGTGGGTTGCGCTCTATGTTAGAGAGGGCATTGAGTCACACAGAACTAAAGTTTTGCAGGAAACAAAATTCTCTGTAGAATCTCTATGAATAGAAATTCCATGTAAAAAGGGGAAGACAGTGGCTGTGAGGGTGTTCTACCATCCGCCTGGCCAGGATGAATAGATAGATGATGAAATGCTAAAAGAAATCAGGGAAGCAAACAAAAGTTACAACATAGTAATATGGGTGATTTCAACTAGCCTAGTATCGACTGGGTCAATGTCACAGCAGGAGATGCTAGGGAGATAAAGTTTCTAGAAGAAATAAATGACTGAACATAAGAACATAAGATATGCCATACTGGGTCAGACCAAGGTCCATCAAGCCCAGTATCCTGTTTCCAACAGTGGCCAATCTAGGTCATACGTACTGTCACAACGCCGCCCTGGTGGTTAGGGGTGGCCAAGGCAGGTCGGACATAAATAAAAGTAAAGTTGGGTTTGGTATGTGTTTCTTTCTAGGGCCCAGGGTTGTATAGCCCTGGTAGCGTCCTGAATACCAAAAATACCCAAAGAACAAAAGGTCATCGAGTGTAGGGAAAAATAAGGCTTTATTTCCCTCGTTTGCACAAAGGTTCAAAGGATCGGCTTCAAACACCAACAGAAATATCCTTACATCAGGGTAGAAAAATAACAACTCATGTTCAAAAGAAAAACTGTTCTCTTCACAGAAAAAGGTTACAAAACAAGTATTCCTATTTACACCGGTTTTAAAGCTCACTGGTTGTATAAGCATTCCACGCTGCCCGTAATACAATAGCTGCAATCCATTTCTTCTTCTGACAAGGACTCTACCTCTTCCACTTGCATCGGCTCCTCCTGCAATGTATCTGAGCTAGAGTCAACAGTTCCCGGCAAGCTATAGTCAGGTTTCTCCCTCAAATGCTGAATGACCTCCCAGTGTCTAGAGTTTAGCGTGGGGCGTCAGCCATGAGCATTTTTACAAAGTGAACATCTTTCTTTCTTCCAAGGACTTCCATGCACTTCATGCAAAGCAGGTTTACTTAAAAGTTTCTTATTCAATAAAAACTTTTCATACCTTTTCTCTTGCGAAGTGGGACATGTACAGGGAGCTTCTGTTTCTTGTCCTTTCCATGCGCTAACCCTCTGTGGACTATCTTCAATACAGTATGGGTTACCTTGTAACTCCTGCTTCTTCCTCTGAGACGAGGCTTGTGGCCTACTCCTGGTAATATTCTGCCTTGATTCAGCAATATGGCTTGGGTTCTGCCTACAGCATTCATAATGCAGCTTCCGTGTACCTGAATCTCCTGGACCCTTCTGGATTCTTTGGCCTTTCAGGTTCCTTTGGCCTGTACCTCTTTCCTGCACTCCAGCAGTGTCTGTAGCTTCTGCTGTTTCTCCAGCTCCTGCAGTTTCTGCCACTCTGGCAGCTCCTGCCGCTCCTCCGGCTTCTGAAGGCTCTGCAACCTCTCTGCTGCCTTCCTTGCTGCTCCTGGCTTTACCGCTACTTCTGCCTTTCCAGTCCTGCTGTGCCTTCCAGTCCGGCTGTGTCTTCCAGTCCGGCTGTGCCTGTGCTTTCCAGTCCTGAGGTGTCTGTCTTCTTCTCCAGTCCTCCTGACTTCCTTTAAAAGGAGTTCCTCCCTTCCTGGATTGGAGGCTGGCTGGCTGGCTTTAGGTTACACCCTGTAGGGCGTGGATCCTCAGTCTTCCAGCGGTCCCTCTTGCTCCCCCTATCAGGCTCCTGTGAGTGATTTAAATCATTTAGCTGGAGAGGAACCTATCCTCTCCTCTTCTTTTCTGAGGATTGAACCGCCGAATGTGTTATTGCCTCCACCGCTCCCTTCTATGGTGGTATTTGCCGGGACTGGTGAGCCACTGACCCCCTCGGATGATGTTTCTTTGCGGGACTTGTGGGCTATGTTATCTAAGTTAGAGTTGACCTTGGACTCCTCCCTTCAAAAGGTCTCGGTTTTTACAAAGGAAACTGTTGAAAAGATTGCTAATCAAGAGTCTAGGTTGTTCAATATTGAAAACTCTTTGGTATCCACTGAAGCTCGGATTGATGTACAGCGGACAACTGTAGACACTTTAGCTCGTGACGTGACCTCTTTACATTTTCAAGATGAATTGCTGGAGAATTCCTTGCGCTCAAGGAATCTCCGCATCTTGAATTTTCCCAGAACACATTATCTTGCACCTACTATGTTGTTTTATAAATACTTGAAGGATGTGTTGCTTATTACCGATTCTGACTCTATTTCTCTGTTAAATATTTATTATATTTCTTCTAAAATTAATGTTATGTAGGATAGAGGTAAGGAAGGAGGGGCACAAGGTGGATCTCATGATTTACCTTCCTTAAATATTTCAAATTTTTTAGAGTCCTCACAGGATGAAATTCCTGTCAGGGCGACTTTATTAGTTTCTCTTGCCTCAGAATTAGATAAACAAAAAATTTTTCGAGCTTATTTTAAAAAGAAATTTGAGAAATTTTGCGGCCAGTGTGTTCAGATATTTCCTGATGTGTCCAGGGCTACACAACGGCGACGGAAAGCCTTTTTGGAAGTTCGTCCTCGTGTTTTAGCCCTGGGAGCCTTATTTTATTTAAGATTTCCATGCAAATGTCACATAATGTATCAGGGCACGCGATATGTTATCTCTCAAGTGGATCAATTGTTAGCTTTCTTAGAGGGAAAAGGTTAAGTTTCCAGCTTCTTTTGGCTTTTTATCCTTTATGGTTAGGGATTTACCGGTCTTAGTCAGAGATGTATTTTAATTTTGTTTGAATGTAAGTTAATTTCTCCTAAATGTGGTCTAACTTTCAATTCAATTTTTTTTGATGTATGAAATGGGGATATTGTTCCCAATCATTGTTACCTATTTTTGATGATGTATGTTTCTTTATATTTAAAATAAAATGGGAAAAAAATAAAAAATAAAAAAAATAAAACATTTTTTCCTAAGCCCTGCTGGTCTGCTGCATCACACATCCCCCTTCTTAAAATATTACGGGCTGGTGAAGTTTCTTTTACACAGCACGTAATACGCGACATGGCGTCTGCGTTAAAATGCAGCTTCCCAGCTCGATGCTCTACTCTAAAATCATAGGGCTGCAAAGCCATGTACCACCTGGTTAAGCGGTTATTTTCATTTTTCATGGTATGCAACCATTTTAGCGGGGCATGGTCCGTAATGAGGACGAATCTTCTCCCAGTCAGGTAGAATTTTAGCGCTTCAATGGCCCACTTGATGGCGAGACATTCCCTTTCTATTGTAGCATATTTCCTTTCAGCAAGTGATAATTTCCTGCTAAGGAACATGATGGGGTGTTCTGCACCTTCCTGTACTTGTGAGAGGATGGCCCCAATCCTGTTTCAGACGCATCCGTCTGTAATAGAAATGTTTGTCGGAAGTCCACCCCTCTCAATATGGGGGCCCGACACAATTTCTCCTTTAAATGTTGAAAGGCTGTGTCTTCCAGTCCGGCTGTGCCTGTGCTTTCCAGTCCTGAGGTGTCTGTCTTCTTCTCCAGTCCTCCTGACTTCCTTTAAAAGGAGTTCCTCCCTTCCTGGATTGGAGGCTGGCTGGCTGGCTTTAGGTTACACCCTGTAGGGCGTGGATCCTCAGTCTTCCAGCGGTCCCTCTTGCTCCCCCTATCAGGCTCCTGCGAATAATGCAGCTTGTGCATGTCTTTTTTCAGGTTTAAAACATTTTTTCCTAAGCCCTGCTGGTCTGCTGCATCACAGTACCTAGCAGTTTCCCCAAAAGACACAGGTTCCGCAATGCTTGTACTGGGTCAAGCATTGATATCCTGGGTCCCTTCTTAATAATGGTTTATGGACCTTTCCTCCAGGAACTTGTCCAAACCTTTTTTAAACCCAGCTACACTAACAGCCTTTACTACATCCTCCGGTAACAAATTCCAGAGTTTGATTACACGTTGAGTGAAAAAATATTTTCTTTTATTAAATAGTTTACCCTGTAGCTTCATTGCATGTCCCCTAGTCTTTCTATATTCTGATAATGTAAACAATCGATCTACGTTTACCTGTTCCACTCCGTTCATTAATTTATAGACTTCTATCATATCTCCCCTCAACCGTCTCTTTTCCAGGTTAAAGAGCCCTAACCTTTTTAGCCTTTCTTCATAGGAGTATCCTTCCATCCCCTTTACCATTTTGGTGGCTCTTCTCGGAACCTTTTCTAATAACATTATATCCTTTTTAAGATACGGCGACCAGAACTGCACACAATATTCAAGGTGCGGTCTCACCATGGAACGATATAGAGGCATTATAATATCTTTTGTTTTATTTTCCATTCCTTTCCTTATGATACCTAGCATTCTATTTGCTCTCTTGGCCGCCATTGCACACTGGGCCGAGAGTTTTGACATGTTATCCACAATGACGCCTAAATCTTTTTCCTGGGTGGTTGTTCCTAATGTAGAACCTTGCATCATGTAACCATAGTTTGGGTTGTTCTTCCCTAGGTGCATAACTTTGCACTTGTCCACATTAAATTTCATCTGCCATTTTGATGCCCAGTCTTCCAATTTATCAAGATCCTCTTGCAATTTTCCACAATCCTCTTGGGTTTTAACAACTTTAAATAGTTTTGTGTCATCTGCAAATTTGATAACCTCACTTGTTATTCCCCGTTCCAGATCATTTATGAATATGTCAAAAAGCAGCGGACCCAGCACAGATCCCTGGGGTACACCACTATTCACCTTTCTCCATTGGGAAAATTGGCCATTTAGCCCTACCCTCTGCTTTCTATCTTTTAACCAGTTCCTGATCCAACAATAGACTGCTTCTTGGAGTATCTGGTTCATGAATCAACAAAAAAGGAAGCTATTTTAGACCTAGCCCTTAGTGGAACACAGGATCTGGTGCAAGAGATAAGGGTGTTGGGACCACTTGGCAATAGTGATCATAGCATGATTGCATTTGATTTAATACTGTACATGGAGGGAGGATGGCAAGGAAATCCACAGTACTACCTTTTAACTTTCAAAAGGGAGACTATGATAAAATGAGGAAAATAGATAAGAAAAAACTAAAAGGAGCAGCTGCAAAGATTAAAGATTTGCATCAAGCATGGGTGTTGTTTAAAAATACTATCTTGGAAGCTCAGAACAGATTTATTCCATGTTTTAAGAAAAGTGGAAGGAAGGCCACAAAATTGCCAGCATGTTTTAAAGGTGAAGTCAGAGAAGCTGTTGTAGCCAAAAAAGCATCTGTCAGGAAATGGAAAAAGGAGCTAAATGATGAAAATGGGAAGCAACATAAGCACTGGCAAGTTAGATGCAAGGCAATGATAAGGCAGGCAAAGACAAAATTTGAAAAAAAGCTTGCCGTGGAAGCAAAAATGCATGATAAAAACCTATTCAAGTATATTCACAGCAAAGACCCTGTAAGAAAGTCAGTTGGACCATTAGATGATAAAGGGGTAAAGGGGGCACTCAGGGAGGACAAAGCCATAGTGGAGAGACTGAATGAGTTCTGTGCTTCAATGAAGATGATGTAGGGATGTTACCCATGCCTGAAATGGTATTTAAAGGTGATATATTGGAAGAACTGAAAGAAATATCGATAAACCGGGAAGATGTATTACAACTATTTGATAAACTGAAGAGTAGGAAATCACCTGGACCAGATGGTATACATCTGAGGGTATTGAAAGAACTTAAATATGAGATTGCAGACCTACTATTAGCAATCTGCGAACTATCATTAAAATCATCTGTAGTACTGTACTAGAAGATTGGAGAATGGCCAATGTAGTGCCAATTTTTTAAAAGGGTTCCTGGGGTGATCCAGGAAACTACAGACTGGTGAGCCTGACGTCAGCACTAGGCAAAATGGTAGAAACCATTATAAAGAAAAAAAATGAATAAACGTAGATAGTTATGGTGTAATGGGAGAAAACCAACATGGATTTAGCCAAGGAAAGTCTTGTCTCACTAATCTGTTATATTTTTTTGAAGGTGTGAATAAACAGGTAGATAAAGGTGAGCTGGTTGATATAATGTATCTGGATTTTCAGAAAGCCTTTGACAAGGTCCCTCATGAGGGCGAAATTAAAAAGTCATGGGATAGGAGGCAGTGTACTATTGTGGATCAGGAACTAGTTAAAAAGAAGAAAGCAGAGAGTAGGGCTAAATGGCCAATTTTCTCAATGCAGAAAGATGAATAGTGGAGTACCCCAGGGATCTGTGCTGGGTCCACTGCATTTTAACATATTTATAAATGACCTGGAAATGTGAATAACAAGTGAGGCGATCAAATTTGCAGATGACACACAATTATTCAAAGTTATTAAAACACAAGAGGATTGTGAATAGGTGCAAGAGAACCTGTACAAATTGGAAGACTGGACATCCAAATGGCAGATGAAATTGAATATGGACAAGTGCAAGTTATGCACCTAGGAAAGAACAGCCCAAACTTGATGCAAGTTTCCACATTAGGAACCACCAACCAGGAAAAGGATTTAGGCGTCATCGTGGATAAAGCACAGTTACTTACCTGTAACATGTGATATCTGGGAACAGCAGGAATAAGTCTTCACATATGGGTACGTCGGTACCGACGGAGCCTGCGTGGGAACGCTCCCCAGCTTCCCAGAAGGAAAGCTTTTGGGAGCATCCCACTGCGCCTGCGCGCTGCCTTCCCGCCTTTCCTGACCAGCTCTCCTCAGTTCCAGTTTAAAGCTGAGACAATAGAGAGAGAGAGGAAAGGAAAGACAGAAAAAAGAGGTACAACTCCTAGGGGAGGTGGGAGGGTTGTGAAGACTTATTCCTGCTGTTCCCAGAGATCACCTGTTACAGGTAAGTAACTGTGCTATCTCCAGGAACAAGCAGGAATGAGTCTTCACATATGGGGACTCCCTAGCTAAGATGTCCGGGAGATCCCCAAGGATATGAGAACCTGGGAAGGGGTCTACTTCCTCCTATGGATCTCAGGCATCCATCCAGGGAAGGAGGGTAGGAGTTGCTTAAGAGTGGAACAGGTGTTTGAGAACAGCCTGACCAAACAAGGCATCCCGGCGGGAGTCCTTGTCCAAGCAGTAATGGGCTGTGAAGGTATGAACCGAGGCCCAGGTGGCTGCTCGACAGATCTGGTCGATGGACACAGAATTTAGATGAGCCATAGAGGTGGCCATGGCCCTCACATTATGAGCTGTGACATGGCTCTCCAGAGAAAGGTTCTTACTCTGGTAGGCGAAAGAAATACACTGAGCAATCCAATTGAACAGTGTTCTCATAGAGACTGGAAGTCCCAAATGAGAAGGATCAAAAGCAACAAAAAGCTGGGTAGACTTTCTATGTTGCTGTGTCCTTTGTAAGTAAAAAGCAAGAGCTCTTTTACAATCCAGAGTATGAAGACTCTTCTCTGCACTGGATGCATGAGGAGCTGGAAAAAGGACAGGTAAATATACCTCCTGATTAAGATGAAAAGGTGAGACCACTTTAGGCATAAAGTGTGGATTTGTCCTAAGGACCACCTTGTCATGATGGAACCTTGTATAAGGTGGATTAGCCACTAAGGCCTGCAGTTCACTGATGCGGCGAGCTGAAGTGACTGCAATGAGGAAAATAACCTTCCAGGAAAGAAACTTCAGGGATGGAGTGGCTAAGGGTTCAAAAGGTGGCTTCATAAGCTGATCAAGAACCAAATTTAAGTCCCATGCCACCGGAGGAGGCTTAATGGGAGGTTTAGTTAAAGTTAGGTCTCTCATGAATCTTGCAATGAGAGGATGAGAGGAAATAGGTTGTCCATTGATGGGCTTAAGGGATGCTGCAATAGCACTCAAATGGACTCTTACTGAATTTGTCTTAAGTCCTGCATCAGAACGATGAAGGAGATAGTCTAACAGAGAATTTAAAGGTAGAGCTAAAGGGTCAAGACCCTTTTCAGCACACCAAATGGAAAATCTTTTCCACTTAAAAGCATAGGAACGCCTGGTGGAAGGTTTTCTGGAAGCATGGAGGATATCCTTCACTTGCTGAGAAAGATTCAAGCCTTGAAGGTCTAGGCCTTCAGTAACCAAGCTCTGAGGTGAAGGGACTTGGGGTTTGGGTGCCACAAAGTCCCTTCCTCCTGAGACAGAAGGTCTGGAGCAGCTCCCAAGTCCAGGGAGGGGGCTTGGAGAGATGCAGAAGTAGAGGGTACCACACTTGGCGTGGCCAGCGTGGAGCTATGAGAATCATAGATCCTTGATCCCTCTGGAGTTTGAATAGAGTCTTGGGAATCAAGGGAATGGGTGGAAAGGCATACAGGAAGCCCTGACCCCAATGAAGGAGGAAGGCATCCTTGGCCTGAACTCCCTGACACGGAATTCTGGAACAGAACCGGGGAAGTTTGGCATTCCACGGACTTGCAAAGAGGTCTATGTCCGGGGTTCCCCATTCTTGAAAGATTCTGAGTACCTGATCCATGTGCAGGGACCATTCGTGTGGAAGCAGAACTCGACTGAGTCTGTCTGCCCAAGAGTTTTGGATTCCTGGGAGATATACTGCCAGGAGATGGATTTGATGCTCTCTGGCGAAGGCCCACAATCTTAGAGCTTCGTTGCAAAGCAACAGAGAGCCAGTTCCTCCTTGCTTGTTTATATAAAACATAGCTACTTGATTGTCCGTATGGATGAGGACTGTCTTGTAGCTGAGGAGGGTATGGAAGACCTTGAGAGCTAGAAAAACTGCTCGAAGCTCCAAGTGGTTGATATGAAGAGAGGTCTCCTGAGGGGACCAAGTGCCTTGAGTGGAGAGGTCCTGTAGATGAGCTCCCCAATCTGTTTGGGAGGCATCTGTTGTGAGGGTTGCTTGGGGCAAGAACTGTTGGAAGGGAGACCCCAGCAACAGATTTTGAGTGGACATCCACCATTGGAGAGACCAAAAGAGACGTTTGGAGGTTGCTATTTGGTCTGAGAGAGCTCCTGATGCTTGAGTCCACTGGGTGGACAAGGTCCACTGAGCTGCTCTCATGTGTAGGCGAGCATAGGGTACCACATGTACTGTGGAAGCCATGTGGCCTAGCAGTTGCAGCATCTCCTGGGCAGTTAAGTGGCTCTTTGACTGAATCTGGGAGGCTAACTGCACTAGACGCTGGCAACGGGCCTGAGGAAGGTAGGCCCTTGCAGTGGTGGTATCCAACCAGGCCCCTATGAATTCTAGGGACTGAGTAGGGGTGAGCTGAGACTTTGGGAGGTTTACCACAAGTCCCAAATACTGCAGAATGCGCCTTGTGCGGTTTAAGGAAATCTGGGCTTCTGATTGAGATGGGGCTCGGATGAGCCAGTCGTCCAGGTATGGGAAGACAAATATTCCCAGAGTGCGTAGAAATGCAGCAACTACTGCCATGCATTTGGTGAACACTCTTGTGGCAGAGGTCAGACCGAAAGGAAGCACTCTGTATTGGTAATGTTTTCCTTGGAAAAGAAAACGCAGGAATCTTCTGTGAGATGGATGGATGAGAACATGTGTGTACGCATCCTTGAGATCTAGAGAACAAAGCCAATCCTGACTTTGAAAGTATGCAAGGAGAGTGCCCAGAGAAAGCATCTTGAACTTCTCCTTGCATAGAAATTTGTTCAATTCTCTGAGATCTAGAATGGGTCTGTATCCCCCTGTCTTCTTTGGAATGAGAAAATAGGGGGAGTAGAACCCTGACCCTTGTTGAAGAAGAGGAACTTCTTCTATTGTCGCTTGGGCAAGAAGGGTAGTTATCTCCTGACCTAGAAGGTCGAGAAGAGATGTGGGAGAATTGAAGTGTCTCACCATGGTGTGGGGAGGAAGGTCTGAGAAATGAAGTTTGTATCCCTCTCTTATGATGGAGAGGGTCCACTGCTCTGATGTGATTTGCTCCCATCTGGGAGCAAAATGAGCTAACCTTCCTGGAATGGTGAGAGGTTCTGGCTGTGTTAAAGCCAGAAAGGCTAAGTTCTCTAGCATCAAGTCAAAAACCCTGAGGGGGTTGGGACTGCTGAGTTACAGCAGCCCCTGTAGACTTAGGCCTGGCCTGCTTAGGTTGCTGATGCTTAGCGGTAAAGCGACCTGTAGAAGATTGTTGGTCAGAAGTGGAAGGAAACCTGCCCTTTTTGAAAAAAGACTTTTTAAAAGTCTTTTTCTTGCAGGAATGGAGGTAGACTTGAAAGTCTATCCAGAGCAGAATTCTCTGCATCCATTTGAGTGGCTTTAATTTGCCACTCTTTGCCAAATAGATTTTCACCTGTACAGGGCAGATTTCCTAAGCCATCTTGAACCCAGGGTTCTAAATCAGAAGCAATTCTGCGAGCAGCTATGGCAATGCCTGAGGCTCTACTGGCACCTTCAAAGGAGTCAAAGGCTGCCCTGTTGGAAAACTTGGAGATGTCTTGAGTATGCTTAAGCCACATGCGGAATTCTTCCCTTTTATCCTCTGGAATAAAAGGGAAGAAAGTGTGCAGCTTTTCTGCCACTTCTTTTAGAAACATACCCATGTAGAGGCTATATGAGTTGATTCTGGCAATAAGCATACTGGCCTGGAAGATTTTCCTACCAAAAGCATCCAAGGTTCTGCATTCTCTTCCTGGAGGAGCAGAAGAGTGTCTCTTTGTACTCTTTATCCTCTTCATAGCTGACTGCACCACAATGGAATGGTGAGGAAGCTGAGTTTTTTGAAATCCAGGACAGGGAGGGACACGGTACATAGTGTCCAACCTGCGAGAATGAGGAGAGAGAGTGAGAGGAGTCTCCCATAAATCAATCATGTGTTCATAAAGAATCTCATGAATTGGTAAGGTGACTGCCTCTCTAGGAGCCTTAGGGTATCCTAAAATATCCAATTTTTTTGCTCTAGGCTCTGATTCAGAGGCTACTGAGATAGAAAGTCCGTTAGCTACTTCTCTTATGAAGTCTTGAAAGGACAAGTCCTCTGGAGGAGACATTCTTCTTTTTGGAGAAGAAGGCTCTTCAGGAAGGGCTATGGATACTTCAGGTGATTCATCTGATGAATCAGAATCACCAGAGGAATCGAAGTACCGCCTGTCAGGGTGCTCTTCCAGCGCTCGATACGTGTATCGAGCGGTATCAACATCGGGCGTTTTCGGAACCGGATCGGTACCGAGAAACAGCTCTGGACAAGGAACCGCTGTCCTAGTCGATGTTGATGCGGTCGGTACCGGTATCGGCGCTGGTGCCAGTACCGGAGCCGATACCGACAACGGAGCTCGTTGCGGTACCGTCGGCGTCGCAGCTTGAATGAAGGCTGAAATAGCCTGCTGCATGGACAGAACATTCTGATCCATCGACGCCATGAATGCCTGGAGATCGGTACCGGGAGATTGTGCCGGTACCCCAGAGCATTCTAACAGGTGATCGGTCGAGGCCGTGCCATCGATGTCAACCTGTAACCCCATAGGAGGAGCTTTGGAAGCTGGAGCTTCCCGCCGGGGTTGTTTGGCTGGTGCAGGGTCCTCGAGGGCAAGCCCAGAGGCATCTCGATGCTTAGAGGGAGATCTACCCTTCGAGGACCTGCTAGACTTATGTTTGGTTACCTGAGATCCATCAGGAGAAGACGACCGGGAAGAGGTCGATGCTACCGACGCTGCATCAGCGGGAAAACAGCACATGGAGCTTAGCTGCTCGGTTCTGTAAACCCCGTTTAGACATTAGAGAGCAGGACGGACAATCCGGAATGGAGTGTTCAGGACCCAAACATTTAAGGCACCATTCATGGGTATCTGTAACAGAAATAGTACCGCTACACTTAGTGCATTTCTTGAACCCGGAAGCTGGTTTTTCCATGAGGGAAATTTTCTCTTGGGCCCTGAGGCCTAGAAGAAAAATTACACTAAGTGGGGAAAAGTATAGATTTTTTTTTTTTTTTTTAAAGAAGAAAGAAAAGACCGGCGGTACCGGTCCGGAGTCGGGGAAGGCAGACACGCGACCAAAGAAATAAAATAAAATAAAGAACTTCTTCAGCGGTGACAGGGCTCGACCTGCTGGCTCCGCGGCAAAGAAGAACTGAGGAGAGCTGGTCAGGAAAGACGGGAAGGCAGCGCGCAGGCGCAGTGGGATGCTCCCAAAAGCTTTCCTTCTGGGAAGCTGGGGAGCGTTCCCGCGCAGGCTCCGTCGGCTCCTGCTTGTTCCTGGAGATTACATTAAAACTCTCCAACCAGTGTGCAGTGGGGGTCAAGAAAGCAAATAGAATGCTAGGAATCATAAGGAAAGGAATGGAGAATAAAACCAAGGATATTATAATGCCTCTATACTGTTCCATGGTGCGACTGCATCTTGAATATTGTGTGTAATTCTGATCACAAAGCTTATAATATGAATATCATCTGCAAACATATATGGACTGAAGCCTAAACTTTGGATCAGGGTCGTAAGAGGTGCTTAGAAATATATTGAATAAGGTAGGAGACAGAACAGAACCCTGGGGTACTCCTGAGGGGGGATAGGTATAGTGCTGAGGCCTTTTCATTGATCCTCATGTGAAATGATCTGGAGCTAAGATAGGTAGAGAACCAGTCAGCTAAGGAGCAGACCGTGATATTCAATGGCCCTTATCCGGACAATCTAGGCTGCATGAGAAGCAGACTTATGTTATAATCCAGGCAAGCCCCAGATGAGATGCTCAGCCAGGATATTTCGCGGCAGCTCCTATCGGTATACTGCAACCGAATATTCCACTGACTGCTGAGGCATTTGAATATCAGCGGTTTTGAAATTTGGTCTCTAAATTTGCAGCTGAAAATTCTTCTTAATTTAGGAGCTAAAAAGCTATGGGGAGGATATTCAAAGGCAATTATATGGGCTGCAGAATATTCAATCGCTGAATATCCGTGGGTGCTGCTGCTACACGTCCTGATGCGAACCGATTAGCATTGGGGCATGCCAGGGGCATTTCAGGCTGGCACCCATCTCTAACTGGGTAGCAGCGATATTGAGGCACTGCCCAGTTAATAACATGCATTGAAAGGCAGACACAGCAAACCCTGGCCTAACTTTCTCCACAGAAGCTAACCGGGCAGTAGATGAATATCGTCGGGTAGCCCTCATATGCAGCGCAAGAGCCTGGCTATGACTCCCGGCATAGAATATCTGGATTTAAAGTTCAGCATCAGCGGCTAGCCGCTTTAGCAGAGCTAGTTTCCAGCGCTGATTATCAGGCCCTAGGCTTATAAATTTAGGCCAGCCATTCATTACCTAGATTTATGAGCCTAGTGCTGAAAATCAGTGCTAAGCTCCTAACTTATTTTCCCCTCCCTAAATCCTCCCTTGTTGCCACTCACTTTTTATGCTCCTAATTATAGGAGTCTAGTGAAATTTTGAGTATAGATTTAGGCACTCAACCCTAGTAAATTTCAAAGAGGCCAATTTAGGAGCATAGGGTTACGTTTTCTATCCCTTATGCGGATAGCCCACTGGAGGTCTATCCGGATAAGGGCGCTGAGAGAGATACGGTGTCTTGAAAAATTATTCATACCTTCGGTTTTGGTCTTGTTTTGTTTCATTACGTACAACCAGTAATGAAAATGGAGGTTCATTTGGATGTTAGGTAATGGACCTAACAATATAGGCCAAATTGGTGAAGTGGAATGACAAAAAAAATACCTTGTATATAACTTTAAAAAGGGTCAAAACTTAAAAGTTGAGAGTGCGTATGTATTCATCCCTTTTGCTATGAAAGCCCTAAATAAGATCTGGTCCAATCAATTCACCACAAAACACACATAATTCATTGATTAGGGTCCCCCTGTGTGCAATCAGTGTCACATGATGCTTGTATAAATATACCTGTTCTGAAAGGCCCCTGACCTGCAACAGCACTAAACAAGTACATAAGAACATAATATAAGATATGCCATACTGGGTCAGACCAAGGTCCATCAAGCCCAGTATCCTGTTTCCAACAGTGGCCAATCTAGGTCATACATACCTAGCAGTTCCCCCCAAAAAACAGGTTCCACAATGCTTGTATTGGGTCAAGCATTGATATCCTGGGTCCCTTTTTAATAATGGTTTATGGACCTTTCCTCCAGGAACTTGTCGAAATCTTTTTTAAACCCAGCTACACTAACAGCTTTTACTACATCCTCCGGTAACAAATTCCAGAGTTTGATTACATGTTGAGTGAAAAAATATTTTCTCTTATTAGTCTTAAATAGGTTACCCTGTAGCTTCATTGCATGTCCCCTGGTCTTTTTATATTCTGATAACGTAAACAATCGATCTACGTTTGCGCGTTCCACTTTGTTCATTAATTTATAGACTTCTATCATATCTTCCCTCAGCTGTCTCTTTTCTAGGTTAAAGAACCCTAACCTTTTTAGCCTTTATTCATAGGTTCTACGTGCCTGTCTTCTATCTCATCTGCGCTATCTTTTAAGATGTTAATAGTTCACTGTTATATTTCCGTTATTCTTAATCACATTGCTAACCAGGTTGTATGACCCCATTTACTGATTTTACCCTGTTATCCAAGTTTTATTCCCCTGTTTACTGTAACTCAGACGCTTGCTTATGGTGCTGAATTTTTGTTCGATGTAAACCGCGCTGATGCCAAAGAGTGCGGTATATAAGAGATGTAAATAAATAAATAAATAAAATAGGGGTATCCTTCCATCCCCTTTACCATTTTGGTGACTCTTCTCTGAACTTTTTCTAATAACGCTATATCCTTTTTAAGATAAGGCGACCAGAATTGCACACAATATTCAAGGTGCGGTCTCACCATGGAATGATATAGAGGCATTATTATATCCTTTGTTTTATTTTCCATTCCTTTCCTTATCATACCTAGCATTCTATTTGCTCTCTTGGCCGCTGCTGCACACTGGGCCGAGGGTTTTAACATGTTATCCACAATGACACCTAAATCTTTTTCCTGGGTGGTGGTTCCTAATGTGGAACCTTGCATCGTGGAACCATAGTTTGGGTTGTTTTTCCCTAGGTGCATAACTTTGCACTTGTCCACATTAAATTTCATCTGCCATTTTGATGCCCAGTCTTCCAATTTATCAAGATCCTCTTGCAATTTTCCACAATCTTCATGGGTTTTAACAATTTTAAATAGTTTTGTGTCATCTGCAAATTTGATAACCTCACTCGTTATTCCCTTTTCCAGGTCATTTATGAATATGTCAAAAAGCAGCGGACCCAGCACAGATCCCTGGGGTTCACCACTATTCACCTTTCTCCATTGGGAAAATTGGCCATTTAGCCCTACCCTCTGCTTTCTGTCTTTTAACCAGTTCCTGATCCACAATAGTACACTGCCTCCTATCCCAGAACTCTTTAGTTTTGCCAAAAGTCTCTGATGAGGGACCTTGTCAAAGGCTTTCTGAAATTCCAAATACACTATATCAACCGACTCACCTTTGTCCACCTGATTATTCACTCCTTCAAAAAAAGATAACAGATTAGTAAGACAAGATCTTCCTTGTCTAAAGCCATGTTGGCTGTCTCCCATTAAGCCATTACTATCTACATGTTCAGCAATTTTGTTCTTTATGATAGTTTCTACCATTTTTCCCAGTACTGACATCAGGCTCACCGGTCTGTAGTTTCCTGGATCACCCCTGGAACCCTCTTTTAATAATTGGCATTACGTTCGCCATCCTCCAGTCTTCAGGTATTACAGATAATTTTAATGATAGTTCACAGATTACTAATAGCAGGTCTGCAATCTCATATTTCAGCTCTTTCAACACCCTTGAATGTATATCATCTGGTCCAGGTGATTTGCTACTCTTCCGTTTATCAAATAGTTGTAATACATCTTCCTGATGTATAGATATTTCCTTTAATTCTTCCGCACCTTTAAATACCACTTCAGTCATGGGTAACACCCTACATCTTTCTCAGTAAAGACCGAACATGAAGACCAAGGAGTACTCCAAACAAGTCAGGGACAAAGTTGTGGAGAAGTAGAGATCTAGGTTGGGTTATTAAAAACATATCCCAAACTTTGATTATCCCACAGAACAACATTAAGTCCATGATAACAAACTGGAAAGAATGGCATCACAACAAACCAGACCAGAGAAGGCCACATACCAAAACTGATAGACCGGGCAAGGAGTGCTTTAATCCGAGATGCTACAAAGACAACAAAGATAACACTGAAGGAGCTGCAAAGATCCACAGCGGAGATGGGAGCATCTGTTCATTACACCACTTTAGACCATATCCTTCACAGAATGGGACTTTATGGAAGTGTGGCCCAGAAAACAACCATTGCTTAAAGGAAAAAAAAAAAGAACACACGTTTGAGGTTTACATAACAGCATGTGGCGGACCCTCCAAACGCATGGAAGAAGGTTCTCTGGTCAGATGTGAAAAAAGAATAATTGACCTTTTGTACCATCATGGGAATCACCCTTGTGTGACATTAACCCAACACTTCCCATCACCCCGCAAACAACATTCTGACAGTGAAACATGGTGGTGGCAGCATCATGCTGCGGGGATGGTTCTCATCGGCAGGGACAGGCAAACAGGTCAGGAATGAAGGAACGAAGGCTGGCACTACATACAGGGAAATCTTTGAGAAAAACCTGTTTTAGTCTGGCAGAGATTTGTGACTGGGACAGAGGTTCACCTTCCAGCAGGACAATGACACTAAACATACTGCTACAGTTGGTTTAAAGGGAAATATGTAAATGTTTTGGAATAACCTAGTCAAAGCCTAGACCTCACTCCAACTGAGAATAAATGGAATGGGTTGAAGATTGCTGTAAACCAATGCAACCCATCTAACTTGAGGGAGTTGGAACAGTTTTGCCTTGAGGTATGGTTGAAAACCCAGTGGCTAGATGTGCTAAGCTAATAGAGACATATCCCATGAGACTTGCAGCTGTAATTGCATCAAAATGTGGCTCAGCAACTTATTGATTTTGGGGGGTGAATACATATGCACACTCCTTTTTTTAAATGTTTTTTTAAATTACTGTTTGTGACAAAATAAAGTATATTTTGCACCTTCAAAGTCGTAGGCATGTTGTGTATATCACATGGTGCTATCCCCCAAAACGTAATTTTAATTCCAGGTTGTAATGCGACAAAACCAGACAAACCCCCGAGGGGATGAATACTTTCACCAGGCACTGTACTCAGCAACATTATTCAGATAGTGCTATCACATGTCTCCAAAGACCACCCTGGCACTGTCTGGTTAGTGCAGGAGAAGTCCGTGAGTAATGATAGGGCAGAGCTGCCACTATCCAAATAAGTGCCAACCTTATCTGGACAGCAGTGAATTTCTGCCAGCATTTAGCTGGATAGCTCAGGTCACGTGAAAAGCAGGCCTAAATTACTGTCCAGATAATTGCCAGCACTTCTCCACATAGTGCACACACAATCCGAATACTGAATGGCAGCCACTGTTCAGGTACTGCTGCTGAGTATCTGGACTAGATTTAAGAGCCGTGGCGGGACACTGCAGCTTTTAAACATCAGCCCATTTGAATATCATGTGGATAATTCTCAAAGCCAGGAGCATAAATCCGTTGAATATCAGGCTCTATGTTTCTGTGTTACGCCTGCAGCACGATACAGCGACTATTTAATCCAGAAACCTCAGGAATGGAAAATAAATCAGAGAAAATCTTCTGCAAATAAAACTTCTACACAAAGCACTGAGTTTCCCCTTTATTTTGCTCTCTTTTGCCCAAAACATAAATATGATCCTATATTCTGAAGGCATAGAACTTGAACTTCTATGCTTTTTCAAAAATTCATTTAAATGTTTATGGACTTTGTTACATTCTAGATCTGCTCTGAGAAAGCTTAGAGTTTCAGAGAGACCTTGACGAACGTCTTTTGCATGCAATGGACTTCACTATTCAGGCAGGAAGCCAGCACATTTTGGTCAGTGGTGCAGAACTCAACTTCAAAGTGGTCTGAAGTGTTTCTTTTAAATCTTCTTTCACATAAACCTCAACACCAGCAGAGAGACGACAGTAGCAAACAGGCTTAAAACACTAGCATTTACCAAAAAGAGCAACAGGATAAGTCAGAAAGAACATTAATATTTTAATATAAACACTCGTCTCATTACACAGAAACACTAGCAGCAAATTCGAGAGACCATGATCATAGCCGATATACCTGGCCTTTGGAAAGAGATAAATTAATCGTCATGGGATGCACGAAACCAACCCATTTACAGACACTGTCTCTTAGAGAAACAATTGCAAAAGCATAGTTTAAAATGTTAAACTCTGCTCCCCAAACAGGCTAAAGCATCTGCAAAATCTTTGTGGAACTAGGGCACAACAATCTAAAAATCACATTATAAATTCTGGGGTCAGTATACGACTGCTGCAGTAAGCGGTTTTTTTTAACCGTGTGGCCATGGTAACCCCCCCCCCCCCCCCCAAAAAAAATCCAGCTATTCAGCCCCGGTGTCCGGATAGCAGCAACATTCAGTCTGCTATCCGAATAGTTATCCGGATTTAAGTTAACTTTATGCAGATAGTTAGCCAGATAGCAGATTGCATTCTACTGGTTTCCAGAAAATTCACTGTTCCGTCCTTGCTCTGCCCACAGACCACCCCGGCACTCTCCGATTAGTGTCTATGCAATATTCACTGGTGTTATCCGGGTTGTGCTGCTGAATATTACTGGATAGCAGGTGCTGTTCTCTGAATAATGGACTTTGAACATTTATCCCCTGATCTCAAGAGACTCATGATTAAGCAGTTGGGTAATAACTACCTGCCCTCTCTCTTGGAGCTCAAGCATGTCACCTCTAGGGTCTGATGAAACCTCACTAGCCTCATCAAACAGGAGGCAGGACCCAAAGAGTCACATTAACTAATATTTTGGTCCAATTGTAGTTCAGGTTCAACTGCAGCTGAAGTTGTTGCAATTCAAACTAATAGTTCAGTAAGTGGTTTGGCGCACATGGACCGATTGATTAAGTTCTGTTCATATGATAGAGCTCACTATAAGGCATGTTTGCAAAGTTTGGATCTATTATAATTACTGTCAGCCATAAGCAGTATAAAGTGTGCATTAAACAATCAAGTTGAAAGGTGTACACTAGCAGTGTGACCAAATGGCGCATGTCCCCTGTTTTCGGAATCAGGCATGTGGGGACTTCATATGTGTGCTTCATAGGAAGTGTTGAGGGCTGCGCACATGTGTGCGTGTGTCTGTGTCAGAGGGTATCGGGCTAGGTGGGTGCATGAGTGGATGTGTCATGCGGAGTGTTATTTATTTATTTATTTAGACATACTTGTATACCACCTTATCCTACAATCAAAGTGGTTACATCACATCACAGTTGGGTTACATTCAACATGTGGGTACTTTACAACATTTAACATGAGGGTATTTAACAACATTAAGACAACACAGGTTGAGGGTTACATTTATCATGATGGTGTCGTGAGTCTAGCTGGGTTAGATAAGTATTGAGCTTGCAGTGGAGTTTACGTTGCAATCCCGCTCGGGCGGGGGGTGTTGTGTATCTGGTGAGGGCTGTTTATCTCCTCGTAATTTTCTGTGAAGAGCAGGGTTTTAAGGGCCTTGCGGAAGTCTGTGATGTCCTCTAATTCCCTTATGCTTTTTGGGAGGGAGTTCCATATTCTTGACGCCATTAGTGATGGCGCTCTTGATGTATTTTGTTTAGTCTTGTGATATCCTGAAGGTGTGCTGATCATGTTGTCATAATTGTTCCTTCTTGGTCTGTTACTGATATTCCTTGTTACAATTTATTGTAGTACATCTGCTGAGAGATGGTGGATGATCTTGAAGATGATCAAGATTATTTTATATTTTGCTCTGGCTACTATTGGTAGCCAGTGTAATTGTTGTAAGATAGGGGTGATGTGTTCTGATCTTGGGGTGTCAGTGATGATGCGTGCTGTAGTGTTTTGCACCATTTGAAGTGGGTGTAAGGTCTGTTGGGGGAGGCCTTGATATAGAGAATTTCCATAATCAAGCAGAGGAGTAATGAGTGCTTGGCAAACTGTGCGGAAGTGGTCCTGGCGGAGTAGTGGCTTTATCTTTCTTATGGTTCTCAATCGTTGATAGGCTTTGATTGCGGTTTTAGCGATATGAGATTTCATGCTCAGAGCTCTGTCCATTGTGATGCCCAAGTACCTAACTTCATCCTTGACTATTATAAGTTTGTTTAGAATGCTGATATTCTGTGGTGGAATGAAGTTAGTGTTCTTGGTGACGAACATTGCCTCAGTTTTATCGTAGTTGACCGTCAGGTTATTGTCTGCGAGCCAGACATTCATGTCTTCCAGGCATTTAGTTATTGTTGTGGTGTTAAGTGCTTGTAGATTGATTGGAGCATACACCATAATGTCGTCAGCATATATGTGATAGTGGAGTTTGTGTCATCTGATGATGTTGCATATGGGTTGTATATATGTGTGTGTGTGTGTGTGTGTGTACATGTGTATGTATGTGTGAATCAAGGGGTGCATTCGTGTCATTGCGATCATCGGGAGTGCTCGCAAACGTGTGTGTGTGTCATGGGGAGTGTTGGGGTTATGTGCATGCGGGTACGTGGGTGTGGCATGGGTGAGTGTCGCTGCCTTCGTGAGTATGTGTGTATGTGTGTGTTTGTGTGTGAAAGGGAGTGTCAGGGACTGCGTGCATGTGTGTGTCTCTCTTGACCCTCCTCCCATGCATAGGGACAGACAACTTCCCTGATAGCGAACTCTCAATAATCAGTGCTTACACCTAAGTGAAAAGCGCCTAAAAGTGATTTCTAAGTGCTAAAACATTGAAATACCTATTTGTATGGTCAGTCCTTTGATACTGATTTTGTGGGCTTCATTCAGCAAGTACATTCCAGCACTTTGTTTTTAGTCACAGAGTTACTCTAAGCAAGGATTCTCAAGCCAGTCCTCTGGACACACCTACCCAGTCAGGTTTTCAAGATAATCACAATGACTATACATGGGAGAGATTTACATACAATGGAGGAAGTGCATGCAAATCTCTCTCATGCATATTCATCATGGTTATCCTAAAAACCTAACTGGCTAGATGTGTCCCAAGGACTGGGGTTGACAACCCCTGCCCTGAAGTTTTTCTTTTGCAAGTCTGTTTCAGTTCAGGTTCAACAGAGATTTTCAAAGAATGATTCAGGTTCTGATCTGGTTGAGGTAAAAGTACCTCAGGTTTTAATTCAAGTTCAGGCTCAGGTTGAGTCCCTGAAATGGACCCAGATATCTCTTCACAGGTACACTACCAAAAAACTGCCTCCAGTTTTGCAACTGATTCCTATAGATTTTGGGGTGCTGAATCCAGGAAAAATAGCCAAAATGTTCCATCACGTCACGTTTTCTTGCAAAATTAGATTTCTTACCCATATAAGGAATGTTCACATAATTTCTTTTTAGCCGACTGCAGTTTATTTTCTTGGCCCAAAATAGAGGTTGTAATGGTTAACTAACTAGAAACACTCCCTCATGATATTTTAGAGTGTTTTGTATTCATTTTATACATTAACAGGACAATTGGGAGGCGGGGGGCTAAATCCAGTACTCGCGCTGGCGCATGTTCTTTCCTGTTCGCCTCGCCTCGTTCGCTCACTCAAACACGGTGGTTGCGACATGAACGTTCCTGTCAAATTTCAGTTTCTTGCAAGTTCATTATTACCTTTTGTTTGCTCAGTCCTAATCCAGCTTTATTCCGAAGTGGTTCACTACAGTTGTAGTTTGCAGTGCTGTGTATTTGTGATGGTTCACAGAGCCAGAGGTTGCGTCAACTCTCCGGACAGATTTGTTTTATTTGTGGGGAATATACCGTGAAAAAGCGGCAGAGGAACATTTCTGCATTTATTAAAAAAGTATATTTCGCCTATTTCGGTTTGAAATTAGGCGATCAAGACAAACCGTGGGCTCCTCACAAAGTGTGCAAGACATGTGAGGAAGATCTACGCTTATGGATGAAAGGTAAAAAACAAGCATTTCGTTTCGGAATACCTATGATGTGGCGTGAACAAAGAGACCACAGCAGTGACTGCTATTTTTGCTCTTGCATTGTGAAGGGATACAACTTAAAAAATAAGAACGTAATAAGTTACCCCAACCTTCCCTCAGCAATTAGGCCTATGCCTCATAGCAACGAAGTACCTGTGCCTGAACCACCAAAATCTTTGGATCATATTTGTGTGGACGGTTCTGATCATGATGAGACTCATCAGATGGCTTTTCCCGATGAGTCCAGTACTTCCGAGTTTGAAACTGAACCAGATCCGAAACCTGAACTTTTCTCTCAAGCTGAATTGAATGATTTAGTCCGGGATTTAGGACTCCCAAAAGATGCTGCCCAACTGCTAGGTTCTCGGCTTAAACAGAAAAATCTATTGTCACCAGGAACAACTTTTTATTGGTACCGCAACCGCGAGACACAATTTTTGAAGTATTTCAGCAAAGAGGAAGATTTGGTATTTTGCAACGATATATACGGAGTGATGGAAAAGTTTAAACTCAAGTATGATCCTGCTGAATGGCGGCTATTCATTGATTTGTCAAAAGACAGCATAAAAGGTGTTCTTCTTCATAATGGCAACACATTCGCTTCAGTTCCTATTGCTCACTCTGTTATTCTCCAAGAAAAATACGAGAATTTGGCCCTGATTCTTCAGAAGATTCGTTATGATGAGCATACGTGGATGATTTGTGGAGACTTTAAAATTCTATCCATGCTATTAGGGCAGCAATTCGGTTTCACCAAATATCCCTGCTTCCTTTGCTTGTGGGATAGCCAGGCCCGCGACCTACACTGGGGGAAAAAAGACTGGCCAATTCGGGAGTATTTGAGACCCGGTGAGAAAAATGTTCTTCATGAGAGCTTGGTACCTCGTGATAAAATTCTATTACCACCTCTCCACATTAAGTTGGGTCTCATTAAGCAATTCATCAAGTCCCTTCCAAAAGATGGTGAGTGCTTTCGATACCTTTGCTCAAAGTTCCCCGACTTTCTGAAGCAAAGCTAAAGGAAGGAGTGTTTGTTGGCCCTGATATAAGGAAACTCATTTCAGATGGAGCATTCGCTGAAACGATGTCTGAGAAGGAAAAAGAAGCCTGGGATTCCTTCAAGGATGTTGTTCTCAAATTCTTGGGGAACAGGCGGGATGAGAACTATAAGGATATTGTTGCCAGGATGCTCAATGCCTTCAAAGAACAAGGCTGTAACATGAGCCTGAAAGTCCATTTCTTGCACTCCCATGTGAACTACTTTCCCAAAAACTTGGGGGCGTACAGTGAAGAACAAGGTGAAAGGTTTCACCAGGACATCAAGGACGCAGAGAGAAGGTACCAAGGAAGATGGAACACCACTATGATGGCTGATTTCTGCTGGTTGCTGCTGCGGGAAACCCCAGATGAAAAATACGCCAAGCAGCACACCAAGAGAAGCATTCGGGGGAAGAAGAAACGGGCCCACCAGGAGATTGATTGACCCAAGAATGACTTTAAAATCTAAACTGTGTTGACAAATATCGTGTTTTTACTAAACTTTGAAATAAAAATTTGCTAGTTATTACCACAGTGTCGGATCTCATTTATTAGAATTTTATTTTCACACCATCGGGTGTTTGTCTTCATGTATTGCAATGGTGCGGTTTGTGTTTTCTATTCTTACATACATACCTGTACAACATTTTTTGCACATTTCTTTGCTTTGCTTTGTGTCTAACCTCGCTCTTATATGCTCAATGTTTGTGCACATGTATGTGGCTGTTTTAAGTGCAGACAATTTTGCTACCATCACAGTGTGTTTTGTTGACATTACTCTATTCTTATGTGCTGCCTTGTTACAAGTTTCTTTATTCTTATTTGAATAACTACTAAACAATTAGTATAAAGAATTCATCCAAGAAACTTTTATCTCGATCGCACTCAATCTGAAACGTTCACCTCAAACTGCTAACCCAATGTAGCAAAAAATCTGTACGTGATGGAGCAAATTGGTTACCAGATTTGGATTCAGCGCACCAAAAAACGTAAAAATCAATCGAAACATTAGAGGCAGTTAAAAAAAAAAACTTTAGTGTACCTGTGTTCGACCAATTTCTAATCTCCCAGTAATTTGCAGGAGATAAAAGTTTAGAATTAATTTGCCCTAGTTTGTAGTTAGCCTTTTAGAGTTTTAAAACAAAACAAACAGGTAGTTAATCTTTTCCCACCAATCCTCCCCAATTCCCAGCAATGCCAGGCACATCCTTAAATTGTAGTCAATTTTCCCAATTAAGAGTGAAGTTTGTTATCACAGGATATGTTACTCAGCAAATGATTAACCCTTAGTAGATTATTAGCAGTCAGTGAGTACAAAACACATTATATTAGCAGATAAGATGCCAAAAAAATCCTGAAGGTCTTCCTTTTATTCAAGGTATCTATTCCCTTAGCAACTATACCTAAAGATGCAGACAGCAGTTCAGCAGCGAGATGGGAGCTATCCAGTCTTTTGTATTGAATGTCACATGTATGATTTCTCCCAGCTGGTGAGAGATCATACAGTATGTGTGCCCTTGTTTCAAAAAGCTCCTGGCTTTCAGAGAAAGAGTCCGATCTCTGAGCCTAGAGTAGCAGACTTGGTGGAACTGAGTCAGACAGAGAGTTACACAGAGGAGACCTTCAAGAGCATAGTAGAGAAGTTTTACCTCCAGTCTGGAAGCCTCATGCTACCTTGGAGGACAGAGGCCACTTGAAAGGAGAGCATAACCTTGGTGTGGCAAGAAGTAATCCTGTAGCCAGGACCTGCTTTCCAGAGGGGGCAATATCCTCTTGCATGGCAGACGTGTCTCCAGGGTTTATGGCCAGGATGGAAGTCCTAGGAGAGCCATCTTAGTTACAACAACTTCTTGAAAGCCTGCATCAATCAGCAGCCTTGAGTTAAAGTTATTTATGACATGTCTCTATACCCACTCAAGATCTCTAGTCTTATGTAATTGCTTTTATTTAATTATTTATATGCTATTCCCCAGTTAATCCTTGTTTTATTCCCCTGTTACCTGTAACTTGGACAAGTTCTCTAAATCTGAGTGTATTTTGTTTAATGTAAACCGCACTGATGTCAAATAGCACGGTATATAAGAGCTGTTAAATAAATAAATAAAGTGCCAGATCGATGACTTGATCTCAGCAAGTTCGAACAATAGATCTATGAAGATAGCTGCGTGATCTGAGACCACAATATTATGTACCTTTGAGGAGATCACTAATGACATAGGGGATTTGAATATTAAGAAATAATCTATTCACGTATATGTTGAATGTAAAGCTAAAATAAAAAAGGTTTATTCCTGACTCACAGGATTAAGTAGACACCAGGGATCCAGCATGCCTCTGTCTGACATTATCGACGATTACTTGAAATGACGTAGCAGTGGCAATTCTAGAAACAGAATTTCTATCCAAAACAGAATTTAGGTGCTGGTTAAAGTCACCCCATCTAGAATCAGGGGGAGATCACTCCCTATATCAGTCTAACTCATGGAAGAAACCCAGATCATCAATTTTCGGAGCATAAAGTGAGACCAGGCCAGTTTTGCAGCGGTTAATAACCAATATAACTTGTATCTGACTTGTGAGAGAAGATCTGGAAATCAGTTCTCTTTCTAATAATAATGGGTCACTTCATATTTATTTGTTGGAATCTATTGTTACTTCTTCTCAGGAAGCTTGTACATCTGCTCTTAAATCTGAACTTTAGCTCCTAAGATTGAAAACATGGAGAATGTGGCAAAGAGATATAATATTAGACTTCAAAATTTTCCTAAAGATCAAGAGTTATTTGAAGGAGGTTCTAGAAATTCCTGAATCTGTAATGCCAGCTCTACTTACAGCATAACATTTACCTGTTAATAAGAGATCAACTGCCTCATGGCCTCATATTGGGCTGTTGTAGATCTAACAAATTCAGCGACCTCGGGCCGGAGGGATTGGGGTTTCTAGCCACCTAACCCTCTTGCCTCAGGTACAAAAAATATAGATTGTGAGCCCTTTAGGGACAAGGGAAATATATACCATACCTGAATGTACACCGCTTTGACCCGGTGAAAAGCGGTATATAAGCATTGCTAAATAAATCAATAAATTCAAGATAGAGGTTTGGATAAAATAATTAATAAAAAAGCTGGAAATGGGAAAGGTAACACTAGTTTGGAATTTCTGCTAGTCTGTGTCCTCAAAATATTGAACTGGTTACTTTGTTAGTCACTTTCTTATTGGATGACAACAGAGATTCGATTTTCCCTAAGAATATTTTTCCCTAAGTGAGAACAGAAATTCTTGGTCAAAGAGAGAGATGTTTCCTGATATTACCTGGGAAACACAGAATCATCTAAAGAAACATTTGTCCTTAAAGTCAAATGTTTCTATGGGTGATTTATTTTTCTGCACTATCCCTGTAAATATACCAAGGCCTGCCAGCAAACTCCATTCATTCACTCCAGATGGTTCAGAACACTGCTGCCTGCATTCCCACAGGAACAAACAAGAACACATAACGCCGTCATTGGCTCCACTACATTGGCTCCCGATAAAGAGTCGCGCAAGTTTCAAGGCAACAATGAATATGTCAAAATACTGCAAAACGAATCAGCTGAGTCACTCCAAGTTCTAATAATAAGACATCCAGAAAGCCACCCCATGAGAACAAACAGCAAAAACACATTAGCTACGCCAACGGCATTCTCCAAAACTAAGAAGACCACCTCCAACAGGGCTTTATCACTCTATGCACCGATGTTATGGAACTCCCTCCCTGAGGATACCAGAAACACACCAGACACCAAGGACTTCAGGAAAAAGTTGAAGAAACTCCCGTTTATTGAATACTTTGGCAGTATAACATAGAATAATATGGACAATCCCTCCACTCAGGCACCAAACAATGAATAAGGAACAACACTGTATGATCACAACTCATGACCCCAAACTGTAAATAAGTTACGCTTGTAAATAAGCTATCAAACATACTGTTAAAGATTATGTGTGAAGTCCCCTTATGTGCATCCCCACCCTTACTAAGATGTTATAATGTTTACAAGTTACAGAGTTGAATGTAAACCACATTGTTCGATGTAAACCACCTTGATTTAAGGAAAAGGTGGTATATAAATACTGTTAAATAAATAATGATACATCGTCAGAAACATTTTGTTTTCTATGGGTCAGAACAGTTGTCTGAATTTCTGTTGTCTCAGTCCCAGGAGCCTAACTATGAGAAATCATATCTTGATATCTTTTGGACACTTGAATAATGCATAGCTTAGGTCTGTATTCGTGCAGGTTGAGACTTATCTTAATTTGTAATTTGAAGTATCCAGTTCTTGGATTCCCTCTGTTTAGGGCTTACAAATTGTTTATTACTCTTTATTGCTTACTATGTGGATAACTGTTTTCTTTAAAGCAATTTATTGCTGTCTGTAATTATGATATAAATGAATTTAAAAAATGTCTATTTCACATTTCTCGAGGACAGCAGGGAAAAATATATTTCTGAATCTATCATTGTTGCAATTTCTTAGATTCAATACATTTCAAATGTATTTCTTGCAGTAGGATTATATCCAGACAGTTTTTATTAACCCAAGATAATATTTTAGTCCATTCAATGGGGCTGTCCATGCCAAAGAAAGTAGGTGCAAATTACACAACTCCATCATGCTTCCCATAAAGATGGAGAGCTACAGACACACCTATGCTGTCAACCAAGAGAAGGGCTTTGCTTGATGTTGAACCATCCAGCTTGGCAACAGTGGGGCTGCCTGAAGTAATGAAAGAATTATAAAGTCATATCTCCGGAAGCTCCTCAGCCACTTGTTCTATTGTAATGCCATAAAGGTTGACCTGCCAAAGAGTTTGTGGAACAGACCAAAGAGGAATTCAAATTTGGCTACAAAAGTTGCCACTCACAAAGCACCATGGGACAGAGTGTTACTTGCCTTGCACTGACTCTCAGTGGAGTTATGGATTAAATTATCTTGTGCATGTCTTTCAAACATATAAGAAGATGGACTTAGTACATTTGCAGGGGAAACTACAGAAATATGAAGCTCTCTAGAATCTGAGATCTAGTCAGGCACATAGAGGGAAGTTTTATGACGCATCTAGATTAACATGTCAGTTGTGCTTATTTTATAAAGTCAAGCATGCATACACTTTATTTTATAAAATAGCAGTGTTAAGTAGTGGGAAATGTGTTCCAAATGTAGGTGCGATCACTTACGAGGTACGATCAAAAGTATCAAGACTTGTACAATAACACAATAAGTATAACACTGACAGTTATTGCACTTGGTCTCCTTCATGGTAGTCCCCTTCTGATGAAACACACTTTTCCCTGCATTCCTGCCATTGCTGGAAACAATTTTAAAATGCCTCTTTCATTACGCTGTGAAGCTGCTGTGTCAAATTTTGCTTAATGGTCTCCAAGTCATCAAATCTCCCTCCTTTCAGTGGTAATTTCAGTTTTGGAAACAAGAAAAAGTGCGAGGTCAGGTGAGTACGGAGGCTGACAGACTTACTCGATTTGGTGTTTAGCCAAGAACTACTGGACAAGATGTGATGTGTAAGCTGGGGTGATATCATGATGAAACAACCATTCACCATTCCTGTGCAACTCTGGCCTCTTACAACAAACTGCATCTCTCAAACAATTCAGAACTTGGATGATGCACTCTTTATTGATGGTTTGGCCTTTTGGAGCATGATGAACAATACCCTGGTAATCAAAGAAAACTGTGAGCATGACTTTGACATTGCTCCTCACCTGACAGGCTTTCTTGGGTCTGGGAGAATCTGAAGTCTTCCATTCTGAGGATTAAGCCTTAGTTTCTGGGTTATAACCATAAACCCATGATTCATCAACAGTAATAATCTTTTTGATGAAATCGGAGTAATTTTCAACGCATTCCAACAACTCCTTGGCTGCAGACAGTGGATCTTCTTTTTGGTCAGGGGTCAAGAGTTTTGGCATGAAATTTGCAGACACTCATCTCATCCTCAAATTGACAGAAAGAATGGACTGTACCGACCTGAACCTGATGTCAATGTCCTCAACAAGCTCCCTGATAGTCAATTGATGATTTGAGCGTATTGCAGCATGTACTGCTTCAACTTTGTCTTTATTCCTGCTGGTGGATGGCCTTCCAGAACATTCATCACCGTCAGCACTTTGGCAGCCCTCTTTGGAAACATTGTACCAGTCAAACTCTAGCATGACTCATGCATTCATCGTCATACACTTGCTGTAACTTATCATAGGTCTCTTTGCATGAATCTCCAAGTTTCTGGCAGAATTTAATGCAAATTTGCTGTTAATTTTTTCACTCATCATAAATCTGATGAACTACTTTTACACGATACCAAACATCACATGATTAAAAGAAGTACAAGTGTGCTGCAGCCATGCTACACCCTGCACATGCAGAGCACATAACTAGTTCACTGCGTGCTTAATAGCATCACAGTGCAACGTATTGTTATATAGCTACGCAACAAATGAACATCTACAGTGAAAGTATGCACCATCAGCCTAATGCACATACTTGTAGAATAGTGACCAGCTAAAGTGTGCACATAAAGGTCCATTGACACACATAGATGAATGAAAATATATGATATACGCATAAAGATGGCACGGAAATTTCCACATCTCCTTATAAAATTAGACCAAAATGTAGTAGTTGTAGGCCCATGAGCCTTTGTATTAAAAAGATCTCAGTTTAAATCTTTTTTATTTAGGAATAATGCTGGGTTATTGGAATACACACGCCACAATCGAGCCCCATAATATAGAATTACCGGCTAATCCAATGAAAACGTCATATATATGTGTAGGACCCAAACCAAGATGGGGATTGGGAGTATCACAACCATGGTCAAAACACAGGGTTCAATTTACTGAAAACCTAAATTTGAAGATACTGTGCATAGAAAAACTCAGTCAAAAATCTTTTCAAAGAATAGAATCCACACTTAGCTTTTAGAATAATTTCAATGTTGCTCCGGTCACACGCTCCCGACTCAGCGCTGGGTTTCACACAGAAATCCTTCAACCAAGTTCTGCATCAGGGGAATTACTAAACCAGATAAACTTTTCCAATACTGATCTCTACTGCTACTATTACTACTACTAATCATTTGTATAGCGCTACAAGTAACCGTGTAGCGGGACTCGGTGCTCCCCCTTTCCTTTGCCTTCACCCCCTCCCCTTCAAAACCTCCCCCCAATTCCCACAAAGATTTGCCACACTGATCTTGGGTACAACAGGTTGCAGCTTTATTGCCAATTAACATTTTAAACATTAGTAACAACCAACATCAAACCCAACCCAAGCGGAGCGATACCTCTCCCGCCATGCAATTAGCAAGGTGACCTCACCTCCACGCCTGCCGCGGTCAAACCACTAACGTGCAGGTCAGTTTCAAGAGGGTAGCTTCTGCCAGATAAAGAAATAATCGCCCTCTATTATTTCATTGGGTATCACAATCGTATATAGCTTTCATTAGTGAATACAGGTCTCAGACTTACAACAGCCACGTTGGGTATTCTCACCCAAACCGTGCGCCTGATCGCATCAATGACCTTAAGGTATTCACTGAATTTTGTGTAGATTTAGCTTGATCTATACAGCTGATTCACCCATATTAATCCTTGTAAAATTTCAAATTTTATAGAGAAGGAATTGTGCTTAACTTAGCTGTGTTTCCACTGGTAATAAATCCCCGACGCCACCTGATAGGCACCTCTTTGCGTTTCTGTTGTTTCTTCAGGGGGAATTCACATAAACTAGCACACTCTATAAAGCAAGGAAATTTAACGTTAGCTATAATTCTTTCATTTCGATATCATCTGTGCAAATGCTCTTAAGAACATAGATTACATTGCTCACCTCCCAATTTGCGGCCAAAGTAAACTCACTTGTTATAGAGTCGTTTTACCATACGCACTTTCTCTCTGTGTTCAGAACGCCGCGCATGTGCAGAACCGCTGCTGGCATCCATTTATAGTGACAAAGTATCACTAAAACTATCCAATGGGGAAAGAAACCAATTAGTGAAGATATCGCCCATTTCCCAATGTAACTTATAGACACGCTCGCCATTCAATACAGCTGTTAAGTCCCGTGTCCCCTACTGTTTCTAATCGGAAGATCCATTTCTGTTCCTGGATGGTTAATGTTTGAGTACGAGATCTGCCATTCTTCCCTGTTGTAACTTGTTCAATAGCGAAACATCGTAAATTTTGGAACTGATGATTGTTTTCAATGCAGTGGGCCACTATTGGAGCCTCCATCTGTTTACATCTTAGCCTGCTACGATGTTCTCCAATGCGGATTTTAAGTTGCCGTTCAGTTTTTCCAATATAAAGAAGCCCACAGGGGCATTTAAGGGCATATACAACGTAATCTGTAGTGCATGTTGTCATTTGTTTTAACCGATAGGATCTACCGTGATATTCAAACTGTGTCAGTTCTTCAGTGATACTGCATACAATTCACTTCGACTATACATACACAACGGATTACTTTTTTGGATGTTATTGTACAGAAGACTCCTGGAGGCTGGTACACAACAGTATATAAAAAACCTACTGACCGGAACACACTTTTGCATTATGGGAGTAACCATCCAAAACCATTAAAGGATTCATTGCCTTTTTCTCAATTTATAAGGTACAGACGTAATTGTTCAACTACACAGGAGTACAAGTTACAAGCGAAAAAGTTAATGCAAGATTTTGAGGACCGAGGTTATCCTCGTTCGACCATTAGAGCAGCCTATAAACGTGCCCTATACAATAATAGGGGTTTATTGTTACAAACGAGATCTCAAGGTCCTCCAATAGATGATGACAGCATTAACTTCGTCACTAAATACTCACCTTTCAGTGGAGAAATCAAACGGATCATAAAAAAACATCACAACGTGCTTAGCACTTTGCCTGGAGTGCAGAATAGGAGTGTTCGCTGTGTCTGGACCCGACATTTTAATTTGAGGGACAATTTGAGTCCAGCAAAATTACGCCCCGTGGGTAACACTTTAGCATTAACATCAGGGGGACATAAAATGTGCGGTGAGTGTAACATCTGCAGTATCACTGAAGAACTGACACAGTTTGAATATCACGGTAGATCCTATCGGTTAAAACAAATGACAACATGCACTACAGATTACGTTGTATATGCCCTTAAATGCCCCTGTGGGCTTCTTTATATTGGAAAAACTGAACGGCAACTTAAAATCCGCATTGGAGAACATCGTAGCAGGCTAAGATGTAAACAGATGGAGGCTCCAATAGTGGCCCACTGCATTGAAAACAATCATCAGTTCCAAAATTTACGAAGTTTCGCTATTGAACAAGTTACAACAGGGAAGAATGGCAGATCTCGTACTCAAACATTAACCATCCAGGAACAGAAATGGATCTTCCGATTAGAAACAGTAGGGGACACGGGACTTAACAGCTGTATTGAATGGCGAGCGTGTCTATAAGTTACATTGGGAAATGGGCGATATCTTCACTAATTGGTTTCTTTCCCCATTGGATAGTTTTAGTGATACTTTGTCACTATAAATGGATGCCAGCAGCGGTTCTGCACATGCGCGGCGTTCTGAACACAGAGAGAAAGTGCGTATGGTAAAACGACTCTATAACAAGTGAGTTTACTTTGGCCGCAAATTGGGAGGTGAGCAATGTAATCTATGTTCTTAAGAGCATTTGCACAGATGATATCGAAATGAAAGCATTATAGCTAACGTTAAATTTCCTTGCTTTATAGAGTGTGCTAGTTTATGTGAATTCCCCCTGAAGAAACAACAGAAACGCAAAGAGGTGCCTATCAGGTGGCGTCGGGGATTTATTACCAGTGGAAACACAGCTAAGTTAAGCACAATTCCTTCTCTATAAAATTTGAAATTTTACAAGGATTAATATGGGTGAATCAGCTGTATAGATCAAGCTAAATCTACACAAAATTCAGTGAATACCTTAAGGTCATTGATGCGATCAGGTGCACGGTTTGGGTGAGAATACCCAACGTGGCTGTTGTAAGTCTGAGACCTGTATTCACTAATGAAAGCTATATACGATTGTGATACCCAATGAAATAATAGAGGGCGATTATTTCTTTATCTGGCGGTCAAACCACTGGCAAAGTTACTACCACCCCTGCCCGACTTCGCCATATCATTAGCAAAAATCCACTAGGAGTTATCCGGGTCGCGGGCACCCTGCCCCTCCCCAAGTAGCCTAAGGCTCCGGACACTGGAAAACTCCGGGATCCCGCACCCCCCCTCCCCATGCTGCAACAACCCTAATCCCCCACCACTCCATATAAATCTAGGGTGGGAGGGAGGGATGCCAGCTGCCAAGCCCTTCTTACCATGTGCTCGGCAAGCGCCGCCGCTGCCCGAGCACATGGCCTGCCCTTATTGTGATTGGCTCCCCCATGCTCGTTCCCATGGGCAGAGCCAATCACTTTGAAAGACGCCTCCGAGCACAGCCAGCGCCACCCTCCCTCCTCCTCCCAACGCATGCAGGGTCCCGCACCGGGCCGCGCACCCGGTTACCCGCGTCCACCAGGACCCTGCCCGCGTCCTTACATTAACTGGGTAGCGGGACCTGGTGCTCCCCCTCTTTCCTTTGCCTTCACCCCCTCCCCTTCAAAACCTCCCCCCACTCCCACAAAGATTCGCCACACTGATCTTGGGTACAACAGGTTGCAGCTTTATTGCCAATTAACATTTTAAACATTAGTAACAACCAACATCAAACTCAACCCAAGCGGAGCGATACCTCACCCGCCATGCAATTAGCAAGGTGACCTCACCTCCGCACCTGCCGCGGTCAAACCACTGGCAAAGGTATTACCACCCCTGCCCGACTTCGCCATATCATTAGCAAAAATCTGCTAGGGGTTATCTGGGTCGCGGGCACCCTGCCCCCGTCCCAAGCAGCCTAAGGCTCCGGACCCCGGAAACCTCCGGGATCCTGCCACCAGCACAAGCCCCTTGTGGCACCTGTGCCACCCCCCCCACCCCAAACACAAGCTGCAACCTGCACCTGCCCTCCTGGACCACCCTCTCCAATGCCTCCTGCCAATCATTCAAGATCAAATCTACCCCCACAGGAGACAAATATGCCCCATCACTCCTGTACAATCCTGCACACGCTACCTCCACCCACGTATGCTACACCTGATACCCGCTGTGATAACATACCCATCTCCCGATCTGCCTATTAATTTTTGTCAACCCCCGGAGATCAACACCGCTGCCCCCAGCATGCCAACCTCGGGATGATATCTGACCATATAAAAACCCCCCCCCCCCCTCGAAACATCCACAGTAGCAAATCAAAATCCTTCTTGGCAGCATTAATCAGCTGCTTGCAGGTCCAGGAAGCCAAATCGTTGCCCCCCCCCCCCCATGTGCAACAGTAGAATCCCCAGCTGTTTCCTTAAACGCTCAGAGCAAAAGGCATCAGCTGCATCCACCGTAGCCCCCACTCGCCCAGTCATGAAACCGACACCACTGCTGGATCCAGTCCCAAGTTTAGCTCGATAGGCTGCACCGCAGCTCGCCAGCCGGCCCAGAACACGAAGGAGTACCCCAGCATCCAACATCCCCGCACATACCTTCCCCCATCTGCAAAAGAAAAAATTGTTAATATCCACTTTAACCATCCATGCCTGCCCCTTCATAAACGCACATATCCCTGAAAGGCCCTAGACCGCCACCGACCAATACTTTGAATCTGTACTCGCGACAGCCCAGCCCCCACGGCACTAGTCGCCGTCCTGATGCGAAACGAATGCGCCGAAAAAAGGCTCAGGTCCTCACCCATCCGCCGCAACCCCATCTGCAACACCACCGACACCTGAAATCGTGTCACCAACTATGCATCCTTGTGGATAAATAGCCCACCTTCCACCAGCGGGCGAAAGCCTAAGTAGTCCCGCATTGTAGCCACCGGGCAAGTGGGACCACCTATCTCCTGCAGGACCACCCACAAGCTTCTACCTTGCGGGTCAGTTTTGGACTTCTCCAACAGCACCCTTAACTGCCCTCCATCCACCCGCACGTGCTGGCGTCGCAAACTATTCCCAATTCCAGATTTTTTTTGTATTTGCAACTAATTCCCCCATATGGAATGCCCCAAAGAAGGCCAAACAGAATACTGCCCTGAAGAGGGTGGCTTCATATTGCGATGATGCGACCTCCGGTAAGTCCTTGCATAATTTACTGAGCACATCATGCGTAACCAGCCGCCGATAATCCCGCAGTGTTGTCTGCAAGCGTTCCCACTCTTGCAGAAGCCTCCGCGCTAGAAACCCCCCACCTGCAAACCCTCACCCCACTGCTCTTGCGAAAAATGTGAAACCCGCCAAATGCCCCCGCACGGATGACCTGGCCAACCCTTGCTCTTTGGCACAGAGGATATAATGCCCGAATAACTGATCGGACACTTCCCCCGTCTGCCATCCCTGCTCCCTCAAAAATTCCATAACTCTCTCACAACCTCGGCGATAAGCATCCCATGTCCGCTCTGCTACTGAACTCCACAGCAGATTCCTCATCTCCACAGGCCACAGTTCCATAAGTTCCAAGGGACCGTGAGCCCCTACGCCTCCACCTCTGGTGCCAACTTGCGAAACCGATCCCACTGTAAATGGGAAAGAGCATCAGCAATGCAATTACTATGCCCAGGAATATGTCACGCCTTCAATGCTACATTCCTGCACAAACAAGACAATACCACCTCCCTCATCAGTGACGCTACGTGCACACATCGTGGAGTATAATGAGTAATGACGCTCACTACGGCTTCATTATCATACCACTATATCGCTCAACCTGTCAGGCCACAATTCTAGCGCCACCAATATCAGAAAGAGTTCCAAGAATGTGATATTGCCTAGCAATCCCGCCTCACCCCAAGCAGATGGCCAGCGATCGGCACACAATGCCCCCCCAAAGTAAATTCCCATGCCCACTCCTCCTGCTGCATCAGGGTAAAGTTGCAAATCATCACTAGACAGCTCCGCTTCCATTAAAACCGATGTCCCGTTGAAGTCTCTCAAAAACTCATCCCACACCCGCAGATCCTCCCGGATGCTCTTGGAATTCGAATACGGTGATGAGGCTTACATACCCCCGCAGTCGCTGCTGCCAACCTGCGACTAAATACTTGCCCCATCGGTATCACTCTGCATGCAAAGTTCAATGACCCTATCAACGCCTGCATTTCTTTCAACGTTAAATTGGCCGAGGCCAGCGCATTCGCTACTAAAACCAGCAATTTCTCCATCTTCTCTACCGGCAAGCGAGCTACCATGGCCTGCGAATCCAATTCAACTCCTAAGAAGGTGAGCCTTGTCGTCAGGCCCTCTGTCTTACCCACAGCCAAAGGAACCCCCAACTCCGCTGCCAAACTCGCAAAACCCTCCAGCAGCTCTCCACAACCCGTCACCCGCACAGCACCCACAAACAAAAAATCATCTAAGTAATGCACCACATCAGAGCAACCCACCTTCTGCACCACTGCCCACTGGAGGACGGTACTAAATTTCTCAAAGTAGGTGCATGACACCGTGCAGCCCATGGGCATGCATTTATCAAAATAAAATTCCCCCACAAATTGGAAGCCCAACAGATGAAACACCGATGAGTGTACAGGCAACAAGTGAAACGCGGATTCGATATCCACTTTTGCCATCAATGTCCCTGGACCTGCGTTCCTGACTAAATCCACAGCCCTATCGAATGAGGTATACCGCACTGTACAACATTCCCGCGGGATATGATCATTAACCGATGCCCCCAATGGAAACAACAAATTATGTATCAACCAAAACTTCCCCGGCTCTTTCTTCGATATAATCCACAACGGAGACACAACCAAGTTCCGGAAAGGCGGTCTCGTGAACGGACCCACAATCCTCCCCAAACGCAACTCGACAGCCAACTTTTCCTGCGCTACCGACTCAAAGCGGCACACTGATGGGGACTTTCTGGCCGCCATGACCGTAATCTCACTCTGTACTGGAATAACAAAACCCGACTGAAATCTTAACTACAAAAGTTCCCTATCCCCTTTCTTTGGATACCGGCGCAGCCACAGGCTTAACTCCCCCACCCGTATTGGCGAGGGAGCCAAGCCAAACTCCACTCCACTACGTCGGAACCGGCCCAGTGGCCCTGGAGGCACCTTTTTTAATACATTTTGCCGCAGAGTGCACCCCGCCACACACGGAACAGGCATGCCGAAACTTGCAGTCCGGGAACGGACAAGAGGACTTATTGAACCTCCAGCACACATCCCCCATTCCGCTCGTAACCAACTTGGTCGGCAATACGCCCCCTCCCCCATTAAAGGAACGGTTTGCACCCGCACTGGCCGCCAGACCCAATTTTCCTTCCCCCCTCCCCCCACTGCATTTGCTCTAACTGACATCTGCGTGAGCCACAAGTTAATGTCCTGCGTGCCCCAAGACATTTTATCCCTAAACTTCTCGTCGTAATTTAACCACGACCATCCCTTATGGGACTGTGAAGCTTCCAAAATAGAGTCCGCATATGACAGCAACATCCCATAATACTCCGGATAGTATTGGCCCCACACACTTGCCAAATGGAGGAAAGCCCTCACCCAATTAACCACATTCCTAGAGACCTTCCTAATCTGACCGGCTTTCTCGTCCTCCTTACGCTTCTTCTTACTGTCCCCCGAATGCTTCCGACCCTCCAGCAATCGGAAACATAAGAACATAAGAACATAAGATATGCCATACTGGGTCAGACCAAGGTCCATCAAGCCCAGTATTCTGTTTCCAACAGTGGCCAATCTAGGTCATATTTACCTAGGAGTTTTTCCCAAGAGACACAAGTTCCACAATGCTTGTACTGGGTCAAGCATTGATATCTTCGGTCACTTCTTAATAATGGTTTATGGACCTTTCCTCCAGGAACTTGTCCAAACCTTTTTTAAACCCAGCTACACTAACAGCCTTTACTACATCCTCCGGTAACAAATTTCAGAGTTTGATTACACGTTGAAAATATCAATATATCTCCACTTCCGGATTTTCCTTCGCAACTTCTTCGGTACCCCTTCTCACAACTCCGATAAAGTCATCACGGTAGTTGTCCCATTCCCAGACTTGCCCCCCGTCAACACACTACCCTGTCCACCCAACCCCCCCATTGCCCTTCGAGGAGGACGCGGACGAACTCGATGATGTAGAGGAGGACGATTCAGAACTGCGCTGCCACCTACAAGCATGCTTCTTTTTCCTGCTCACCTTTCCCGACCGTTCCCCTCTCCTGCCACCCCCTTCCCCCACTGCTACCTGCTCCACCTGCAACTCACCCATCTCCGCCATCGTGGCCGCCCCGGTCACTGGCGGGCGAAGCACCTCAGGTGGACGATAGGCGGTAGCTCCTGGCGCTGAAGCCGCATCATCCAGAATTCCTCGTGTCACTGTGGATAACCTATCCATATTTGCCGCACACGCTTGGCCTCCCGGTCCCTGCACCGCACCCGGTGATGCCCAAAATGGAACCTGTGGAGACAAAAAGGGAAAACCCAGGGAGGGGGAAACAGAAGACCATACCGGTTGCCATGCCCCCACCCATTCGGCTCTAGAAGGGCCTTGACCTCCCCCAATCCACTGCTACCATGCAGCCTGCTTGTCCCACAGACCCATAACCCATCGGAACCGCCGACCCGCCCCCGGGGAAAAACACACCTCTACCACCAACACCCGAGACTCCATACCCCGGCACGTTACTAGGACCCCCGTTCGCCTCCCTTCCCACCCAGGAAGAGGTCCCAAACTCTTACCCATGATTCACTCCCCCTCCCATCAACTGTCTCTGCCCCCAAACCACCTTCTATACCCCCCTGTCCACCGCTCCCCGCTGTGAGGATGGGCTCCTCCTCTCCCTAGCTGTCTCTCTTCCGTGTACCCCCTGCTCTCCGCAACCGAGCTCTATGCCCCACCCCTAACCCACTACCTGATGCTCGGGACCCACCGCGCCCCCTTACTGCCCGCCTCGGACTGACCGTCCGCCTCTCTGTGGCTGTGCACTTGGACCACTCACGGGAACCCCCCTGCCTCCCCCTTACTGCCCCTTACCCCTTTGATATCCCACAGGCTGCCCTGTAGCGGCCCTGCTGGCAGAGCGCCTCCTCCCCTGCATTCCCCGCCCCCCCAGGCATCTTCCCCAGTACTCTCCGATCCACTGACACCCCTGTTTCAGTTATATATATATATATATATATATATATATACTATTTATTTATTTTTATTCAATACTTTTTTTTTTTGTAGGACTCCCCCTAGAGCAACTCTCAGTGAAGCCCACTCAGCGGCCCAAACCGGAGGCTCAGTGATCAATTAAAAGTTAAATTTACTATGCACCACTCACCTGCTGCTGACCCTGCCGGCTCCAGACTCCTCCGCTCTGCCTCCGGACGCCACCAGCAATGCTCCTGCCCAGGCCCCCGCTGCGCTGAAACATCCTTTGACCTCCGCACCTTCACGCCACTGCCAGCACCCGTCCTGGCCTGCCACGCCACTCCGTGGCCTGTTCAAAATGGTCTGCCCAAATCCTTGCCACAGCAGCTGCTCCCCACACGCCAGCTGCCAAGCCCTTCTTACCATGTGCTTGGCAGGCGCCGCCGCTGCCCGAGCACATGGCCTGCCCTTATTGTGATTGGCTCCCCCGCGCTCATTCCCGCGGGTGGAGCCAATCACTTTGAAAGACGCCTCCGAGCCAGCGCCCCTCCCTCCTCCTCACGACACGTGCAGGGTCCCGCACCGGGCCGCGCACCCGGTTACCCGCGTCCGCCAGGACCCTGCCCGTGTCCTTACATGTGTGCCCAGAACTGTACATATAGATGTAAGACAGACCTCTCCAGATCCTCACAGCATCCTCAGCTTACTCAGATATCTTAAAAGCTTCAAAACAGGGAAAAATAATACAATTTTAAAAATTAGTCCAGTTTGTAAAATCACACATGAATAAAAATCACCCAACCCTGATGAAGGATTCAACTGCTGACTCAACATGCTGCACCTCAAAATGGAGAACAACATTTGCTCTGTTAATACGAGACTGAGTTGCAAAGCTAGACAAAACCATGATCTACAATGTAAAATCTCCCAGAAAACAGGAATGGGTCATTTACTAACAGTGCATACTAATTCCATTAATGCATATTATTTGTCACAGGATCAATAACATAAAAATTGCCAATTCAGAAAATTAGATTTACAAGACTTAATCACAATTTACACGTCAATACGACTACTACCACTTACACTTACCATTTTAGAAAAGGCTCATTTTACACGTGGCTCCCATTCCACGTTGAAAATAGACGGGGGGGGGGGGGGGAGTCAGGGGCATGGCATGGATAGAACCAAAATCTACATGTGTATTCCCCCTTTCATTTACAAACCTGAATCGGCCATGTTCAGATTTACACCCGCTCCCTGACATGAATAGGCATTTAAAAAGTGTTTGTTCTGCTCAGCCCTTTACAGGAGGGAGTAATAGTCACCCAATATTTTTTTCCCCCTCCAAACTGAAATGAAGTTAAATTAGAGGCCTCCATAGATGCTTAAGAGTAGCTGTACGTCTGGGTTTGCAAAATGGCCGAGATACATGTGTAAGAGCAGACATTTATATGTGCACTTTACCATCATTTACACATGGAAGTAGCCAGGTTTCCTCCGTCGATTTATACCACATATATATTTATGAAATGGCTCCTTCCACTGTATGTGGATATCAGTCCCCATGCATTCCTGAATTTTCTTCTGTCTATGGCCCAATTTTAAGAATCACATCCATTTTGAGGATTTTACTTCGCTCTCGCACACGCACGTGCACGGTCTTCTAAAGCTGACATAGATTTGCAAGTGTTTTCACTTCCATGTCCCTCCCACCACATAAACAACTTTTCTAAAATATTCCTTGTGTAGTAATGGCATTAAGCGCATGTTGTTGGCAAATAACCCCTAACAGCGGTGGCTGTTCATGCCAGTGGGTCTGCAAATCCTTCAAACTGGTATTGTTTTGTGTGCATGAGTTATTTACAATATTATGGAAAAGATTTCTTGTGTGTTAGTTTTTTCTGATTTAATTTGCATATATTTTGAGTATTTTGATTTATATCTTTTCATACTTGTGCTTTGAGCTTTTCTCTGATGACACACAGGATAGCAAGTCCTCACACCCGGGTGACGTCATCCCACAGAGCCCACACGGGAACTGCTTACACAACTTTACTAGAAGCTTTTCTTAGACACACTGGGTATGTGCTACACTTCCCAACCTGCACTGTTGTTGCATGGGACTTTTCCAGTCTTCCTTCTAACAATAATAATAAAAGATAGAAATTCTCTTTTTGCATTTTGCCATTCCATGGGGCTTCCCTTTCTTTGCTTTGGTCTCCTAGTTAAGATTTCTGGCCACATTTTGAATTTTCTTTTTCTTTCTATGTTTTGTCTGCTGCCCCCATTCGTTAGTGCTTGGCTGGCAAGTGCATAGTCCCAGAATGCTCTCCTTATATAGGAAGTGAACTTCATCTTCCTACCTTTTATGCTGTTCCTAGTCGCATCTTGATGATACTCTTCTGATGATGCCTAGTTAGTTCTCTGAGAATGCTTCTCGTCTAATTGGTCTTCTGCACCTATATAATTTATCTATTTTATTTCTTTTCAACATTTGCAGCCCACGCTATCTAAAATTCTAGGCAGGTTACAGAATTATATACATAAAATCATCCTGAAATATCACAAAGAACATTTAAAATATAATAGCAGTGATATCAAACACAACATAAAAAATTGCCCTAAGACATTAAAAACGATCATGAGACTAATTTCATTATTACAATCCAAGAACCAGTGCCAGAGCTAAAAGTTCAACTAGAAACCCTTCTAATCGAATAAGGTCATTTCTGGGAAAGCCATCGTAAAGAAATAAGCCTTGTCAGACGGCTGCCTGGGTGAGAATCTTCACAGTCTTGGCAAGTGCATATATCTATATGATTTGCAAGGGATTGTGGGCAATGCAGTTCATTCACACCAGACACAGCTGCTCACAATAATTAGTTGTGCTTTTGGGTAAAGCCAATAAGATATTTATTTATGGGGTTATTTCTCCCAACACAGATATGCTTGTTAGCACATAAATTAGGTTACTTGCTTCCAGTGTTTAACTTGGAAAAACAAAGTCAAAATCAGGAAAACAACATTCAAACTTGTCAGGCATTAGCTAATGTTTTCTTAGCATATATCAAACAACAAACGAAAAGCCACAAAGAAAGAAAAAACTGTTCTTTTCAGGTTAACTTCTGATAACTTCCCACATAGATTCAGAAGTGATTCTCTCCTAGCTCACAAGCAATTAGGTAAGGCTCAATTGCTAGCAGTTATCCAGCTGAAACCCCTTAGCTGGCTTGCTTTCTACTGTGTGGGTCAAATCCTGCTTCAGGAGCTTTTCTGAGTAGATTAAAGAACAAGTTTGTATTTCTTTGTGATGGTTGCTGTACTTTATAACAGAAAATCACCAAAGGAGTTTGGACAGAGAGCAGTCCATATAAACACATTCTTCATCTGCAATCATTCCCCCTTCTTCAACAAGCATGGGTTCAATATCATGGATTGGCACAGATGAATCTCTCAATGAAGCACTTTCAGGAGAATACTTGTTTCCCTGCTGTCTTTCAAGGTTATAGCTAGGGCATAGATCAGTGTTCATACCTGAGCTTCCATTGCTGTTAGAGTTCCTCTCTATATAGCCTGGCCAGTATGTAGTCCAGTTCTTATGTCCAGCCTTCCAATCCAGATCCCTGGACACTGGATCTCTCTTCACATACCTTCTGGCACAGGTCTTAGGGTCCCTTCCACGTGCAGCCGTCTCTCTCACAGGTACCGTCTGGAGATTCCTAGCTCTGCAGCACCATTCTTCTGGCTTTCCCCAGTCCAATGGTGTATGCTGGCCCTTGGAATGCCTCCCAGTATACGTACTGCTCTGGACTCTTCTAGACCTCTCAAAGGCTTTTCTCTTCCTTCTTCCAAAGGGTTTCTTTCCCTCTCTGTCCGTCCGGTTTGGCTTCTGCTTCTGATGATCCTTCAGATGAAACTGATGATCAAGCTCAAGCTGATTCTCAGGATAATGAGGATGATTCTCTGTAGAATAAACTCTACCTTTATTCTGCTTAGATGAGTGCTCCTCCCTAACACAGCGCAGCTGTGCTGAATCAGGCCCTGCCCTTTGAGATGAGTGCTTAGGGATTACCTCATAGCCCTCCTGATTGAACACATGTTTCCCCACTTCAGCTCCTCTAATGGCTGTTGGAAACCTGGTGCATTCTGGGACTGGTAGTCTTTTATGGGAAAATTCTGTTTTCTTATTTCTACCAGAACTGACAGGTTGCTTGTTCAGAGTCACTTCACCTTTTCTATAGCTCCTTCCTGAGCTATGATAAGCTTCCTTATCACAGCCTTTAATGTTTTTCTAAAAGCCATCACTTGAGTAACTAACCTTAGTTCACTGGAAGGTCTTACATTCGAGTTCCTGGGTGCCTTTTTTCTGCTGATCTCATGTTGCCTATCGGTTCTGATCTTGGTCTGCCTGTGCTGACCTGTGTCTATTTACTGACCATGTTTCTGTTCTGTTCCTTTCCCACTGAGAGTGCCCTGATGAGCCTGACCATGCCGGAACAGCGCTCCTGTACATTTCTGGCTTCCTCCTCCTATTATCCAGCTTACTCTATGGGGTGGGGGGGAGGGCGGGGGCACTTCGGGCTCATGCTTTGAATCCTGGCAGCCTCTGAGTACCAGAGGATTCAACACAAAGGGAAAGGGCATTGTTATAGGCAAATTTAATTTAATTTAAATTTCTTATATTCTGCTTTATCCATTTCAGTCCAGAGTGGGTTACAAAACATTAGAACTATCCATCATAACATCCTATAAAATAAATATCACAGTTAAAATCTACATTTAAAAATAACAGAGCAGAATACTAAACCGGAAACAGAATTATTCCACGTAAACGTTTTCAAATAAAAATGTCTTTAAAGAGTGGAGAAATATAAAAGTGTATTTACTCAGAGTTCTAATTTCCACAGGGATGCGATTACATTCTAATGCCCTCTAGTACTAAAACAATTTATCAAATATTCTTTTAAATTAGGCATCTCCAGCTGCTGGAAAGTTTTCCATAAGTAACATCCTCCTGTGCTTGTGAACTAATATTAAATAGTTCATTGTTTCAGGGGCACAGCGATTTAAGATCTTATGAACAAAACATAATAACTAGACCCAGCAACCAATGTAGATGGCATAATAGCAGTGTGACTCTGTCATGTTTGTGTCTTTAAAACTAAGTCTAGCAGCGATATTCTGTAAGAGCTTTGCCTATATACCCAGGTTTAGGGGTATGTTTACTAAACTGCATTAACTGCTACAATGGGGCTAATGTGGAAATATTGCCCAACAGTAGCAGCTAACACAGATGAAATGCAAATACTTTTCTGTGATATCTGCATTTCGTGCGTTGAAGTTGTGGGAGGCAGGATTGGTGCGAGGAGTAAATTTGACAATTTTTGGCAGCCAGTGCGCAAAAATAGGTAGCATTAGCTGCAGCCAATGTTGCATGAGCCTCTTTGCAGTCGCTGCAGATCGGCAGCAGCCATCTTCAATAGTGGCAATCCAGCCCCCATGCCCTGATCAGGCCCCCCTCACCTATCACAACATTCTCAGTACTTGCAGTGCCTAGGGCCTGATCATGAACCCTCTAATTGTCATCTGTCTTTTCAGATGACGAGAAAAGGGCTTCATGATCATGACGAGCAAGGACAGAGACTCTTTGGTTCTTCAAAGTCTTATCCATTGTTATTGACATTGGAGACACCAGTCCCGATGGATCCCCAAGCTGCACCAGACACTGTGAATACATTCGTGCATTGAGCAGAGGCAAAGATATAATGGAATCAGCCCTTCCTGGAGCTCACTGTTGAAAGCAAAAAGGCATCATCAGCTGCCATGTCCTTGAAATACCCCTGGAGAATCTCTCTTCCTCCTCAGTTCAGCTTATCCGAGCCTTGCTTCTGATGAAGCTTCCCATCAAGACTTCCACTGTATCATGGGACTTCATCTTCCTTTTAGCCCAACTGATAAAAGCTCTCTTTAGACTCCTGTGAGCTGAAATACCTGACCTGAAAGGTTTTATTTTTGGTGGCCTATACCAAGTTTTTCAACAATAGGATGGTTCTGTATACCCATCCAAAGTTCCTTCCTAATGTGATGTTGGATTTCCACGTTAATCATTTAGCCATCCTACCAACATTTTTTCCCCAGCCACACGCCCAAAATTGTGATTACACACTTTGGATTGCAAATGAGCCTTGGCCTTCAAACTGGAGGGAACTAAAGCCCTTAGAAAGTCCACCAGACCTTTTGTGTTTTTTTGTCCCTTTTGTGTCTTTTTGTCCTTCACTTATATGCAAGCATGCCTGACCTTAGAGGGTCATCTCAAGGCTCATAATGTTCAAGTCATAGGAGTATCGGTAGCCCAATTGGGGTTGGCCTCTGGAGAATATTTGCAGAGCTGTAGCATGGACATCGGTCCATACATTCATATCATAATAGGGGGGTCACCTGAGGCACGAATAGCGGGGATGGACGTCCCAACGGGACATCCATCCCTGATATTTGTGCGGGCTCCTGCCCCTGTATAACCTCCTCGTCGGTTGTGCGGGAAAGTTATATGAGGTTGGGGAAGGGGCTGATCGGGGGTGGAGAGTGGGTGGGCAGTGGGCGGTCGCTAGCCCTGGACATACAGGGACAATTCTAATGCTGGCCCTGTATGTCCAGGGCTGGCGAAATGGCCGGGGACGTTATTCCACCCCTGGGGTGGAATAACATCCCTGGACATTTCATTTTTGCTGCTCCAGGGTGCTGGAGGGGCTGAGGGGGGGGGGGGGCAGTGTTAATTCCCCACAGCCCGACCCTGGCCTTAGGAAGCCGGATTGGGGGCCAGGCTGTGGGAAATTAACATTTTGGACAGGTGGCCAGCATTGCGGCTTTTAAATGGAGCCAATGTGCCATGGCACCATGGCTCCAGTTAAAATCGCAGTCCCGGCCTGCACATACAGGCTTGTTCATGATTCTGATCCCTCGGGGCTAGATGTGCCCCACAGGATCAGAATCGCGATCTCCTTTGTACGTCCGGCTCAGCCCAGATGTACAAAGGAGATGTACGTCAGAATCGGAATCAGGCCCTTCCTGTTTGGAAAGGGATTGCTCAGGCAGCCTACTCAAAACAGTAGATTTGGTTAGGCTGTCCTCCAGAATCTCTTTGACGTTTAGAATTGAATTCTATCAGCCCAGAGCCTATTGCTTTTCTTTTTAGGTTGCCTTTGTAAGGAAAAAAAAAAGAATATGGCCTGTTGCTAACGAAAACATTGTTGCCTACCCATTGACATGTTCTAAGTTTCTTTTTACCTTTGTGTTAAAGGCAACCTACAGCTAGGGAGCCCCAGGTATGAGGACTGGCTATCCTGATTCTCCTTGGAGAAAAACAAATGAATTATTTGTAACAGATATTGATTGTAGAAAGCAAGATAAAAGTCCTCATACCTTTCCACCTCCCCTGGTTGTTGTATTGTCTAAGCTTAATCTAAAAACTAAAGGAAGACCTGTATAATGACCCAAGTAGGAAGTGCAGAGCCCATGCACAATATATCTCAGAATAGATTCTAGAAGTATAGCAAACCTGTGTAAGTTTTTCCTATATGGACATCATCTATCTGTGAGAAGTGGTATCCTGCTGTTTTCAGAAAATGCCTGTCATTAAATTGGTTATCAATATGTTAAAAAAAGTAACAAAAATATATATTTTTAATTTGTTTTGTAATTGTGATCTTGCAGTTTTCTGGGTCATGCTGCATCTTGGTAAGTGAAACCAATGTTTCAGCCATTATTCTGTGGCTTTCTTCAGGGTGAAGGGGTTATGAAGTGAATGTCTGTTCTTAAATACAGTGGTTCTCAAACCGGATTGGTGGGTGTTGTAGTGTGGCGTGCGGTGGGAAGAGGTTTTCTATAAAACACAGGTCAGACAGCAGTTCAGGGAAAACAAAGGCAGTTTTTATTCTGTCCCAGCTTGTTAAACCTCTACAAGCTGGTTCTCCTGGCCCTTCCTCCAGCCCCACTTAAAGTTCCTACCTCAGAACTCCTTTGCATGGCTTGCCTTGGAAGGACCTCTGGCTCCACGGGCCTCTCTCTCCCTCCTGCAGCCTGCTGGGTTCTTAACCTCTCCCTGTGAGCCACGCCCTCCCAGCCCTGAACTCTGGGCTGCAGATTCTCTTAAAGGGGACTATTGATACTCCCTTTGGAGAGGGGCGGGTTACATTCTATAGACCCCATCACAGTGGGTTTGAAACAGGAATTTGAATGTTTGGTGAGAAAGTCTGTTGAAGAAAAGGTGGGAATCAAATTCAAATTTCCTGTCTTTCTTTGAACTGACTTTCCCGGCAAAAATTCAAATTCCTGTTTCAAACCAACCAATCTGGTTTGAGAACCACTACATATAAGAAGGCTCACAATCTAAGTTTGCACCTGAGGCAGGGGGATTAAACGGCTTGCCCAAGGCCACAAGGAGTGCCAGTGGGATTTGAACCCTGGTCTTTCTGGCTCTAGGGTGCTGCCTTAACCACTAGGCCACTCCTCCTCCACTTATGCCAGCCCTAGAGCTAGATTTTTCAAGAATGCATGTAAATTATAGTATTTTTTCATTTATGCATATATTTGTGTGGGCATGCTCTGCCCAAACCTCACCCATATGCAGGCCCACAGTGAATGTACTGTCATCTGTACTTTCAGAATAGCGCCCACCTCCGTTACATATGTACTTGCCAATTTATGCTCATCACTCACTAAAAGCTGGTGATTTCCATGTAAATGGCACATAGGTTTAGGAAACTCCTGATAAAATTACTGTCATATTGCATAAAAGTAGCTGCTATTTCTCTGTGCCTACTTTACATGCATATATCTCAAACAATTTTAGAAGAAACTATTTGAGCACGTAAAACACTGTCCTATATACTGAAGTCCCTTATAAATTACCCTCTAAGTCTGGCCTTACACAGGAAATGGTGCTTGAGAACAGCACCTTGCTCATGTGTGCTAAACAGACTTTACAAGCTGTGATGAAATCCTGGAAACCACCTTCATGGCAAAAAGTAAAGCAGCCCATCTCACTGCAAAGGAGTAGGTATGACTCAGTCTAGAGAAATGGCAGATGTTGGCTTTGGAGCATTACTGTGTTCTTGCTTAACTAAACTGTTTAATATAAAGAACATTTGCCTTGAGTCATCTGCTACTGTCCATGATATACCTCGAAACTCTGATTCCATTTTTCAATTAATAACATTTCCCAGATGACCTTCTATAATCCAATTGCTTTGAGTTAGTGTGCTGTCAATTTATAAAGTTCTACAAAAATAAACCATGAGAGCAAATAAGGAGCTATTCTATTTCCCTGTTAGCACAGGGTTTAGCATGCGATAAGTGCACCATACAGTACTAAACGTAGGCATGGGGCCCAGTGCTAAAATTCCTGCACCCACAGGATAGTGCATGACTGGGTGGAGACAGGGTAGGTTGGGGTAGAACATGGGCATTGATGGCATGTCAAGGTCAGCACAGGTGTTATGGGTGCATGATAACTGTGATTATTGCCATTAATGTGGGCGCACTTAATACCACCTCAGTGAGTGGCTTTAGGTGCATCCTCATGCTAGATTCCACGGTGCTATGTGTTAGCAACGATCCAAGGACAGGGGGACAGACACGCATGCCCCTTGAAGTTGGCATGGGCCTCTATGCTGGTTTAGCTACCACCTGCTATCGGCATGCTTCTTATGAAACATGCCCCTTTCTGTTGCAATGCATGATCTCCGTCTTTCCCATCCCTTCTATGCAACCAAGGATGCTCTGTGCTTATCCCATACTTTCTGAAATTTTGTTATAGTTTTTGATGTCACCATTTCCAGTAGGAGATTGCTGCATGGATCTGCCACCCTTCTGTGTAGAAATATCTTCTAATGTTATTCCAGAATCTACTCCAACTGAGCCTCAAGTCATGACTTTTATTCTAGAACTTTTTCATTGAAAATGGTTTGCTTCCTGTATATTATATCTTTGAGGTATAAATGTCTTCATCCTCTCCCTCTCTCCGTCTTCCTTGATATACATATTTAGGTTCTTAAGCTAGTTTCATAGGGCTTTTGGTGCAGACTCTGCTCTGGACAGTCTCTACTCTGTCTACAGTATATCCTTTTGGAGGTATGGCATCTACAGCTGGACAATACACCAGATGAGATCTCACCAATGATTTGCATGAAGGCATTACCACCTTTTCTCTATTGGTTATGTCTCTCCCTATATAGGCTAGCATTTTTCTGGCTGGGGCCACTGCCTTATCACACTGTTTTGCAATTCTGAGATCCTTACATATTAATCTATTTTGTTGTTGTTTAGTAAGGTCATTTATAAGCCTAGTATGAGAAATGCTCCTGACCTGTAAATATTTCTTACTGTATGTTTTAGGTGAATGTTTCTGATTGTCTTTGTTCTCTGATAACCTTATGCTATTTTTTTTTTTACCTTATGCCATATTTTTATGTGTTTATGAAAGCTCTTTTGAACATAAGATATGCCATACTGGGTCAGAGCAAGGATCTATCAAGCCCAGTATCCTGTTTCAATAGTAGCCAATCCAGATCACAAGTGCTTCCCAAAAGGTAGACAGATTCCATGCAATGGAGTCCATTAACTAAAGTGTGGTATGGCTTTGCACCTACCGCATGTCTATCACTGGAAAATCCACACTGTAAGTGCAAAGCCAGTGTGGTACATGCAGGGGGCGTGCCCATTTAGCGCACAGGGCAGACAAAAACTGCCTTGGCAAGGAACACGGGTCACTCGTGCTCTCTGCCAAGGCAGGGAACATAGACTTAAACACAATCAGGCATCCCTCCCCCCAAGCAAGACCCCCCCCCCTCCGATGATCGCTATCCGGGGATCTCCCCCCTGCCAAAGCAGTATTCCTTTTCAGAAGCACCATTGCCGGAAAGTTGACCAGCCATGGAGTCCCTGCAAAAGGTCCCACCAACACCTTTGTAGGAGAGCCTACACCACCTGCCCACTCACACCCTATCCCCTCCCTAACACCTACTGAGATCCAACCAGATCCTCCCTGGTGGTCTAGCGGTGATTGGGACAGGAACAGTCCCTCTCCGCTCATGCCCAATCTCTGGTAGTCTTCAAAATGGCGGCAGGATACTACTACTACTACTATGACTACTAAGCATTTATAAAGCGCTACCAGGCGCACGCAGCGCTGTACAATGAAAACACAAAAAGACAGTCCCTGCTCAAAAGAGCTTACAATCTAAAAAGACAAAGGAAGAAAAGGAGTAGAAAAAAGATAAGAACAAGGGCAAAGAGACAAGAGCAGGAGAGACAGGACAAAGGAAAGAGGTAAGGACAAGTGTAAGAGAAAGAAAAAAGGTGAAATAAAAGAGGGGAAGGAAGGAGAACAGCAAAATCAAGAGCCAAAGGCAGAGGCGAAAAGATGAGCTTTTAACTTGAGTTTGAAGAGGGGCAAAGAAGATGCCTGACGTATAGACAAAGGAAGTTTATTCCAAGTGTAGGGAGCAGCAAGGTGAAAAGAGCGGAATCTGGAGTTGGCAGTAGAGGAGAAGGGCACAGCAAGAAGCAACTGGGAAGAAGAACGGAGTACACGAGGGGGGAAATAGGGAGAAATGAGAGAAGAAAGGTACTGAGGAGCCACAGAGTGAATGCACTTATAGGTCAGAAGGAGAAGCTTAAAGTGAATACAGAAACGGATAGGGAGCCAGTGAAGAGATCTGAGGAGAGGAGTGATGTGGGCAAAACGAGGCTGACGGAAAATCAAACTGGCAGCGGAGTGCTGAATAGACTGAAGAGGGAAGAGATGAGACTGGGGGAGACCAGCAAGAAGGAGGTTACAATAATCAAGGCAGGAGGTGATTAGGGAATGGATGAGGGTTTTAGTAGTGAGCTCGGAGAGAAAGGGCGGATTTCGCCAATGTTGAAGAGAAAGAAGCGACAGGTCTTAGCGATGAGTTGGATATGAGAGGAGAAAGAGAGCAAAAAGTCAAAAATAACACCCAAATTGCGAGCAGATGAAACAGGTTGGAGAACAGAGCCATCAACAGAGACTGAAAAAGAAGGAGAAAGGGAAATTTTAGGAGAAAAAACGAGACGTTCAGTCTTGACCATGTTCAATTTCAGGCAATGATGGAACATCCAGGCAACAATGGCAGAGAGACAGCAAGAGATCCAGGACTGGAAAGCAGAAGAAAGATCAGGAGTAGAGAGATAGATTTGGGAGTCATCAGCATAGAGATGGTACTGAAAACCATGAAAGGAAATAAGCACACCAAGGGATTGGGTATAGAGAGAAAAAAGAAGGGGACCCAAGACAGAACCCTGGGGGACACCAACCGAGAGCGGGATAACAGAGGAGGAAGAGCCACCAGAACAAACACTAAAGGAGTGATGGGAAAGATATGAGGAGAACCAGGAGAGAACAGAGTCCCTAAAGCCAAGCGAGGACAAAGTGTCAAGGAGAAGATCATGGTCAACAGTGTCAAAGGCAGCAGAAAGGTCAAGGAGGATAAGGACAGAGTAAAGGCCTTTAGATTTAGCCAGGAACAAGTCACTGGAGACTTTGAAAAGAGCAGTTTCAGTAAAAGACGAAAACTGGATTGTAAGGGATTGAGAAGAGCATGGGAAGAGAGGAAGTCAAGACAACGGCGGTAAACCACACGTTCGAGCAGTTTAGAAATGAAAGGAAGGAGAGAGATTGGGCAATAATTAGAAGGACAAGAGGGATCAAGTGAAGGTTTCTTAAGGAGAGGCGTGACCACAGCATGTTTAAAGTCATCCGGGACAGTAGTAGTGGAGAGCGAAAGGTTGAGAATATGAGAAATGGAGGGGACAACCATAGAGGAAATAGAGGAGAGGAGATGGGAGGAGATAGGATCAGAGGAGCAAGTGGTGAGCTTGGAGGAGGAGAGAAGAAGAGCAGTTTCATCAATAGAAATCGTGGGGAAGGAAGAGAGGGTAGGATGAGAAGGGGGGAGAGAATGAAAGCAGGAAAGGGAAATCGGGGATTTAGAGGGAAACTGGAGAGTGATCTTATGGATTTTATCATGGAAGTAATCAGCCAGAACCTGGGCAGAAAGGGAAGGAGTGATCAGAGGCAGAGGCACTTTAAGGAGAGAATTGAGAGCAATGAAGAGACGGCGAGGATCAGAGGCATGAGAATTAGTCAGGCGAACAAAGTAATCTTGTTTGGCAAGAGCTAAAGCAGATTTGAAAGAGCAGAGCAGTAGAACCACGAGACAAGCACGAGGTGTCCTGGCGCCATTATGAAGACTCTCACACTCTGCCATCCCTTTCTGATGCAGCTTGCAGGCTGAAGAAAACTGCCCTGAAGATGACCTGAGTTTGATTGCCAACTTATGTCTTTCATTGCCCTGATCAGCTCGAATGTAGAATGTACAGTTTCAGGGCTTTAGAAGGAGCAAGAGCACATGATCTCTGGCTGAGGACAGCTTCCATGATTGGTCTAAAGTAAATTAGAAGGGGATATAAAGGGGGATGGATTTAAGATATTGTCACCCATAGGCAGGACCAGAGAGTGGTGGGGAAAAGAGGTTTTTCTTCCATGGAACATGATCCTAAAGAAAATGGAACTTTATCCTGCATATTTGTTGGCTACAAAATTTAGCAACCTAGGGAGTTTCCTATGCCCAAATCTGGGCCTGCATACAAAACAAGGTAAAAATGTCTGGGTAGTGGAAAATGAAGGCATTTGGCTTCAGATCTCATAAGAACATAAGATGTGCCATACTGGTTAGACCAAAGATCCATCAAGCCCGGCATCCTGTTTCCAACAGTGACCAATCCAGGTCACAAGTTCCTGTCAGGTCCCCAAAGGATAGATAACTTCCATGCTGCTTATCCCAGGGATAAGCGGTGAATTTCCCCACTTATTAAACAAGTTCCATAAACCCTTATTAAACTTGTCCAAATCTCTTAAACCCAGCTACACTAACAGCTTTTACTACATCTTCTGCCAACAAATTCCAGAGTTTAAGCACTAAGTGAAAAAAATATTTTCCCTGAATAGTCTTAAATGTGCTACATTGTAGCTTCATTGCATGTCCCTTAGTTTTACTACTTTTTGAAGGAGTAAAAAATTGATCTTCTTTTACCCATTCCACTCCACTCATTATTTTATAGACCTCTATCATATCTCCCCTCAGCCGTCTCTTTTCCAAGCTGAAGAGTCCTAACCTTTTAAGCCTTTCCTCATAGGAGTATCTTTCCAGCCTCTTTATCATTCTGGTGACTCTTCTCTGTACCTTTTCTAATTTTGCTATATTCTTTTTCAGATATGGTGACCAGATCTGCACACAATATTCACGCTATGGTCTCACCATGGAGCAATACAGAGGTATTGTAATATCCTTGGTTTTTTTCTCCATTCCTTTCCTTTTGATTTCTAGCATTCTGGTTGCTTTCTTGATTCAACATATTAACAATGACACTCTGATCCTTTTCCTGGGTGGTGATTCCTAATGTGGAACCTTGCATTGTGCAACTGTAGTTTGGGTTGTTCTTCCCTCAGTGCATAACTTTGCACTTATCCACATTAAATTTCATCTGTAATTTGGACACCCTGTCTCCCAATTTCTCAAGGTCATCTTCCAATTTTTCACAATCCTCTTGTGATTTATCAACTTTAGGTAATTTTGTGTCATCTGCATCTCCCTCACTGTTCCCATTTCTAGGTCATTTATAAATATGTTAAAAAGCAGCAGACCCAGCACAAATCCCTGGAATACCCCACTATTCATCTTTCTCCTCTGGATAAAGTAGGGTGATTGCTGCATTAGTCGACTTTAATGGTAGTTTATAAAAAGAGAAAGAAACACCGTTTTATTGGACTAACTAGCTACTTCTAGAATGTGTTAAGCTTTTAGTTTCTCTTTTTTCCTTTTTCCATTGAGTTCTGGTTTCCAACTGAGCCAGAAGGCTGAAGATGGAGGAGGAACCTGCTTGGTTAAAAAAGGACTGAGGAAAATGTTTTTGCTTTTGTTTTTCTTAATATAGTTTTTTCCTTTTTGGTTCTTCATTTGATTTTTTCATTTGAGATTATTGTAAATGGAATGAAATGAGGCATATATAGCAAATTATAAAAATTAAAGGAGACAAAGGAAGACTTGATTTAGGGAGACCAGATCAAAGAAATTGACCTTTGCATAGAGTCCAATGAAAATACTTGCTAGTAGAACATGAAAACCATCCAGGTATGTCCCAGCTTGCAACTGAACCTGCGTTTCCTACACTGTTAGGTTGCAGACCTTTAACATAGGAACCAAGGGCCTAATATTCAGAACCCTTAGCTGGACGGCCAACAGAACCTGTCCAGAAAAGGGGGCTGACTGCGATATTCAGTAGTACTATCCAGATAATGGCACTGAATATCTCCAGAGACCGCTCCTGCACTATCCGGTTAATAGAGAGGTGGTCTGTGGGTACAGCAAGAGGTCACCACTGCTATCCACATAAGTGCTGACTTGTCCAGATAGCGGTTATTTTCAGTCAGCACTTATTCCAGATAACTTAGGCCCCATGAAAAGCAAGTTTAATTTACTCTTTAGCTAAGTGCCGACTGAAATATCATCACTTATCCGGATCACAGTGCTCAGTACGGATTTTCAGTGGTAGTCACTATTCGGATACTGCTGCTGAATATCCGGATAATGCGGGCAGCGTTATAGTCACCAGAAAGCCCGTTGAATGTTGGGTTTTTGGAAAATTAGCCTTAGAGAATAAAATGACAGCTATGATCTGTCTAGTTTGCAGGCTAATTCCTGCAAATTCATTTTGAAAAGCCCTCCCCATTTCTGTGTTCAAGACAAAATTAATAGAAAATGGGGCTGAAGAAATTTAGTTATGTTTGTTTTTGTTCTGAGAAACACAAGGCTCGACATAATGGCAATATTATAAGTCTGCATACAAGTGATCACTTCAAGATGCATCCAAACAAGCGGCTTTCTGGGTTTCACTTCAACACCTCATATTCAGCCTTTTAAACTATAAATGAGCTGTATGTTAAGTGATTTCCTTCCTGTGCTACTAGCAAAGCAATCTCTAATTTTAGACTTGCTTATAGATCACATTGCTTCAAAGAAATACTGAGGACAGGTCCAGGCTTGACAGCAGCAACTCGTATCACCACCCAGGTGGAACAATATAAGCATAATTTCTGTCTCAGATCCATGTTTGAGTCAGTGGCACTGAGTACTAAGGGATCTATTTACTAAATAGTGTTATTTTATTTATTTATTTATTTGGTATACATTTGTATGCCGCCACTTCCAGCGATCAGCAGCGGACCAATGGTGTAAAATACAAGGGAGTAAAGTATAAAATCAGATTGAAACTACAGTATGATTTGAGGGAGGGGTACACCACAATCACATAGAAATTACAAATATACATTACATTTTGATCACCCAGGTTTGAGCAACAAATGAAATAATAAATATACATTTGATTGATCAGATTATAAATATACATTTGATTGACCAGATAAGTTACAGTTTTATCACCCAGTTTGAGCCACCAGATAAATTACAGGTATCAAGAACATAGATTACAGTTGTATAATACATTGGCAGATATGCAATTGACATCGGATCTATTTTTCAGCCTCTTGTGCTTCGGGGGGTTAGACAACTTGGGTAAGGAGGGAGTGTTGAATCTGCCTAGGTGATACCGTAATGTGTTTGGAACAGGTGGGTTTTAAGCTTGTACGGGCTGTGCCACCGGGCCCCGGTCCCGCGGCCGGCCCAGTAACCGGGTTCCCGGGGCCCGACCGCGTGGCAGGCCTGTCTCCTGGGGTGGGGGGGGGGGGGTCAGCCCCGGTTCGCAGCGGGCGGGGCTTCCGCGCTCGGGCTCCACGCTCGAAGGTGGAGCCCGGTGATTGGACCGCGCGGGCGGTCAGTGGGCAGGGGCAGCGCGAGCAACGAGGGAGCGCCGGGAGGCGTCCTCCCTCTTTCTGGTTGCTCGCGCTGCCGGCAGGTTGGTCTTTGCGCTGCGGGGGGATCCGGGCCTCTCCTCCGGGTATCGGGGTTTGTATTGGGTCGGCTGGGGGGGCTCGCGTTGCGCCGTCCCTTCCTTATACCATACACTACAAAAAAAAATAAATAAATAAAACATAATCCCAAACCTTAACGCGGGCATATTACTTATTAATTCTCCCGTTGGAGAGCCCGTGGTGGACGCCCGACCGGCGCTCCTCTTCCCCTGTGGCCTGTACGTGTCCCGGTGGGGACGGGGGGGGGGGTCTTTGCTGGGGGGGGGCTAGTTGCTTCGCCCTGCAGCTCTTCCTCACCTTTTGCTATTTTACACCACCTTATTTTAAATCATAGAGGGGCGGGCCTCATAGCCTTCATTGTTAAAAAAAAAATATATATATATAAAGGGAAGATTTAGGATAAAATATCTAACTAACAGATATTTGACTATTACAAAAACAAAAAAAACAAAAGAAAAAAAAAAAAAGGGAAAGGGAAAGGGCAAAGCAAATAGGGTGCTAAGGGGATCCGCCCTTAGCCCTTTGCAGTCCCAGGTCTTAGGGGGAGCATGGCTCGGTGTATTCCTGGGCGAGGTGCGGCCAAAGGGCCGCGGGGGTTGGCTCGCGGGCACGGAACTGTACGGCGTGGGGCCGCGCCGACGGGCCGTGGTAGGGCTGGGCGCCCCTCCTCCCCGGGTCCCAGTATCCTGCGGGGGGCCAGGCAGGGGCAGGGGCGTAGCGCTGCCCGAGGGGCACGGGGGCGTGGGGCTGCTCGGGTGCCTCCTGTTCCCCACGGGGCCGAGTGCGCGCTCAGTGCGCCGTCCCACCCCTCGGGGGGGGGGGGGTGGAGGGTGTCGGTGCCTCAGCGGCATTAGATGGTCTGGCAGATTCTGGCCGCATGGTCAGTGGTGGGGTGGAGTCCCCGGGGATCTTGGCTGGCTCGTCCCCGGGCACTGCGGTTGGCGGGCCTGCTGGCCTGTTGCCGTCTCCGGTGGTGGGGTGCCCTTCCCCCTCTCCTCTGGGTTCCCCTTCCCCTCCCGGCTTCCTCACTCCCCCGGGCCCGTGGGCTTTCAGGGCTGTCCCATGGGGGGGTCTGGGGCACTGGGGGGGGGGGGGGCTGGGGCGGTTGGTTCGGCGATGGCCGTGGGGCAGCCGGGAGTGTGGCGGCCTGGGATGCCGGTGGTCTGGGGTCCTCGGCGCAAGGCTGGGGAGCCGGGCCGTGTGCAGCGCCTAGTACTCCTGCGGCTCTGGCTGCTGGGTTTTCTTCTTTCTCTTCGCAGGTCCCACGGAATTCGACACCTGCAACATCCATGGCTGCTTCTGCCGCGGGGGCTGGTCCAGGTCCTTCGTGTCCCGTGAATGTGCTGGTGGCTGAGGCGCCTGGGCTGTCTCCGGGGAGTGCCCTGGTGGATGCTTCCGGCGGGACTGGTGAGTATGCGGGGGTATCCGGTGGGGTTGTGGGAGGGGCCCTTGCTCCCGTTCCCGGGTTGCCTGCGGCAAAGAGGGCAAAGCACCGGCGGGGGCGCCGCTGTCGGCGGGCGTCTTCGTCTTCCTCCTCCTCGACGTCGTCCTCGGCCTCTTCCCGTGGTTCGGCGCCTGGGACGTCTGACGCCGGGGCGGGTGTTGGGACCTCAGTCGTCCGCTGTGCAGAGTTGTGGGAGGGCGTTCCGCGTAAATTGCACCGGCGAATCAAGCGTCGCAGGTACATCGATATCTTCCGCCTGCTTGAGGGCCGGAAGTGTTCTGGCGAGAGCAGGAAGAAGCGCCGGGAGGATGAAAAGGCAGGTAGGGTCTGCAAGGCCTCCCGGAATACGCTCAATTGGACCCGTGCCTTCTTGCGTTTAGCGAGTGTCTGGGGTCACTATTTCCCGGATCAGTACGGGGCGTTACTGGCTTATGCCGACAACATCTTGGCGGCGTCCCAGGCTCACGATGGGTGGGCCTGGTTGAATTATGACGAGGAATTCCGGGATCAGATGGAAGAAAATTGTCACTTGTCATGGGGGACGAAGGACATCAATCTTTGGTTGACCCAGATGTCCGTGAAAGGGCGAGTTGGGGGATCGGGTGCTGCGGTTGGCAGGGGGGGCTCCGCTCAGGTCCCGGCGGGGGGGCGTTCCTTTCGAGTCCCAGTCCCGGCCCCGCCTCAGTCCCGAGGGGGAACCGTCGGGGGGGACGTCTGCTGGCGCTTCAACAAGGCGTCCTGCCCTTTTCCCGACTGCAAATTTAAGCATGCCTGTCCCTTGTGCGGGGGCGCCCACGCGGCCACTAAGTGTAGCCGAAAAGGGGTCGCGGGAGCCCCCTCTGGTGGTAAGTGAGGCCGGGGGTGGGGGTCTCGCCCCTACGCCCGTGCGGATCGAGGCAATGCATCCGTGGTTGACGGAGTACGGGCGGTCTCGTCATGGGCAGGCGGCCGTTTTGCTTTTAGAGGGGTTCTCGGGGGGTTTCCGTATCCCGGTTCGAGGTGCGTCCGCACGGGGTGGGCTCCGGAACGCTGCGTCTGTGCGGGAACACGGCGATTTCGTGCGTAGGAAGATTTCGGAGGAGTGTGCTTTGGGTAGGATTGCGGGCCCCTTTTCGGCGCCCCCCTTTTCCCCGTTCACGGTTTCGCTCTTGGGGGTGGTTCCCAAGAAGGAGACGGGTAAGTTCAGGTTGATCCACAACCTCTCCTGCCCTCCGGGTGATTCTGTCAACGACCGCATACCCCACGAGCTCTGTACGGTATGTTACGTTTCCTTCGATGCGGCCGTTTCCTTGGTGCGCCAGTGTGGGCCTGAAGCGTTGCTTGCCAAGGTGGACATCGAATCGGCTTTTCGTTTACTGCCGGTCCATCCTGCGGCTTTCCCTTTGCTCGGCTTTCGCTTCGAGGTGCAGTTCTACTTCGATAAATGCATGCCTATGGGTTGCTCGAACTCCTGCGCCTATTTCGAGGCCTTCAGCACATTCTTGCATTGGGTGGTCGAGCGGCAGTCGGGGGTCTCTAGCATGGTGCACTACCTCGACGATTTCCTGTTTGTCGGGCCGGTGCGGACTTCTACGTGTTCCACTCTCCTGCGGACTTTCCTGGGCTTGTCCGTTGACTTTGGTATTCCTATTGCGGCCGAGAAAACGGTGGGGCTGGTCACCTGCCTCACCTTTTTGGGCATTGAGATCGATACGGTCATGATGGTAGTACGTTTGCCGGCGCCGAAGGTCCAGCGGCTGCGTGAACTGGTGGCTTCGGTCGGCTCCGCCGCTAAGGTTTCCCTCCGGGTCCTTCAGTTGTTGCTTGGGCACCTCAATTTTGCTTGCCGTGTTCTTCCCATGGGGCGCCCCTTTGCGCGGCGCTTATCTTTGGCGATGGTGGGCCTCCGTCTCCCTCATCATCGGATCCGGGTCTCTGCAGGGATGCGGGAGGATTTGCGGATTTGGGATGCGTTCCTCGTTGGTTTCGATGGTTGCTCCGTGCTTCAGTTGCCTGAGCTCTTGAATGTCGATCTGCAGTTGTTTACCGATGCAGCTGGCAGTTCTGGCTTCGGTGCTTTCTGTCACGGCGCCTGGTGCGCGGAGCCTTGGCCGGCGGATTGGGTTCGTTCCGGTTTGACTCGGAACATCACCTTCTTGGAGCTCTTCCTGATCGTGGCGGTTTTCTGGATATGGCCGGACAAGCTGCGTGACCGGCGGGTGGTGTTCTGGTGTGACAATGCTGCAGTGGTTGAGGTCATTAACCGGCACGCGCCTCGTTGTCCGCGTGTAGCTGCGCTGATGCGGGTGTTCGTGTTGGCCTGTTTGCATCTGAATGTCACCGCTCGAGCGTGGCATGTGCCGGGCGCCCAGAATTCCATTGCTGACGCTTTATCCCGTTTTCAGTGGGCACTGTTCCGGCGACTGGCCCCGGGTGCAGACGAGCTGGCCTCACGGGTCCCGGGCCATCTCTGGACAGTTGGGACCCTGAAGTGATGTCCTTGTTGGCCGCGTCGGTGGCACGCAGTACCTGGGCATCTTACCGGCGGGGCTACTCACAGGTGAGTGCATTCCTTCGTGTGCAGGGTTGGTCAGGGGGGGTGGTACCCGACGGACTTGTCGGCCAGTTTGTTTTGTCGGCTAAGAAGGAGGGCTGGACTCGGTCGGCGGTCATCGGAGCATTGGCGGGGTTTTCCTTCTTTTGTAAGGCCGCTGGCTGGGGTAACCCTCGCATGTCCTTTCTGGTTCGGTGGTTGCTGGCAGGCTGGGCTTGGGTGCATCCTGCGTCGCGGGACTGGAGGCTCCCGGTTTCGCATGAGCTTCTACTGCGAATCTGCGAGGCCTTACCGCGCCTGGTGGCCTCTGATTTTGAGGCCGTCTTGTTTCATGCATTGTTTACCACGGCTTTCTTTGGTGCGTTTCGGGTATCTGAGCTTGTTCCCCGCTCCGCCCGGCGCGGGGCGTTTGGCGGGCTCGACGTTTCGCACGTTCGGGTGGACGCAGAACAGGCGCGGATTTTTATACCGCGTTCGAAGACTGATCAGTCTGGGAAGGGGAGCTGGGTCCTCTTAAGTCCCATCCCTCCCTTGTTATCCTGCCCGGTTCGCGCACTGTGCACCTACATTCAGCGGCGGTCGGCGGCGTGTGGCTATTTTTTCATCCACGCGGATGGCAACCCGGTGACTCAGTTCCAGTTCATGGCTGTGCTGCGTCTGGTGCTGCGTGCCTTGGGTTGCGCTGACCGCCGGTATGCTTCGCATTCGTTCCGTATCGGGGCGGCCACTAGTGCGGCGGCTGCAGGTTTGGACACTCAGGTTATTCAGCGCATTGGCAGGTGGCGTTCGGGGGCTTATGCCGGGTACGTGCGCCCGTCGGCTCCCGGTGGTGCGGTCTAGAGCCTGCGGGCGTCAGGGTTTGGGTCCCTTCTTGGGGGGGGGGGGGGTTGGGGGGCTACTAATGTCTTCTTCCTATTTCAGAGTTGCCTGCTGGTGGCAGTCCGCTTTTTTCTGCTTTCAGATGGCGTGTGCTCCGGTGACTGGTGGATCATTGGGCACTCCTTCGTCTACTGGGCGGAGCGTCGGGCGGCAGTCCAGCCGTTGGGTGCCCATCTTGGTCTCGCCACGTCTGGAGTGCGGCTGTGCTGGATGGGTCAACGTGGCATGCACTGGGGGCAGCTCTTGACTCGGGTCCAGGCGGAGATCGGACTGCAGCGGCGGCCGGTGGGGTTGCTGCTCCACCTGGGCGGCAATGACCTGGTGGCTTGGTCTTGCCGGCAGCTCATCCGGACTGTACAGAGAGACATTGCTCATTTGCGGGAGCTCCTCCCGGGGGTGGCTATTATTTGGTCAGACATCGTGCCCCGTCCAGCTTGTTGGACCCAGCGGCGCTGGTTGAGGGGCCTGGTTAAGATTAACAGGCAGATTGGACGCTGGGTTCAGCAGACGGGGGGGGGGGGGGGGGTTCAGGTCCTGCACCCTTGGGCGGATGTTTCCTATGCCGGTCTATATCGGCTCGATGGGGTGTATCTTTCCCTGGTGGGACAGGACTTGCTTTTAAATGACTGGCAGGAGGCATTGGAGTCTTGGTGCTGGTCGCAGCTTTCGGTGGTGGGGGCAGCGCAAGGATAGTAGCCTACCTTCGCGCCGGTGGCGGAGTGGCGAGCAGGTGCTCGCTGACCCGGTGGGGCATGTCAGCTTTATGCCGCTTTCCACGGGAGCGGCACTATTCTTTTCGTTGGGGGAGACGTCCCGGCTGGGGGTTTCTGCCCGGAAATTAGCAACCCTTGAGCCGGCCTTTGCTAATAACATGGCGAGGCGGGCGGTAGGGGAAAAAAGGGGGTGTGGATGATGCACCACTTTGCTAGAAATGGCTGGTGGGAGCATCATCCGGAGGACGGGTGGGGGGGGCCGTGTTTTGGTTATTGTTATGAATGTTGATTTGGGCTCATGTTGGGCCGGTGTTTTAATACCTTTAAATAAAAGCTGCGACCAAGCAATTGCACCACTACTTGATGTCTGCTTGTCTTTGTCAGAAGGGTCAAGGGGTGGTGGGAGGAAAGGGATGGGGGGGGGATGACGGGTTGGGGCATCCGGATACCTCGGTTAGTACGGGCTGTGCCGCCGGGCCCCGGTCCTGCAGCCGGCCCAGTAACCGGGTTCCCGGGGCCCAACCGCGTGGCAGGCCTGTCTCCTGGGGTGGGGGGGGGGTGTCAGCCCCGGTTCGCAGCGGGCGGGGCTTCCGCGCTCGGGCTCCACGCTCGAAGGTGGAGCCCGGTGATTGGACCGCGCGGGCGGTCAGTGGGCGGGGGCAGCGCGAGCAACGAGGGAGCGCCGGGAGGCGTCCTCCCTCTTTCTGGTTGCTCGCGCTGCCGGCAGGTTTCCCTCCCTCCCTCCCGTTGTTTTAGGCTGGGGGGGAGAAAATAGGGCGTTGCAGCTGGTGGGGGACTCATCGCTTAGGGTTGGGGCGGGGTGGCGAGCAGGTGCTCGCTGACCCGGCGGGGCATGTCAGCTTTATGCCGCTTTCCACGGGAGCGGCACTATTCTTTTCGTTGGGGGAGACGTCCCGGCTGGGGGTCTCTGCCCGGAAATTGGCAACCCTTGAGCCGGCCTTTGCTAATAACATGGCGAGGCGCGCGGTAGGGGAAAAAGGGGGGTGTGGATGATGCACCACTTTGCTAGAAATGGCTGGTGGGAGCGTCATCCGGAGGACGGGTGGGGGGGGGGGTGTTTTGGTTATTGTTATGAATGTTGATTTGGGCTCATGTTGGGCCGGTGTTTTAATACCTTTAAATAAAAGCTGCGACCAAGCAATTGCACCACTACCTGATGTCTGCTTGTCTTTGTCAGAAGGGTCAAGGGGTGGTGGGAGAAAAGGGATGGGGGGGGGATGACGGGTTGGGGCATCCGGATACCTCGGTTATTTTCTGAAGTCCTGTATATTGTTGATCAGTCGTATCTCATGAGGTAGTTTGTTCCAAAGCATGGGTGTAGTGTACGTGTATGCCCGGTTGCTCGTTCCCTCTTTGACATCTCTTATACTGCTGGGAACGCAGAGTGTGTTCAGGTTAGTAGTCCTTCGGCATCTGTTAGGGGGCTGTGTGGTTATGAGGTTATCGAGGAATGATGGGGATATCCTGTGAATGATTTTGAAAGTTGTTACCAGTATTTTGTATACTGCTCGTGCAGAGATTGGGAGCCAGTGAAGCTCAATCAGTACTGGTGTAATGTGATCCCTCAGTTTCTTATTCAAGATGATCCTGGCTGATACATTTTGCGCCAATTGTAAGATGTTTATGGTTTTTTTGGTAGACCTTGCAAGATGGCATTACAGTAGTCAAAGTGAGGAATGATGAGCGCTTGAGCTACTGTTCTGAAGTCTGTTTGTTCGATTATGTTGCGTAGGGGTTGAAGGACTCTCAGCTTGTGAAATATTGCTCTGTTGGTTAACCGGAGATGTTTGTCCATTTTTAGGTTAGCATCAATGAGAACTCCTAGATATTTGATCTCATTTTTAGATTGATAGGTGTTGTTGTTAAGGGTGATTGAAGCAGGAGGTTTGAAGTCTTGTTTACTTGATACGAACATCACATCAGTTTTTTTGTGGTTTATCGACATGTTGTTATCTTGGAGCCAATTTTGCATTTCGCCTAGGCATTCTTCTATTTGATTGAAATTAGGATTTTCTATATCAAGTTGAGTGTACAACATGATATCATCTGCGTATAAGTGGTATCTGATGTTATGCTTTTGGAAAATCGTACAGATTGGCTGGATGTAAACGTTGAATAGCAGGGAGGAAATAGCTGAGCCCTGAGGTATTCCTTGGGTTTGGGGGAAAGGCTTTGCCTGCTCGTTATTGAAGCGCACCTGTTGCATTCTATTTGTGAGGTATGACTCGAACCATTTTAACGGTGTTCCTGCTATACCTATGGACGCAAGTCTTTGCAAGAGTGTTAGATGATGTACTGTGTCGAATGCTGCTGATATATCAATGAATATGAGTAAGAACATCTTACTTTTGTTTTCCAGACCCTTGATGAGGTTGTCTAGGAGCGCAATGAGTAGGGTTTCAACTCCATGGTGCGGTCTGAAACCATATTGATGGTGGTCAAGGATTTTGTTTTCGTCTAGGTGGTCCTGCAATTGCAGTTGGGTTACCTTCTCGATAATCTTAGCAAGGAAGGATATGCTTGATATCGGCCTGTATGAGGTTGGGTCTTCTTTGTTGAGCGCTTTATTCTTTAAAATAGGCCTTATTAGGGATCTTTTAAGTTGGGCGGGCATGATACCCTGCTGAAGAGATTGATTTACTATGTGCGTTATCAGATGGGCAATTTCCTGCTTAGTAGATTTGATCCATTCTGCTGGACAGGGATCTAGAAGCGAGGTTGTTGTATTGAGGTTAGAGATGGTATTTATGATGATCCTTTCGTCAATTATCTGGAAATTAGACCATCCTTCTTTCTGTTTACAGCTTGAGTTCATGCTGTTCGGCTGCTTGGGGCATGTAGCGATCACATTCTGCGATTGGATAGTCAGGCTTTGTGGATTTAGTTTGATAGCATAGTGATTTGCCAGATCTTGGGCTTTTATATTTCCATTGCAGTTGACTTCCGGCAAGGGCTTTGTGAGTGATTTGACTAGCTCAAACATGTTAAAAACATGTGTTAGACCCCTCTCCTGATGAATATGTAATTTATTTATTTATTCAAACATTTTTCTAAACCGCCTCTTCCAGAGATCAGAGGCGGTTTACAATGAACATTAAAACTTAATAATAGAAAACTATTATTTTACATATAACAAATTTCAGAACATGTAACAAAGAAAATAAAAACATAATAATAGAAATCTATTATTATTATTTTACATATAAATTGTAGAGCATTTTTAACATTTAACCCATAAATAAACATCAGAATAAAATTAGAAATGCGGCAAAATAACATGACGAAAACCTAGAACTATATACATTGAGAATTAAATATGGTTATTTACATATCAGAATGATCGACTGAATTAATTTAGCTGCTCGAGATGGAATTATGGCTGTGCTCTGTAGGAATATATCTAGGTAGGATCAAAATATGGTTTTTGATCAGTGTTAATCTGTGGAATCTGAGCATTATCATCATGTTGGAGCTTGTGATAGTGTAAAGTGAATAGGTGAGTTTTTAATTCCTTTCTAAATAGTTGGAGGTCTTTGATCTCTCTGAGTTCTATTGGAAGGTTGTTCCACAGCGTTGGTGCAGAGAAAGAAAAAGCAGAGTTACTTGTCTTCTGATTTGTTTTTCGAAAGGAATCCGGGACTAGTAGCATGTGTAAGTTTGCTCTTCTTCTTAATCTGTTTTCATGTGAGACATTGATGAGCGTGGACAGAAAGGATGGTGCTATTCTATTAAAAATCTTGAACGTGGTAACTAAGATTTTATATATAATTCTACAAGACACAGGAAGCCAGTGAAGGGAGTAGAGAATAGGAGATATGTGGTCAGATATTTTCGCTTTGAAAATGATTCTTGCTGTAACATTTTGCGCTAATTGTAAAGTATGTAGGGTTTTTTTAGTGGTTACTTGTAGAAAACCATTGCAGTAATCTAGATGGGGCGTTATCAGAGTTTGGACTACTGATCTGAAGTCGGAGCTATCAATTAACGGTCGCAACTGTTGGATAGTTCTTAACTTAAAGTATATGGCTTTCACAGTCTGTTTTATATGTTGTGAAAGGGTGAGTGTCCTATCGAGTGTGATTCCTAAATATTTAATCTCATCTTTAACTGGTATGAGAGTCTTTCCAGTGTTGATTTCAGATGGTGGGGTAAAGTTCATGTCTCTGTGACCGGGGACACTTGTTACCAGATGTGGAAACACATGCTACCTGGTGAACAGAGCTGTGATCCTTAAAGGGGCAGTTACCTCCAAGTGAACCTCTCTTCCTCCCCAGGGAGATCCATTTCTGAAACATATCACCTCTTTACCTCCCCCACTGCATAACCCTTCCTCCAGGAGATCTTCCCCCACAGATTTCCATATCCTTGGCTCCAAATCCTGTTTTCCCACCCAAATACAGAAAAACCCCTGTGCACACTGTAGCCCCCAACAGGAAAGATAGTTACTCACCTATAGAAGGTATTCTTCGTGAACAGCAGTAATTAGTCCTCATGTATGGATGACCTCCCCGATGAAACCCCATGTGGGAATGCTTCCTAGCTTCTAGTGGAAGCTTTTAGGAGGCTCCAATGTGCCTGTGCTCCTCCTTCAATCTTGCCACTGTGGCGCCATCTTAATTCAATGTGATAACAAAGTTATTTATTTTATTTATTTATTTACAGTTTCTTATATACTGCGCTATTCAGCATCAGCGCGGTTTACATACAACAACTTACACATCTCAATAGCTGATTAGTGTTTACATAGAACAAGGTAATAGAACTTGGATAACAAGGGGTCAACTATGTACACCTGTATGACAAAATGGGTATCGCCTCGCTGGACGTAATAATGTTTGGCTGTGTGGTAGGGTTTACTGAACAGAGTCAGCTAAGTGGTGGCAGAGGATATTAGGGCGCTATCTGGGGGTAATGTTGGAGGAAGAGATGGTGCTTCAAAGCCTTTCTAAACTGTGTTAGGTCAGAGATTGCTCGTATTCTGGGAGGTAGGGCGTTCCAGCATCTTGGCGCACAGAATTTGAAGGCTGTTTACCGTTGCGCATGTGCTTAGGGTTATTGCTTTCGGGACTATCAGCATGTTAACTGCTGTAGATCTTCTGGACCTATTGTGGGGCGTGGTCTGGATCAGTTCTGCCAGTGATGTGGGTGAGAGCCCGTTGATGACCTTGAATGTCAACAGTAAGATTTTGTATGTGAGTCTGCCACGTATTGGGAGCCAGTGTAGGTGCTTCAGGATGGGGGTAACGTGGTCTTTCCTGGATGCTCCATGGAGGACTCTTGCCGCGGCATTCATTGCTAGTTGCAGCGGGTTCAGTGTGGCTTGAGGGAGTCCATGCAGAATTGAGTTTGCATAGTCCAGATGTGGTATGATTAGAGCCTGATAGACTGTCCTGAAGTTGTCTGGTGTTAGCAAGGATCTTAGGTACCTGAGAGATTGGATCTTGTGATACACCGCTCTCACTGTGTTGCCTATGTGCGACTTCATGTCCAGGCACTGATCTAGTGTGACTCCCAGGTACTTGATTGTGGGTTTGGACTGGAGTTCTGCTTCGTTGACATTTAGAGAGGGTGGTGTTGAGAAGTTTTGATTCCTTGTAATGAACAGGACCTCTGTTTTCTTATACTGAATTCTGAGGTTCTGAGTTTGTAGCCAGTTGGATACTGCGTTAAAGCAGTTTGACAGTGGAGAGAGGTCGAGGTTCTCAGTCGAGAAAGGCATGTATAGCAGTACGTCGTCCGCATATATCAGACAGTTCACATCGAAGGAACGGATCAGGTTACAGATAGGCTGCATGTATATGTTGAACATCAGGGCAGAGAGGGAGGAACCCTGGGGGACACCTTGCTTCTGGTGGAAAGGCTCCGATGATATAGACCCTGATCGTACGTGCTGCCATCTGTCAGAGAGGTAGGACTTGCACCAGTCTAGTGCTTTGTCTGTGATCCCCTTCTCTTGGAGATGGTCAAGGAGAAGCTCATGGCTTACTGAGTCAAACGCTGCCGCAATGTCTAAGAAGATGAGGACAAACCCTTGGCGGATGTTGTCTATTCCTGCAATTATGCTGTTGAAGAGTGTGGTGAGTAGCGTTTTGACACCATGGGCCTCTCTAAAGCCATGTTGGCATGGGTCAAGTGGCGCGGAAACGTCTATGTGATCCTGAATTTGACGGACTTCATTTTCAATTATTTTTGCTAGTAGGGGTATGCTTGAAATCGGACTGTATGAGTCCACCTTCTTGGGATCAAGCTTGTTGCTTTTCAGCAGCGGTCTTATGGACGTCTGTTTGAGGGGTTGCGGGAATGTACCTGTTGTAAAGCATTGGTCCATGAGTCTGGCTATAAAAGGGCTCAAGTAGGATCTTAGTTCTTTGATCCAGAACGCAGGGCAGGGGTTGGTTTGAGCCGTGGTAGTGTTGATTGCGGCAATGGTGTCTTCAATGTGCTGCTTTGTCGGTGTAGAAAAAATGGAAAGCGGAGCTCTGTGGTCTGGCTTGAGAGAGGCGTTGGAAGATGAGATGTTGTTGGTCTTACATAACTTGGATTGCAACTAATCTGCAAATTCTTGAGGGTGGATCTCAACTGGTTGGGCTGAGGTTGGTTCTTTTGTTAAGTTGTTAACGAGAGTGAAGAGGTCATGTGGCTTGTTCAGAGAACGTTTTAGAGTGTCAGTGTGGAACTGTCTCATGTTCGTCGTTACTGCTTCACGATGTGATGATAGGTGATCATTGTAAGCTTTTTGATCTTCGGTTGAGTGGGAATGGCGCCAGCGTCGTTCGAGCTTTCTTAGGAGGGCGAGTGAGGTTTTCAGTTCTGCGGAGTACCAAGATGCGGAGGCTCGCTTCCCTGGAGGTTTGTTAGATGGCGGAAGTAGCGCAATTGAACTGAGGGTCCTATTCCAGTTGGAAACGAGATCCTCAGGACTGTGAGCAGTTGAGGTGAGTAGTGGGTGAGTTGTGCTCAGGATCAGGTCTCTGTTAAAAGCCTGGAATCTTTGTGGTGGTGTTTTGGTCAGACCGTTCAGTCTCCTTGCTTCCTTCTGATTGCCATTGGGCAGGGGAATTTGGAATACTATCAGCTTGTGGTCTGACCAAGGAATTGCAGTAACGGACAGCTCGGGAATGTTGGATAGGGTGGCAGATGCCTGGGGGGCGAGTACCAGGTCCAGCATGCCTCCCTTGTTGTGGGTAGGCTCCGTGATCAGTTGGCTATATCCTAGTTCTTCAAGAGCTTCCAGAAAAGCTGATGAGTGAGACTCTTGTAGGGAAGGTAGATTGAAGTCTCTTAGAACCCAACTTGGTGTGCATGGGTTGTGGGAATTAGAGGCGAGGTCAATTATTGTTGCAAGAGCGTCTGGGTTTGCTGAAGGAGCCCTGTATAGGAGGTTAATGGAGCATCGATTATTTGCTATTGTGAGGGCGTCAAGGAGTGAAGAGCTGGCTGCATTGCATAGGTGGAACTGGAGGTCCGTTTTGGTGATGGCAAGTACTCCTCCTCCTCCTTTCCCATTCCAGTGGCATGTATGTATTGAGAAGTTGGCAGGCAGGAGTTGGTTGATGAGGACGTTATCGTCACTGGAGAGCCATGTCTCTGTGATTAAGAGAATGTCCAGGTTGTGGTGGGATATCATGTCGGATACAATGGGCCATTTCTTGCGTATTGAGCTGGCATTTATGAGCGCGCATCTCAGCAGTTGGGGAAGGGGGTTCTCAACATGTTTTGTTTTCCTGTTGTGATGTAGGGCAATGTGTAGGAGGTGGTGGTAAATTGTGAGAGTATCCTTCTCTGACCTATGGTAGGGGGCATTTGACCATCTCTTCCTGTGGTTCTGAAGCACTGGTATCAGGTTGTGATTGGTAGATATGTCTGTAATGCTGCTTTGGCCTATATAGAGGAGGTAGAGGGCAATTGTAACAATGTTTAATAGGGCCATTTTGGTGTCTAACTTGTTGTGTGTGGTCCGGGTCTTACACCTCCAAGCAGGTAAAATGCAGGCACTTACACCTCCAAGCAGGTAAAATACAGGCACCTACACCTCAAGTAGGTAGACACAAACACTTACACCTCAAAGCATGTAGACATGGCACTTACACCTCAAAGTGGGTAAAAACAGATACATGCATTCAGAGCAGATAAATATGGGGACTTACACCTCAACGCAAGTAATTACAAGCCCTTACTCATCAAAGGGGGTAAATACATGCATCAAATTCAGCTTTACTTGCTTTTTAATGAGATTTACTTGCGTTTTCTGTTGGGCGTTGCTACTCTGTTCCTTGGGATTCTTTGGTAGCTTGGAAGACTGTTCCTCAGCGTGCGGTTCCCACCTAAGGGCCACGCCCAAGGGCCCTGCCCGCCGGCGCTTCCTTCTGAATGTGGCTGCTCAGCCCCGATTGGGCAGAGCAGGTTGTGGGCAGCAGATGACTCCGGCGTGCTCTGTCCCGGTCGGGAGAGCAGTGGCTGGGCCAGAGAGAAGAGGAGCAGGAGCCGAAGAGGGCCTTGCGCTCGCCGGCACTTCCTTTTGAATGTGGCTGCTCAGCCACGATTGGGCAGAGCAGGCTGTGGGCGGCAGATGACTCCGGCGTGCTCTGTCCCGGTCGGGAGAGCAGTGGCTGGGCTGGAGAGAAGAGGAGCAGGAGCCGAAGAGTTGTAGCAGAAGACAACTCCTCAGGGAGGTGGGAAGATTGTGAGGAATAATTCCTGCTGGCTATAGAGACCACCTGCTACAGGTGAGTAACTACCTTTTCTCTATGAACAAACAGGAATGAGTCCTCACATATGGGACTCCCAAGTTACAGGCTACCGAAAACCAAGGAGGCCACCGAGAAGCCCAACAGAGACAAAACTCAACTGTGGCATAGCAACAGACCTGATAGGCAAAAGGCCAACTGTGTACAATAGCAGTGATTCTCTCTTCTCTTTTTTATTATGGTAGCCTGGACAGAATAGAATGGGCCTTGGGGGGATGGAGTTGGATTCTAATCCCCAAACATATTCCAAGCAAAAGGCTAAGGCACACTTGCAGTCCAGCATGTGCAATGCAGCTTCTCCTTTGTGTGTGTGGGGTCTTGGGAAAAATGTTGGAAGAATAACTGACTGATTAAGGTGTAAATCCGATTCCACCTTTGGAAGGGATTTAGGATGAGTACAGAGAACGACTCTATTATGGTGCAATTTGGTGTAAGGTGGATAAACTACCAGGTCCTGAAGCTCGCTCACTCTGCATGCTGAAGTGACTACCACAAGAAACAGTATCTTCCAGGTTAAGAACTTCAGAGGACATGAATTGAGCAGCTCAAAGAGAGCTTTCATGAGCTGTGCAAGAACCACATTGAGGTCCCAAGACACTGCGGAAGGCTTGCAGAGAGACTTCAAGAGAAGCAAGCCCCGCATAAAATGAACAACTAAAGAGGTGGCCCTAGATGGACTTGCTTTCTACACCTCGATGGTAAGCTTTCATTTGGAGATATCTGCTCTTTTAGAGATTCCAGACGAGGGAGGGGGGAACTAAAAGTACTGGCAGGCACATTCCCCTACCAATGCTGTCGGAGAAAGTCAATTATGCTTTCTGAGGTATAGCTAAGGTTTCTTGGCTTATCATTGTATATTATTAGCTTTATCATGATCTGCTATGCTTTTTATATTAAACAGCTTCTTCGTCTGCACTTGTATATAGTGTAGCTCATTAATATTTTCCTCATATCGGGCCCAATTTTTCAGCATTATTGATGGCTCACTTTGCCATGTTTTAAACCAACATTTAAAGCTGAAGTCAGCATTTCACATGCATGAGACCCTTAAGAATGTAAAGGCTTTTACAGAAAATCTTCACATTTTTCCAACTCAAAATGTTACCTCTGCTACTTATAGTAGCAACATTTATAGTAGGCACACTAAAACTGATAAATACAGTGCTAAATCCAAACCCCTTTTGCCTCTGTAGCCTACATCAACAATTTTCATTGAAAGCAATCCTGCGCAGGTCAACACTGTTACTACGACTACTAATTTGTATAGTGCTGAAAGGTGTATGCAGCGCTGTACATCCAGTAGTAAGAGACAGTCCCTGCTCACCAGAACTTTCAATCTAATCAAGACGAACAACATCAAAAAGCTGGGGATTAGAGTACGGTAAGATCCACATCAGTGGTGAACAAGAGAGCGAGGGGCATCAGGATCCAAAAGAAGCCTCGAAGAGCTGGGTGTTAAACAAGTTCTGTGTCATTGGTGGCCAAGCAGCATCTGGCGAGACACATCTAATGTAAAACTGAGCTCCATCAGCAGTAGGGGAGTCAGCAGCATTGCTTCTCCTAAGGTTATGCAGAACCCAATGAGAGAGTAGGAACTGTGCTGCCACTGCTCCCTGTTTGTGTCGGCATTGCTAATATGTTTAACCCTCAAGGACTGGCATTTCCTCCAGGGCGATCTAACAACGCATGAAATCAATATATGGGAAGTGCCAGCTCACAGGTTTTGAACATTCTCGCAGGGCAGTGGCATATTGGGGAGGGGGAGGGACAGCAATGGCTCCTAGGTGCTAAACGGGAGGGTTTGATCACAGGTCTAGTTTTGGTTTGCAGCACTCTCTCCCAATGTGACCTGCAGGTCCATCCCTTTCTGATGCAGCCTGCATGCGGGAGAAGAATGTTACTATGATGCTGCCTCACCTCCAGATGTGACTTGAAAGGCCCAAAAGGAAAACTGCTGAGGCCGAGGGCTGGCCTGTCCACTAGGCAGGTGAGGTGCCTGCCTAGGGCAGCAGGGCATGTGTGCCGAAGCATATGGCCTGCCGCTGCCGCGCCATCCCACCGACCCTGCCGACAGAATCGGTGGCAGCTGGGGGTGGGGGCTTGGTCCGGCCCGGCTGGGGCTTCTGCCTGAGGTAACAGAAACCCTTGGGCCAGCCCTGTTGAGGTCCTACCCTCTTCTGATATATAGGCAGAAGAACATTGCCTCAACCATCCCCACTCCTACTGCAGGGGCCAAAGAGTAGAGGTGCTGCTTCTTCCATTTCCACCCTCTTCCCCCACCCTTAGCCAGACTGACAGAAGAGAGCAATGGCAGTCAGGCCTTCTAACATGCTCTTGCAGTCACCAGTCCCGCTCCCTCCTGAATCGGTCAAACAGATGATCTCAGCTGCATGGGAGGAAGAGTGGTGAGGAGCAGCAGAAGTAGACAAGAAGTCCCAGACTACCAGCTCTGTTCTCCTGCTCACCAGGCTTAGAGAAGAAAAGTATAAGGGAAGGGAAAGTCAGACCCAGAAGAAAGAAAGAGAAACATGAAGCTCCAAGAGGAGCAGCGACTCAGGAGAGGGTGATGAAAGCAGGGACACAGAGACTAAGCTGGGGAAATGGGGCAGTGGTTTAAGGATTGAGCAGGAGGAGAGATGGGGCTGGGGGATTCAGTTGGGACTCAGAGACTGGGGGTTCGGGGAAGAGAGAAACTTGTGGAGTTGATGTGAGGGAACTGAGAGACAAATAGGGAGTCTATTGGGGTCATGCTAGAGGATAGAGAGAGAGAGATAGAGCAGACAAATTGAGCAAGAGAGACTGGTGGAACTGAGACAGAGATTGTAGTGCCTGGGTGGGGAGATTATAAGAATGAGAAAGACTGGTGGGGCCAAGGTTGGGGTGGCAGTGGTGGGGATTTTAAAAGAGATTGGTGGGGACAAGGAGAAGGTTGAAAGAGTTTGCCATTTCTTAAGGAGATATGGGGGACCCATCCCTGCTTCTCAGAGAAGTGGCTCTGCTACTGCGCATTCTGCTTTTGTGACTCTTGGTATGTTAAAGGTTGGCCATCTCTGTTCTAAGTGCTGGACAAGAAGTCTCACGAGTTAATATCTGAAAAAAAGGGAAGAAGGCTGTTTCACATTCAGTCAAAGTTCTTTTCACTGGCTAAAATTTATGACTTTCACTTCATTTTACAGACAATTCAAAGGGATAAAAGCACACTTTCATTATCACGGTGGTTTAAGAATACAAAAAGTGTCATGTCTGGAAGAAGTATCCAATAGATCCTAATGGTGAGATGTTCACTCCCACCTCCTGGCGATTAGAGGTGGCAAATCTCTGACCTGACCTGGTTAATAGCTGTTAGTGGATTTTCCCTTCAGAAACTTGTCCAAACCCTTTCTAAACCCTGCTATACCACTGGCCTTGACCATACTCCTCAGCAAGTTACTCAATCATAATAAACCTTACCTACATATAACAATGAAATAATCAACTCAGCTACCTTGTAAGACAGACTGTAGATCAGAAAGTATGTAAAAGAGGGTCAGGCCTGTTCCACATGAGCTTTCTCTTGGTGAACTGATTTCTTAAGGACTTTGATTGAATCTTAAGATCCTACTTGTGCAAAGTTGGCGAGAACGTCAGACTAATAGTCCACTGAGCTCAGCATCCTGTCACTGACAGTGATTTGGAAGTACCTGTCAGATTCAGAACAAAAAAGCCCATTCCATGTAGCTTCCTCCTAGAAGCTGCAGTTCTACACAAGATAAAACATTTGGGGCTGTATTTTAACAGGGAATATGTTGCAGTAACAAGGATAGGCATACTCTGAAAACAAGGGATTATAATTCAATATTTATATCATTTTCTTTCAACATCTATATCATTTAGGCACAAACCTAAATAAAGGCATGGGGTGGGGGGTAACCTGCACAAAGCAAAATGGGAAACTCTACATCACTATCCACCTTACTGGGTGGACTGAATGGAACATGTTGGTCTATATTTGACATCATTTACTTTGGGGAAAATATTCAGTTGGCAGCTAAACATGGCTAGCCACTGGCACTGAAACTTAAACCTGGATATTCAGTGCCAGGGGGTCATATCCGGCCCCGGCATTGAATATACGGGTTCACCGCATTACCATGGGGCTAACCAGGCAGCAGCGATATTGAGCCACTGCGCTGTTAGCTAAGGCAGCAAAAGTTAGGCCAGCATCTGCAAAACGTGTAAATGCCTTTGAAAATGCCCTCCTATGTTACTATATTTTTTTCAAAATAAGAAATCATGTGGTCAGCCTTTGGAAGTCTGTCAATACTATCAAAAGCTTTCAATATAAAAATATGCATGATGGATCTTTTGAAAAAAAAGATAGTGAACTATAAATCAGTCAGGGCCTGCCCCAAAATTGTTTCCAGTTGTTGGCGTCCTCAGCAAACCTTAAGCCTTATGCCCCCCTGACTGAAAGAATCTATTGTTCAGCTTTCAATGGCCCACTCTTTGCTGCCCCACAGAAGCTGGCACGGTTGGGACAGCCCTAAAATCAGTACACTGATCTCTTTGGACATTTAAGCATTCCTATAATTCATGTGTGAGCTCCATATTTGCTATGTAACATCAATGAAGCTGATAGAAAAATACTTGCTACTGTGTTAGTAGTTTTTCACTTCCTCTGATTCCAAAATTCCATTTTCTTTTTAAATAAAACATGTAAAATATGCACTATCACTGTGAAAAAAAGCTTGAACATCCTTTCCCTGCTTTTTTCACAGAATAATGTGCAAACAAGCTCTCTGGATTGTTCTTCAGAAGAGGACATCATTGTTTTTAGATCCTTTAGAGTTAGGAGTGGTCCCAGAGGACTGGAGAAGGGTGCATCTGGTCCTTCTACACAAAAGGGGAAGTAAGGTTGGGAACTACAGGCCAGGTAGTCTGAACTCTGTGGTGAGTAAATTAATGAAAACACTGCTGAAACAGAATAATGTGAGGTTTCTGGAATCTCGTGGATTGCAGGATCTGAGGTAGCATGGTTTAATTACAGTTGTGGTCAACATTATTGGCACCCTTGCATTTTAGGTATGTTGTGTACAATATCTTGATAAATAATTGGAAATATTCCAACTGTATGTCATCATAATATTTTAATAATATGTTTAAAGGTATACAACAAAAAAAAAAGATGTCTGTGCAACTTAGACGTAGTAATTTCTGAGGAAAAAACTACATATGACCCGGAGAAGATTAATAGCACCCTTTACTATTATTTGTTTGCACAACCCATGGAAGTGATGACAGCTTCTAAACGTTTCTTGTAGCCATCTATAAGCTTCGTACATCTATCTGCTGGTAGTTTATCTCTCTCTTTAACTGTGATTTGTTCCAGCTCATGAAAGTTTCTAGGATTCCTTTTACCAATGGCAGATCTCAGTTTTTTCCAAAGGTTCTCAATTGGACTGAGATCAGGACTCATTTATGGCCAGTTTAAAATAGTCCATTTGTTCCTTTTTAACCACTGTTTTGTACTTTTTGATGTATGTTTTGGGTCATTGTTCTGCTGGGGGACATATGACCTTTGATCCAGACCTAACTTTCCAACACAAGGTATCACATTTCACTCCAAAATGCCTTGGTAGTTCTCTGACTTCATGATTCCTTTAATATGTTCCAGACCTCCAGTTCCTGAGGCAGCAAAACAGCCGCACAAGATTATGGAATGTCCACCATATTTAACTGTAAGAAGGTGTTTTTTTTCCTTATCAGCTTCATTTCTTTGTAAATGTATCACTGGTCTACATTGCCAAAGAGTTCATGTTTGGTTTCATCTGTCCATTAGAGCATTTTCCAAGAAGGATTGTGGTTTCTCAAGGAGAGTTTGGGCAAAGATCAGGCATGCCTTTTTATATCTGTCTTTGAGCAGTGAGGTCCTCCTTGGCCTTTGACCATGAAGTCCTTCTTTGTTTAGTGAGTGGTAATGGTGCACGTTGAAACCACCACTCCAGATTGCTCCAGGCCAGCCTTAAGCTCTTTGGATGTTGTATGTGGTATTTTTCCAACAGTTCACACTAAGCTTCGAAGACTTCTTGGATTAATTTTCCACTTTCCATCACGTCTTGGGAGGTTCTTGACAGTTCCATGAGCAGAAAAGCGTAGCAGGTGTTCTCTAAGAGCAGCAGGAATCAGTCCTCACATATGGATGACATCACTGACAGAGCCCATGCAGGAAATGCTCCCCAGCTTTCAGAGAAAGCCTTTGGGAGGTTGGTCACGCATATATGCCCTTCTTCCCGCCTGAAGGAGCCATCTTACTTCAGTATGATGACATAGCTTAATAACGTCTGTATGTTTGTCTTGTGTTTTGTATGTATGTGGTGTGTGATATGTTGTATGTGGTATGCTATGTTCTTTTATATGTGTTGTGCTATGATGTATGTTGTATGTAGTGTGCTGTGCTGTGATGTATGTTGTATTTGTTGTGTGTGTTGTGCTGCGTGTATTGTATGTGTTGTGTGTGTGTGTGTTGTGTTACATTGTGTATGGGATATGTTGTGTGTGAGTGTGTTGTGGGGTGTGTCTGTGTGTGTCATGGTTTGTGTGTGTGTCTTGGCAGGGTGTCAGATGTGTGTACGCTTATGCATTCTCATATGCATGAAGACAGGAGACAGATGGCGCTTCCCCAATAGGCACTATCGCTTAAGCAAATGAAAAAGCAACTCTGCAACTTCAACAAAACAGGTTTCACCTGCATCACTAGTAGTCTGACATGTAGGTGAATAATTGGTCATATATCACATCAACAGATCATCATTGATTAGAGACTTCCTCATTTCTTTTGAGCAAGTGGAAAAATGCAAAACAGTTTTGTTCTACTATGGTGAGCTGTGAGTGGACAGGAGCAGAGCACCACGATTCAGAGGTGAAATAATTTAGAGAACTCTAAGTCACTTTAATCATGAAAAATAAAAACGTGAAAAAAGATTTGATCATGAAGGTTGCTTAAGAATTCATGAAAGAATACATACTAGACAGAAATAAGCGGCCAAAAGATACAGAAATATTTCCCGCTGTATTGGGAGCCAAAGGCCTGAATAAGAGGACATTCCAATCACACCTTAACAAGTTGCTTACACATGTTACATCTTATGAACTCTAGAAGGAAGCTCTCTGTGGTACAACACAAGTACTACAGCGAGCATTAATTGTAAATTTCAGAGACTGAGATTATACTCCATATACCCTGGCTTAGGAGTGAGGCTCATGACTGTCATGATATGCACAAAACTAACCTATTTGGAGAAATTATCCCAGAGAAAACAGAATGGTGCAGTTTATCTTCCTAGTTTTCAGTTAATTTAAACTTATGTTTTTTAATGGCAGGTTTGCCTGAAAATAAATAGCCTCAGCCTGGTTGATCATCACTAATTGGACAATCGGGATCTGGATTAGGCTTGGTAAATGTCTAATAGTGTACTAGACATGATTTCACTGAATTTCTGGCACAATAACATGGCAAAAGAAAAAGGCTTTGGAGCAAATCTCTGCAGCAGGAGTCAACAGATTTGCAAGGCAGAAAATCTAGTTCCAGTTAGACTTTTCCACAGAGCTCCAGACCAGACAAGCTTTAGCCCAATCAGGAAACAAGAAGGAAGATCACCAGCAATACAAGTCAACCCCATGGAGATGTGATGGCTTTGCAAGATGCCTGCCTTCTAATCAAAAGGTCACTGGTTTGAGGCCAGCCTTTGACTGTGGGGGGATAAAAAAAATCCAGCTGGGTTTTTTATTTGCCTGAAACCTCTAGTAACCTTTCAGCTATGTTTTTCATTTGGGCAGCAGTCATAGCTAGCTCTTTAATTAACAAAATTGCCATGAAATGAAAATATATAAAAACAAAACGAAAATTTATTTTAAAAAAACAAAATAAAATGAAACAAACCTGCAATATCAGAGGAAACTAAACAAAATGAAATTGTTTTGCTTGCACACTCTTAGTTGTCATTCCGTTGCTGTTCAAGGTATGTATTTTCATGTGTTCACATCCCTACATTTTCTGATTCAAGCGACTTTTTCCATGATTCTATTTGAGGTCTCCCATTGTGATAGTTCACTTCTTTGTACAGTTATCCAAGACAGTATTGTTCTGCTCCTCAGTGAACCTATACATTTGTAGCTTCCTTTATATATAACTGAAACTATTTCCTATGGGAATACATTCCAATCTACTTATGTAAAATAAGACTTTGTATCCAGGGAGTCTTCATTCATAGAGGTTAAGCAGACAATCATCTCATCTGGTAGCAAAGTCTGCTCTACAGTTATGTCACCAGACAACTGTGTTTTCCATTTGTATTCCAAAGGTATATACTCAGCTCTTGTTAAACTGAGAGGATCTGTCAGCTCTCTTTCACTGTAGTTTAAAACTATGTTTGTTTCATTAAAGTCAAATATATTATTCCCAAGCTCACTGTTCCACAATGAAGAAAGAGGGCTGGTATCACTTTTTAACCATATGTTTTCCAAACTCTGTACATTTTCTGCCATGTCAGAGGTTTCTAGAAGTGTTCTGTTAGAAACATGAGCTAATATTTTCATTGAATTTCTATCAGAAATCTGAGGTTTGTATCCACTTGATTGCTCAGGCAGATCAGTACTTGGAGTATCCGCACAAAACACATTCTCTGAGTTGTCCAAATTCTGCCCGTTCATGGCTTTATGATCTCTATCTATGTCACTGGGGTAGAGTTCTTCTTGAGGTAGAGTTTCCTGGACCTCTGTAATTACTGGATCGTCATCATACAAGATCAGTGGGATAGAACCCAAAGGAACACATTCATTCTTTGCCTGGAAAAAACCCACATAACAATTATTTCTTATTCCAAAATGAATAAAATGTGATTAATTTGACAACATAGCAGTGTTAGTACAATGTCAAGCCCCTATTCATGCTTTAGACATCCAAAAACAGGCATAGAGGTCCAAAGCACAGAGACGTCTCCAAAGCCATTTTAGAAGCCGGCTCTGGAGACATCCGAATCTGAACAGGAGCGTAGAGGAGGTGTGGCCAGAGCATTCCCAGGAACCGGGACATCCCCGCCTGATCTCAGAAACATCATGGACATCTGGCGTCATGGCTAACTTTAGACCTGCTCCGAGGCATGAATAGCAACAAACAAACATCTGAAAAGTGCTTGTTTTAGCTGAAAAACATCCAGAAGGCATAGATAAGAATGAACTTGATCATTCCCAGTACTCAGCACAATGTCAAAAACATCAGCAGTGGGATTTGAACCCTGTCTGCCCTGTTCCTAGTCAACTATTCCAGCCATTAGGCTATCTTAGATGTCCAAGTTCTGTAATATTATTCTAGGAATGTCTATGCAGACGCTCCTGCAGACATCTATATCAGGCACATCTAGGTTTGTGAAACCATGTCTGCACCTGGACATGCCTGTATTTTTTTCAGACGTTCTGCTTTAGATGTCCCAGATTGCACTTGGACGGCTCTTCTAAAATTCCCCTCTAAGAGGGTAATTCTGTAAATGGCACCCAAATTTCTGTGCGAGTCTACAGCATTGATGGCACCTATTCTATAAAATCACTCAAAAATCAGACTCAATTAAATTCACCCATCAAAACCATTCACCCATTTTTATAATATAAAAATGGAGTGGAGGAGTGGCCTAGTGGTTGGGGCAAGATACTTCAGGCCGGAAGGTTGGGGGTTCAAATCCCACTAGAGGACAGCAACCTTGGGCCAGAAGGACTGGGGTTTCTAGTCCCACAGGTGCTCCTTGTGGTCTTGGGCAAGCCACTTAACCCTCCATTGCCCATGTTCCCTGTAAAATAGTTATCTCCAAGTTATAATGCCCTGTTCAATGTAATTTCAGTTTGTTCAATGTAAAACCGCACTGATGCAGAATAGCGCAGTATATAAGAGAATATAAATAAATAATAGTATTGTAGGACCACTCTCTTCATGTAAACATATATCCATGCTAATGCCACTGAATATTTTATTTTATTTATTTAGTATACCGCTACTTCCAGCGATCAGCAGCGGTTTGATTACAGATTGGAAATTGTCAAATCATGACAGGAAATTTTTGAGGTATAAACACATTGATTAGACAGGAAAGCACAGCACACAGAGAACTATTTTACAGGGAACATGGGCTATGGAGGGTTAAGTGGCTTGCCCAAGACCACAAGGAGCACCTGTGGGACTAGAAACCCCAGTCCTTCCGGCCCAAGGTTGCTGTCCTCTAGTGGGATTTGAACACCCGACCTTCCGGCCCGAAGTACCTTGCCCCAACCACTAGGCCACTCCTCCACTCCCGGTGCTACCACTAAATGCCTCAATGCTAGTTGACTAGTGACGGAGCATTCCAGGGATGGACTGGAGGCAGTACTCAGGAATGACTGGCTAACAGCGATATTCAGCCGCTAGTTGCTTATTCCAAAGCTGCAAAAGTCAGGCACCTGTAAGGCTCTCCTAACTTTTGCCAATTTAGGTAACCGGCCAGTGATTGAATAGCACTGCTAGCTAGTTAGGTACTGTTCTCTCTGGTCAACTTGGATATCCAATGCCGGTGGCCAGATATGGAGCCAGCATTGAATATCTGGGTTCAAAGTCGTGCAGCGATGGCTTGCAGCTTTACAAGCGCTAGCCACCACCGCTGAATATGCCCTCCAAAATTTCTAAATCTGCACATTTCTTATTTTCAATGTCCAATATCAATGCAGATATATAATATTATCCATCGCAGTACTATGTTGTGAAATTTCCGTATCAGGGAAAAATCATTAAACTGTTTATCTTCTTTTCCTTTGACCCATCTGGCATCCGGTGCTGAATATCCAATTTCGACAGACAGCGCCATCGCTATCCAGTCAATGGCGATATTCAGCTACTAACCAGATAGCTCAAGTCGGATAAAGTGAGGACAGCTGCAAGGACTGCCCATAGACATTAACCATTGAATATTGGGAACGCTGCGATTTAGCCGGTTAATAGGTCTGCTAACCAGCTAAACCACTTTGAATATGCCCCCTTGTTTATTTTATTTATTTATTTAAAATATTTATAAACTGCTGATCCAATGTCCTCAGTTTGTAGCAAATTAACATACATAATACAATACAAGACACAAAGACAGACATAAAATAATGTGTTTATCCATGTAAAAGCATCTTTTACTTATTGCCCTCTCAGGATGGGTAAATATCTATGCACCATTCACTATTGTCTCCCATGAATAAATCTGTATCCACAAAATACTTAGATTTGATACTTTTATGTGCATCATTTTTGGGTGGTTTATTAAATCAAGGAAATAATACATAAATATAGCAAATACATAAAGGTAGTAGGACATATTAGATAAAATAACAATTCAAGGTTATTTTATTTATTTATTTATTGTTCTTTTATACCGCACTCTTTTTCATCAGCGCGGTTTACATTAAACAGAAATACTCATTACAATCAACAAATTGTGATAAGTTTACATATAACAGGAGTAGTCAACTGGGAATTTAACTTTGGGAAACTTTGTACATATTTGTAAATAACATATATAACTTTGGGAAACTTTGTACATATTTGTAAATAACATATATACAGGGGATAGGATTTCTTAGTTACATCTTGAGTAAATAAGGTATATACAATTTTACTGTGCATGTTAGAGGGATGGTGATGAGCTTTGGAAATGCAGAATGAAGAGATGGTGTTTTATAGCTTTTCTGAAATTCTTGAGGTCCGTAATAGCTCTTATGTTGTGGGGAAGGTTGTTCCAACATCTGGGTGCATAGTATGCAAAGGCCCTGTCTGATGTTGAATGTTTGCATTTTGTGGTCTCTTGTGGAATAACTAGGGTATTTGCCGCTGCTGACCTCCTGGATCTAATATTGGGAGTCGGATGGATGAGTTTTGAAATTGATGAAGGAGCTATAGTATTTATCGCCTTAAAGGTCATGAGGAGAGCTTTATATGCTATTCTGCAGTAAATAGGTAGCCAGTGAAGCTCCATTAGGATGGGTGTTATGTGTTCGCACTTTGAAACACCGTATAGAACTCTGGCTGTGGCATTCATGGCTAGTTGTAATGTATTTAGGGTGTTTTTAGGGAGACCATGGAGTATTATGTTCGCATAGTCGAAGTGGGGTGTGACTATGGTTTGAAATATGGTTCTGAAGCTGTCTGGTTCGAGCATGTTTTTCAGATGACGCAGAGTCCTTATTTTGAAATAAATAGTTTTTACAGTGCGGTTGATATGTTCTTTAAAATCCAGTCGCTGGTCGAGTATTACTCCAAGGTATTTTATGGACGGCTTGATTGGGAGGTCTGCGTCTCGTACTTTTAGTATATCAGGGGGTGAGAATGCTCTGTTTTTCGTGATTATGAGTACTTCGGTTTTTTTGTAGTTTATGCGCATATTCTGGGTGAGGAGCCAGTCTGCTATTGCATTAAAGCAATCTATTAGTGTTGTGAAGTCTGGAAGCTTGACGTTGATTGGTGTAAATATTAGTACATCGTCTGCATAGATCAACGAGGATATGCCATAGGAACGAGTGATGTTGCATATAGGCTGCATATAAATATTAAATAGCAGCGCTGATAGGGAGGATATGTCCTCAAAGGTATAAATTTATTAATCATGTGATAAATGCATTTCCTTAGGTACTGAAGGCTTTACACTTCTAATAAGGGTCATAAGTGGGGTACTTAATGATGCAATATGAAATATCTTGTCTTAATATTTAGACATGGCCAGATAGCTAAACCGGTTAACTCCTGGTGCCGCCCCCACTCTGACACCAGGATGCCCCGACACTAGCCAGCTAGCACTGAGACATACAAACAGGGTAGCAGCAGATATTCAGTGGCACTAAATGGTTTAGTGGCATTAAATATCCTGCTGACCATGGTTTAACAGGTCTGCTGACTGGTTAAATCACTTCGAATATCCTCCCCCAAAAGATTATCAGCCCTAATAGGGGAACATTGTATTCAACATGGATATACTTTTGAGTGGCTACAATGGAGGGTACTTTAACAAGTCGTTCCATAATGGCGTGGAAGTGATGGGAATAAATCACTGAACCTTTGTGAGCAATCGTGGATATTTAAATTAGGCTCCATGGCACCCTCAGGATTGGATGCCGAGTTGGACTGGCTTTCTCTGATCTGACTGCTCCGATTGGCTTAGGAGGACTTGAAAGAAGGAGGTGAACTTGTTTGATGTCAGAAGCTGTGAGAAACTGAAAGGGCGCAGTGACAATAGCTGGTCAAATTAGAAGCACCAAAGAGAAACGTTTTCGGCCTTTTAAAAGCAGTGAAAAAAACACAGTTGTGGCCCATGGAGTTATAAACAATGGAGGCTGTCAGATAAGTGATCTTTAAGTGGTTTTTCCTTGATCAGAGATATCGAAATGTAGTATAGCGTTGCATGAGAATACTCTTTGTGGAATGTGGTTAAAAGAGCTTGGATGAATTGGTTAATTAAAAGAGAAAGGCTATTTATGGCACGAATGGTGAATGTATTATTAAATTCAATCCTCACAAGGAGCCAAATAACTTGTCAAATATTTAAATCAGTAACTCCTTGTATCGGGCAAAAAACCTAAACCAAAACCCCCCAAAAAACCCCAAAATCCAAAAAAAAACAAAAACAAAACTGATACCACAAATTAAAATCAAAATCAGAATGGACATCCAAAAATTGAACAGAGCATCAATGAGTATCTCTGCTGTATAGAGGAAAAGATCTCAGTATCCCTCAAGGCCACAACATGACCCCAGAAACAGAGGGCGGGTCAACCAGCATGTATCAACCATAACTGGTCAAGCTCAAAATATCAACAGTATAAAAAAATCACTTTTCTAAGTTAATTCTAAATTGCTTTTCTAAGTTAATCCAGACAGTGCATGTGTACACGATGAGATATTTCAAAACAGTGTGTACACTGAGGCTTCCAAATGAATCCAGACAATGTGTACAATAAGATTTCCAAATGAATAGTCTATGCCATCAAATTATGTAATGACACGCAGCTGGAAATCATATGGTGAAATGCAGTCTCATCCAAATATCACCCTTCTGCGGGTTTCCAAGCAGTATGTGCAGTAAGATTTCCAAAAAAACAGTCTATGCCAACAAATTGTTAAAAAACAAAGCTGGAATTCATATGTTGAAAGAAAACAATCCCAACAGAATGTTGCATCCACACTGTCTCAGCCTGGTATCACATCCACGCTATCATATAGGACTAAGATGAAAACAAACTGTAAGTAAATAAATAAAGTTTTCTGCGGGTACTTAGGTTTAACGTGTCCTCGTATGTTGCATTTTGTTGCGTTACATTAAATTGCACTAGAACATGTTGTAACTAGCAAACGGCCACTGGGATCACTGGCTGTAAGCCGGCAGCTATCAGAGCCCCAACACTGGGTGTTTCACCATACACAGCTTCGTCAGGGAGCCTGATGGCTCTGTGCCCACAAAAATAGAACCAGGGAACCACCAAGTATAGAGCAACATGCTGCTTAGACTTCCTGGAAACACAGGGACAAGCTGAGTTCACAAGCCATTAGGGCTTTATGGAGGTATTTTTTAGAAGGATTTTCTATAGATAAACATGCTTGCAAGCTCCTGGCTCAGGCTGACAATTATTCTTTGTAGGAAGATAGTAAAGATGACATTGAATTTCTGACATTCAAATCTAACGTTGTAAGTAGAATTGTTAAACTTTTGAGCTGACATTATTTTTTCTATTATATTTTTGGCCCAGCAGTTTCCTCCTGTCCCTCAGGGTCTCCAGCTAAATAGGAATGAGTCTATATTTGGGCAAAAGCACTGCGAGGGTCCACTGACAACTACCTGGGATATTTTTTCTATTTTTAAAATAATCTCTACGTCGACCGGTCATTCCAGTGATAGTCTCTGGTTGGGTGCCTGAAGGGGGAGCAGAGGAACCTGATATGCATACACCCTACCTCCATCCAGTAGGTGTCACCGCTGAGCAATGGCTGAGACACTCTATCCATAGGGAGCTGTGAACCTTGTGTTGGCAGCAGCCCCAAAAGGGCTAGGAATGCAGTTGGTAATGCCCAGCACTGCTGCTGAGCCACTAGATCCAGTGCACACCACCATATTATAAATTCATTCGGTTTTAGTGTGTTTTATAAAATTAAAATGTGCACATGTATGAAGCTTATAGTCTTCTACAAAGACAGTTTGAGCTTAATTTTAACACGCGGGTTGCGTGCATTTATCATGCTTATTTTATAAAGTCAACTGCGTGCATACTTACAAAATAGGGGCATAAATGAAGGCCACATGGCTCGTCCATACCGGCTGCCCGTAAGCGGGCGGAGCAGCGAGGAGTGGCGATTAGGCCTGAGGTGGTGGGGATGGGGTGGGGGGGGGAGTACTTACAGTTGCGTCCTTCAAATCTATTGGCTGCTCACCCTGTAGGTGGCGGGAAGGGAGCCAATAGGTGAGGGTCGAAGGAGAAGGATCGGTATCCCGCGGCGGCTCCAAGCTAGTCGCGAGGAGCCTGGAGGACGGTTGTGTGGTGCTTCGTGCGCAGGGTGGCTTTCACGGCGGCAAGCATTGCACAGAAAAAAGAAGAAGGGGAGAAGGAGTGAGGAACCTTTTTGTGCGGGAGAGAGTCCTTTGGTGCAGCGGAGAACTGCCGTCGGCGGTGCAGTGTGTTGCAGCAGTTGGGGCGCAGCAAGTGGTCGGCGGCACGAATTGGAGTTGCGGAGGAGTAGCTGTCAGAGTCGGGCAGGCAAGAGGAATTGTAATAATAATATTTAAAAAAAAACAAAAAAAGGGGGGGCGTTGGAGGAGGGAGCGGCAATGCCAGCAAGGGGAAGTAGACGAGGGAAGGGGCCCGGTAGAGCTGGACAAACCGTGGGGCGGAGGTCCGGGCAGATGGAAAACAGGGATGGGCCAGAACTAGCAGAAGATGCAGGTTTTGGGGGCGCGGTAGGCACTAGGGGAGCGCAGGGCAGAGGGGTTGGTGCTAGAAGGGGGAGCAGAGGTACAAGGGGTTTGCGGTCGAATGCGGTGGCTGCGAGGGGTGCTGTTTCAGCGCCAGGAGCGGGGAGAAAGGGACGAGAGGCAAGGAGGTCGCGCTCAGGTGCAAGGAGGATTGGGGGTCAAGGGGGGGAGCGGTGGAACAGCACGGGAGCAGTGTGGGGGGCACTGAAGGGGTGGGGGGGCTTTGGGGGTATTGGGGGATGTGAGTATTCCCGGGGGGGCAGAGGGGAGCAGCGATTACGGAAGTAGAGAGCAAGGGGATGGACTTGCCTTGGGGCAACTGCTGCCGCCAGCGATGGCTGGCTGGGGGGCGCGTGGGGGTGCATGGCCATCGGGGGGTATGCCAGCATGGGAGCATTGGTTGAGAGGGGGGCAAGGGTCTTCGGGGGCGGAATGGATGGGGGCCTGGCAGCCAGCGTGGCCTGCGGTTGGCCCTTCCTCGGGTTTTCCTTTTATGTCTTCACAGGTGCCAGCGAGGGGTGCATACCCGACAGCGCCCAGGAGCAGCAGTTTTCAAAGAACAGAATGGACCGAGGAGCGGCAGAGCGTATTGGAGGGGATGGCCACTCCGAGGCAAGTGGAGCAACAGCAACCCGTTGAAGAGGACCGACGGTTGGCAGCCGGAGCGTCGGCAGGGGAGGCTGTGGACATGGGGGCTGCAGGTGAGTCCCCTGGCAGGGGAGGTGAGCTGTCAACAGGGAGGAAGGATGCAGTGGGTGGAAAGGGGCATGCACGCAGGAAGCGGAGGCATGGAGGACGGAAGCGGCATCGGTCCGATTCCTCGTCCTCTTCTTCTAGTTCATCCTCGTCATCGTCCTCATCCTCGAGTGGCGTGGCTCCAGGGAAGACGAGCAGCGGGAGCAATGGGGGGGTTGGGTAAGCAGGCAGCGGGAACTCCGTCCTTGGCAGCTTATGCAGAATTGTGGGAGGGGGTCCCAAAAAAATTACGCCGAAAGATATGGAAACAACGTTACATTGACATCTTCTTTTTGTTGGAGGCTAGGAGGCGTTCGGGGGATAGTAGGAGGAAGCAGAAGGAGGATGAGAAGGCGGGGCGGTTGCGGACGGTTTCCCGGAACGTGGTGAACTGGACTCGGGCGTTTTTGCGTTTAGCAAGTGTCTGGGGACATTACCAGCTGGAGCAGTATGGGATGTTATTGGCATATGCTGACTCTATTTTGGAGGCGGCGCACACACGAGGGCTGGTCTTGGTTGAATTATGATGAGCGGTTTAGAGATAAGATGGAAGGGAACCGGTCATTGTCTTGGGGCTCTCAGGACATTAACCTGTGGCTGACGCAGATGTCGGCTAAAGGGGGGATGGGGGGTTCGGCGGTGGCAAGCAAGAGGGAGCAGCTCAAGGGGGGGCGGGGCGTTTCAGCTGGCGGGATCTGCCGTGCCGCAGAGAGGGGGAGGAACGGGTAAAGGGGACGTGTGCTGGAGATTCAATAAGACCTCTTGCCCATTTCCGGACTGTAAGTTCCGGCATGCCTGCTCCAGTTGTGGAGGAGGGCATTCGGCGACAAAGTGCGGCAAGAAAGTTGCCAGCACGCCTAGCGGACAGGTCCAAAAGTAAAGCAGCATTACGCAGTTTAGCCCCTACACCGATAAAGGTGGAGGCGCTGAAGGGTAGGTTGTTGCGTTATCCTAGGCTGCGGGACAGGGTCATATTGCATAAGGGGTTTCGGGAGGGATTTGTGATTCCGGTAGTGGGCAAGGTCGCAGGTTGCGTGTCGCGTAATGCCCCCTCGGTGCGGCAGTTGGCGAGTGTAGTCCGCTCGAAGTTAGTCATGGAATTGGAGTTGGGTCGGATTGCAGGCCCTTGTGTGTGGCCGCCTTTCCCGGATTTGATCATTTCACCGTTAGGGATTATACCGAAGAAGGAAGCGGGGAAGTTTCGGTTAATTCATAACTTATCCTTTCCCAAGGGAGCTTTGGTGAATGATCATATACCGCGGGACAAGTGTGCGGTTCGTTATGCTTCATTTGACCGAGCGGTTGAAGTGGTTCGGCAAGCCGGTCGGGGGGCTTGGATGGCAAAGGTCGACATCGAGTTGGCATTTCGGCTGCTGCCGGTTCACCCGGATAGCTTTCCGCTATTGGATTTTCAGTTCGAGGATAGGTTTTATTTTGATAAGTGCATGCCCATGGGTTGTTCGGTGTCCTGTGCTTACTTTGAGAAATTTAGTACGTTTCTGCATTGGGCCCTCGTGGAGGATGTAGGTTGTGCAAACGTAGTCCATTATTTGGATGATTTCTTGTTTGTGGGTGCAGAGCATTCAGGGGATTGTCAATGGCTGGTTACCGGTTTTCTGGACTTGGCCAGCGAGTTGGGTGTGCCCTTAGCGGCTGAAAAGACTGAGGGTCCATCTAGGCGGTTGACTTTTTTAGAAATAGAACTCGACTCCAGTGAAATGGTTGTCAGGTTGCCGCGCGAGAAGGTGGTCAGGTTATGGGTTTTGGTAGCCAATGCAAGGGCGTCGGGCAAGTTGACATTGCAGGAGTTGCAGGCGCTGATAGAGGCTTTGAATTTTACTTGTAGGGCCATCCCGATGGGTAGGGTGTTTCTCGGCGGTTGGCCGGGGCTACTGAGGGGGTGAAAAAACCGCACCATCGTATTAGGGTGACGAGCGTGATGAGGGAGGATTTAAGGATCTGGGATACCTTTTTGAAGGACTTTAATGGGACGGCGGTTATGATAAGGGAGGAGATTTCCTCAGCGAACTTGCAGTTGTACACTGATGCTGCGGGGGGACTAGGTCTAGGCATTTATTTTGCGGACGCCTGGTGTGCTGAGAGATGGCCGCAGTCGTGGTGCGAGTCACAGGTGGTGACTAACGTGGCTTTTTTGGAGCTTTTTCCCATGCTGGTAGCTTTGGAGTTGTGGCCAATCGGCGCATACTGTGGTGGTGCGATAATGCAGCAGTGGTTAGCGTGATCAACAATTATTCGCCACGATGCCGGCAGGTGGCGAAGCTAATGAGGGAGATTGTTTTGGCTGGGTTGCGGTTCAATGTGGTGATCAGGGCGAGGCATATCCCAGGATGCAGTAATGAGGTAGCTGATGCTCTCTCGTTTTCAGTGGGCCCAGTTTCGGAGACTGGCGTCGGAAGCAGACGCGTCAGGTTGGAGGGTCCCGGAGCGATTATGGAGCATTGGCCAGGAGGGATGTTGAGTTTGCTGCAGAGCTCGGTGGCGCCGTCAACATGGGCAGTGTATCAGCGTGGCTTTGGTAAGATCGTGGAATTTTGTGAGGCGTGAGGGTGGCGGCCGGAGTCGATGTCTGATTGGATGCTAGCACGTTACATTGTTTCTGCTAAGGAGCAGGGGATCTCTAAAGCTGGGGTGCGGTCGCATCTAGCCGGTTTTTTTTTTTTTGCGAAAGCGGCGGGTTGGTCCGCTGCATCGGGCGGGTTCTTATCCCGGAGGCTAATGCAAGGGTGGGGGAGGGTGGAGTCAAGGCAAGGGGATGGGCGGCGACCGATAACGCACAAGTTGTTAGTAGGCATATGCGCAGCGTTTCCTTCGGTGGCGTCGTCGGGTTATGCGGCGGTTCTTTTTAAAGCGATATTTTGTCTGGCTTTTTTTGGGGCATTTCGTATGGGGGAGTTAATTGCGGCCTCGGCGAGGGCGGTGGGAGGGGGGCTTCTGTTCCAGCATGTTCAGTTAGAAATGGGTACATTAAGGGTATGGTTGGCTCGGTCCAAGACTGATCAGCTGGGGCGGGGGAGATGGGTGGTGTTGCGGGAAATTCAAGGGGGGAATACTTGCGCAGTGGCAGCAGTACGGGAATACTTGCGGCTGCGTCCTTCGGTCGGTGGTGTGCTGTTTATGCATGCCGACGCGAAAGGAGTCACTAGGTTTCAGGTGACAGCAGTCTTAAGGCTGGTGCTGCGGCGGCTGGGCGAGGATGCGCATCAGTTTGCAACACATTCCTTTTGTATAGGTGCAGCCACTAGTGCCGCGGCGGCAGGTTTGTCCAGTCAAGTCGTGCGGCACATAGGGAGATGGCGGTCCAATGCCTTTTTTGGGTTATGTCTGTTTTTAAGAGGACGGGTTGGGGGGGTGCATATGGCTAATTTGTATTTTCTTTTGCAGACCATGGGAGGAACCCGCATAGCTGTTGGCTCATCGGCCATTCATTCGTGCACTGGGCAGGTCAGCGTGCGGCGATGCAACCTTTGGGGTCGAATCTCGGACTGGATCCTGCGGTGGTGACCATTTCATGGCTGGGTGGAGCGAGGTCTTCGTTGGACTCAGTTGCTCCTTTTGCTTCGGCACCATGCGCGCAGTCGGAGAACACCAGACGTGATACTGCTTCATTTGGGAGGCAACGACATGTCGGCTTGGACTTGCAAGCAGCTGATCAGGGCGGTACAGAAGGACTTGGGGGAAGTGTTGAGGTTATTCCCAGAGGTGATGAGGTGATAGTCATGTGGTCGGACATCATACCACGGCCGAGTTGTCGGGCCCAGCGAAGCTGGTCTAGGGGCCTAGTTAAGATAAACCGATAAATCGGCCGGTGGGTCTGTGCACATGGTGGTTACCAAGTACTGCATTCTTGGGTCAATGTCAGCTGTGAAGGTCTTTACGGCAGGGATGGGGTGCATTTATCCCCGGTTGGATTGTATTTATTATTAAATGACTGTCAGGAGGCAGTTGAGTGGGTAGCCTTGCAGGATTCTCGCTGGTTGCAGCTTTGTTTTGGGGGGGCGGCGCAATGACGACAGGGTCGAATGCGCCGGTGGCGGGATCCCGGAGGTTTCCGGGGTCCGGACGCTTAAGAAGCTGGGGACGGGGATGGGGTACCCCCGGCCCGGACAACCCCCTGGCTGGGCTTTTGCTACTGACATGGCGAAGTCGGGGGCTAAGGGGGGAAAGAAGAGGCAAGCGGAGGCGCTATCACTTTGCTAGTGATATGGCTGGTGATTGCATCATTCCGCTGGTATATGTATAGTTTGATTTGATTGTGCATGAGTTAATGGTTAATAAAAGCTGCGACCAGTTAATAAAAGCTGCGTTGGAGTGGTGTCAGTTTCTTGGGGGCTTGGGGGAGATTAGGAAGGTGGGGGATGGGGCAAGGAAAGGAGGTATTTAGGAAGGAGCGACGAGTCCGCTCTCCCGCGGTTAATGGTGGGATACACATGGAAAATCTAAACAAGATCAGTTACACCAACTGTAGGGCTGGCGTAAATGCCCATGCCTAGATTTTTAAGGAATGTGTGGAAGTGATAGTAGTTTATAACTTATAAGTATAGATTTGCAATCTGCCCACACTCCGCCAAGCTCCACTCCTCTGCATGCCAACACCATAAATATCACTGGTCAACAAATTTTTACAAAAGTCATGTTACTGAAATAAAAATAGTCATTTCTTATCAATTTTTATATGCTGAACACGAATATGACAGTGAAATTGCAAAGTTGGCTCTAGTTTTTTTGTAATCTACAAGAATTAATGTTTATATCACGAAATGCATGTCAATAGTAAATATATAATAGGCCTTCGGTTAATACCTGTAAAAACCCAAGTCATAGAAAACTTCTTAGATTTTTTTCGCCTGTCTCTTGTACAGCTTGTTCAGGAGCTTCTCTGGGGAGTGTCCAGCAGTATTCAGCCAGCATTGTAGTGCAGGGGCGGCCCAAGGGGGGTGCGGGGCCATGTGCGGAGACTCGGTGCGGGACCTCATTTGCATAAGGGACCTCATTTGCTTAAATATTTGCATAATGTTACCATACACTAACTGTTAGTAAACATGCCTCTTAATGAGTGTATGGATAAAGAAAGACTAAAAGATTTATACTTTACTATAATCCAGTGCCAACCGCCAGGCACATTAGGAACTACTACAAACATTGCCCATTTAGAACCCATAGCAAACCCGCCATATCCTAACAGCACTATCAGGACTCACAAAGCACCATACCCTACCTATCAAAAGGAAACACTGCAAATATTAAACCAATAAATTTCAGAGAACAATACATGACCTACTGGGGAAAGAGAACAAGTGGCAATGTCAAACAGGAATTACATAAACAGAATACCTCAGCTCAATTACACATGCAGAACATAGACCATCACCAAACAAGGAATCACAATTTAGAAACAGGAAGACAATAATTAAACTGGGAACCCCAAAAGCCAAACTTGGAATGTACAACACTGTAGAAATAAAACTATAAATTAATTTCCTCTTGTACTAAACAAAGCGCAGATGTTAATGATGCACATTTCCCAAAGCTGACAAATTCCAGTTAATAAATTCAAAATAAAGAGGTATTTTTCTACCTTTTGTGCATTTTTTTTCAGTTGCAATTGCTCCAGCCACTTTCTTCTGATTTCTTTGTGTCTTCTGCTAACTCTCCATCGTCTGCTGTCCATTTGTCCTTTCTTCTCTCTTCTAGTTTTTTTACATTCTCTCTCTACATCTGCTTTAACATACTAATCTTTCTCCTTTTGCTCTTTCCTCATTCCTATTTCATCCACTCAAATTTTACCCCTCCATCCTCAATCCCCACTTACTCTCCCAATATCCGGCCAATTGTAGATTTGTCTTCCCTCCCACACAAAATATTTTTTCCCCTCTCCGTTTCACTCTCCCAGCTTCATCCCATTCTAATCCTCTCCCAACATCAGCTCCCTTCTAGTTCCAGACCCACCCAGCATCCGCTCCCTTCTAGTCCCCACATAAGCCCATTTCCAGTCCTAGCCCCCCAAAAGCCCATTTCCAATCCTATCCTAGCCCCACCATCAGCCCATTTCCAGTCCTAGCTCCCCCATCCATTTCCAGTCCTATCTGAGTCCCTCCATCAGCTCATTTCCAATCCCAGCCCCCCATCAGCCCATTTCTAGTCCTTTCCTAGCCCCACCATCAGCCCATTTCCAATCCTAGCTCCCCTCCACTCAGCCCATTTCCAATCCAAGCCCCCATGAGCCTACTTCCAGTTCTAGCCCCTCCATGAGTCCATTTCAATCCAAGCCCCCACCACAGCCTATTTCCAATCTTAGCACCCCCAAAAGCCCATTTCCAGTCCTATCCTAGCCCCTACATCAGCCCATTTCCTGTCCTACCCCCCACTCAGCCCTTTTCCCATCCTAGCTCCCTCCCCTCACAGCACATTTCCATTCCAAGCCCCCCTCCCCATCAGCTATTTACAGTTCAAGCCCCCCTTCCACTCAGCCCATTTCCATTCCAAGCCCCCGTCCCCATCAGCTATTTGCAGTTGAAGCCCTCCTTCCACTCAGCCCATTTCCAGTCCTAGCAACCCCCCCAGCCTTTTACCAGTCCTAGCCCCCCATAGCCCATTACCAGTCCTAAGCCCCCCATCAGCCCATTTCCAGTCCTAGCCCCCATAGCCCATTACCAGTCCTAACCCCCCATCAGCCCATTTTAATTCTTAGCCCCCCATAGCCCAATACCAGTCCTAACCCCCCCATCAGCCCATTTCCAGTCCTAGCCCCCCCCATAGCCCATTACTAGTCCTAACCCTTCCATCAGCCCATTTCCAGTCTTAGCCCTCCAGCCCCCCCATACCAGTCCTATCCCCCCATCAGCCCATTTCAAGTCCTAGCCCCCCCATAGCCCATTACCAGTCCTAACCCCCCTCCCCCATCAGCCCAAATAGATAAAAAAAGCAAACCGGCTACTGCTGCCGCTGCTGCCATGGCAGCAGCAGAATCAAGTGTCCTGCTGCAGGGCCCCCCCTGCCCAGCAAAGCCTCCCTGCAGCATCAGCTCCGGACGGAGTCCCAAAGCTCGGGCTTTCAGAGCCACGAGTTTCCCTTTCTCGCACGGCTCTGTTAATCCCGCCGGGGCTGATGGGATTTCCCATCAGCCCTGGCAGGCTTAACAGAGCTGCAAGAGGTCAGAGAAGCTCTCCCTTCGCGGCTCTGAAAGCCCGCGCTTTGGGACTCCGGAGCTGATGCTGCAGGGAGGCTTTGCCGGGCAGGGGGGGCTTTAGTAAATCTTATTTTTCTGGTTTGGAACCACACTCAGTGTGGAGTTTTTCTTTAAGAGACTGAAGAAAGATCCCTTGGGCCATCCAAGAATCCGCGTCCCAGACATGGCATCTAGTTGTTTTTTTCATCCTGCAACCACTGAAGGCATCCCTGAGGTTCATAAGGAACACCCTAAATAAAAAGGGGGTTACATGCGATGTGGACATCACAGGTGGGATTAGCAAGCAGGTAGACAAAAGAGAAACCATAAGTACAGGAGAAGACAGAAGACAACAAGGCTGGAAAGCATGCCTGGTCTCCACCAGCTGAAGACTCAACAGTGCCAGAGGAAATGAGCAGCGTGACTGGCAAGAAGCACAAGTCCTGCCAGTTGAAGATCGGAGGAGCTGCTGACAGTGATCGGCAGATCCATCAGCCTAAAAGACTGAAGGAACCAACGCTGTGTGCTAGCAGTCTTTCTACTTCCTGCCCCAACACAGCGCCTCTGCTTTTGTGCTATCTGTAGGTGGGATTGAAGAGGAAGCGATAGAGCTATAGTGCCCCGGAAGAAAGAATGGGCTGGAGAGAGAGAGGAAAGATGACTGGGGGAGGAGAAGGGAGATTATGAACTTGGAGAGAGAAGAGAGAGACAATACTGAGGTGGGGATAAGAGAACACTGAAGAGGGGCAGACCTCAATCACGCTCACCTCCCCTTACCCACACCCCTTACCGCCCACTCAAGCTCTCTCCCCTGCTTCCTGGGACTAATTGCAAGAAACACATGCAAGTGATGGAGTTATATAGCACATTATTTGAAGCTGTTATATAATTCTGCATCGGTTCCTTCTGGCAGCACCATTACCTTTAACGATGTTACCACAGTGCTGTTTTTCACATTGGGAAATTCTTCAAGAAACCACTTTGGCATCCATGACAGAAATATTGTTTTAATTCTAAAGGAAAACAAAAGACAGCAGTGGTTTCAAACACTACAGTAAAAATGCTCCACGATCTTTATACTGGTTGTTTAAATGACTACATACCAATTTTCATTTGTGTAAAACCAACTTTATTGGAAAATAAACACCAAGCAATCATGTTGGGTAACAGAATATAATTGTAGGGGGATATTCAAAGTCATTTAAGCAGTTTGCAGACTTGCAAGCTGCCTAAATGGTGCTGAATGGGATATTCAATGGCACTAGCATATCCTCAGGAGCCGTCGCTAAATGCCTCAACACTAGTAGGCTAGCATTGGGCTGTTCAGGAAGCTGCCCCCTGGGATAGCCAGCTAGGGGCAATATTTAGTCGCTAGCTGATGAAAGTTATGCACCTGAAAGGCTCGCCTAACCTTTCGCTGCTTTAGCTAAGCAGGCAGCGACTGAATATAGCTGAATATAGCTGTGGCGCTATCCGGCCAACTCAGATATTCAATGCAGGTGGCTGAATATGACTCCGGTACTGAATATCTGGAAGCAAAGCTCAGTGGCAATGGCTAGCCGTCACTGCTGAAAATCCCCCCTCTCCCCTGTAATTTCAAAAAGATCTAACATGCAGCTAGCAAAGGGAACCGAACAGCTTTGGCTAAGACAGAAGCTGCAGCATGAAAGTAGTCAAATTAACTACCGGCAAGTTAGTATTCCAACATCAGCTGAAAGTACTGCATTACCAGCTTCCCAAGGGGTGATTTTCAGAAGTTTTTCTCATGGAACACACCTCCCAAATATTTCCTCCTCCCAACCCTGTATGTGCACCATCCGCAGCATGTGTACTTTTCCCAGCAGGGATGAGGGCAGTGGTTGAGGTGACAGTGGGGTCAGGGTGATGTCAGGGATGAAGTTGTATGTGAGTTTACTTTTAAACCTCCCTGCATACTTTCCGTAGCCGCAAACTCTGCAGGTACAGTCCTAGCCCAGTAACAAATTTTCAAAGGGAAGCTCTGCAGAGAATTTCCCTTTGAACTGAAAATTGCCCCAAAAGAGGCAAAATAGAATTATAGCTATTCTTTGGGACAGAAAATAATAAAATATAAAGCAGGATATAAAATGTACTGTAATGCACATTCTGTATTTTTAGGGAAAATGGTAAAAATTTCAACATCTCAAAGAACATTATACTTTAGACTAACAATGAAAGACTTTTTATGATTCACTTATACTCTATGGCAATGTCCTCCTTTGCTCCTTTTAGCCTGACATGAAGGAGGGAGTATTAGCACCCAAAAACTAGTCAAGGTATGCATTAAGTTAGCCCAATAAAAAGATATTGGCATTCTTTTCCTTTTTCTAGCAGCATTTTGATCCTTTGTAAACAGCTTTGATGTATGTACGTAGAGCGGTATATCAAGATTTGTAATAAAGATAAAGATAACATTTCTTTGTGGGTTTTTTAAAAAATTTGTTAGCCTCTATTTCTGTTTCTGCTATGCCACCCTGAGGGAGCCCAGTCTTGTCTGAACTTCACATGGGAGACTACCTTGGAAGGCCTGGTGCTGTAGGCTTACTGTGTGAAAGAAAGGCCCGGCAATCCACTTCCAGTTGCACCTTGCCAAGAAAACCCATGAGCTAGTCACAACTCTTCACAGGGTCACCAAGAATCAGCATCTACTTGATGGCACACATCAGCAACATTTCTGTTTATAATACTAAAGGCCTGAAATTCAACAAGGGGTAGATGGAACCCTGTGTTCGAAGATAAGCACCGACACAGGTGCTTAATGTTACACATACTGTATGTTCAGTACCTGTTTATCTACTGCTGCAGAACATACTTTAATGCAGTTAACATGCAATAAGGGTAATGATCTGCATTAACTGTATGGGAAGATACTGGGTTCTTCACTCAACAGTTAATGCAGAGGCCTTGCAGTTGCCATGAGTTAATTTTGACAATAACTGCACAACCTTACCACATTTTTGCAAATAGGACTCCAAAGGGCCCTTTTACTAAAGGTTTGCATTTACTGCGCGATTAGCAGCAAAGCTAACATGTGAAAAGTGCAGCTGTCATATGCTGCAGGTTGGGAGTGTGGCCAGTAAATTTAACATAAGAACATAAGATATGCCATACTGGAGCCAATCTGGGTCATACGTACCTAGCAGTTTCCCCAAAAGACACAGGTTCCACAATGCTTGTATTGGGTCAAGCATTGATATCCTGGGTCCCTTTTTAATAATGATTTATGGACCTTTCCTCCAGGAACTTGTCCAAACCTTTTTTAAACCCAGCTACACTAACAGCCTTTACTACATCCTCTGTTAACAAATTCCAGAGTTTGATTACGCGTTGAGTGAAATATTTTCTCTTACTAGTCTTAAATAGGTTACCTTGTAGCTTCATTGCATATCCCCTAGTCTTTCTATATTCTGATAACGTAAACAATCGATCTACGTTTACCCGTTCCACTCCGTTCATTAATTTATAGACGTCTATCATATCTTTCCTCAGCCGTCTCTCTTCCAGGTTGAAGAGCCCTAACCTTTTTAGCCTCTCTTCATAGGAGTAACCTGCCATCCCCTTTACCATTTTGGTGGCTCTTTTCTGTACCTTTTCTAATAACATACAGTCAAGCACTAGAACACATGGTATGATTAATGCTGATGCACTTAACACTACTCATAGAAGTATCATTATGTGCATTCTCACTAATTGGCACATTGCTGCTGACTGTGCGGCAATTGCCCTCGCTCTAGCAGCAATGTCCTTTCCATACCCATAATCTGCCTCTAATCCACCCACTTTCCTCCCTAGTGCATGATGGCCACTTACCGTGTGTTTTAGTGGCCGGCAGCCTGCATGCATGTGCGTTAGCGTTCTTGGCTGCCAATTACCGCATGCTAAAACACACATTAACCAGTTAACAGACTTTAGCAAAAGGTCCCCTAAGTAAGCTGCCTGAAAGTAGGAAACAATCATCAGCTAAGACCACCAACTACTGCAGGTATAGTACTATATCGTCAATGTTAGTCACAGAACATGCAAAGATTGCGTGAAAATCAGGGGAAATTGTAAAATTCAATAGCAACAAAATAGGAATGATGAAACAGTCTACAATTGAACAAAGGATTCAGTGCTAAAAACAATAGGCTGAATATTCAGCTGAACTTTAAACCCGGATATTCAATGCTGGGCCCATATCCAGGCCCTGGCACTGAATATCTGGGTTGCTCGGATTGCTGATAAGCTAATTGGGCAATGGCAATATTCTTAAATTGTCCAGTTAGCTTCAGCGGAGAAGTTAGGCCAGCCTTTACTATGCCTGACTTTTGCTGTGTTTCAATAACCAGGCAGCTAATCGTGTTAGTGCCGCTGAATATTCTGGATAAGAGGATTAACGCAGATAGTAGGTCTGCTAGCCATGTTAATCCCTTTGAATATCCCTCCTAAAATGTTTAATTAAGGAGCAAAAAGATGTAAATACCTAAAAGCACAATAAAGCATCCACAAAGGTCTTATATGGGTCTAATGTGGTGTCCTGTTTTGCATAGCATCTTCAAAAGCTCTGTTTCATTTGTTAATATGGAACCAGCCGAATACGACTTTTGAGCAGAACACAAGATGCTATTGTGCTAACTGGCCCCTTGAAACAGCATTAGCAAAACACAGTCCATGTCAGGGAGCTGAATCCTCTTCACTGCAGCCAACAGCAAGCACTAACAGATACAGTTGTGGTCAGCATTATTGGCACCCTTGCATTTTAGGTATGTTCTGTATTCCAACTGTATGTCATCATAATATTGTACAACAATAAAAAAGATGTCTGTGCAATTTAGACGTAGTCATTTCTGAGAAAAAAACAAAATATTACCTGGACAGGATTAATGACACCCTTCACTAATATTTGGTTGCACAACCCATGGCAGTGATGGCAGCCTCAAAATGTTTCTTGTAGCCATCTATAAGTTTCATATATCTGTCTGCAGGTAGTTTCTCCCACTCTTCAACTGTGCTTTGTTCCAGCTCATGAAGGTTTCCAGGATTCCATTTATCAATGGCAGATTTTAACTCTTTCCAAAGGTTCTCGATTGGACTGAGATCAGGACTCATTGCTGGCCAGTTTAAAACAGTTCATTTTTTCCTTTTTAACCATTCTTTTGTACTTTTGGATGTATGTTTTGCGTCATTGTCCTGCTAGAGTACCCATGATCTTTGACCCAGACCTAGTTTTCTGACACTAGGTAGCACATTTCGCTAGAGAATACCTTGGTAGTCCTCCGACTTCATGATTCCTTTAATACGTTCCAGACCTCCATTTCCTGAGGCAGCAAAACAGCCCCGCAAAATTATTAAATCTCCATGATATTTAACTGTAAGAAGGGAGTTTTTTTCTTTATAAACTTCATTTCTTTCAGTATGAGTGTATTGCTGGTCTTCATTGCCAAAGAGCTCAAGGTCTGCATTGCCAAAGAGGTCTAGGTGAGTTTGGGAAAAGATCAGGCATGCCTTTTTATGTCTGACTTTGAGCAGTGGGATCCTTCTTGGCCTTTGCCCATGAAGTCGTTCTTTGTTTAGTGTGCAGCGTATGATGCGGGTTGAAGCTACTATTCCAGATTGCTCCAGGTCAGCCTTAATCTCTTTGGATATATGTGGTGCTTTACCACTAACCTTCGAAGATTTCTTGGATTAATTTTCCTCTTCCCACAAAGTCCTGGGAGGTTCTTGACAGCTCATTGAGTACAAAATGTCTTAATAATATTGTGAACTGTAGACAGAGGAATCTCAAGGTCTTTGGAGACTGCTTTGTACCTCTTTGAAGTTTGATGTTTGGTGATAATGGCTTTTCTGACAGTCTCAAGCAGCTCTCTTGTCTTCATCATTGTGAAAATGGAAGAGGGAGTGAATGTGACCATTTTAAACATTAGAGCCATCATTCATTGGTTGAGTCAAGTCATGTGAGTACTGACAATCACAGGTGCATCTAATTTAACTACAATGGGAATAGAAACATAGAAATATGATGACAGAAAAAGACCACATGGCCCATCTAGTCTGTCCTTTCATATCAACAACTACAACAGTCCCCTTTTTACCTTTAGAGATCTTCTGTGTTTGTCCCATGCTTTTTTGAATTCAGTTACAGTCCTCATCTCTACCACCTCCACTGGGAGACTATTCCACGGATCCACTACTCTTTCCGTAAAGAAATATTTCTGCATATCACTCCTGAATCTATCTCCCTTAACCCTCATCCCATGTCCCCTCGTAGCAGAACTTGCTTTCAATTGAAAGAGGCTCTCTCCCTGAACATTTATGCCAGAGAGGTATTTAAACATCTCAATCGTATCACCTCTATCCTGCCTTTCCTCTAAGGTGTATATATTAAGATCCTTCAGTCTATCCTCATATGCTTTATAATGAAGACCACTAATCATTTTAGTAGCCACCCTCTGCACTGACTCCATCCTGTTCACATGGATGCGGTCAAGAATGCGGTTCTTCTGTTCAAAGTGATTTGAATTGTTTATAAGGGTGCCAATAATTATGTCTTGGCAATATCCCAGTTTTTTCACTATTTCCTTTTTGAATTGGTCTTGTTTAATTTGATTCTTTTATGTGTCAAATATGTGTGCATATATAGTCCAAAGTCTTTCACTGCCACTTTCTTTTAGGAGATATTGGACAAGGGGTTGAACTTCAAGGGTTCCAATAATGTTGACCACAACTGTAAGTGCCCGGTAAGAAAGTGTTCTTAATTAGAAGGATTATAAACCAGGGGTACAAGGGATAATCACTGGCCGAAAAACCCAACCTCTCTTTATAGAGATGCCATAAAAACAGTCCAAAAAATTACCCATAAAACCGAGGAAAGAAGCAGGTATTCAGAAACAATAAATAATTAATTAGCTCACTAAAATAATCAATGGTGAAATAAACGACAAACGATAATACCGACAACCAATAAAACCGTAGAAAAGGGGAAAGGAAGGCGGGAGGGGTAGGGGGAAAGGAGGGAGAGGGGGAGGAGAGGGAAAGGAGGGAATAAGGGGGAGGGAAAAGGGGGAAGAAGCGGGAAGGGGGATAAAGGGAAGGGGGAAGGGGAGAGGGGAGGGGTAGGAAAAGAAAGGAGGGAAAAAGAAGGGGAAGAGGAGGAGAGGTGGAGGGAGTTTCTTTCCTCGGTTTTATGGGTAATTTTTTGAACTGTTTTTATGGCATCCCTATCGTATTAGTAATCTTTGGAGGCTTATTCATAGGACGTTTCCTTGGAGGTGCCGCATAATGAAGTGAGCTTCATAGTGTATAGAAGGGATCTGGAATGTCAGTATTTTTAATATATATTTTTTATGCTGGAGTTAGGGATTTGGTTTTGGTTTATTTCCCTTGTCTTCATGATTTTAGTAATGGTTTGTTTTGAGATCAGAATATAGAGCATTTACATTTCTTCCTTCCTTCATTTTCTCCAACGTAGGTTCTATGCTGAATGATGCTGAGAAGATCAAGAAAAGATGGAAGGAATATACAGAGTTTTTATATGATAAAGATCAAGTGGACCAACAGCCGTTTCAACCTGTACCTTATGATCTGGAACCATTGGTGATGAAAGAAGAAGTTAAAGCAGCATTGAAAGCCTTATCAAAGAACAAAGCACCAGGCATTGATTGCATTCCCATAGAAGTATTACAGCAATCTGATGCAGCTGTTACCATACTTACAAGGCTCTGCCAACAAATATGGAAGACAGCATCATGGTCAACTGACTGGAAAAGATCTGTGTTTATACCAATACTAAAGAAAGGTGATCCAACTGACTGTGGAAATTATTGCACAATCGCTCTGATCCCACATGCCAGCAAGATTCTACTGAAGATTATTCAAAAAAGACTACAATCATACCTGGAACAAGAACTACCTGAAGTGCAAGCAGGGTTCAGAAAAGGGCGAGGAACGAGAGACATATTGCGGATGTGAGATGGATCCTTGAAAAGACTAAAGAATACCAAAAGGATATCTATTTGTGCTTTATCGACTATAGCAAAGCTTTTGACTGTGTAAACCATGAGAAACTCTGGGCCACATTAAGAAGCATGGGTATACCAGAACACCTGATCGTTCTCTTGCACAATCTGTACATTGATCAAGAAGCAACAGTTCGAACAGAACAAGGAGAAACAGAATGTTTTAAAATAAGCAAAGGTGTAAGACAAGGCTGCATACTTTCCCCCTACCTGTTTAATTTATATGCAGAACAAATCATCAGAGAAGCAGGATTGTATGAAGACAACAGAGGTGTGAAGATTGGTGGAAGACTCATCAACAACCTTCGCTATGCTGATGATACCACATTACTGGCGGAAAGTGAAGATGATCTGAAACATTTGCTTCTCACAATCAAAGAACATAGTCTCAAAATGGGCCTGCACCTTAATGTAAAGAAGACAAAGATCATGACAACTGGCATAATCAACAGGTTCATCGTCGAAGGAGAAGAAATTGAAATCGTGAATAACTTTAACCTACTTGGATCAACTATCAATAAAGAAGCAACAAGCAGTCAAGAAATCAGACAACGCATTGCTCTTGGCAGAATGGCTATGAAAGGCCTAGATAAGATTCTCAAGAGCAGAGATGTCTCTCTCCATACAAAGATTCAACTTGTTCAAGCCATGGTATTTTCAATAACATCATATGGATGTGAAAGCTGGACAGTGAAAAAGATAGACAGGAAGAAAATTGATGCCTTTGAATTATGGTGCTGGCGGCGAATACTGTGTATACCATGGACTGCCCGAAGAACAAACCAGTCTGTACTAGAGGAGATCAAACCTAAGCTTTCTTTAGAAGCTCAGATGACAAGACTTCGACTTTCATACTTTGGACACATCATGCGGAGAGAGAGATCATTAGAGAAAGACATCATGCTTGGCAAGATAGAAGGTCAACGCAAAAGAGGAAGGCCAGCAATGAGATGGATCGATACAATAACGGCAGCTACGGGTACCAGTATTTCAACAATAAGCCGCCTGACTGAAGACCGAACACAATTTAGGATAGCTATCCAGAGGGTCGCCATGAGTCGACTCCGACTCGACGGCACTTAACAACAACAACAACAGGTATGATTTTATGTATGTGGCTGCCCCTTTTAAAGTATAGTATATGTATTCTAGTCAATTGTTTCAAATTGAGCACTGTGGTTTGGCCTTGGGGCACCTCTGGTTTATTTTGATATAAGTTCATCGGCATTAATACCAATAGTGTGGTCATTTTAATTTTGAATAGCTAGGCTATTTTAATAGGATTTTAATAATATGCATATGTTTCATTGGGGTTAGCGGCAGTTCGTGGGAGTGATGGTAGTACGTCACGTGTTATATTTGGTGCCAAAAAGGGAATTGTAGCACGTAGGTGCGGTCTTTTTTTGACATTCAGGAGACTGACAACTTTTCATGGCACAAAGGTAACCAGCATTTTTTAGATAAGTACAAATTAACTGTTGTTTGGACAATAAGGTTATTATATAAAAATGTTTTGGAGTGTTTTAAATAGGGGTTTCAGCCTTGATACAAGGAGTAGTAGTGATTCTCACCCCGTTCACATATATACATATATTTTTTTTAGTTATGCGAATGGGAGAGTTACTGGTTTTAAACTGTAGTTTTTATATTATGTACTGTAGGTCCCCCTCACTATACTTTTTCACAGATCGGTTCAATAAGGCCGACATCATACAGTAAGGGTTTTAGTAGATCTTTGGATGCCTTTTCTCTGTATTTTGCGGTTTCGGCTCTTGCTTCTTTCTTCTTGTGCACTTCTTCTTATGACTCATGAGGTTTTTAAGGTGGTTTTTTTTTTTAGTTCATAATCATGATGTTTTTCCTCTCCCTTCAGTTTTATTAGTTACCACAGGAGGATTTTTATTGGAGGAAGAACTTCTTTACGATTTATGTATTGATTTTCCAATCAGTTTTGTTGCACATGTCACATCCCTTATTTTCAAGTATGCATTCACTGTCACACTGCATTGTTTTTATCAATAATGCTTTATTGATTGATTGATGTAATTATATAGAGATGTTTTTGCTTTTACATGTCTTTTATGTTGGTTCTAGATGGCTTCCCTTTTATATATGATTTTAGGCATTGTTTTATTTTGATTTTAATATGTTTTATTTATTTATTTATGTATTCATCTTGTTTATGATTTATTTTTTGTTATTGGTTGTAGTTTGATCGTGCTGAAAAAAAGCCCTGAAGAAGGCACTGCTGAAATACGGCCTGTGTTGGGTTTTTTGGCCAGTGATTCTCCCTTGTACCCCTGGTTTTGTCCTTCTAATAAAGTACACTTTCTTACCACGCACAGACTGGTTTTGTGATTGCTTAAGTGGTAGGTGCTCCTTTGGTTGGATCCAACTGTAAGTGGGTTAGTTCTAAATATTTATGAATTTAATTTATGCTATCCATTAAAACAGGGCTTTTAAGAAGCTGGGGCCAATATTCAGGCGCGGAGGCCAAGCGCAGTTAAAGTGCCTTGCTGCCATTGTTTTAACTAAACTGGATAGTCAGTGCAGATATTCAGTGCCAGTCTATCTGGCATCCAGCGCTGAATATCTAGTTTCAGTGGGCAGCATGATCGCTATCTGGTCAAAAGCGATATTCAGCAACTAACCAGATAGTAAAAACTGAAGAAAGCTAGGACATGACTTTATCTGGTTTAGCTATCTGGTTAGCAGCTGAATATCATCGCTGACTGGATAGTTGCCGCGACTGCCCCCAATCCACCCACAGACTGCCCTGGTTTTAATCGGGCATCTTTGCTGTGATCTGTGGCGATATTCAGTGGCACTATATGGATACTGCTGCTGAATATCAGGATAGCCGTGGTCCTGTGAACCGGCTAAACCAATCTGAATATGCTCCCCACTATTATTAAAATCATTGGGCCCGATATTCAAAGGGATAAACACAGCTAGAAGACCTGCTAATCACATTAATCCCCCTGACTGGAATATTCATTGACACTAACATGGTTAGTGCGATTGAATATCCACGACTGCCGCTACTGCACGCCTCAATATTGAACTGCTGCCTGGTTATCGGAATGCGGCGAAAGTCAGGCACAATAAAGGCTGGCCTAACTTTCACTGCTGAAGACAACCGGACAACAGCTGAATATCACCATTGCCTGCTTAGTTTCATGGCAATCTGGGCAACCCGGATGTGCTATTGTGCCAGACAGTAAGGTGCTCTTTACAAATTGTTGATAATTGAGCCCATTGCAAGTATTGTTTGATTCATATTATTGAATATGAGGACACTGGGGAGTGAAACAATTAAGGAAATAGCAGTAACTGGACAAGACTGGTGAGTATCTTGTAATGATCATCTAATTAGAAATTAACATGTGACAATAGGCTGTGTTACTTTCACGTATTTTACCTGTGTGGCGTGCAGTGGGAAGGGTTTTTTCTTTACAACACAGGCCAGACAGCAGTTCAGGAAGAACAAAAAATGTTTTTATTCTGCTCCAGCTTGTTAAACCTCCACAAAGGAAAACCCAGAACAGACAGCAGTTCAGGGGGGAAAAAGCAGCTTTACTTCTGTCCTAACTTGTTAAACCTCCACAAGCTGATTCTCCTGGCCTTTCCTCCAGCCCCAAAGTTCCTACCTCAGAACTCCTTTGTACAATTTGCCTTGGAAGAGCTTATGTCTCCATAGGCCTCTCTTTCTCCTTTAGCCCACTGGGTTCTTAACCTCTCCCTAAAAGCCATGCCCTCCCAACCCTGATCTCTGAACTGCAGACTCTCTTAAAGAGGACTATTGATAATCCCTTTGGAGATGGACGGATAATATTGTGTATACCCCATTACACACCCTCCCCCTCAGCTCAGCCATATCCCATTGAGTGCCTGCCTCATCCGGGACCCCCACTCAGGAAAGGAAATCCATGTTCAGGTGAATCTGACCAGCTCTAAAGAGGACCTGGAACTGGTAGGGTTGGCAACTCAAAAACCACTGCATAATACGGCCATTGATCTCTTTATGTCGAGCCAACCACTTGAGGGGTTGATGCCCATTATTAGTGTAAACAGATGACCAAGCAGGTAGTATTTGAAGATTTCAAGAGCCCACTTGACAGCCAGGCCTCCTTCTCCATCACTGCATAATGCTTCTCCCAAGGAAGCAATTTCTGCTGATGAATATGATGGGATGTTCTTCATCCTGACTTCCTGGGCCAGAATGGCTCCTAGGCCCACCTCTGAGGCATCAGTTTGCACAACAAACAATAGAGAGAAATCAGGGCTAATCAGGATGCGTTCAGAGCACATGGCCTTCTTGAGAAACTGGAAGGCCAGGTCTAGGTCCAGATCCAGACCCAGTGACCACTGGATCTGTTCAGGAGCTTTCTTCTGGAGGAGATTGGTTAACAGTTCCACCACTTCTGTAAATTAAGAAAGAACTGGTGATAATAGCCAATCAATCCAAGGAAGACATGAACCTCTTTCTTTGATTTCAGGGTGGGGACCTGGGCAATGGCATGCACCTTCCATAGTTGAGATTGCATCTGCCCATTCCCGATTAAATACCCCCGGTACTGAATGTCTCAACATCCCAGAAAACTTCTCATGGGATTGGCCATCAACCCAGTCTTCCGCAGGCTGGTCAACACAGCTTGTACTTGGGTTAGATGGGTGGTCCAGTCTCTACTGTAAATGATAATGTCGTCAAGGTAGGCAGCTGCATACTCCTTATGCGGTCTCAGTAGGCAATTGACTAGGCATTGAAACATGGCAGGAGCCCTGTGTAATCCAAAGGGCAGCACTGTAAACCGCAACAGACCTTGTGGTGTTGAAAAAGCAGTTTTCTCCTTGGCAGCCAGAGTCAAGGGCACCTGCCAGTATCGCTTGGTCAAATCCGAGGTTGATATAAAGCATGCTTCACCGAGTCGCTCAATTAGTTCCTCTACTCTGGGCATGGGATACGCTTCCAGTTTAGAAGCGGCATTGACCCTCCGGAAGTCAATGCAGAATCTAATGCTTCCATTGAGTTTAGGAAGCAAGAAAATGGGTGATGACAAGATACTCACAGATTCTTATATAACTCCCAGGTTAAGCATCTCTTCCAGCTCCTTGGTGACAGCCTGTCGCCAGGCCTCCAGAATCCGATAGGGTCGTTGCTGGATAACCACCCCAGAATCAGTAATGATATCATCACAAATAAGGTGGGTTTTTTTCCGAGCAGATAGAAAACACCTTTAGGTTTCAGTGGATCAAATCTTCTAGACATCTTCTCTGGGCAGCACAGAACTGGTCTCCAATTGAGACTTGAGATGTATCTGAATGGTCTGAAATTTCTGACTCAAAATCATCTTCCTGTACCATCATAGCCATCACTAGAGTCCACTTTTTCAATAGGTTAATATGGAAAATTTTGGCTCTTTCATTTATCTGGCAGAGCAATCTTGCAGTTAATAGGCCGCACTTTCTCTTCCACCTCATAGGGCCCCTGCCATTTACAGAGTGACTTGCTCTCGGATGAGGGCAACAAGACTAAAACTCTTCCGGTTGGAAGGTGCGGTGCACAGCTGTCTGATTGTAGTCCTTGGCCTGCTCGGCTTGTGCTCTTTCCAAACTAAGTTTGGCCACCTCTCCAGCTTTCCTCAACTGGTCTTGTATTTGTAGAATGTATTCCACCAAATTATGCTGGCATGGGGTTCTTCTTCCCAGGTTTCCCCTACTACGTCTAATATGGCCTTTTAGCCATCTTCCAAAGAGCAACTCAAAAGGAGAAAACCCTGTGGAAATCTGAAGTACCTCATGGATGTCAGACATCAAATAGGGTAGGATAAAGTCCCAATTCTTCTTGTCCTCCTGCATGAACTTTTTAAACATCTGCTCCAGAGTTTTATTGAATCATTCGATGAGGCCATCCATCTGTGGGTGATATACTGATATTTGCAGCATCTTGACCTTCACCATTTGCTTCATCACCTTGGATACAAAGGGTGTTCCTTGATCTGTGAGGATCTCATTGGGTATTTCCACCCAGGAGAATACTTCTCAGAGGGCATTCATGATTGTAGTATCTTTGTATTCCTCGGAGCAATGGCCTCCGGGTATCAGGTAGTCTCGGCCAATAACCACAGGATATGGTAGCCAGGGCAGCACCACGACCTCGAATGTGGCTTGCTCTGCTGGAGTTTTAAATGAAACCTATGCCATTGAATACTGCCTATTGACTCCATGCACACAGGCTGGTGTTACCATGTTTGCACTGTCAATTTGAAATCGAGTTACGGTTTCCCAGCGAATGAGAGTCCACACACTCCCAAAGTCTATCAAGGCCTGGAAAAGATGTTCCACTGGAATCACAAAGTTCTGGGCCCCTGGGTGTTGTATCCATTTCTTGGACTATGTTTTTGTCTTTTGTTCTATGTAATCATGGATAACCATCATGATAATGTTTTATCCATATTTTAAAGCATGTTTTTACTCTTTTCATTTTAATTTGTATATGTGATTGCTGTAAACCATTCTGTATGCTAGGGTAAAGGGCGGTATATCAAATTTTAAATAAACAATAAATGAGTGTCCACAAAAGCATAGGTGTGAAGGATGGTTAGGTTGACATCCATGGGTTCTTCTGAATCCAGGGGACATTCCCGAGCAAAGTGTCCCTGGGCTCCACACCTAAAACAGGTGAAGGGGTTATGGCTAGAGCCATGCACTGGCTTAGGAGGTGACTTTAGGGGTCATAACAGGGAAGCCAACATCCATTCCAGCTTCCCCTTCTGCCCTCCTGGGCTAATGGGTGATTTCTTCCCCTTCTCACTGTCCGCTTCAGTCACCGGCTGGGCTTCATGATACCCCTCGGCTATTTTCAGTGCACTCTCCAGTGTAAGTTTGGGGTGCTGATGTACCCACTATTTCATCGGGGTGGTCAAGCCCTCCAAAATCTTCTCCAATAGCACAATCTTGACTATCTCAGGCCCAATCTTTCCCTCCGAATGCAGCCACTTCCATGTGAGATCCTTCAACCGATAGAGGAACCTCTGAGGGTTCTTCTTTATCTGGAGCCCCCCCTTTCTGAACTGCTGGCTTGACAGGCCTCTGGGGTACCAGCTTGACAGTAGCTCGCCCATCTGGGTTGGTGTCCTGGAATGCAGCCTGACTGCTGCAACTTTTAGCAGCCTTTAGTGGTCAAAACAAAGCCTGCCTGTCCAGCACTGACTAAATCTTCTTTAAGCTCCCTAACTAGGGCGAGGCTAACCCTCTCAGCCCACAGAAACAAATAAAAAATCTTGACCTGCTGTAGAGGCCCAGTCCTGGAGGTAAATGGATTTGCCCTCAGTCATGTGATTAAACCCCAAAGCTGCCACCATATGTGGTAGTGCGGCATGCGGTGGGAAGAGGTTTTCTTTACAACACAGGCCAGACAGCAGGTCATGGAAAACAAAAACAGTTTTTATTCTGTCCCAGCTTGTTAAACCTCCCCAAGCTGGTTCTCCTGGCCTTTCCTCGAGCTCCAGTTAAAGTTCCTACCTCAGAACTCCTTTGCATGGCTTGCCTTGGAAGACCTTCTGGCTCCATGGGTTTCTCTCCCTCCTGCAGCCTGCTGAGTTCTTAACCTATCCCTGTAAGTCATACCCTCCCAGCCCTGAACTCTGGGCTATAGACTCTCTTAAAGGGGACTGCTGATACTCCCTTTGAAGAAGGAGGGGAAACATTCTATATACCCTATTACACCACCCTTCAGAATTTAATAAGTCATATACTGTACCTTTGTCGTGACAAGAACCCTCTCACTTCCTCCCTTGCTTTCATCTCTCTCCCCTCACCCTTCCTAGCTCTTTCCTCCTCTCTTAACTCTCACTCCCTAGTTCTCATTTCTTTCCTTGCTTTCTGATTCCCTTGTTCTTACCTCTCTCCCATTGTTCTCTCAACGCCACCACTTGACTCCCACCCTTACCTGCAGTTCTCCCTTCTGCTCTCTGATTTCTCTCTGTTAGAGCTGGGGATTTAGAAAGAAGCATTTTTAAGATGCCACTTTTCCATCTCCTGCAGTACATTGGATCTGGTGAGAGGGGAATGCCTTCCTCCCAGAGCCAGCTGTGCTGGGGTGCAGGCTCCTAAATATTTCTTCTGCCTGCCAGCCCCATGCTATAGCCGGCACCTCTCCTTCTCCTGTCACAGCGGCCCTAAAATGGGGCTGGCTCCTCTAGCCACAGGTGGCCCTGTGCAAGGGCTAATTCCTCTCCTCCTCCTCTTCCTGTAATGTGACCCTGCATTGGAGCTATCTCCTCCTGCAACAGGTGGGCCTGTGCCAGAGCAGATCCCCCTCCTCCTCACATATAGCCCTGTCTGTTGATCTTATTCTCTCTGGTTTGCCTTTAGGCCTACGTGGCTGCACTTCAGGGCAACAGTGCTGTGAGAAGAGCTATGAGCCATGCCATTATTTTTGAGACAATTTAGCCATTTATTATTGTAATTAAAATGTTCTGATCTGGCATTTCGTGTTTATGAATGCCCTAGCAGGTTAAGAAACACTAACTTTGCTTCAGGCTCTCAAATGACCAGCCAGGGTATTAAGAACATAAGATATGCCATACTGGGTCAGACCAAGGTCCATCAAGCCCAGTATTCTGTTTCCAACAGTGGCCAATCTAGGCCATATGTACCTAGCAGTTTCCCCAAGGGACACAGGTTCCACAATGCTTGTATTGGTTCAAGCATTGATATCCTGGGTCCCTTCTTAACAATGGTTTATGGACCTTTCCTCCAGGAACTTGTCCAAACCTTTTTTAAACCCAGCTACACTAACAGCCTTTACTATATCCTCCGGTAACAAATTCCAGAGTTTGATTACACATTGAGTGAAAAAATATTTTCTTTTATTAGTCTTAAATAGTTTACCCTGTAGCTTCATTGCATGTCCCCTAGTCTTTCTATATTCTGATAAGGTAAACAATCGATCTACGTTTACCCGTTCCACTCCGTTCATTAATTTATAGGCTTCTATCATATCTCCCCTCAGCCGTCTCTTTTCCAGGTTAAAGAGCCCTAACCTTTTTAGCCTTTCTTCATAGGAGTATCCTTCCATCCCCTTTACCATTTTGGTGGCTCTTCTCTGAACCTTTTCTAAAATCGCTATATCCTTAAGATACGGCGACCAGAACTGCACACAATATTCAAGGAGCGGTCTCACCATGGAACGGTATAGAGGCATTATAATATCTTTTGTTTTATTTTCCATTCCTTTCCTTATCATACCTAGCATTCTATTTGCTCTCTTGGCCGCTGCTGCACACTGGGCCGAGGGTTTTAACATGGTATCCACAATGACGCCTAAATCTTTTTCCTGGGTGGTGGTTCCTAATGTGGAACCTTGCATCGTGTAACCATAGTTTGGGTTGTTTTTCCCTAGGTGCATAACCTTGCACTTGTCCACATTAAATTTCATCTGCCATTTTGATGCCCAGTCTTCCAATTTATCAAGATCCTCTTGCAAATTTCCACAATCCTCTTGGGTTTTAACAACTTTAAATAGTTTTGTGTCATCTGCAAATTTGATAACCTCACTCGTTATTCCACTTTCCAGGTCATTTATGAATATGTCAAAAAACAGCGGACCCAGCACAGATCCCTGGGGTACACCACTATTCACCTTTCTCCATTGGGAAAATTGGCCATTTAGCCCTACCCTCTGCTTTCTATCTTTTAACCAGTTCCTGATCCACAATAGTACACTGCCTCCTATCCCATGACTCTTTAGTTTTGCCAAAAGTCTCTCATGAGGGACCTTGTCAAAGGCTTTCTGAAAGTCCAGATACACAATATCAACCAACTCACCTTTGTCCACCTCATTATTCACTCCTTCAAAAAACCATAACAGATTAGTAAGACAAGATCTTCCTTGTCTAAAGCCATGTTGGCTGTCTCCCATTAGGTCATGACTATCTACATGCTGAGTAATTTTATTCTTTATGATGGTTTCTACCATTTTTCCCGGTACTGATGTCAGGCTCACCGGTCTGTAGTTTCCCGGATCACCCCTGGAACCCTTTTTAAAAATTGGTGTTACATTGGCGATCCTCCAATCTTCAGGTATTAGAGATGATTTTAATGATAGTTCACAGATTACTAACAGGTCTGCAATCTCGTATTTCAGTTCTTTCAAGAAATCATTGACCTGGAAGTCATAATTACTAAAGCAATATCTCAGAAAAGAAATTATGATGGCAGATGGGATTACATAATGGAAATAAAATACCTTTTGCGAATTCTTTCATAAGACGCCAGCATGAAAAAGAAAATGAACATAGGGACACCAAGGACCACTCCTATCACAACTGCATCATTAAAAACACTAACGTGCTGGTCTGAAAGAGAAAACAAGAGAAAGAAGAAAGACTTTTGTATTAGTAACTTGTAGACCCTCGGGTTGTACTGCAGGTTAATCGTTAGTGCAGGTTCAGGTAACGGGTATTATACAGTAAAAACGCCACTGTGGTAAAAGCCCATGCTAAGTGCTTACTGTGTGTTTGGGCAGAAGGAAGGTGGAGAGTGGATTGGGCAGCCAGTGTCAGCTAGCATGCAGGATGGTACCGCACGCTAACTGTCATGACTGGTGATAGTGCGATTGCACTTATCACCATCTCAGTAGGTGGCATTAAGTGCCCCAACTACCCTAAAAACAAAAAGCCACCACAGCATGCACAGCTGACATGCCAACACTCCTTCCCCGATCACAATTCTGACGTGCCAAGCAACTCCCGCAGACTGCATCTCTCTCACCACGACAACCCTCCTCCCATTTCCGAAAACCCACAATTTCCCCCGCTCTGAGAAAAATTCCCCCAGACCACAACCCCTTTCCCCCACCTCTATTCCCTCTGCCTCTTACCCTGACATAATCCCTAGTGTCTAGTGAATGGGGCAGGAGCAATTCTCCCTTGTTCCTGTCCCGTGCTGCCCAGGTTTAAAATGGCAAATCTGACCCTTAGTGGTAATCTCATGGTACTACCGCTAGGGGGTCAATCTGCCTTATAGGTTCTGCCTCGCTTGAGTAGCAGAAAACTCTATTGGTCCAACTTAAATATTACTTTGTGACCTTTTATGCTCTTGTGGTTTTTCACATTAGGGGAGAATTCACTGTACCAACAAGATAGTGGAGAGAGGAGATTCCACTGGGAGGGAAATTTGAATTGACATAAACACCCACCCTCAGAGACAATTAGCCGTCTTTGGCTAGTAAATCACTGTACCACCAACGTGCTGGGGTGTGGCTGGCTAAACCACTACACCTCATGGAGCAGTGGGCTGTAAAGAGGAGACAGGGGTTGTTTAGGCCTCTGCATTCCCCAGCTTTGGTGTCATAGTAACTAAACCAGAACACTGCTGCTCTAAGGGAGAGGAGTAATCAGGAAAGAAAGAATTTCTTGAAAAGGGAAGGAGCGGCAGGGAGCACTGATCCTGGAAGAGAGGATACAGAGAACATCCTGTGGATCTGTGATAAGGAAGGTTCACAAGCTACCAGGGAGCTACACCTGTGACTTCATCTGAGTTCCAACACCAGTTCAATCAGGTATTCTGGGAAAGGCGTTAGGGAAGAGGGTTCCCCAGCTCAATGGGAGAATCCAACTAAACCCTGAGCGACTAACAGTTGATTTTTGCTCTGCCATTTTTTGATTACTGTCTGTGATCCCATGAAGATTTTTTCTGTAAATTCTTGGTTCAGAACAAACTTGGAATGATTTTTTTTGTAGGTTCTGTAGAGTGCAGTGAGTGGATCTAGGTTGCCAATGACCTCCCAGTTTTATTGGTCCTGAACTGGAACCCTGAAAAATTCCAGAGAAGTAAACCTAAAAGACAGTTTTATCTCCCTGAAGTTGTACGCCCTGGTCTGCCACAGAGCAGAAATTAGCCGCTGTGAGGGCTCCCAGGCTGGCAGGGACTACATGCCACAGTCTTGATATTTAGCGGACATATTCAGAGGTGGTGGCTAAGCTATTTAAAGTGCTTAGCTGCCAATGCTTTAATTAAACCTGGATATTCAGTGTTAGAAATGATCCGGTTTCCGATGCTGAATATCCAGGTTCACCAGACAGCAGCATCACTAACTACTTAGCAGCGATATTCAGCCACTAACAGGATAGCAAACAACAGCTGAAGTTAGGACAGCTATTCAGATGACCTAAATTTAACCGGTTTAGCTATCTGGTTAGCGATGATCACTGCCCACAGACCACCTTGGTTTTATTTGGGGGGTTTTTATGATCTGTGGGGATATTCAGAGGCACTAACTGGTTAGTGCCACTGAATATTGGGCTGAACGCATTTTAGCCGGTTACAGGTCTGCTAACCAGCTAGAACATAAGAAGTGTCATATTGGGTCAGATCAAGGTCCATCAAGCCCAGTATCCTGTTTCCAACAGTGGCCAATCCAGGTCACAAGTACCTGGCAAGTTCCCAAAAAGGCACGCAGGTTCCACAATGCTTGTCCCAGGGTAAGCAGTGGATTTCCCAGGTCCTGTTTAATAATGGTTTATAGAGCTTTCCTCCAAAACCTTGTCCAAATCTTTTTTAAACACAGCTACACTAACAGCTTTTACTACATCCTCTGGTAAGAAATTCCAGAGTTTGATTATTCAAAAACACTTTGGGGGTCATTCTGCACAGTGTTAGTGGAGATGTACGTCTGATTTGGATGTACATCCCCCGCTAATCGCTTGGGGCTGATTTTGCCGCTTGAGCTCCCCGCACATATAGAAGAGATGTGCAGGGTGCTCTGGACGGGGGCAGGAGGAGGAGGGCCAGAGGAGGAGAGTGGGTATGGTGGAGGCAGGCCCATGACCCTAGACATACAGGGCCGATTCCGATCGCGGCTCTGTACATTCGGAATTGAGGAGATAGATGGGGAACTTATTCCACTTCAGAAATGGAATAAGTCCCCCCGAGGTTGGCGGCCATCGCTGCAGGACTCCCCCCCCCCCCCCCCAGCCAGGTGAGCAGGGCTGGCGGATCCCCACCGCCTGATCCCGGCCTTGGTAGGCTCCTCCAGGGGTCGGGCGGCGGGGAAAAGCTAGTTTAATATTGTGTGGGTGGCAGGACTCCCCCCCCCCCCCCCTGGGAGCAGGGCTGGCGGATCCCCACCGCCTGAACCCGGCCTTGGTAGGCTCCTCCAGGGGTCGGGCGGCGGGGAAAAGCTAGTTTAATATTGTGTGGGTAGCAGGGCTCCCCCCCCCCCCCGACCAGGTGAGCAGGGCTGGCGGATCCCCACCGCCTGACCCCGGCCTTGGTAGGCTCCTCCAGGGGTCGGGCGGCGGGGAAAAGCTAGTTTAATATTGTGTGGGTGGCAGGACTCCCCCCCCCCGACCAGGTGAGCAGGGCTGGCGGATCCCCACCGCCTGATCCCGGCCTTGGTAGGCTCCTCCAGGGGTCGGGCGGCGGGGAAAAGCTAGTTTAATATTGTGTGGGTGGCAGGACTCCCCCCCCCCGACCAGGTGAGCAGGGCTGGCGGATCCCCACCGCCTGATCCCGGCCTTGGTAGGCTCCTCCAGGGGTCGGGCGGCGGGGAAAAGCTAGTTTAATATTGTGTGGGTAGCAGGGCTCCTGCATGGCACCGCATCTCTATGCAGGAGCATCAGCTGGCCTGGACGGGGCGTTTGTCAGATGTGCAGCGGGGCTGAATCGGGGCATGTCCGGTCTGTCCAAGTGCCCCAATTCTGCACCCGTGGGAATGTCTAGTTACTGTGGATGCAGAATTGGGTGCAAATCTGGCCCTTCCAGATTTTGGACGTTCAGACGTGCCGGACGTGCTCTGTTCAGAATTGGCCTCTTTGGGCCTGATATTCTAAAGGCACTTACACAGTTTATAGCCCTGTAAAACATCTAAATGCCTCTAATTGGGATATTCAATGGCACTAACATGGTTAGTGCTGCTGAATATCCCCGATCTTCTCCTTTACATGTCCCGATGCTAACCGCTTAGCATTGGGGCGTATTGTGGGCGGCGTTCCAGAGAGGAGCAGAGGCACTGGCAGTTGATAACTGGGCAGCGGAGATATTGCATGCTGCCCGGTTAGTGACCTGCAGCTAAAAGATAGGTGAGGCAAAAGCTTGTCTATCTTCTAGCTGAAGCAGCTAACCAGGCAGTATGCATTATCGCACTGCCTGGTTATCTACTGCATCTGGGAGGCTGTGTGGCAAACCCGGATATTCAATGCTGGGCCCACATATGACCCTAGCACTGAAAATCTGGGGTTAAGGGTTGGCGCACACAGCTATTCGTCATAGTGGCGCCTAGCCAGCATAACTCAGTATCAGGCACTTTGAATATTGTCACCACAGTTCCTAAGCCAGAAATATAATTAAATTTACTGGAAATCCAATACTCAAGATTCTTGAACAGACAGAAAGAAATCTGGGCCTCTTAATGTTCACAATTTGTGTGTGTGTGTGTGTGTGGGGGGGTGTTCCATTGATACCCGAAAAACTGTAGACAACTTCCTTTCTTTCTTTGAAAGGCAAAAATGTATCAAATACCTTGTTGGCAAACACTGCTACCAAGGCAAAGTTCATATCACTAGATCTGGGAACATGAATCTTCATATGAATCCCTCCTCAGGACTTTTAACTCTCCTATTGGGGAAGATGAATTACTGCTCTTCTCCTCCTTGGAGCATCAGTGAGCACAGCCTCCTACAGTATCCCACCTGCTCCCAAGCTCAATAACACCCTCTAGGCAAGGGCTCTGTGAGTCTCTTATATAATTCTGCCACACCCTATGGGATGGGCAGCACCTCCCCTAAAACTATATCACAGTACAGGGAGTCCACTATCTCACTCTGGATGATTCCCTTTCCACAACATGCTGTATAGACATAAAGGCACATTTTACAAAGGACATCCAAGTGCAGCCTGGGACGTCAAAGCCATAATGTTTCAAAAAAAGCAGGCATGTCCAAATTCAAGCACGATTTCACAAATATGAATATGCGCAATATGGACATCTATGGGGACGTCTACAAAGACATCCTCAGAATAGTATTTCAGAATGGGATGTCTAATAGCCTATGGTTAGGGTAGTAGGTTAGAACCAGGGTGGTGAGGAGTCAAATTCCACTGCTGCTCTTTGTGATTTTAGTTAGACACTTAACTCACCATCTTCTCTACATCCTCTAGATGTTTTACAGCCAAAACAAGCACTTTCCTGATGCTTATTTGTGCCTGGAGGAAGTTTAAACGTGGAGAGGGTCGCAGAAATCCCCAAAATTTCTGAAACTGAGCGGGGATGTCTTACTCCATTGCAATGCCCCAGATACACCTCCTCCATGCCCCCCTGCCTACTTGGACATCTCTGCACCAGAGTCGTCTTTAAAAGCAATTTGTAAAATGGTTCTGGGAACATCTCCGTGATTGGACATCCACATGCATGTCTTTGGACATCCAAATCATGACTAAGACTTTTAAAATGACCCCCAAAAATATCTTAGTAATGCTTTTCGGAGCCTCTACAAATACAAATTTCATTTTCTCTTAATATTTTGCTTTAAAAATGTTTCTTTCCTACTCTAGCTTTATTTTGTTATAAACGGGAATTTAACTTAAACACTGTTTGCAATAGGCTTACTAAAATAGAAATATTAACCTGCACGTGACTGCTCAGTTTTGCCTCTTTGTTACCCGTGCATACCTGAGCTGAATGTATATTGTCTATGTGCAATTCTGGTCATCCTTATCTTAAAAATGATATAGCAGAGTTAGAAAAGGTACAGAGAAGAGCCACCAAACTGGTAAAGGGGATGGAAGGATACCCCTATGAGGAAAGGCTTAAAAGGTTAGCACTTTTCAACTTGGAAAAGAGACAGCTGAGGGGAGATATGATAGAGGTCTATAAATTAATGAATGGAATGGAACAGGTAAACATAGATCAGTTGTTTATGCCATCAAAAAGTAGAAAGACTAGGGGACATGCAATGAAGCTACAGGGTAACCTATTTAAGACTAATAAGAGAAAATATTTTTTCACTCAACGTGTAATCAAACTCTGGAATTTGTTACCGGAGGATGTAGTAAAGGCTGTTAGTGTAGCTGGGTTTAAAAAAGGTTTGGACAAGTTCTTGGAAGAAAAGTCCATAAACCATTATTAATGAGGACCCGGGAAATCCACTGCTGTGTGCCTTTTGGGGACCTGCCAGGTACTTGTGACCTGGATTGGCCACTGTTGGAAAGAGGATACTGGGCTTGATGGACCTTTGTCTGACCCAGTATGACATTTCTTATGTTCTTATGTCTCAGTACATTCTGTGCAAACTAGGACAATGTCACACCAAACTGAAACAGAGGCAACTGTCATTTATGAAATTCATGTACAGACTCTTGTTCCATCACCTTATCTTCACTGGAAGTCAGGAAAGCAGAATTTAACCAGGATACTAACAACTCTGCACTCAGAAATGGATGCCATGGATTCTTTCAGACAGCAGACAGGCATTGTGAAGGCAATTTATAACATTTTTTCACAGAAAAATAACTAACTGTTTATCCACATAAAAAGATACACTCCTATTCACTAAGGGTAAAATTAGGCATGCTGTTCAAGAAAGGGGCACGATTAGGTCGCAAATGGGCCAGTATGCACAGAGTTTGCATTCTGAAAACCCCACAAACATTTTCCCCAAGTATTTTTGCACCTATTTGAAAGCAGATGCAAATATAAGTGCATCCCAAGTACCTCTGCACACCGGCAAGATTTTCAAGGGAACTGCAAGCCCCACGTGTAATTTAAAAATTGCTCCATGCACTATCAGCAGTGAGTGTCACCTTAGGCCGAAATCCAAGCCCATCTAGTTTGCTATTGTATAGTACAATCAAGGCAGTCATATCTTATTCATGAGTAAGACAATATGCGTGACTATGAAAAACGGAAACAATAACCCTGACTTACCAAGTCTAATTACTCTGGTTGTTCCCTGGGGCCCTTCTCCAGCTGCCGTGGAAGCTGTTATGTAGACAGCATAAACAAAGCCAGGACTTAGATTCTCAAGTTTCCACTGCTTCTTTGAAGCATCAACAACTGCATAAAAAAGAATAATAAAATATCATTAGAGTTTTGAATTGTGACAATTCATAGACAGGGGCAGCCCAAGGGTGATGCGGGGCCATGTGTGGAGACTCCTCGCGGGGCCTCATTTGCATAAATATTTGCATATCGACTGGCCCTCATTTACGTATATTTAATTTATTTGATTTTAAAATGTATATGCTACCCATCCAAAATTTTAGACGGCTTTCAAAGTAGCCCTTCACAAGCCTCTTTTTTGTCCCAGAAATGACTTACGGACATGTTTACTAAACATTAATGTGCGTTAAGTACCACTGCGCCAACAGAAATAAATGGGTGCTGCTGCACTTAATGCACGTTAACATTTGTGAATGTGTATTGATTTTTAGTAAACATGCCTCTTAATGAGTGTTTGAATGCCTTTTGCATTGATAGTGAGGATAATGAAAGGATTACCAGTTTTCTACATTACAATACTCCAGTGCCAACTGCCAGGCACATTAGGAAGTACTAAAAAACCTGCTCATTTAGAACCCATAGCAAACCTGCCATACCATAACAGCACTACCAGGACTCACAGTACCAAACCCTACCTATCAAATGGCAACACTGCAAATATTAAATCAATACATCTCAGAGAATGCCAATACTGTACATCTCATCAGACAACAGGAAACTGTTCGGATGTCAAAGTGAAGGATTGGGCCCTCCGATCTCAAGGTCCTCTTTCAAGTACTTATACAATAGCATGTTTAGATACCATTGCACTACAATGTCAACCAATCAGTGTGTTTGAGCACATTGCATATGCTGTTGAATGTCTCATACTGCAACTACTGCTACTATCTAGCCAGCCTTCTGAAGGCAAATTGCCTGTATATCTCTTAGGCATTCTTCTGTTTAGTCTGGGGAGTATACTAGTCCTGTCACATACCTGCTGTTTGAGCAGATAGATACCCTGTTAACTGTCTGAACTGTACTCATTGCAAATTGATTCTGTTTGTCACCATCTCACTCTTGCTTCTCTATGCTATCTGGTTACTACCTAGATGTCAATACAATACCAATAATTCTGTCCGTATGCCAATACAAACTGTCTGTGGGTATTACAATAGTTTCCAACCCTCTAGTATTTCTCTGAACTCTCCTCACACCTTAGCCAATTCATTGTCCTGACTACAGAGCCTAGCCTTTTCAGGATGGGGGCCCCTATCACATCCATGTTTGGCTTTTACCTCCTCTTCAATATATGGCTCCCAAACTCTCTAGCACTAGCTCCTACTTACAAGCAGATCCCAATCCTACTGAGCCACAGGAGAAGATGGGCAGGGAAATCCACACACAATGCTAACTGGGACACCAGCTACCACCATCCCCATTTATTACATATTGCACTCCAACACTCTATTAAAACCAAACCAGACAAAAGCCTGTACCCACAAAGCCTAAAATGTGCCCTCATTAATGCCCGCTCAATCCGCAAAAAGTGGCCAGTGATTGCAGACATCATATCCACTCATAACCTCGATATCCTCACAGTTACTGAAACGTGGCTATCCCCCGAAGACAATGTTATACTCAACCAGCTCCTCCCTTTAAATTTTACCGCCTTTACTAGCCATAGACAAAATAAAAGAGGAGGTGGAGTGCTCATCCTCGCCAGGACAGACCTCCTTTTCCAGATGAATGACTCCACTAGCACAACCCACCTCGAGACAGTCTCCATCTCCAACAAGTTCTGCACCATAAACCTGCTTTATAGAGCTCCCTCAGCCTCCCCGGATGACCTCCCAACTATAATAAACCTCGCAACCAACACCCAGAATCCTAACACACCAAGTTGGATACTAGGTGATTTTAACCTGCCAACACTCCAGGATAACCACTCATCAGCTTTCCTCGAAGCACTGGAAATCCTAGGATACAGACAGTTAGTCAAGGAACCGACCCACGTGAAGGGAAATACACTAGACCTGGTATTTGCCCCACAGACGGCTTGTGACCAATTCCACGACGCTGTGATGTCCATTACCACTGTACCATGATCAGATCAAAAACTTATCTTCCAGATTCCCTCACAAGTCAGCCAATCAAAGTTCAACAGAATGCCAAACAAGAATTCCAGTCTGCCTGCTAGAAGTTTCCGTCCTTTCAACAGAGATCTTATCCTTGCTGAAACAAACTCACTCCTTAATAATACCACCCTAAACCTTGAAGAATTGATCTCTTGCTGGAATAATAGTCTCAGCGCGATAGCCATACGACCACTACCTAACAGGTCACCAAAGAAAAGAACTACAGCTCCCTGGCACACAGTGGGGTTGAGATTCTCACTCACCCGACTACGGAAACTCGAAAAACGCTGGCGCCGGTCACACTCCCTTGGAGACCAGTCAGCATGCATCCTTCAGCTAACCATCCACCGTAGAGCTATCACAGAGAGGATGAAGCAATACCATACTGAAACCCTGAAGCGTTCGTTAAACAAACCTTTTGTTTAACTTAGTCAAGACTCTATCCAAGGAACCAGCCCCTGAACACCAAGTTGAAATCCATCCTCAAGAGTTTGCCACTTACCTACAATCCAAAGTATGTCAGACAAATAAACCTTCAATAGATGCTGCATCCATAGCCCCAGAGTGCACAACACCTCTGACTTCTTTCTCGACCGCTGACAGGAGGAGCATCGAAAACACGATCATGACCATCAATTCCACCACTGCGCAGACTGATCCTTGCCCAGCTTTCTGGATAAAGGAACTGCGCAGCGACCTCAGCCCAATATTAAACAGGATAATGAACTTATCCTTCACAACCGGTTCCTTCCCGTCTGCACTCAAGCATACATCTATAAGACCATTACTACAAAATAGCAAGCTAGATCCCCAAAAGGTGGATTCCTACAGACCCATATCAAGTATACCTTTATTTATTTATTTAACAGATTTTATATACCGCACTATTCATCATCAGTGCGGTTCACATTAAACAAGATATTACCTAGACAGGAGAAAACTGACATAGGTTTACAGATAACAGGGAATATAAACTGGGTATGAACCGGGGAAAACTATATACATTTAAACAGGTAACATAGTGGCCTGATATTTACAGAGAAGCAGCACTTTACTTGCAAAGATAATCGAAAAGGAGGTTCAAAGACATTTGCAAGACCATATTGACTCGGCTGCTCCACTTGACCCATGTCAACATGGATTCAGGGAGTCACATGGAGTGGAAACACTCCTTACCACCCTCTTCAACAATATTGTCACTGATGTTGACAACATCCATCAGGGTATTGCACTCATTTTCTTAGACATTGCTGCAGCCTTTGACTCAGTAAGCCATGATCTTCTCCTAGGGAGGCTAATGGAGAAAGGCGTCAGCGGAACAGCTCTTAAATGGTGTAGATCATACCTGTCTGGAAGATGGTAACACGTACGTTCCGGCGGAGCTACTTCAGAACCGTTTCATCAAGGTCAGGGAGTTCCACAGGGATCCGCCCTCTCTGCCTTGTTGTTCAATGTATACATGCAACCCATTTGTAACATCATCCAGTCCTTCAATGTCAGTTGCATGATATACGCAGACGATGTCTTGCTCTATATGCCATTCTCCATAGATAAATTGGAACTCTCCCCTTTGACAAATTGCTTTGATGCCATATCTGAATGGCTCCTATCGCAAAACCTCAGAATTCAGCATAAGAAGACAGAAGTCCTTTTCATTACCAGGAACTCAAATTTCAACCCTCTGCATTACCTGAAGGTGAGAGGAGCTGATCTACAAGCAAAACCCACAATTCGGTACTTGGGCGTTATATTGGATCAAAACCTTGACATGAAAGCACACATTGCTAACACTGTCAGAGCTATCTATTTCAAAATCCGTTCCCTCAGACATCTTCGCCCATTGCTTGAACCAGAGGATTTCCATACAATTTACCAGGCCCTTATCATACCGCATTTCAATTACACCAACGCCATTTTACAAGGACTTCCCCAATCCACCCCGAACCCCTTACAGCTCGCAATGAATAGCGCAGCGAGGGTTCTATATGGAGCAACTAGGAGAGACCATGTGACGCCCCTGTTGAAACAGCTACACTGGCTTCTGATACAGGCCAGGATCATTTTCAAGACAATATTACTGACATTCAAGGCGGTTAATAATCTCTTCTCCGACCTCATCCATACCATAACCCCTAAAAGATCAAGAAGATCTGCATCAATAAATACACTGGCAATTCCGAGAGAAACAACAAGTTGCACAGCGACATCATCAAATAGGGCTTTCAAATTCTGTGCCCCTAGACTCTGGAATGCTTTACCCTCAAGCATCAGAACCACCACTAACCTACTTCAGTTCAGAAAAGCCCTCAAACACTACCTCTTCCTCAAATACTTCCCAGAGAACACGGAATCACATACACTGAATACTTGTAACTATACCAACACACCTATTAGACCAAGGAACACTCCTAGCTAGGTGTCCTGTACATAGTTTCTCATGTCATATCTACTCTTTGACTCCAGTATGTAAATAGTTTCCCGTTTCCCAAGTTTTTCTGACCTGTTATTTGTAACACAGAACTATGTACATGTTCTGATTTTTCTGTTCCATGTAAACCGCGCTGATGTCGAATAGTGCGGTATATAAGAAACTGTAAATAAATAATAATTTATTTTATTTTATTTATTTATTTAGCTGCATTTATATCCCGCTTTTCACCGGGTCAAAGCGGTTGGGGGATACATTTAACACAAGGGGATATGAGACACATACACTAATACTTACAGGGAACATGGGCAATGGAGGGTTAAGTGGCTTGCTCAAGACCACAAGGAGCACCTGTGGGACTAGAAACCCCAGTCCTTCTGGCCCAAGGTTGCTGTCCTCTAGTGGGATTTGAACCACCAACCTTCTGGCCTGTAGTACCTTGCCCCAACCACTAGGCCACTCCTCCCTCCTACTAGGGAAAGAGAACAAGTTGGACTGTAATATAGAAACTACATGAACAGAATTCTGCTACTCAGTCTCACACGCAAAACACACTGACCATCACCAAACACAGAACAAGGGATCACAATTTAGAAATATGAAGACAATAATTAAACTAGGAACCCAAAAAAGCCAAACCTGGAATGTACAACAACACTTGAGAAATACAATTACTGTATAAATTTATTTCCTCTTGTACTAAACAAAATGCAAGGATGTTAGCAATGTATATTTCCCAGCGCTGACGTATTCCAGTTAATAAATTCAAAATAAAATGGATTTTTTTCTACCTTTTGTTGTTTGGGTGTTTTAGTTTTCAGTCACAATTGCCCAGTTGCTTTCTTCATGTCTTCTGCTTCATGTCCATTGTCCATTTGTCCTCTCTTTTATCTTCTCCTATTTTTTCCATTTTCTCTCTACATCTGCCTCTATCATATTGATCTTTCCCTTTTTGCTCTTTCCTCCATTTCTTTCTTTACTCCTTTTTCATCCACTCAAATTTCATTCCTCCATCCCCTTTTGACTTTTCACCTATCAACTTTCCATCTACTCCTCTAATCTCTAGTCAGCCCATTTCCCCAGTTATCCCATTTCCTAGGCATTCACATAGTTTGCCTAATGGTTTTGGCCAGTCCCAGATTTCACCTAAACGACCTTTCTAAAATGTGCCTCCACTTGTGCAGGTGCACAATATAAAGTAGATCAGAGCTCTTCAACTTGGAGAAGAGAAGGCCGAGAGGAAATATGATACAGGGCTATCAAATCATGAATGAGGAAAAATGAGTAAATAGGGAACAGCGATTTACCCCTTCAAATAAAACTAACACAAGTGCAGTCCATGAAACTAAGAGGTATCACATTTAAAATAAATCTAAGAAAGTATTTTTTCATTCAGCATACAATTAAATTATGCAATTTATTGCACAAGGATGTAGTCAAATAATTAGCATTGCTGGATTTAAAGAAGTTCCCGGAGAGCAATCCATAAAGCATGGAGAGGAGTGGCCTAGTGGTTGGGGCAAGGTACTTCAGGCCAGAAGGTCGGGGGTTCAAATCCCACTAGAGGACAGCAACCTTGGGCCAGAAGGACTGGAGTTTCTAGTCCCAAAGGTGCTCCTTGTGATCTTGGGCAAGCCACTTAACCCTCCATTACCCATGTTCCCTGTAAGTATTAGTGTATGTGTCTTGTATCCCCCAACTGTGTTGTGACTACTTTGATTGAAGGATAAGGTGATATACAAAACTGTCTGAATAAATTATTAGCCATATAGACTTGGGAAGGCCACTAGATATCCCTTGATATAAGCCATAAGGAATATATTTAATCTTTGAAATCGTGCTGGATAATTGTGACCTGAACTGGTCCACTAGTCAACATTGTCACCCTTGTATTTTACATAGAAACATAGAAAAATGACGACAGAAAAAGACCACATGGCCTATCTAGTCTGTCCTTCCATATCAACAATTACAACAGTCCCCTTTTTTCCTTTAGAGATCCTCTGTGTTTTAGATATGTCCTATACAATATCTTAAGAAATAATCGGAAATATTCCAACTGTATTTATATTAATAGTATGTTCAAAGGTATACAACAAAAAAAAAAAGATGTCTGTGAAACTTAGACATAGAATTTTCTGAGAAAAAAAACCCAAAATATGACCTGGACAGCATTAATGGGCACCCTTCACTAATATTTGGTTGCACAACCCTTGGCAGTGATAACAGCCTCCAAACGTTTTTTGTAGCCATCTATAAGTTTCGTACATCTGTCTGATGGTAGTTTCTCTCACTCTTCAACTATGATCTGTTTCAGCTCATGAATGTTTTGAGGATTCCTTTTACTAACGGGAGATTTCAGCTCTTTCCAAAGGTTCTCGATTGGATTGAGTTCAGGACTCATTGCTGGCCAGTTTAAAACAGTCCATTTTTTCCTTTTTAACCATTCTTTTCTACTTTTGGATGTATGTTTTGGGTCATTGTACTGCTGGAGGACCCATGACCTTCGACCCAGACCTTGCTTTCTGATACCAGGTAGCACATTTTGCTCCAAAATACCTTGGTAGTCCTCTGACTTCATTTTTATTATTAGCATTTAGCTCATGCCTTTCCAATGGTAGTTTAAGGTGTGTTACATTCAGGTATGTAGTAGGTACAGTATTTCCTTGTCCCCAGAGGCCTTACAATCTAAATTTGTACTTGAGGCAAAGTCACAAGGAATGCTAGTAGGAATCAAACTCAGAGCAGTTGGGTACTAGGCTGTTGTTCTAACCACTAGGCTACTCCTCCACTCATAATTCTTTTAATACATCCAGGTCTTCAGTTCCTGAGGCAGCAAAACAGCCCCACAACCTTATGGAACCTCCATCATATTTAACTGTAGGAAGGATGGTTTTTTTCCTTATAAGCTTCATTTCTTCACCTGTAAATGTATCGCTGGTCTGGATTGGCAAAGAGCTCAAGTGTGGTTTCATCTGTCCACAGAACATTTTCCCAGGAGGATTGTAGTTTCTCAAGATGAGTTTGGGAAAAGATCAGGCGTGTCTTTTTATGTCTCTTTGAGCAGTGGGGGTCATCCTTGGTCTTCTTTATTTAGTGTGCAACATATGGTGCGGGTTGAAACCACCACTCCAGATTGTTCCAGGTCAGCCGTAAGTTCTTTGGATGTTGTACGTAGTGTTTTTACAATAGTTTGCACCAACATTTAAAGACTTCTTGGATTAATTTTCCTCTTCCCATCAAGCCCTGTGAGGTTCTTAACAGTTCCATGAGCAGAAAATCTCTTAATAACACTGCGAACTGTAGACACAGGAATCCCAAGATCTTTGGAGATGGCCTTGTACCCCTTTGAAGTTTGATGTTTAGTGATAATGGCTTTTCTGATGGTCTCAAGCACCTCTCTTGTATTCACCATTGAGAAAATGGAAGAGGGAGTGAATGCATGACCTTTTTTACTTGGTCTTGTTTTATTTGATTGTTTTGTGTGTCAAATATATGTGCATATATAGTCCAAAGCCAATTCACTGGCCACTTTTCTTTTTTAGGAGCTATTGGATGTTAAGGGATTGAACTGCAAGGGTGCCAGTAATGTTGACCATAACTGTATAAGATGCCAGGTTTCATGAAACTTTAGTCTGACCCAGTATGGTACATTTTATATTCTTATGACATCAATAGAATGGAAGTAATTAGTTTTTTTTTTCATATTGCTTCATTAAGTTTCTCATTTTTTCCCAGGGATTTTTTCCTATTTTATTTTATTTTATTTTATTTTTAGTGAATGTTGTTTTTTAATAGCACACACTTAAAACAAACATAACATACAGCCAAAATTCTCCGGACGCACTTTAGACTTTGTTTCCCACAAGGACCCTGGACCCTGTCTTGGAATCTGACAACAGCTGTGGGCTACACAGTGTGAAAAAGCAATTCCCCATCAATACAAAATGATACTGGATGACCTGGCCCAGCCACTCACCTCTGCCCCCACGGCCCTGCTGCAGCCTACATTCCTTGCACAGCCGTGGGAGCTGTTTACTTTGTTGCCTGCTAGGTTGCTGCTGCCGGCACCACAAAGTCCATAGAAGTAATACTGGGGCATTTCTTATCTCTTGTGCAAGACAGGAAGTACCCTGGTGTCACTTCTATAAGCTCCGCTGTGTTGGCGGCTGCAAGTTAGCACAGCCACAGGCAGCGAAGAAAAACCCTTCCGTGGCTGTGCAGAGGTGAGATGGTAAGGCAGGCTTTGTACCTCACTAGTGCACCTTTTATACTGGCCAGCGCCGTGGGACTCCTTGAGGAGTGGGGCCTTGTGCGAGCAACATGCCCGCACATGTTTAGGGCCAGCCCTGTTCATACTATGTGTATCAACGTTTTTCCAGTTTCTCAAAGATATGTGTTTGATTATTTTCCTTCTGCTCTCATTCTTTCTGCAGAAGCCTCTCTTTTAGGGTTAGCATCGGGAGAGATCTTGGAGATATCTCACAACGTGGAGCTACAAATGTGCAAGTTTTGCAGCTTAAGAACATAAGATATGCCATACTGGGTCAGACCAAGGTCCATCAAGCCCAGTATCCTGTTTCCAACAGTGGCCAATCTAGGTCATACGTACCTAGCAGTATCCCCAAGAGACACAGGTTCCACAATGCTTGTACTGGGTCAAGCATTGATATCCTGGGTCCCTTTTTAATAATGGTTTATGGACCTTTCCTCCAGGAACTTGTCCAAACCTTTTTTAAACCCAGCTACACTAACAGCTCTTACTACATCCTCCGGTAACAATTTCCAGAGTTTGATTACACGCTGAGTGAAAAAATATTTTCTCTTATATGTCTTAAATAGTTTACCTTGTAGCTTCATTACATGTCCCCTAGTCTTTCTATATTCTGATAGCGTAAACAATCGATCTACGTTTACCCGTTCCACTCCATTCATTAATTTATAGACCTCTATCATATCTCCCCTCAGCCGTCTTTTTTCCAGGTTGAAGAGCCCTAACCTTTGTAGCCTCTCTTCATAGGAGTAGCCTTCCATCCCCTTTACCATTTTGGTGGCTCTTCTCTGTACCTTTTCTAATAACGCTATATCCTTTTTAAGATACGGCGACCAGAATTGCACACAATATTCAAGGTGTGGTCGTACCATGGAACGATACAAAGGCATTATAATATCCTCTGTTTTATTTTCCATTCCTTTCCTTATGATACCTAGCATTCTATTTGCTTTCTTGGCTGCCGCTGCACACTAGGCAGAGGGTTTTAACATGTTATCCATGATGACTCCTAAATCTTTTTCCTGGGTGGTGGTTCCCAATGTGGAACCTTGCATTGTGTAACCATAGTGTGGGTTGTTCTTTCCTAGGTGCATTACTTTGCACTTGTCCACATTAAATTTCATCTGCCATTTGGATGCCCAGTCTTCCAATTTAACCAGATCCTCCTGCAGTTTTCCATAGTCCTCTTGGGTTTTAACAACTTTAAACAGTTTTGTATCGTCTGCAAATTTGATAACCTCACTAGTTATTCCCTTTTCCAGGTCATTTATGAATATGTCAAAAAGTAGTGGACCCAGTACAGATCCCTGGGGTACTCCACTATTCACCTTTTTCCATTGGGAAAATTGGCCATTTAGCCATTTAGCCCTACCCTCTGCTTTCTATCTTTTAACCAGTTCCCGATCCACAATAGTACACTGCCTCCTATCCGATGACTTTTTAGTTTTGCCAAAAGTCTCTGATGAGGGACCTTGTCAAAGGCTTTCTGAAAGTCCAGATACACTATATCAACCGACTCACCTTTGTCTGTTTATTCACTCCTTCAAAAAAACATAACAGATTAGTAAGACAAGATCTTCCTTGTCTAAAGCCATGTTGGCTGTCTCCCATTAGGCCATGACTATCTACATGCTGTGTAATTTTGTTCTTCATGATGGTTTCTACCATTTTCCCCGGTACTGACGTCAGGCTCACCGGTCTGTAATTTCCCGATCACCCCTGGAGCCCTTTTTAAAAATTGGCGTTACACTGGCGATCCTCCAATCTTCAGGTATTACAGATGATTTTAATGAAAGTTCAGATTACTAATAGCAGGTCTGCAATCTCATATTTCAGTTCTTTCAACACTCTTGGATGTATACCATCCAGTCCAGGTGATTTGCTACTATTCAGTTTATCAAATAGTTGTAATACATCTTTCCGGTGTAGCGATATTTCTCTCAATTCCTCTGCAGTATCACCTTTAAATACCACTTCAGTCTTGGGTAACATCCCTACATCTTCCTCAGTAAAGACCAAAGCAAAGAATTCATTCAGTCTCTCCGCTATAGCCTTGTCTCCTCTTACTGCCCCTTTTACCCCTCTATCATCTAACAGTCCAATTGACTCTCTCACAGGCCTTTTGCTACAAATGTACTTGAAAAAGTCTTTATTTCGTGTTTTTGCTTCCGTAGCAAGTTCCTTCTCAAATTCTCGCTTTGCCTACCATATCAATGCTTTGCATTTAACTTGCCAGTGCTTGTGCTGTTTCCAGTTTCTGTCGTTTGGCTCTTTTTTCCATTTCCTGAAAGATGCTTTTTTGGCACCAACAGCCTCTCTGACCTCACCTTTAAACCATGCTGGCAGCTTTTTGGACTTCCTTCCACTTTTCTTAATGCGTAGAATACAGCTGGTCTGGGCTTCCAGGATAGTATTTTTAAACAACACCCAAACTTGATGTAAGACTTTAACCTTTGCAACCGCTCCTTTTAGTTTTTTCTTAACTATATTCCTCATTTTATCATAGTCTCCCTTTCGAAAGTTAAAAGGTAGTACTGTGGATTTCTTTACTATCCCTCCTCCACTAATTAAATCAAACATGATCATGCTATGATCACTATTGCCAAGTGGTCCCAACACCCTTATTTCTTGCACCAGATCTGGTGTTCCACTAAGGACTAGGTCGAGTATGGCTTCCCCTCTGGTCGGTTCATGAACCAGCTGCTCCAAGAAGCAATCATTTATTTCATCTAGAAACTTTATCTCCCTAGCATGTCCTGCCGTGACACTGACCCAGTCGATACCGGGGTAATTGAAATCACCCATTATTATTACTCTGCTGTGACTTTTGTTAGCTTCCTTGATTTCTTTGAGCATTTCATCATCCATTTGTTCATTCTGGCCAGGCGTTCGATAGTATACCCCCACTGCCATCACCTTCCCTTTCATACATGGAATTTCAATCCATAGAGATTTTACAGCAAATTTTGTTTCCTGCAAAACTTTAATGCTTTCTGACTCAATGCCCTCTCTAACATAGAGCGCAACCCCTCCACCAATTTGATCAGTTCTATCATTATGATATAGTTTGTATCCAGGTATCACAGTGTCCCACTGGTTATCCTCCTTCCAACATGTCTCTGAGATTGCACTCATATCTAACCTCTCATTTAGTGCCATATATTCTAACTCTCCCATCTTACTGTTTAGACTTCTAGCATTTGCATACAAGCATTTTAGAGACTGTATTTTATTAATATTAATCTGGCTATGGGTAGGCTTGGGTAATTTGGAATCTTTACGCTTTGTCTGCACTATACTCAAGGGCATTTGGGCTACTTTACTCTTTTGTGGAACCTCTCTGCTTTTGGTAGTATCCTTCAAAGATACATTCTTCCGAACCATCCGCTCTTGGGTGACTGTCGGCTTTCCCCTAATATCTAGTTTAAAAGCTGCTCTCTCTCCTTTTTAAAGGTTAATGCCAGCAGCCTGGTTCCATCCCGGTTAAGGTGAAGCCCATCCCTTCGGAAGAGCCCCTCCTTTCCCCAGAATGTTCCCCAGTTCCTAACAAATCCAAAACCCTCATCCTTGCACCATCGTCTCATCCACGCATTGAGACTCCGGAGCTCTGCCTGCCTTTTGGATCCTGCATGTGGAACAGGAAGCATTTCGGAGAACGCTACCCTGGAAGTTCTGGATTTCAACTTCCTACCTAAAAGCTTAAATTTAGCCTCCAGAACCTCCCTACCACATTTTCCTATGTCATTGGTACCGACATGTATCAAGACAGCAGACTCCTCCCCAGCACTATCTAAGATCTTATCTAGGCGGCGCATGAGGTCCGCTACCTTCGCACCAGGCAGGCATGTTACCAGGCGATCCTCACGTCCACCAGCCACCCAGCTATCTACATGCCTAATGATTGAATCACCAACTATAACGGCTGTCCTAACCCTTCCCTCATGGGCACATGGCCCTGGAGAAATGTCCTCAGTGCGAGAGGGTTTTACATCACCTGGAGGACAGGTCCTAGTTACAGGAGTACATCCTGCCACACCAGGGTGATGCTCTCCTGTCACGTGACCTCTCTCCTCCATGGCAACAGGGATGCTGCCAGACTGGAGGTGGGATTTCAGGACTATATCCCTGTAGGTCTCGTCCATGTACTTCTCTTTCTTATGTCTTCCAGGTCTGCTACTCTAGCCTCTAGAGAACGGACTTGTTCCCTGAGAGCAAAGAGCTCCTTGCACTTAGTGCATACGTAAGACCTCTCACCAACTGGGAGAAAATCATACATGCGACACTCAATGCAAAAGACTGGAAAGCCCCCATCTTGCTGCTAGACTGTTGTCTGCATCTTAGTTTAAAGCTTGTGTTTAGGTCTTTAAATTCTGTACTTTCTAAGGTTTGGTGTAGATGCTTATACTAATAAAAGTGTTTGAATTTTGAAGATTTTGAATGGAACAGTGCTTACCCAATCATGTTTTTTCAAGAGAATAGATAAGTGACCTAAAGGGTCATTTTAGAAGCCCTATTCATGGTTTCCATGTCTGAAAATGCCATTCAGATATCACATGACACCCATTCATGAAATCACATGGACATCCTGAAAGCCAATTTAGAAAGGTCATAATCTACATGTGACAAGCACAATAACAGTCAAGTTGCCCATGGGAATGTCCTGGGTGGGGTAATAAAGAAGATACATGTGTGCGCCAGATTTTAGACCGTGCAGTACGTATCAAGATGCAGTCAGAGATGTCCATGGCTATACCTTTTCCAGGGCACAGATAGAACTCAGAAAACTGCTTAGTTCTGCAATTCAACAACTGTAAGAAGAGGGGAATGCTCTCTCACGCCCCCAAAATTCTTTGCTCCTTCAAAAAATTGTGGCAATAAGTAAAAAAGCATTTGTCCTAGCTGCAGTATCACTGCACTACTCCGCTTTCAAGCTGGCAGGCCAGGATGTGTATGTGGTGAGAGATATATGGACACATTCTAAAGGACCACGGGCATGTCTATGTTCCCGGAATTGCAGATGTCCATATTTGACATGTGCAGGTTTCTAAAATTGGGCAACTACCTGCACGTGCCAGATCCATCATACTGCACTTCCCCATTTTCATCTTGCAGACACATGTATTTTTCATGGTGGGGAATAGCCAATTTTTACAAGGTACTTACATGTGGGCATCCCAGATTTCACCTACATGACTTTTCTAAAATGTGCTTTTTGTATGATATACAGACCTCCCTCAGGCAGAAGAAATAGACAGAAACTTAAATAAAGACATTCACAATATTGCTTGAAAGGGGAAATATTATTAGTAAGGGATTTCAGTTTGCCAGATGTTGATTGGGATATCCCTGCTGTGGTGTCCACTAGAAGTTTGGATATCCTGGATTCTCTACAGCAGAGGTGTCCAAACCTGTCCTGGAGGGCCACAATCCTGCCAGGTTTTGGGATAGCCCTAATGAATATGCATGAGATATATATGCATTAGAGATAGCCTGCCAACCTGATTGGTTTGTGGCCCTCCAGGACTGGATTTGGAGACCCCTGCCTTACACCTCTGTCATTTAAGATTGTGAGTGGGCAAGGTGCAGATGTCCAAGACATCAAAAAGGTTAGATAGAATTTGTCACATTCCTCCTCACTTCTCACCACCACCAAAATATTGTCCATTAGACATCTTTTTGGTGGTGGTGAGAATCGAGGATGAATGTGACACATTCTAGCTACCCTTTTGATGTCTAGGACATCTGTACCTTGCCCAATCACCATCTTAAATGACAGAGGTGTAAAGCAGGGGTCTCCAAATCCAGTCCTGGAGGGCCACAAACCAGTCAGGTTGGCAGGCTCTCTCTAATGCATATATATCTCATGCATATTCATTAGGGCTATCCCAAAACCTGGCAGGATTGTGGCCCTCCAGGACAGGTTTGGACACCTCTGCTCTACAGCCACTGGTAATGGAACCCATGTGGGAAGGGGTGATACTGGACTCGGTTCTTACCAATGGGAAGAGCGTTTCTGATGTTGTAGTGGGTGTGTTCAGTGATCATCAGATAGTGAGCTTCAATATTAGAGCATTGGTAGAGATGGTTCATTCAAAATTGATGGTCTTAGATGTCAGGAAAACTAATCTTGCAAAGATAAGTGAATACCTCAAGAATGGGAAAATCTGGGGGGAAATAGAAGAAGAGTGGGCACATCTGAAAGGAGATATTTTAAGGGCAGCAAATCTTTTTATTAGAAAAGTTAATAAAAGTAAGAGGAAAATGAGACTGCCATGGTTTTCAAAAGAAGTAGCTGAAAAGGTAAGGAAAAAGAGGGTAGCCTTCATAAACTATAAGAGATTGCATAACAAGGAAGACATACGATATCTGGAGAAGCTAAGGGAAGCTGGTAAAGTAGTCAGGAAAGCAAAGATGAAAATGGAATAAAAATAGCCCATACAGTAAAACATGGAGACAAGACTTTTTTTTTAGGTATGTTAGTGACAGGATGAAGCGCAAGAGTGGCATTGTAAGACTCAAGAGTGAGAGGAAGGATATGCAGAAGTTGATGAGGATAAAGCAGAACTGCTTAACAAATATTTTTGTTCTATGTTCACAGATGAAGGTTTGGGAATGAAACTTCAGAAAACAAACACAAATAGGAATGGAAGTGAGGTAGAAGTTCAACGATTTTCAGAAGACTGTGTTCATTAGAAGTTAGCAAATTAAAACTGAACAAAGCAATAGGGCTGGGCAGAATTCATCTAAGGGTATTGAAAGAACTTGGGGAAGTATTGGCAGCTCCTCTAGCTGACCTTTTCAATACTTCTTTAGAGTCGGGAGTGATCCAGGAGGACTGAAGATGGGTGAATGTGGTTCCTGTCCATAAAAGTGAAAGTAAAAGGTTGATAAGTACAGAGCGGTTGGTCTGACCTTGATGGTGAGTAAATTAATAGAAACACTGCTAAAACAGAGGATGGTGTGGTTTCTGGAATCAAAGGGATCACAGGATCTGAGACAGCATGCCTTTACTAGAGGTAGGTCCTGTCAGAGGAATATGATTGGAGTGACCAGAGAACTGGATCGGAAGAGAGGACTAGATATGGTATACTTAGAGTTTAGCAAGGCCTTTGACACCATTCCACATCGACCACTTATAAATAAACTGAGTGCCTTTTGGGTGGACCCTATAGTAAGTAACTGGGTAAGAAATGATTGAGTGGGAGGTGCCAGAGGGTATTAGTATATAGAGTTCACTCTGAAGATAGACAGGATAGGGGTGTTACCAGTGGCATGCCTCACGGATCGGTCCTTCGTCCTGTACTTTTTAATATTTTTGTAAGTGATATTGTGGAAGGTCTGACATGAAAAGTATGCCTTTGTGGATGATACCTAGATCTGTAACAGACTAGACACCCTGGAAGGTATGGATAGCATGAGAAGAGATCTGGTGAAACTTGAAGAATGGTTGAGAATTTAGCAACTAAGGTTTAATGCTAAATAATGCAAGGTTATGCATTTGGGCTGCAAAAGCCCAAGGAACAAGAGAATATAGTGGTGAAATACTGCAGTGCATGAAAGAGAAGCAGGACCTGGGGGTGATCATATTGTATGTTCTTAAAGTGATCGAACAAGTAGAGAAGGTTATGGGAAAGGAGAGAAGAATGCTTGGGTGCATAGGTAAAGAGATGGTCAATAGGGAAATGGAGGTGATAGTGTCTTTATACAAGTGTCTAGTGAGACTTCATTTGGAGTACTGTGTGCAATTATGGAAAACACACCTTCAAAAGGTTAAAAACAGGACAGAGTCGGTCCAGAGGATAGCTACTAAAATGGTCAGTGGATTTTCTTATAAGGCATATGTGGATAGACTTAAAGAACATAAGAATGTATTATTTCCTAAACTGACTCACAGCAAACCCAGTATCATGTTTCCAACAGTGTCAAATGCATGGCACATGTACCTGGCAGGATCTTAAAAGTTGGACAGATTCCATGCTGCTTTCCCCCAGGGATAAACAATGGATATCCCCCAGTCCACTTTAATGGTTTATGGACTGGTCCTCCAGGAATTTGTTCAAATCTTTTTGAAACCCAGCTACACTAACAGCTTTTACTACCTCCTCTGACAATGAATTCCTTACATGTTGAGTAAGGAAATACTGTATGTATACTTTGGAGGAAAGATGGGAGAGGGGTGATATGGCAAAGGCATTTAAATACCTCCTTGGAATAAATGCACAGGATGAGGCCCTCTTTCAGTTGAAAGAAAGCTCTGGAATGAGGATGAAGGTGAAAGGGGATAGACTCAGGAGTAATCTGAGGAAATAAGGTAGTTACTCACCTGTAGCAGGTGTTCTCTGTGGACAAGCATAAAGTAAGTCCTCACATATGGGACTCCAAGGGTGGTGGATGCATGGAATAGCCTCCCGGTGGAGGTAGTGGAAATGAGCACTCTTATCTGGATTCAAGAAAGCATGGTGGAAATACAGAGGAAGGGATTACTGCACCTAACACACCAAAAGCGCCAAAACTATGACATGCTATGTGCAACACCACTACTTTAACTCTCAGGGAGTGGAAAGCATTTCCCCAGCAGTTAATGCAGAGCCCGCGTCCCTTAGTGCATGGCACATTAGTGCAGGCGCACTTAACTCGATCTATTAAGGTGGTATTAGGTGATCCTGTGCTAATGCAGTTAGCGCGTGGTGTGAACCTGGCACTAACTACATGGAGCACACCATGCCCACTTTCTGCCCGTATCCCAACCACTCGCAACCCTAACACAGGTTACACAGTGCAGGAATCATCTCACGCTGTCATGACCTTGCACTAGCTGGAAACACATTCAGTGCACGTCAGAACAGGTGTTTTCAGCTACTGCCCTTTAGTAAAAAGCCGCTTGTGTGTGAATCTGTCTGTAAATGATTTTTTGCTGTTGTTAAGTGCCGTTGAATCGGTGTCGACTCATGGCGACCCTCTGGATAGTTGTCCTAAACCGTGTTCAGTCTTCAGTCAGGCAGCTTGTTGTTGATAGAGTGGCACTCATAGCTGCTGTTATTGTATCGATCCATCTCATTGCTGGCCTTCCTCTCTTGCGTTGACCTTTTACTTTGCCAAGTATGTCTTTCTCTAACAATCTCTCTGTTCGTGTGATGTGTCCAAAGTATGAAAGTTGAAGTCTTGTCATCTGAGCTTCTAAGGAAAGCTTAGGTTTGATCTCCTCTAGTACTGACTGGTTTGTTCTTCGGGCAGTCCATGGTATACACAGTATTCGTTGCCAACACCATAATTCAAAGGCATCAATTTTCTTCCTATCTCTTCCTAATTTCCCCAAGTCCACTGTATTGCAGCCACTTTAATACTGGTTTTCACATACAGGGCTACTCCTCCATCTTTTCAGCCATCTCTATCTCTCCTAAAGAGATTAGAGTCCAGTATGGCCATGTCTCATTCCTGGGACTCATTAAATCATGCCTCTGTAACAGCAACAATATCAACATTATGGTGGTGGTGGGGTCAATGTGCTTGTTTGCCTAGGGCCCAGCTGTCTTGCTCCCATTGCTATCTTCACATTTTCTCTCAGTTTGTCCTTACTACCTTCATCCCTTAGTCCCTCTAATGATGTCTCTATATCTTTCTCTTTTATATCATCATAAATTCCCATGACACACTTAGCCCCACACCATCACCTTTATTCCTAACCTACAACGCTTCCCCATACACAGTCTCCACCCCATTCAGGAAAATTCCAGGTCTCTGTGCTCTGTAGAGCAAATATACACTATAAAAAGTGTTCCATTTATCCTCAAACATAACAGGATCCCTGAAGGTTACTATTTTTATTTTGTGCTTCAAAATCTGGGAACCCAGAACTTAGTAAATGAAATAGGCTGTAATACTAAGTATCAGAACGTGAGTACAACCTGGATCCTGACAAGTAGTAAATGCATAGAAAGAAGCAATAATTATTTCTAGAAATCATGCTGACAATTTCAGACAAACAAGGTCTTATACTGATGGGGCAAGGTGTCATTTTCTACTACAGTGAAACAATAACTTAAAAGGTTCAGCAATCACATTAGAATACTGACACCATGTGGAAGTATGTCAAATTGAATTTTTGTTTGAATGTCCAGTGCAATACTACTCAAATGTTTAGTTTTCAGAGCTACCTGCCATCAAACTGTTTCTTTATGCCTCCTCTCTGATGATTATACCTGTAATGCTATAAATCTTAAGTCCACAAAAAAGCACTGTTACCACATATTGACAGAAGCACCAAGTGCAAAGTGTAGTAATTCCAAAGACCCACGTTATTAAATGATTAATCAATCAGGGGGCTCTTATTACCCCTGATTGGTGAATCCTTTAATAAAGGGTCTCTTTGGAATTACCACGCTTTGCATTTGATGTTGTAAATCTTTGGAATTTTTTTTGTGTAAATATTTTATTGAGGGCATAGGAAAAGAATAATGAGGAACCATTCCACATATAGTATAGATACATCCAGGAGACAAACAAGGTCTCAGTACATATCAAATCCATACGGACATAAAGACGTGATGAACCATATAGTAAGGCAACAAAAACACAAATAATGCCTCAAATATGTTGTCCTAAACATCCTACCCTCCCACCCTGAAAAGGGTGATGCCAGGAGGAGAGCGAGTCCTGGAACACACCGTAAACCATCACAGCCCCCTTCCCAAATACAGAGCACACCTTCTAAGGTTATTGGTCCTCCTACACAGATTGAAGGGGAAAAAAAATGATGGGACCTCTTACTAGCACAAAGTTTCCTTCCTTTACACCCCCTCCTTCCCCAACCTCCCCCCACCTCCTCCCTCTCTGCCACCCCACCCCCCTGCCTTGTACACCCCCCACCACAAGCCAGATCCTCATTTTAACTTGTAACAATGGGGGGAGTGTTGAATCTACATGAAAGGATGTATATACAGGGTGGCCCAAAAAAAGTGAGAACATCTCGTAGCATATAAGTTATTTAAAAATTCAAAAAGACAGATGTAAACGATTGACAAATTTTAAAAAAAAAGATGGCGACCAGAAATTGTCGAAATAAAGACGTTATATAGCTAAAAAAGGTAAATAAGTAAACTATTTAAGCTTTTAATTTACGAGATGTTCTCACTTTTTTTGGGCCACCCTGTATATGTGGCTATGTTAGAATGGGTAAAAGACTACGGATCACTGGTCAGCTTTTGCTGTTATGCCCAGGCTCACTCAGACACTAGTAGAAATTGCAACCATATACGCAGTAGTTGGCCCAGTTGTTAGATCATCTATAAGCTTTTCCATCTTTGGCATATTTGACTTATCAGTGCCTTACTTAACTGAAACCCTCGGGCAAGCTTTAATCTCTTTTCAAAGGGTGTTCCTGATAACAGAGAACAGTTTTCATACTATGCATTTGGGGCAATATGCATGCATAGTTTTCACCCAAGAAATTTGCCCCAAGTTTAAAGATGAAAGAATGTGTGTACTTGCAGAGGAATTTTGAACCTACTCTTTTTGTAGGTACTGGTTTTTTTTAAAGAAAATAATACATATATAAGGCAAGATACTAACCTGCAGGATTTTCTGTGAGTTAGTGGCTCTGTTTATATGAAATTTATCTACTCATTAAAATAAGCTTGATAGCAAAATTTCATGTCTTGAGGTGTAGTTATCTTTTTGTGAAAAATGCCATGCAAAGACATTTTCATGAATTGGTTTTCATAATATTCAAAATCAATGAGCAGTTTTATATTTGTATCACTACAAAATAAACTTTTATGGGTAGAATGTGTAAAATGTTACAGTTGGCAAAGGGCAGATATACAAAATCTTTTAGAAATGGAGGTTTCTCATGATAAAAATGCATGAAAAATCTCAGAATTTGGGAGTTTTCAAGCATTGTAAAAAAATATTTTTTATTAGGATGCATGGAGATATATTAAATTGAGTTTCATATAAGCACCAGATTAATAAAAGTAAGGGGCCCTTTTGCTAACAGGTACTAGGGTGTTGCACCTAATGTACCAAAAGTGCCAAAACTATGGCACGCGGAGTCGGGTGACATCACCAAGTAAGATGGCCGGCTGATCTCTTGCTGACCTGCAGCGAAAAAAAGCACAATCCCGGCTTAGACTCCACAAAGGTTTGCATAACTCGAAGGGGTAACATGCAAACAATAGCAAGATAGCACCTAAAGGGGAAAAGCCAGATTTAAAAGATTATGCCTATACAGGAACACCAGTGACACAAAAACCTCCTGATAAGATGGTGGGGATGCAGGGACGGCTTGCAGGAAATTCGAGCCCGTGAGCACCAACTACAGATCGAGCGGAACCCGCCAAGAGTGCAGAAAGCTCACACCCAGAGGGAATAGACCGGGAGGGGGCCTTCCAAGAGGAAATACGCACCTGGTTTAAGGAGCTCAAACTTGACATAGCGCAGGTGTGTGCAGAGTTGTCACAGGGATGGACTTGGGCAAGAAGGTGGAGGAAGTGGAGGAATGCATGGAAGTAGCCTTGGAAACTGTGGAAGCGCTAGAGCAGAAAATACAAATACTGAATCATGCCGTAGAGGAGATGGAAGATAAAATAGAGGACCTAGAGAATAGGTCACAGTGCAGTAACTTGCGCTTCGGTGGTATTGCCGAAACAGAGACATTTATGGACTGTAAAGATGTAGTGATTAAAATCTCACAACTGCTGCTCCAACAGGCTGGCATACCCCTGGAGAAATATGACCTATGACTAGACCGGGCACATAGAGCCGTGAGGACGCCTGGGCCGAAGAACATCAATAGCTCACAGAATATCATCACCTGCTATGGAACAAAAGAACAGGTGGCAGGATTGGCACGTGCCTATGGGGCCCTCGCATGGGAGGCCAACACAGTAGAGATCTATGTGAACTTGGCACAAGGGACACTTTAAAAACAGCGGAGTATGCGAGATGTTACACTCAAACTGCGGGAGGAAGGCATCCGACATGCATGGTCATTCCCCTTTGGCTTAACCTTCATGCTTGGTGGGAAAAGACTCCGAGCACGGACACGAGATGAAGCGGTGCTTATGCTAGCAGCAGTGGGCATCTCGGGCTTAGAACTGGCATGCAGGTCGAACAAGAAACTACAAATAGAACCAGCAAAGTGGCAGTGAGTGTCATATGGGAGGAAGCGCCTAAGGAGGCAATCGGGAGGCCGAGACATGGCTTCGGTGGCAGTGGATCCTTTGACCTGATTAGTGCATTGGTGTGGAACAATTTGCTCTTAAATCTGGAAGTGCCTCCCTGCCTGCCATTCCCAGGCCAGTAACCAGAAACCAGTGTAAATTAACACCGAAGTTGAAAAATGGCAGGACATGATGGCAGGGGGTGCTGGAATGATTGAGTGGCCAGGATGGACTCTGGCTTGGAAAGAAATGTTACTCTGAATTAATACTGAAAGTGAGAGTTGGACTGGGATATAGCAGGGAGGAGGGGGGTGGGGAAATGGGAAATGGGGGGACGGGGGAGGGGGAGGGGGAGGGGAAGGAAGGTTGGTAAGGTGGAACAAGTTATTTTTTCTACTGGGACAAGTCACTTTGCTGGCCAAGCCTGAGAGATGAACTGAAAACCAGTGTGATGTAACACCAGGATGGAGAGATGGCAAGACGGGCTGGCAGGGGCGGTGCAGTGACTTCGGGGCCCGGGTGAGTTACAGGTAGGCACAAAACGTTATCTAGGGTTATGGTTGAAGTGATTACTTAGGATCGAGGTAGGAGGGAGTGATTGGGTAAATGAGGAAAGGACGGAGGAGAAGGTGGGATGAGGGGTGGGGTTGGGTAGTGTAGGGGGAGATGTTGCGGGACGGGGGGGGGGGGCGGGAGGGATGGCCAGGGGTGGTGATGTTGACTCAGAACATCCTGGCAAGGAGAGAAGGCAAGATAATGGAAGGGGGGGCAGGATAGGAGGAGGGGGAAGGGGGAGAGGGAAGGGTAAGGTGTTGGGGATAGAAGGGGGGGGGGAAAGTGGAAGGATGAGTGAGCTCAAAATAGTATTCCTAAATGTTCGGGGTTTAAACTCCTCATTCAAAAAACAGCAACTGAGTAGAGAAATTATTACGCAGAAAGAGACACACCTACGTAAGCAACACAAACGTCTCGTGAACCCCAAAGGGAATGCACTGGGCATCTATGTGTCCAATATGGCGGAACAGAAAAAGGGGGGAGTGGCAATAATAATGGCTACATACTTAAGAGAAAAAGTGGAGGAAATGGTGAAAGATAGGGCAGGGAGAAATTTGCTGGTACATCTGAAACTAGAGGGTGAGTGGCTGTGAGTGATGAACCTCTATGCCCCAAATGGGAATCAAGGGAGGTTCTTTTGGGAAGTGGAGGAAGAACTAGATAAACTGGGTGAGGGGTTGCTGATCTGCAGAGGGGACTTCAACCTGACAATAGCCCCACGAAAAGACAGCACAGGAAGGGGGGAAGGATTCCGGACTAACAGAGCCCTCCTAAAGGGATTCATCTGGACCATGGATTTGGTGGATACCTGGCATTTTTTCAACCCCAGGAGGCAACAATTTACATTCTTCTCCCCATTACATGGGACATGTTCCAGAATCAATGTGATATGGATTGGGAAAGAGGGGGCAGCTAGGTTACTGGGAGCCGAAATGGATGCGATAACATGGCCTGACCATGCGCCCATAGCGATAAGGCTAAAGACAGGGGGAGAGGAAAAGGGGGGCAAATTTTGGTTGTTAAATGACTCGCTTCTGGAAGATAAGAGTGCTCCAGGAGCTGGAGCACATGATACCTGAATATTTTGCTACCAACAATAATGGGGAAGTGGGTTGGGGGAGTGGTATAGGATGGCTTCAAGGTGGTAGTGTGGGGGATATAATTAAGTGGGGGGGCGTGGAAAAAGAGAGAGCAAAATGAGTATGCTTATCAGCTATGCTTGCAGTTGCAGTAGTTAGAAAATGCAGACGCTCGCAATTCTGGGAAGCAGTATCATGGGCAGGTGTTAACAGTGCAAGCCCAATTGAATGCGCTAGAAGCTGCTGACATACATTATAAGATGCAATTAGCCTGACAAAAATATTTTGAAGGGGGCAATAAAGCGGAAAAATATTTAGCACAGCAACTGCTGCGATTGAAACTACAGTCACACATAGTGTCACTATGGGGGAAGGGAGGCAAAGCCATACACACCGGGGAGGGAATGTGCGAAGAGTTTGTTACTTTCTTCAAAAATTTGTATACAGCAACCACCAAACCACCCGAGGGCCATATTGAGAGCTACCTCAAGTCGGTTTGCCTTCCCATGTTGGGGTAGGACTATAGGGAGTTATTAGATAAAGAGGTTGAGTCAGGGGAGGTGTGTCAGGCTATCGCTGCTCTAAAAAATGAAATGGCCCCTGGCCTAGATGGCTTAACTGCTAGCTTTTACAAAAACCTGGGAGCCCTCCTACAGACACCATTAATGCAACTCTTTAACTTGCCCAGGGAGGGGGGAAGTACTTGCCCAGGGATGGGCAGGGATTTCTCTAATACTCAAGGAGGGAAAGGATCCCCAGGCCTGTGCTTCCTACAGACCAATATCACTGCTCAATATAGATGCAAAACTCCTTGTGAAGATCCTGGCCTAACACCTGAATAAGGTAATTCTCAACCTGATTCATGAGGATCAAGCGAGCTTTATGCCAGGGAGACAAGTAGCGGACCACATACGCAAGATTCTTAACCTTATCTGGGTGGCTCAGCGCCAACCAGAACCGGCTTTGTTGGTCTCACTTGATGCTGAGAATGCATTTGACTACATTTTGTGGGATTTTATGTTCCAGGTGTTGGGAAGGATGGGCTTTGGGGAAAGCTTTGTAGGTTGGGTGAAGGCTCTATATCGTAACCCCCGGGCCTGTGTCAAAGTTAATGGATGCTATTCCAGGTTTTTCCCATTGGGACGGGGCACCCGTCAGGGGTGCCCGCTATCCCCTCTCTTATTTGCAATCACAATGGAACCCATGATGGCACGGATTAGACTGAGTCAGGATATCTGAGGCATTCTAATGCGGAATGAAGATCACCGGGTCTCACTCTTTGTGGATGATGTCATCTTGACAGTGTCTCATCCTAGGGTCCCCCTCCCACTGCTCATGTGGGAAATTAGAGAGTATTGTCGACTGGCTGGGTTGCGTTTAAATTGGGACAAATCTGTCATTCTTAACAGTTCCAGAGGATGTGGAGAGGTAACTGCGGGCCAACCTTCCATTTAGATGGGCAGAAAAGGATATCCGATATCTAGGGGTATGAATTGGGAGGGATTACAAAGACCTTTATGCCTTGAACTATAAAAAGCTGATACAAGAGGTGGAATCACAGTTACAGGGTTGGGGAGGGAAGCCACTTTCGTGGATGGGGCAGAATAGCTGTGGTGAAAAGCATAGTTACTCACCTGTAACAGGTGTTCTCCAGGGAGAGCAGGAATCAGTCCTTACATATGGGTGACATCAGCGCCAATGGAGCCTACGCGGATCTACTCCCCAACTTTCAAAGAAAGCCTTTGGGAGCTACATCACGCATACACGGTCACCTTCCCGCCCAAAGGTGCCATCTTGCCTCAGTATAATATCACAGCACAAGACGGCAAAAAGAGAAAAAACAACTCCACGGGGAGGAGGGAGGGTTGTGAGGACTGATTCCTGCTGACCCCAGAGAACACCTGTTAGAGGTGAGTAACTACGCTTTCTCTGGGAAAAAGCAGGAAGTCAGTCCTCACATATGGGACTCACAAGCTACAGGCTACCGAAAAAACCTGTAAAAATCACGGGCGACCCAAAAAGTACACTGTAAAGGGCAACAGGGGGTGCTGGTTGGTTGGAAGTCTGACATTGCAGCAGCAGCAACATCGAGGATGCAATCCCTCCTCTGGTAGCCAGGACGCAGATGGCTGGAGGGAAGGAGTTGCATTATTCCCCAAAGAGATGACAGAGTACGGCCTGGCTGAAGGCACTATCCCTTTGGGAGGTCTCCTCTAAATAGTAGTGTGCACAGAGGACCAGGTGGTGGCCAAGCAGATGTCCATAAAGGGCAAGACCACAGGCTGGCCACAGAGGCCAGAATGGCCCGTACATTGTGAGCTGTGTCAACCACCTGGCTGGCTCACGAGGCGAGAGCCTAGGGCTTCGGGGTTGCTCCTCTTTTCTGTAGCAAGGACTATGCTGCCCTCAGGGATTTTTGGGTCCCTATAACTAGTCGAAATAAGGAGGTAGTTGTGGTCGAGTAGCTATGCTTAAAGAGGCTTTATTTCCCGTCCCGGGAGAATTCTTGCAACAACATATCAAAAGCAAATAAACCATACAACTGGTATAACATAAAGGTGTGACTACAACTGGAACAGAAATGCTTAATGGCAGCTTTAACTGAACCAAAAAGAAGGGAAAAACAGGGTTTTTACTCAGGCACTTTTAACTGTGAAATCTGTCCTCACAGATTTCACTCCAGACAGATTTCTTAGGCTTCTAACAAAATGAGGTTATGCCATCTGAGAAGACAAGCGTACAATCCATTTTACACACTTCAGAATTATCCTCATCAAAGGCACAGTCCATGTCTTCTGGTGAATCGTGATAATTATGTCTTGCTGGGTTGTATTCTGGATAAGAACTTGTTTCTCTCCTCTCGGCTGAGTCTGAGCACCACTCCCCCCTCTCACTGTGGAAAGGTTCTCTACCATATACTATGGAGTCTTTCTTTAGTGAGCCACACTCTTCATGTCCACTGGGGGTAAAACTCAGTGCTCCTCTAGACAGGGTATTATGGCTCTCAGGCTGTGCTCTGCCTGACTCGTGTGTGAACGGGAAGTGAAAGCTTTTCTTCCCTTTTCTTCCTTTCACAGGACGTTGCTCTAAAGCGTGAGAAATATCACTAGGATAAGTATTCTGGCTCCCCAGGTTCCTGCTATGGTGGATTTCTCTTCTCCCCGCTCCTTGTGGTTTATAATGTGGAGACTCTCTCTGGCCCCACACGGACCCAGGCTTAGTGCAGCCTAACTTCTCAGCACTAACCTTGGTGAGCTCCGTTTGGATAAACCCCTCTGAGCTGCAGACTGATTCCACCTCTGAACCTTCAAGGTATGGCTCCTGGTTTCTCTGAGCGCTGTACTTTCCTCTGGCTCGAGTCCTCCCTGAGTCTCTGTCTCTCTCAACATCCGAGACTGGGTCTGACTCCTCGCTGGCGTCTGTGTATTTCCTTTCTTTCCCACGTGTGCCTGTACGTTTCTCTCTACGTGGCTCTCCAGCTGAATCTGCTGCTAATTCAGCTCCTGTGTCTACTCTGCTCAAGGCTGACCTATTTTTATCTGCGTCATACCTTGAGAGCTGCGTTTGCTCAACTCTATGCAGGTGTCTCTGCTTTGCTGATGAGCTGTGATGTAATGTTAACTCTGGGTGTTTCTCTACAGCCTGTGCTTCTGTTTTGCTTGGTTGCCCCGACAACCCCTAGCCATGTGCTCTGCACTGCTGTTTTTAAAACTACCCTGAGTGTTTTTCTCTATTTCCATCAGCTCAATCTGCCTTGCGCCATGACAGCTGTCACATAATACTCCAGAGAGAGCCCCGCCTGCTGGTAGGTGAACGAGTTGCCGTCAGCCACCCACTGAGAGATGGTACAGGTGGCTGGGATCAAAAGACACAAAGAGCTGCGCTAAGTGGCGATGGGGCTGTGTCCTTTGAATGTAGAAGGACAGGGCATGCTTGCAGTCAAGTGTGTGCAGGAAGGTCTCCGCTCTGGAGGCATGAGGCCTGGGGAAAAAAGTGGGTAGCACCACCTCTTGATTCACACGGAAAGCCGAGACCACAATAAGTAAGAACTTTGGGTGTGTCTGAAGGACGACCCTATTCCTATGGAACCTGGTGTAGGGTTCACACGCCTGGCTGAGGTGAGTGCCACCAGGAAGATGACCTTCCTTGAGAGGTATTTGAGAGGACAGGTAGCCAAGAGCTCAAAAGGGGCCCCCATGAGCTTCCCTAGGACCAACTGAGGTCCCATGCCACTGGCAGTGGGTGGACTGAGGGCTGCGAGAAGAGAAGGCCCCACATGAATTGGCCTACCAAGAAGGCACAGAGATGAACTCTGACCGAGTTGGACTTCAGGCCTGCACCTGACAGGTGCAAGAGGTACCGCAATACCTCCGCTATTGTCCAGGAAAAAGGGTTAAGGCCCTGACCTGCACACCAGAGGGAGAACCTGTGCCACTTGAAGGCATAAGCCCAGCGTGTAGAGTCCTTACGTGAGGCTAGCAGGATATCCTCCACCAGCCAAGGTAGGCTGTGTTGTGCGATGGCTATCCTCTCAGCATCCAGGCCGTCAGAACCATGGCCTGGAGCTTGGGGTGTCACAATGTACCGTTCTCCTGTGAGAGCAAGCCCGGACACACTCCAATGACCAGGGGTCCCCTTGGGACAGCTGCAACAGCAGAGGGAACCAGGGCTGCCTCGGCCATCTGAGTGCAATGAAGAGGACAGAGGCTGCCTCCACATGAATCTTCAGGAGGGCCCGAGGCACCAGGGGCGTCAGTGGGAATGTGTACAGGAAGACCCTGGACCACAGGAGGAGGAAGGTATCTTCTGCCTCCCGACCCCGGGCCTGTTTCTGGGAGCAGAACCGTGGCAGCTGTGCATTTTCTGGACTAGCAAAGAGATCGATTTCCGGGTGCCCCACCTCTGGAAGATCTCCTCCAGAACAGTCGGGTTCAGCCTCCACTCATGGGGTTGGGGGATGCGGTATATTGTCCTGGCCCGGCAGGTACACTGCTCTGAGTGAGATAATCCTCCCTGCTGCGAAATTCCAGAGGCGCACCACCTCCCAGCAGAGGTGGTACGAACCCGTGCCCCCTTGTTTGTTGATGTAAAGCATCGCTACTTGGTTGTCTGTCTGGACTTGGACTACCAGATGGTCCTGGAAGACTCGCAGGGTATAATAGACCGCTCTGAGCTTGAGCAGGTTGATCTGTGAGGCACTCTCCTTTGGCGACCATGGCCCAGCTCTTAGGTTGCGGTGGTCCTGCCACCAGGTCAGGGAGGTTACTAAGATTGGCATAATCTGGATATGGTCCTCCAGGCAGCCTGACGCCTGTGATCATAGAGCGCTGAGCATCCATTGGGCTTGCTGCATGCACAGGCAGACAAAAGGGGTCACGTTGACAATGGACGCCATGTTCCCCATGAGGCAGAGCATCCATCGGGCTGTCACTGGAGTGCCACCCTGCACTTCTTGCACCAGGGCAGCGAGGTACTGAGCCCGCTCCAGTGGCAGGAAGGCCTTTACTTGAGTGGAGTCTATCAGGGCCCTGATGAACTCCATGCACTGCATTGAAGCGAGGTGAGATTTTGGGAAGTTCACTATGAGCTGAGGTGCTGCAGCGGCCCTAGCATGCACTGAGTCGCATTGCGCACTTCATCTGGCATGCCGGCCTGCATGAGCCAGTCGCTCAGGTCGGGGTACACGAACACTCCAAGGAGCATAGCCAACCTCCCTGGAGGAGGTAAGGCAGCAAGGTTCCAAGGGATACCATTTTGAACTTTTCCTTGACCAGGAAGCCATTGAGGTCCCAAAGATCCAGAATGGGCCTGAAGCCCCCATCTTCTTGGGGACCAGGAAGTAGCAGGAGTAGAACCCCTGTCCCTGAAGATGAGAAGGGACATGCTCGATTGCCTGATCCTCAAGTAACAACCTGAGCTCTTTCTGGAGCAGCTCCCTGTGCAAGAGGTCCATGGGTAATTCCCCTGTGAAAGAGGGGGGAGGCAGCTGAGTAAAGTGAAGGAGGGAACCTTCTTCGACCACCCACAATGCCCAGGTGTCCGCGGTGATAGAGGGCCACCTGTGTGCAAAGTAGACGAGCCATCCCCCCCATGAACCTTGGGCCCATTACCTCCTGAGGGAGGGAGGCTATGCCCAAGGAGTCAAAACCTCCCCTCAGGCTGTGGCTGGACCGCTGTTTAGGGTTTGGGAACTTTATGCTTATGGAGGTCGTGCCCTTGGCCCTTGGTCTGCTGACCCTGAGGGGGAGCGAGATAGGCCTGGAACTTAGGGTAGTTTCTGTAAGCCTTCTTGGACTTCGGGTGAAAGGGCTTTTTCCCCAAAGCCTTCCAACAGGAAGGGTCCAACATTTTCTTGGACAGCCTGGTCCTGATCATGAATTCCTTCTCCAACTCATCCTCCTTCTCTGTCATGGGTTTGCCAAAGAGGTTATCCCCCCCGGCATGGGACTTTGGCTAGTTTGTCCTACACCCATTGCTCCAGGTCGGAGGACTGTAGCCAGGCAAGGCAGCGAGATCATTATAGTTATCTCCAAGTCACCAATTTTTTACAGTGTAGGGAGACCTGGGAGGATATAAGGAAATAGAAGGGGTAGTTTGAGGGAGTGTGCTTGCTTATGAAGAAAGGAATCATATCACAAATTTATAAGGGACTGGTGGCGGGAGGGACAACCAAATTGGGATATAATGCTAAGTGGGAGGAGGATTTAGGGGTAAATTGGGTCACAGAAAAATGGGATGCCATAATACAAGGGGTGATGAAACTTGGGAGGCCAGATCGGGGGTCGGACTGCAGGAAAGGAGATGGTTGTTGCGGCCGGGGATTGCGGCTCCTGAATGGAGCCACGGTGCCATGGCAATCGAACGCCGTGGCTCCATTCAGGAGCCTTGACTGAATTAACTGGGCAAGGGCCTGTATGTGCAGGCTGATAGGAATTGGGTCCCAGCCTGCATGTACAAGCCTAGTTGCGATTCTGATTCTGCGGGGGCTAGACATGCCCCGCAGATTCCGATCGGGCGCACAGGGGCCTGGACTTCCTGATCGGAATGACCCCCTTAGGGAAGAACAACCCAAACAGTTGCATGCTGCAAGGTTCTACATTAAGAACCGCCACCCAGGAAAAAGGATCTAGGCGTCATTGTGGATAAAACATTGAATCCTCTGTTTAGTGTGCAGCAGCAGCCAAGAAAGCTAATAGAATGCTATGAATTATAAGGAAAGGCATGAATAATAAAACAAAGGATTCATATGGCCTCTGTGTTGTCGCTTGATGTTGTGACCACACCTTGAGTATTGTGTGCAGTTCTGATTGCTGCAACTGAAAAAAAATATATAGAGGAATTAGAAAAGGTGTAGTGAAGGAGATGGAAGAATACCCCTATAAGGAAAGGCTTAAAAGATTAGGGCCCCCCAAAGCCCAATTTTTTGTCCTCCCATAGAGATAGGGTGGTGGAGCAGCAACAGTGGTGATAGAGGAAAAGGAAGGGGGGGAAATACTGCGTTGCCATTCCCCCTCAAAGTCTGCCTTCCTAGATGGATGCCCAGTCCGCCTAGTTGTAGGGCTGGCCCCGTTTCTGTCATTTGTTCTTCTTCTAAATATCCTATGTGGCTAAGCCTTATTTATATAGCACTGAATATCTTTTTGAGAATATAGCAGGCCTTTAGGATGACATCCCAAAGCCACATTAATGTATTTGCTGGAATAATTTACAATTATTCCTTTTTATTGTAATTTCTCAAAAAAAATCACAGTTGCACTATCAAGATCCCAACATTTTCAATTATCCCATTTTAAAAAAAACATCACCTCCCCCCAACACTGAAAGTCTCAGACAGCAGCAATACGCTGGAGTAATTTAAAATTATTTACTTACCATAATGACTGTAAGAATCATCGTTGTTCCTCAAGTAAATTGTGTAATTAGTGATAAATCCTCTCTGTGCACACAGAGGAATATCCTCCCACTCAATATACACCTTGTCTCCAACTCTTCTTTGCTGTATGATGTCAGGACCTTTTATGGGCTCTACAAGATAGAAAATTAATGTACAGTAAGGGGCATGTTTACTATCAGAGGTAGCAGCTTGACTTCAATGAGACGGCGGCTCCGATATCGCATGGAAGCTGCTACCTCTGATTAGTAAACATACCCCTAAGTTAGGGAAGAAAAAATATTTTCAAGTGTAATGTATAAGTAGTACAATTTTTATATATTTAATTAAATTTAAAGTTGTGGTCACCATTATTGGCACCCTTGTACTTTAGGTATGTTATGTACAATATCTTGAGAAATAATTAGAAATATTCCAACTGTAGGTCATCATAATATTTTAATAGTATATTCCAAGGTATACAATAAAAGAAAGATGTCTGTGCAACTTACATGTAGTAATTTCTGAGAAAAAAACCCAAAGTATGACCTGGACAGGATTAATGGGCACCCTTCACTAATGTTTGGTTGCACAACCCTTAGCATTGATGACAGCCTCCAAACGTTTCTTGTAGCCATCTATAAGTTTCTTAGATCTGTCTGATGCTAGTTTCTCCCACTCTTCAACTGTGATTTGTTCCAGTTCATGAATGTTTCCAGGATTCCTTTTACCAATGGCGGATTTCAGCTCTTTCCAAAGGTTCTCGATTGGATTGAGATCAGGACTTACTGTTGGCTAGTTTAAAAAAGTCAATTTTTTCCTTTTTAACCATTCTTTTCTACTTTTGGATGTATGTTTTGGGTCATTGTCCTGCTGAAGAATGCATGACCTTTGACCCAGACCTAGCTTTCTGACATTAGGTAGCACATTTTTATTCCAGGATACCTTGGTAGTCCTCTGACTTCATTTTTCTTAGTATTTAGCTCACACCTTTCCAGTGGTAGTTCAAGATGTGTTACATTCAGATATGTAGGTATTTTCCTGTCCCCAAAGGGCTTACAATCTAAGTTTGTACCTGAGGAAATGTAAGGTTAAGTGACATGCCCAAGGTTACAAGGAGCAACAGTGGAAATCAAACTCAGAGCTCTTGAGTACTAGGCTGTTGCTCTAACCACTAGGCTACTCCTCCACTCATGATTCCTTTAATATGTTCCAGGCCTCCAGTTCCTGAGGCAGCAAAATAGCACCACAACATTATGGAATCCCCACCATATTTAACTGTAGGAAGGGTGGGGGTTTTTTTATCTTAAAAGTTTCATTGCTACGCCTGTAAATGTATTGCTGGTCTGCATTGCCAAAGAGCTCAAGTTTGGTTTCATCTGTCCACAGAACATTTTCCCAGAAGGATTGTGGTTTCTCAAGGTGACTTTGGGCAAAGATCAGGCATGCCTTTTTACGTCTGAGCAGTGGGGTCCTCCTTGACCTTCACTCATGAAATTCTTTTTTGTTTAGTGCATGGCATATAGTATGTGTTGAAACCACTATTCCAGATTGTTCCAGGTCAGCCGTAAGCTCTTTGGATGTTGTACGTGATGTTTTTCAACAGTTTGCACTAACCTTCGAAGACTTCTTGGATTAATTTTCCTCTTCCCACCATGTCCTGGGAGGTTCTTGACAGTTCCATGAGCAGAAAACATCTTAATAACATTGTGAACTGTAGACACAGGAATCCTAAGATCTTTGGAGATAGCCTTGTACCCCTTTGAAGTTTGATGATAATGGATTTTTTGATGGTCTCAGGCAGCTCTCTTGTATTCACCATTGTGAAAATGGAACAGGGAGTGAATGTGGCCATTTTAAACATTAGAGCCATCATTCATTGGTTGATTGAAATCATGTGAGTACTGAGAGTTGATCACTGGTGCATCTAATTTTACTGCAATGGGAATGTGGTTCTTCTGTTCAAATTGATTTGAATTGTTTATAAGGGTGCCAATAATAATGTCCTGCCAATGTTCCAGTTTTTATACTATTTCCTAGGTCTTGTTTTATTTGATTCTTTTGTGTGTCAAATATCTGTGCATATATAGTCTAAAGCCATTTCACTGGCCACTTTTTAGGAGATACTGGACATTAAGGGGCTGAACTGCAAGGATGCCAATAATGTTGACCACAACTGTAGATATAATTGCAGTATGAAATGCATAACCTAAGGTAGACTATCATTTAAATGTTTTAATCCATGCCAGAATAGAAGCAGGCCACTTCAACTTTTCAGCTAACTGAAACAGAGAAGGTTTATTTATTGAATATGAACTATACATTTTTACATAGGTTTCAAAGTGTCTACTTGGTGTTAAAAATCATATTAGAATCCAAGATGGCTGCTGCTTAGCTGACTGCTCCAATAGACTGTGTAAATTTATTGAATTATTTTTTTTCCTTGATGGGGAAGCATAAGGCCAAAGTTTGGATTTTCCTGCAGTCTTTGTATTCATCTCAGATCTGGCCAACAGATTTACATCTGGTTGATGGGGCAGCATTTAGCTGTATTAGGGTTGCCAACTGGCCGGTTTTCAGCCAGCCTGGCCGGTTTTTCCATGGCCAGGCCGGCTGCCGGCACAGATGTCAAACCGGCCGTTGAAAAGCCGGTTTTTTGCTCTGGCCGCAAGATCGGGAGCGGCCAAAGCAAAAAACCGGCTTTCCTCCCAAAGTCCGCGGCGCGAATGCGAACGCGATTTCCCATAATAGTGCAGCCGCTGCTTCTGCTTTGTACAGAGCAGCGGCTGCACTACACTTACTTTGAAAAGTAAAGAAACTGTATGAGGAGCCCTCCGGTCATGGCAGAGCCCGAGGAAGTGATGTCATGGGGGCGGGTTCCTCACAGGCTGTCTTTCCTTTCAAATTACCTTTATTGCAGCTAAAGTTAATTTGAAAAGGAAAGACAGCCCGTGAGGAGCCCGCCCCCATGACATCACTTCCTCGGGCTCTGCCATGACCGGAGGGCTTCTCACACAGTTTCTTTACTTTTCAAAGTAAGTGTAGTGCAGCCGCTGCTCTGTACAAAGCAGAAGCAGCGGCTTGGGCAGGGCAGGGCAGGGGTGTGAGTGAACCAGCAAGGGGGGGGGGGGGGTTGATGGTATGATTAAACCAGCAGGAGGGAGGGAGGGAGGGAGGGGGGGGGTTTGGTGTGAGTGACCCAGCAGGAGGGGGTGAGTGAGTGAGTGACAGGGGGGTGGGTGAGTGAACCAGCAGTGGACGGGGGGGTGGTGTGAGTGAACCAGCAGTGGAGGGGGGGTGAGTGAATCAGCATGGGAGGGGGGTTGGTGTGAACCAGCAGGGGAGCGGGGTTGGTGTGAGTGAACCAGCAGGGGAGGGGGGGGTGATGGTGTGAGTGAACCAGCAAGGGGGGGGTGAGTGAGTGACACGGGGGTGGGTAAGTGAACCAGCAGGGAGGGGAGGGGAGGGGAGGGGGTGAGTGAGTGAACCAGCAGGGAGGGGGGGGCGAGTGAGTGAACCAGCAGGGAGGGGGGGCGAGTGAGTGAGTGAACCAGCAGGGAGGGGGGGCGAGTGAGTGAACCAGCACTGAGGGGGTGTGTGAGTGAATCCTCGGTAATTTTTGTGGGTGGGGCTGGGGCGGGGCAGGGGCGGGACTGGGGGAGGAGAATGGGTGGAGCATGGCGAGCCACAGGTGTCGGGTTTTTCTCGGTGAAAAAGTTGGCAACCCTAAGCTGTATGAGAGTATGAGAGACATGTTCTTGGAAAATGAGTCAGGGAAAGAATTGTTGTCTGAGACTCCAGACGTGGAAGTCACTCTTAGCCTCCAAAACTGTGATACCCCTCTGAAGCCATGTGGGGGGAGAAGCTGTGGAGTCAGTGATTGGTGCAGTGCAAACAGATGTCAGCACTCATTTGACTCCAGGATCAGGAGAGCTGTTAATTACACTGGATGAAAGGTCGAAGAGCTCTGGAGTACTTAGAGGAAGTTAGAGGCAGGGACTGAGGGCCTCAAGCAGGATAAAGTAGCCTTGGGATTCGGGAGCAGTTGATGTTGTCTCTTCTGGAATGATGGTTGAAGAGAGCTATGTTGACACCAGAACTAAAGTTCTAGCAAGAACCTTCTGTGTCTCCACTGAATTAACCTAAGATTAGCAGTGGACGTGTGAAGGAATAGCCTAAATGGTCAGAGTATAAGGTGAAGAATCAAGGAAGTCAGGGTTCAAATCCTGCTTCTCCCATTGTTCTTCTATGTGACCTTGGGATATTTCTATGCCTTAAATACAACACAGACTGCCAACCTACTTGGATAGGGAAATAACTTGTGTACAGCTTGAACCACGCCACTATTACTTCTGTCCAGAAGGAAAAATGTGAATCTAGCACAATTGCCAGATACCAGATCTGGTCCTTTTTTGGAATAACATAATCAGCTAACTTGACAACTGTTAGAGAACCATATGAAGGGTCCTTGCAAATGATCATCACCTCAGACCTTTAGAAATTTGACAAACTATTGCGTATAAGCCACTGTAGGATAATAAAATCTTGTATAAAAGACAATGAGGACAAATCTGTTGTCACTAAGAAATGTTGACAACTCAAATCATCATTGGCATACATGCGAAAATCTAAATGAAAGCCACAAAGTATTTATTTATTTATTGGAAATTTTTATACCGCATTTGCCTATAGATCAAATGCGGTTTACAGAGAACACAAACTTTGAATTTTACAAAGGCGGTACATATTCATTTACATTAAACAGGTAACTATATACAATTGAATGAAAACAATTTTCTAATTAACTATGTACATATTGGGTCTGTAGGTGTTGGGTTATGTTTTGATGAATTAAAGCTGTTCTGGATGACCTTTGGTAGGTGAGTGTTGTGTTAGGTTGATTGTAGGGATGTCTTGGTTCTGTTCTGTTTGGGAGTGCTCATGTGCATTTCCAAAGGGTAGGGTGAACAGGTGGGTTTTGAGATGGAATTACGGAATGTGGTGAGTCATCTATGGATCTTATGTTGTTTGGGAGATTGTTCCAAAGGACAGGGTAGAAGTAGCTTACATAAAGGAGATAGGTAGATATTAAAAAAAGGTTCAAGATAACCGAGCCCTGCAGCACTTCTCGGGTTGAGAACCTAACCTCCATAAGAACGCCCCCCTCCCCCCCCCCCGGGAAATAAACCTGCCAAATCCTATTTGAAAAGGAGGACTCAAACCATTCCAAAACTACCCCTCCCACACCGTGCTTTCAAACTTGTAACATAGTAGCTGTCAGTTTTAATAACAACTTTATCGTGCCAACAAAGATTTCATTAACAAACATTTTCTCATCCCGGTTGAGATGAAGCTCCATCTGCGTCTCTGTTCAAATCCAGGCTAAAAACTCACTTTTTTGAGACTGCTTTTGGATCCTGATCTCCTTAGACTCCTGTTCACCTCCTATTTGTTTCTTGACCATTCTCCTAGATATATCCTAGTCCCCAGTTGCGTTGTCTGTTTTGATAGTTGTATTGTCTGTCTTGACTAGACGGTAAGCTCTTATGAATAGGGACTGTCTCTTACATGTCTCTGTGCAGCGCCACATATACCTTGTAGCACTATACAAATTATATTTTCTTTCCTTGAGTCCTTCCAGTCCAGTCCAGACTCCTGGTGTTTAGTCCCACTTCCAGCAGATGGAGACTAAGAATTCCAAGCTTCTGTGATGTCACAGTATAAGGGAGCTGAACTCCAACCCTTAAGCTGGTATATCATAACAAAGCAGATTAACATATCATCCCGAACTCGAGAATCAATTAGAGCCAAGTATATACAACTACATACAGAACCAAGGAGAAACTGGTAAAAGGAAGCTATCCCCTCAAAGGAGGGAGACCCGACATCAGCTTCTGAACCCCAAAAGAGGAGTAATGACAGAGTCAGATAATACGGACAACTGAATCCAGGCTGCACTCCAGAATATACCATGGGCTGGTTCTGGACTGGACTGGAGGGACTCAAGGAAATAAAATTAGCAGGTAAGGTCTAATTTCACCTTCCATATTGTTCCCCCAATCCAGTACAGACTCCTAGGATATATCAGAGTAGTACTCGATCCTGGCCTGCAGCACCCACGCTCCAAACCGTGCATTCCTTCACGTCTGAATATCCAACCCGTAGTGCCTCACAAAAGTGTGTAGTGTCAACCACGTGGCCGCCCTGCAGACATCCGCTGGTGGAATTAAACCAAACCAAATTCTGCCTACGAGGCTGTTTGTGCCCTGGTAGAATGTGCCGCAAACCCGCTGGCAGCAACTGGCAATGCAACAGGTAGGTGGAGACAATAGCCTCCTTTATCCAGTGGGCAATGGAAGCCTTTGAAGCTGCTTCTCCCTTACAAGGTTTCCAAAAAAGAACAAATAAATGATCTGATTTATGAAAAGGCGCCATACATTTAAGATACTGATGGAGCACCCTACGCACATCCTGCGAATCTGAAAAAAGCAGAAGGACCACTGCCTGATTCACATGAAAAACCAACACTACCTTCGGCAAGAAGGACGGAACTGGACGCAACACCATCTTCTCCTTAGAGAACGCAAGAAACAGCTCCCTGCGCGACAATGCCTGCAACTCCAAAATCTGCCATGCGGAACTAATAGCCACCAAGAAAACCATCTTAAGGGTGAGATCTTTCAGCGTCACTGCTCCCAAAGGTTCAAAGAGAGCCAACATCAATACCAAAAGGACCACATTAAGATCCCAAGATGGCATCATGGTCCGCACCAGTGACCGAAACTGTTTCACCATCATCAAAAAACCTGCTACATCCAGATGTGCTAAAAAGGACACCCCTTGCACTTGCCCCCAGTAGCAAGCCAGCACGGCCACTTGGACCCTTAGCAAATTGAGAGCCAAATCTTTTCCAACTCCAGCCTGCAAGAAAGCAAAATTTTCAGGAATTGCTGCTAACAGTACTCGCTGTCCCCAATCTGCACATTAATTCTTGAAGACACGCCACACTTGAATATAAGACAAAAAGGTGGAACACTTCCTGGCCCTCAACAGGATGGCAGTCACCTGTGGTAAATAGCCTCTCTTCCTTAGTTGAGCCCTCTCAAGAGCCAGGCTGTAAGCAAGAATTAATCCACTTGACATATGAATATCGGGCCTTGCAACAGAAGGTCAGTCCGCACCAGGAGTCGCCACGGAACCCCCACCAACAAGCAAACCAGATCCGTGTACCATGGCCCTCAAGGTCAATTCAGCGCCACAAGGACCACTAGTCGCAAATGGGCATCTATCCTCTGCACCAAACCACCTATCAGAGGCCACAAAGGAAATACATAGAGCAGATTGTCCACCAGCCACAGTTGCATCAAGGTGTCAAGACGCTCAAACCTCCTTTCTTGCCGCTGACTGAAAAACTGACATGCTTTTGCACTGATGGCAGACACCATGAGATCCATCACCAGCTTCCCCCACCGGCACTTTATCTGGAGAAACACAGACTCCTCCAGAGACCATTCCTCCAGATGCAACCATTGGCAACTGAGGTAACTGGCCTGCATGCTTTTTTTCCTGCTATGAGGGCCGTGGACAATGCCAGAAGATTCAGCTCTGCCCTGTGAAGAAGTGGCATGATCTCCTCCGCCAGTACCGCACTCCCTGTGCCTCCTTGGCGATTGATGTATGCTACCGTCATTGCATTGTCCAAGAAAATGTGCACCACCTTCTGCTGCATAAGTGGAAGGAAAGCTTAAAGAGCCAGAAACACCACCCGCATCTCCAGGCAATCTATGGACCAGTGGCTCTGTTCCAATGGCTAATGATCCTGTGTCACCTGCAAGAGATAATGGGCTCCCCAACCAGACAGACTGGCATTGGTAGTCACCACCATCCAGTTCAGCAGCTTGCTGGGCATGCCCGCTAACAGCTTGCTGGGATCCAACCACCAGCCCAGGCTGAGTCTCACGTCTCGCGGGCAGATCAGTTTATTTGAAAGCGGATGCACTTGAGGCGACCACTGCGACAACAGGGAGCCCTGCAGGAGTCACATGTGTACACAAGCCCATGGCACATGATCCAAAGTCACCACCATAGAGCCCAAGATCTGGAGATACGACCATGCTGTAGGAGCCTGTTGACTCAAAAACCTCTGGATTTCTTCCTGCACCTTCTGTGCCCGATCTTGCAGTAGATACACTCAACCAGCCCTCATATCAAACTGTGCTCCCAGGTAGGTGAGTTCCTGAGGTGTATCAAATGGCTCTTGGCCAGGCTGATCACCCAACCGAGACTCTGCAAGATCTCCAGTACGTACAGAGTACCTGTGTGGCTCTCCTCCAATAACTTTGCTCTGATCAGCCAGTTGTCCAGCTATAGGTGCACCAACACCCCTTTGTGGCACAGAGTCATGATGACAACCACCATGATCTTTGTAAAGGTCTGCAGAGCTGTCGCCAGACCAAACGCAAGGGCTTGAAACTACAAATGCCCCATCAGTACAGCAAACTGCAGATAATGCTAATGCTCTGCACGAACGAGGACATGAAGATAACCTTGGCCTTTTGGAGGCTTATCAAGAACTCGCCTTTTTTCACTGTGACAATAATGGATCTCATTTCCATTCGAAAATGAGGCACCCGCAATGTCTGGTTGACATACTTAAGGTCGAGGATGAGACAAAAGGACCCTTCCTTTTTGAGAGCCACAAAATAAATGGAGTAGTGACCTAGTCCTAACTGATCTGCAGGCACCAGCACCACGGCTTCCAGACACAGAAGCCTCTCTAAGGTCTTCTTTATGGCCTGCAGCTTGGCAGGAGCTTTGCAAGGTGATAACAGAATAGCATCGGCCAAAGGCCACGTGAATTCCAGAGCATAGCCTTTGCAGATAACCTCCAGCACCCATTGGTCAGAGGTGATGTGAACCCAGGTGGGTTAAAACTGATGGAGTCTCCTGCCAATTGACACCACTCTTGCCTGAGCCCCACTGATCTCATTGGGATTTCTTAGAATTGGCACCTACTTCCGCAAAAGAACCTTTTCTGGTTCCTCTTGTGCCCCGAAAGGACTGCCTCCTGGAGGCGAAACGCCCTCACTGGTAGGGAAAAAAATGAACTGCTCAGAACAGGTGAAAATCCTTTGATTGCCTTGTGGATGAGGTGGCTGGCTTAGGCTTATTCTCTGGCAGCTTGGCTGGCTTGGCCTCTCTCAAGTCCTTGATGAGCTTTTCCAAAGCCTCCGCAAACAGGAACTTACCCCTTAAATGGAAGCCTGCTGAGGCAAGATTTCGAAGAAACATTGGCAGCACGGTTATGCAACCACAGGAGCTGTCGAGCCGCCACCACCACGAATGCCATGCTCTTCACTGAAGCTCTAAGGAGGTCATAGAAAGTGTCTGCCAGATATGCTGCCCTGGACTCCAGCTTAGCCACATCTGGCAGCAGCTGCTGGCCCTGTTTGCCGGCCTCTGGTAAACCTTGAGTCCAGCACAAATAGGTCCTAGCTATATACACACTGCACACCAAGGCCTGAAGAGCCAAGGCATTCACTTCAAAGGCCTGCTTTAGCAATGTCTCAAATTTCTTAACTTAAACATCTTTGAGAGCCGCACCCCCTTCTACGGGGATGGTGGTCTTCTTAGTTACCGCCGATACCAAGGCATTCACCTTAGGCACTTTCAAGAGATCTTTCTCCCCTGCTGGAATTGGACACAAGTTGGCCCTCGCCCGTGCGCCCTGTAAACCTGCCTCAGGCACCTCCCATTTCAGCTCCATCATTTGCTTAAGAGCCCTGTGCACCAGGAAAGCTGTTTCTGAAGGACCTTCCAGTGGAAACTCCAGCTCCTGTGAACCCTGCAGAACATTGAGCACAGCAAGAGAGTGCTCGATGATCACCGACAGTTTCTCCCACCGGAAAACCATGATGATACTGGGGTCCTCTTTGAGGTCCACAGTGAAATCATCCCAAATAAGTCCAAATGGCTTCACCAAGGGGTCCTTGGAGGACCCTGACCTTACCAAAGCCTGCTCCTCCGCTAACGCCTCTGGCGATGGAACCCGATCTATTTCCGATGGCTCCAAAAATGGGATACCTACCAAGCCCTCCTTAGATAGCCAAGCGGAAGCAGACCTGCCCTCCCGTGTCCCCCCAATCAGTAGGCCTGATGGAGGAGTACTACAAACTCTGGAAAAAAAGGAAGGGCCTCCATGCTTGAAAATTGCCCAACATACTGTTCAGACTGCCTGCGGAGAGGAGCAGCAACTGAATCCTGACTCCCCACAGCAGACTGTAATGGCTGGCCCAATGTATGTAAATAGCCAAGGTTCCTGCCAAAACTACAGGAACTGTGGCCTGAGAGGAAGCCTCCAAATCGCTTTGTAAATGTAAGCCAGGCCTCTCCGATGAACTATGTGCCCCACAAAGGTCTTCTCCCACAGCGTGGTCTTCCACCTCGCAGCTGTGGCAGAAGCCCAAAACCAAAAGTCGGCCTTTCTTCAGGCTGTAAGCCGTGCATATTGATTTGGCTGAAGCCGGCATGCTTGAGACTCCAGTGCACCAAAGAAAACTGAGGCCGACCACACAGACAGACCCACGGAATGAGGGAACTCCGCCAAACGCTACAATCACCTTGCCCGCCCAAGACTGAACATATTGGCCTAGTGCTGGCTCTGGAGGCTCCCGCTGCGCCCTCGCTCAGCCTGAGTGGTAGATCACTCCAAGCTCAGCAAATTAAAGGACCAGGTGCACTGCCATGTCAGTGAAGCATACTGGGACTGAAGGGAGAAGGGAACCCGACTAAACGGGCACACCATCCACCACTATTCCCACCAGAGGACCCAGCCGACTAAACGGTCCCAGTCCTCTGAGTAGCAGCTCTCAACCACCAAATCAGCCTCAATTAAGACAAATTCAAAGGAAAACTACACTGTTTCTTCTGTTTCTATTTCTTTCTTTTTTTGTTTTTATAAGTAAAACCCTTCAGTGCAGGGCTGGACTGAGCTCATCCTATCTGCTGGAGACTGAGAGTACTGGTTTAAGGGGTAGAGGTGGGCCCCACGCAGTTTACAAGGTTGGGTACATACATGGGTGTAGGGCATTTCACAAATGTGGATGTTCCCGATTTGCACAGCCTCAGAACAGGGTACTTGGACTTGCTGGCAGAGGTAGTTCAGAAGGCGGGCAACTATGCTATGAGATTTGCACATCCTGGCCTACCATTTCAGACACTCATATGTGTGGCAACAGGCCAGTAATATGCTTGGAATTTGTATTTTACACTCAGGTTCCTTTGGGCAGGAAACAATAACTGTGGTGGTATAAGCGCATTAGGCTCTTTCCCCTGGCAGAGTGATATCCATGAAATTAGACATCTTTTCACCTTATTCGTGGTCAAGAGCAGGTATAAGGATGGATGTCTCACTAACCAGGACCAGACGTGCTTGAGCAATTTTAAAATCACACTGCGAGGTGCATCTCCGTTACTCTGCCCAGGCCATGCCTCCACTATGCTCCCATTCTACATGGACTTTCTCGCACTGAGGACGTCTATATGCCTGGCTTCTAAAATAGCTCCAGGGATGTCTCCATTCTTTGCATGTCCAAGTGCTAGTTTTCAGATGTCCAATTCATGAATAGGGCTTCTAAAATACACTCCTGAAGGTTTTCTCCCATTTTGTGTCTATGGCAAAAAAAGGTTAGTAAACACGGCCCAAAGGGCTAGATTTACTAAAATGTGCTACCATGTTAACACACATTAAAATATGTTATTTACCACCGATCTCATTTTATACAATGGGGCCTATCTATTGACTACTAAGGTGACATTTTATTTACCAGATAACATCCTTTCCTTGAGTCATGCTAGACCAGTCCAGACAAGTGGGTTGTGTTCCTCTACCAGTAGATTGGTAGAGACAAAGAACAAATGAAATGCCCACATTTCAATAACATCACTCCCATGTCTCTATCTGCCTCAGCCACCAGAAGTCTCTTCAGTATTTGTCCCAAAGCATATGGTAGAACATGGCAAGCCTCACGCAACCTCAATTTGGGCAACAATGAGTAATCAAACAGTAGAGAACTATGTACAGGAAAGCATAAACAGAAGGCTGCCTGTAGAAGATGGACTTGTAGAGCCAAATATATAAGCCATAGCAGACCCAAGGGTACCTCAACAGAAGGACAGAGCAAATACAGTTGCAGGGGATGAGCCCTGGACTGGTCTAACAGGACTCAAGGAAAGGACATTATTTGGTAAGTAAACTGTCACCTTCCATATCGTCCTGCTATATCAGTCCAAATAAGTGGAATGTACAAAATCTATGCCTCCACTGGGCAGGAAGAAGACACAGCAGCTTACAAAATCTTAGAGTCAAAAGCCGGGTCCACCTGAACGTGCACATCCAAGTGTTAATGCTTGACAAAATTGGAAAGTGATGCCCAAGTTGCTACCTGAAAAATGTCTGCAGGTAGAATAGGCATGCAAATCCTCCAGAACTGGTCGGTTCCACAACAGATCCACTGAGGTAATGGCCTCCTTAACCCAACACCCCAATGCAGACTTAACCGCTGCATCACCTTGTATGGGCCAGCAAACAGCACAAAAAGATGGTCTGACTTACAAAAAAAATTTGCAACCTCCAAGAACCAGAGAAGCATCCTCTGGACATCTACAGGGATCTTTAGCATTCATCCAACATTGCTCCTTAGAGAAGGAGGGCAGGCAAACCACCTGGTTCACATAAAAGGGAGAAATCATTTCAGGGAAGAAGGAAGGCACAGGCCAAAGGGAAATATCCTCCTCGGAAAAAGAGAGCTATGGATCTTGGCAAGACAGAACCGGCTGCTCAGAATCCTCCATGCAGAATAAATCACAACCAAGAAGAATGTCTTGAGCATCAAATCCTTCAGAGTAGCATGCTTCAACAGGTCAAAGGGTTCTGACATTAGGGCCCCGAGGACCAAAAACAGATCCCAGGAAGGGACTACAGACTGGAGGGGAGGACACAGATGCCAAATCCCCTATAGAAGGTGCAAAACATCCAGGTGAAAGGCTAGAGACTTACCAGCCAATGGATGAAAGAGGCCGAAGCTGCTATCTGAGCCTTCAGAGATCTAAGAGAAAAGACCCTTCTCCAATCCATTCTGCAGTAAAGGCCAATAGAGATGGCACCTTGCCCGCCTCAGGAATCAGCTGCCATGAGCCACACCAGCCCTCAAGGTACCAGACCCGCACTTATGCCAGATTGATAGACCTCCTCCAGGTGCTGAACAGAGTTGGAAACCAGAGTAGCCCATACATGCTAATCGTCTCCTTACAGGAGCCAAGCTGTAAGTGAGAAGGGATCCAGGTCCACCAGGATAAGTGGCCCCCTACACAATAAACCTCAAGATGGAGGCAAACTAAGAGGAGGTGCTAGTAGGAGCCACATCAGATCTCTGAATCACGCTCTCCTTGACCTACCCAGCTTAGCCAGAATAATCCTTCTTGGGTGGCACTTCAAATGCCAAATCACACGCCCCACCAGGGGCCATGGAGGAAACACATACAGCGGGTGTTTACCTGGTCAAGGGTGAGCCAGGGCGCTGACCCTTTTGGACCCTGTCTTCATGTGGCAACTGAAGAAGTGGCACAAGAAGTGGCCTTGGAGTGGGTCACCATCAGATCCCCCTTGGGGCTACCCCAGTGGCACAGAAACTACTAAAACAACTCCTGACTCAATTCATAATCTTTTGGAACCCGAGAGTGCCGGTTGACAAAATCTATTTCCACAATTTCCACCCCAGCAATGTGCAGAGCCAACAAACTAGAAAGTTCTTCATCACCCCGGCAGCCATTTCCAGAGCTATTCTGGCACTCTTCATGCCACCTTGTTGATTGACATAAACCACCACCATGGCATTGTCCGAGAATCCTCAAACTGCCTGGCCCTTGACCTAGGGTTGGAAACGCAGAAGAACCAACCTGATGACTCTTGCCTCAAGGCAATTGATGGAACACCACTTCCCTGTGGTTCCAACTACTCTGGGCTCCCCAGTCAGAGAGACTGGCATCCATTGTCAGAAGGATCCATGAACAATTAGCCAATGGTACACCCTTCCTCAGAAGACTGAGCTGCTGCCACCACCACAGGCTAGCCATCACCATCATTGGGAGCAGGAACCTGAGCTTGAACTCAGGGACCTCTGAGTAAGGACCATTGGAGCAGCCGCATATGAGTACGTGCCCACAGTACCAGTTTGTTTGTTGCTGCCAGCAATCCAAGGAGCTGAAGATCAACCCGACTGGAAGCCTGCTGCGAACAGAACAGCACTAGGCAATCCAACAGTCTTTGACTTTCTATTCTGGCAGGAAGACTCTTCATACTCAAGTATCAAAGCATGCTCCCAGGAACTCCAGGGAATGGGAATGCAACAACTGGCTCTTTTCCCAGTTATCACCAGCGGAGGCTTATCGAAAAGGACAACACTCTGGAAATGACCCGAGATGCTTCTGAAAGAGAACGGGCTCAGATGAGCCAATAGTCCAGATATGGATGCACACAAATCCCTTGGCACCATAGAGCCGCAGCCACCACCACCATGACCCTGAAGAAAGTCCTTGGGGCTGTGAAGAGTCTGAATGGGAAGATGGAGAACTGAAGGGGAGAGCCAAGCACGTAAAAACACACATATTTTGATGACCCCCCCAGATCGGGATATGAAAATACACCTCAACGAATCCAGAGATGCCAAGAACTCCCCTTGGCGCACCACTTGAATCATGGATTGAAAAATTTCCATCCAGAAGCGCATGACACGCAAGTACTCATTGACACACTTGAGGCCCAGAATGGGCCGGAATGTTCCTACGGAGTCAGCACCATGAAACAAATGGAATACATGCCCTTGCCTTAATCGTCCAAGGGGACAGGCACCACTGCCTTCAGGACAGGCAACTTGTCCAAGATGATCTGCACAGCGGCCCTGCTGTTCGCAGACCTACAAGGGGAGAAGACAAAAGTGGCCGGGATTGGCTCTTTGCATTTCAGGACAAATCAGTACTGAATGGGAACTAGCAGCTAGCGATCCTTGCTGACCTGGGCCCATTCCTGAAAGAAGAGTGAAGCCTGCCACCAACCAGAGGAAACAGGGAATGGCCCCCAAACCTTCATTGCACAGCTTGGGAGGGTCCTCATCTAGATGGGACCGAGTCCCTAGGCCCAAGAACTCCATGAAGGGAGTGAGAATGAGCCTGAAGTCCATAAGCAGAGGGGAAGAAAGACTTTCCAGGCCAGTAGCGACGGGAGTCCTGAGACCCCCGGAAGTCTGACCAGTGCACCTGCAAGGAGCGGGTGGAAGACAGAAAAGGGGCCCCTACCCACTTCACAGGCTCCTTAGACCTGTTTTGTGGGAAGCGGAAATATTGTCTTTTCCAGGTCTTTCACCAGCTTCTCCAAATTGGACTCAACAAAAGTGTTCTTTTAAGACAGACGGCAACCAGGTTTAGGAAGATGAGTCTGCTACCCTGTGTCAGAGCCACGCCAATGGCCTGATACCATTGACAGGGTACAATTCCTGACCACTGATGTACATGGCATCAGAAAGGATGGCCATAACTGACTCCAAAAGAGGAGTAGTATCATCTGGCGGTAAAGACTGAATCCACTGAAGCAGGGCTCGGCAGGCCTGCACATATTGCCAACTGAAGAATAGCAGTTGCTACAGTGAACTGGTTCTTCAAGATGAATCCACCGTTTGGTCCAGAGTATCCTTTAAGGCCAATCCGCCTTCCACAGGAATGGTAGTTTGTCTGGTAACCATCGTGACCTGCACATCCACCTTGGAAATACCAAACTACACAATGCACTTCTTCTCTGGGACAGCATACATCATCATCACATATATCCTTAGCCCCTTAGACAGGGAGTCAGGGGAATCCCACTCCCATCAGAACAGGCACTTGAGCACCTCCATGAATGGGAGGACAGTAGTGGATTTCCGCACCCCTTGCAGGAGTGGATACATCTTCAATTCCTACTCTATGCCTGGAGCATCTGCCAAGCTCAAGGTGGATAAGATCCTGGGAATCAATGTTTCCAACTCCTCCTTCTGGAATAGGTGGATAACATCGGCCTCTTCACAGTTCTCTGAAGACGAGAGTACTTCTTCATCCACATCAGACATATGAAGCATGGTCCAAATCTTGGTCAAATGCTAGCTAATCCCCATCTCCATGGGAGCGTCCTTTGCCAGGGATGCTTAGCCATAGGCAATCAAACAGGGCTTCCACTCTCAGCATGCCCCTCATGAGACTGCACTCGGGGGAACCCAGAGGCTGCAGGGTCTGAATTTCCATGCTAGAATGACCAGACCTGTTGTAAAAGGTAAAGAATTCCAGGGAAGACAATCTAGACTCCGGAAGCTCTCTTTGCAGAAATGACCCCCCTACACCAGGGGACAAAATCGGTTCAATCCCCTAGAAGTCAGGAAGCGGCGCACATCACAGTTTCTAGACCCTCCAGCCGGCTGGTAATTCTTACCCACAGTGTGATCTGCTACCTCCAGCCCTAAGGCAGGCAAGGCCGGTCTAACTGCATCCCTTGGCATAGATCGGGGGAACAATTCCTCCAGGGACAACTCAGGAGCTGCCATGCAAGAAGAGCAGAGTCCAGAAGCCAGAAATGAGGCCAAACAGCGTTTCCTGGAAGAAGAAATAGAGCAGTGGTTCTCAACCCTGTCCTCTGGGACCCCCAGGCCAGTCAGGTTTTCAGGATATCCACAATGAGTATGCACAAGATAGATCTGTATGCACTGCTTCCGTTGAATGCAGATCTATCTCATGCATATTCATTGTGGATGCCCTAGGGGTCCCAGAGGATTGGGTTGGGAACCACTGACATAGAGAATTAAGGCAAGTATCACAACAGCGCTCGCTAAGGTCATGGCGGCCTGGAAGGCGCACATTAAGGTTAAATTAGACTTACCTGCTAATTGTTGTTCCTTAAGGAACTCAAGTCCAGTCCCGAACTTCTAGGGTTGTGATCCTCTTCCAGCAGCTTGGAGACTGAGAAACATCATTTTTCTGTGATGTCACCAGTATATAATCACTGGATCCGCTTCCTCACTCCAGTAACCTATTGACAAAGCAAACTCCCCGGAGCAACAATTAAGTAGACATTACCAACCAAAAAGCTATAACCAACTGAACCAGTATGTAACTATTGAACATCCTGAATGTTCTTCATATTCTTCTTAAACAGACCACAAAGGCCTTACCATGCTGAGGTCCTTCCTCCCCCCTTATGAAGGATGCTGACCCCCAACTAAATTCCCTCTAGACCATCCGCCCTTATGCACCAGACCCCTCAGGCAAATACTTCTTACCTGTGATAGCTGTCATGCTTCAGGCCATAGTCCAAAATTACTCGGGCGGGATACGGGACTGGACTTGTTCCTTAAGGAACAACAATTAGCAGGTAAGTCTAATTTAACCTTCCTTATCGTCCCTCAAGTCCAGTCCCGAACTTCTAGGGATGTAACAGAGCAGTACAAAGTCAACGGGAGGGACTTGCCATCCCCGCCTGAAGCACTGCTGAACCGAAACAGGCATCTCTCCTCGCCTGAACATCCAACCGGTAATGGCAGACAAACAAATTCACCGACAACCAGGTCGCCGCTTTACAAATCTCCGCCATCAGTACCAAACCATACTCTGCCCAAGACGCCGCTTGCGCTCTAGTCGAATGAGCCCTAAGCCCATCTGGAACAGGCTTACACCTCAACAGATAAGCCGACCCTATTGCTTCCTTGAGCCATCTCGCTATTGACGCTTTCGACGCCATGTCACCTTTCCTAGCTCCTCCAAACACCACAAACAGCCAATCTGTATTCTGGAAACTTGCCGTCCTGGCCAAATACTTCAATGCCCTACTGACGTCCAACAGCCATAACTTCCCTGCCGAAACCTCAACCACCTCACCATTGAACACCGGCAAAGAAACCACTTGATTCACATGAAAAGCCGAAACTACTTTAGGCAAAAAGGCTGGTACTGGCCGCAATACCACCTTCGAGTCATAAAAGGCCAAAAAGGGTTCCCTACAGGACAAGGCCTGCAATTCAGAGATTCTTCTTGCCAAACAGATCGCCACCAGGAATACCATCTTAAGAGTAAGATCCTTTATAGTTGCTTATGATATCAGCTCAAATGGCTCCTTCAGCAACGCCTCCAGCACTATCTGGAGATCCCACATAGGAACTACCTGCCGACACGGTGGCCTCAACAGCACCACCGCTCTCAAGAAACGCTTTATATCCAGATGGCCTCCCAGCGCCTTTCCTTTCACTTTTCCTCGATAACAGGACAACGCCTCCAACTGCACCCGCAGAGACGCGGCCGCCAATCCTTTCTGAAAACCATCTTGTAAAAATTGCTAACACTTGCGGTACAGAAGACCGTAATGCCACCACCTTCCTGTCTTCACACCAAGCCTCGAATATACACCATACTCGGACATATGCAACCGAGGTAGACCTCCGCCGCGCCTTCAACAAGGTATCTATAACCGCCGCGGAATACCCTTCGCTCTCAGCCTCACCCTTTCAAGAGCCAAACCGTAAGCGAGAACCGATCCACTTGAGGCATAAGCAACGGTCCCTGAGCTAATAGGTCCCTGTGACAAGGTAGGCGGCAAGGCTCCTCCACTACCAGCCTCATCAGATCCGCATACCAAGGCCTTCTCGGCCAGTTCGGTGATATGAACATTACCAGCCCTCTGTGACATTCCACTCGCTGTAACACCCGTCCTATCAACACCCAAGGTGGAAACACGTATAGGAGTTGACGCTCGGGCCAAGGCTGTATCAAGGCATCCAGTCCTTCCGACATCCGTTCTCTTCTTCTGCTGAAGAAACGTTAGACCTTTGCCGACTGGAAGGTGGCCATGAGATCCATCACTGGCATGCCCCACCGCTGCACGAGCATCTCGAACACATCCCGATGAAGGCTCCACTTTCCCGGATCTACTCTCACTCGACTCAAGAAATCCGCCTCTACATTGTCTATCCCTGCTACATGCACCGCCGACAGAGCTACCAGATGCACCTCTGCCCATTCGAGCAGCTCCTCGGCCTCTTCTTCCAGCGCGGCACTGCTGGTACCCCCTTGACGGTTGATATAAGCCACTGCCATCGCATTGTTGGAAAACGCCTGAATGGCCTTGCCTCTGAGATAAGACTGAAACTCCCGTAGTGCAGTCACCGCGCATAGCTCCAATCTGTTGATGGACCACGCTGGAAAAAGGTTGGTCAACTGACCCTGGGTGAAATTCCCCTGATAGTGAGCTCCCCAGCCCAGCAGACTGGCATACGTCGTCAACGGAACCCATACCGGCGTCTAAGGGCATTCCGCTTTCTAGATTTCCTGGCCACAGCCACCACTTGAGGGCCTGTTGTGTCGCCCGTGGACAGGGCAACCTCCGTGACAATGGATCCCTCTGGTGCGACCACTGCCGGAGCAACGCTCTCTGCAACGGCCTCATATGAGCTCTTGCCCATGGAACCAGCTCGAGTGTTGCCGCCATAGTCCCTAGCAACTGCAGATAGTGCCAAGCCATCGGCCTCGGCCTGTTTAGAAATTCTAGTACCAGCTTCCTCAATGCCTGTGCGTGATGTTGAGACAGAAAGATTCTCACCATGCTCGTATCGAATCTCGCCCCCAGATACTCCAGGCACTGTGACAGTACCAACCGGCTCTACTCCTGATTGCCTACCCAACCAAGACTCTGAAGAAACGCCACCACCTTGGCTGTTGCCTCCTTGCTCTCTGCCCTGGACTTTGCCCTTATTAACCAATAGTCCAGATAAGGATCCACCAGCACCCCTTCCTTCCGCAGCGCCACCGCCACAACCACCATTATCTTGGTGAATGTTTGAGGTGCCGTTGCCAGCCCAAACTGGAAACGATCCATCGGCACCGCAAACCTGAGGTATTTCTGATGCTCTGCACGGATCGGAATGTGTAGGTATGCCTCTGATAGATCAAGGGACGTAAGAAACTCGCCCGCTCTTACTGCCACTATGACCGATCTGAGAGTCTCCATCCGAAAGTGAGACACACGTAGACAACGATTTACCCTTTTGATATCCAAAATTGGCCGAAAGGCTCCCTCTTTCTTTGGGACAACAAAGTATATGGAGTACCGACCACAGCCGCATTGGTCTGCTGGGTACAGGAACTATAGCCTCGATATCCAGAAGCCTTTGCACCGTCTGACGCACTGCCACCCCCTTGAAGCGCGCACTGCACAGCGACTGCACGAAAGAATTGATCACCGGCCGGTGAAACTCCAAGGCCTAACCTTCTCGAATGACCTCCAGCACCCACCGATCCGACGTAATCTGGACCCAGGCTGGGTAGAAATCCCATAGCCAATCCCCTATGGGCACCAACCCCCCCCCCCGGGTCCCCCTGACTTCATTGCGACTTTCTAAGATTTCAGGAGGAAGAGGCTGCAAAACCTCTACCCGCTCCCCGAAACCCCCGAAAACCTTGGGTTCTATAGGGAAAACGCCCTCTTTGGCCGAACCTCGGGGGACAAAAATGACAGAACTCTCTCTGCTGTCCCTTGGGCATCGGAGTGGCTCGCCCCTGCTTCTGCTTGTCCTCTGGAAGCCTACCTCCTTTCGAGTCCCCCAAATCTTTCACCAATTTATCCAAATCCTCCCCAAAGGAAAGTTTCTCTCTAAAGGGGAGTTTACTCAGTCTGGCCTTTGAGGCGCCATCCACAGCCCAATTGCGCAGCCACAGATAACGCCGAGTCGCCACCACCGCGGCCATGCTCTTTGCTAACCCCCATATCAGGTCATAATGCACATCGGCCAGATAAGCTGCCCCGGACTCCAACTTGGACACTTCCGCGGTCGCTTCTTCTACAGGCTCCCCTTGAATCCTCTGCGACCACTGCAGACAGGCTCTCGCCACCCATGCTCCACAAATAGAAGCCTGTAAGGACAGCGCATTCACTTCAAACACTTGTTTCAATAAAACCTCCAGCTTCCGGTCCTGAGCATCCTTGAGGGCCGCACCCCCTTCCACCGGAATGGTAGTCTTCTTGGTCACCGCCGAGACCGCCGCATCGACTCGTGGAGCTTTAAACAACTCCTGATCTTGATCTACTAGCGGATAAAGCCGGGCCCTAACTCTGGACCCTTTAAGGGCCACCTCGGGCATGTCCCATTCTTCCTGAATCATCTCTCGTACCACCCTGTGGACTGGAAAGGCTCTTTTAGTCTTTCTAAAGGCCTGTAACAAGGGGTCTTGCAGGGTTGAATCCTCCGCCGGCTCCATTGCCGGCATATTCAGCGCCTTGAGGGTCTCCGAGATGAGCGCTGGCAATTCATCTCTGCAAAAAACGCGCACCACCCTCGCCTGCCCTTCCTGTTCTGTTATTTCACCTTCCTCCAACTCATCCTCCAACTCCAGCTCAGGCTCCCCGCCTTCGGAGTGAAGCCCGTCAGAAACCATGGAAGGCTCTGACTGCTCTTTATCAACCCTGAGCTTCTTTGCCCGACTACCTAACGCCCCAGCATCCAATGGTGTACCGGGCCTCTTGCCTCCCAGGTCCACTGCTGCGGCAGTAGCAGCCACCCTACCCTGGGAGCCACCAAACGCCTGCTGTATAAGAGTCACAAACTCCGGAGAAAAAATTGCTGCTAGGCCCCCCCCGGCAACGCTGGCTGCGAGACTGACCCATCTGGAGAGGAAGAAGTTCCCGCTACCGGCTCCTGAGGGGGCGTATCGGGAGAAACCTGCTCCTGCATCCCTTCAACACTCCTACTGCTCTCACCAGTGTCCTCTAAGACTTTCTCCATTGAAGCTGCCTCTAGAATGCAGCCCTTACACATGCCTGTTTCAGAAACAGTACTCCTTCTAGCCCCGAAAACTAAGCAGTGCAGTCTAGAAGGCATCTCGCCTAAACAGAGGCTTTATACCGTGAAACAGGCTCCTTCCTGCAGCTCCAAACAATGAAAACCTAACAGTCCTGATTTGAAACTGCTCTACCTCAGCGTCTATTTATTTATTTATTTATTTTTAACTAACTGGAAACCTTTAACTAATCTGCCCCACTCCTATCCTGCCAGGCAGAAGCCAAAACGAAGGTTCCCGCCCCGTACCGGAGCCTCTGCAGGACGCCTCAGCAGCTCTGAATTTCCCATGCTCCTCACACGCGGCGCGGCCTCCTCCGCCACGACCAGCTCTTTACTGCCGTCCCGCCAATCAAAGCTCAGCGCCTCGATCTACAAATGAGCTCCCTTACCTGGTGTGCGCACCTCAGCTGGTGTAGGCACCTGATCCTCTGATCTGCCTCACGGCTGCTCCTGCGCCAGCCCAGACACTCCGCGACTAAAACCGCCGGTGCTGCCGTTGCTCTCCCCCTTCTCTGGTCTCCACACACTAGCAGACAAACACTTCTGCTTGTGTCGGAGAGCTGTCGACTCCGGTACCACACCTCTGCAATTGGCACGGGGAACCGTCTCAGTCATCGGTCTGAATCTGATGCTGAGGCCTCACTGCTGCCATCCCCGGGGGGGGGGGGGGGGGGGAAGGCACACTACAGCCGAAAATTTAAAGAGGAAGTAGCTAAACTCAAAAAACAATAAATTCTCTATATCCACTCAATTTAAAGGGACCTAACCCAACTTCTCTATCCTAGCTCTCCTTAATTGTTCCTCATGTGAGCCCCGAACCTCCAGGCTCACTCTCCTCCAGCTGCTTGGAGACTGAGATAACTGGAGTGAGGAGGCGGATCCAGTGGTTATATACCAGTAACATCACAGAAAAATGATGTTTCTCAGTCTCCAAGCTGCTGGAAGAGGATCACAACCCTAGAAGTTTGGGACTGGACTTGAGGGACGATAAGGAACAGCGCTTACGCAGATATGCGCATTATGGGGACTGTGGTAGGAATACATGTTGGAGACATTTTGTTGGAACTTGTGCAACCACCAAGTGCACAATAGTAAAAATGTTACTAATGTGTGCAGGAAATGGCGAGAAACCTCCACACTGTGACAACAGTTGCCAGCGGTCCACTCCAAATTGCACCCCAGATGGACGGAATCAGGAGCTTCCAACAAGGACATGACAAGGTCAAGTTTTGGTACTCACCTCCTGAGAACCCTAGGTAGAACTCCGTGCCGGGCTCAGCTTTACTCCCCTGAAACTGTTTCTCTGCTTTGCAGGTACTGCATTTAAGGTGGCTGGCAGGCAGATTCCTCTGAGAGCCTTCTACAATCTGTGGAAGACAACAGGGGGTGGCAGAGGAGGAGGGAGGGGGCGTTGAGGTTGTTTGAGGCTGCTGAATTCTTCCAGAGCCTTCCAATTTTCTGGCTGCTCAAGAGGCCCTTAACAGGATAAGAGTGTGGAGTTGAACCAATTTTCCCTCCTCCTATGGCTAACAAAATGACTGCAGTCTAGTGGAGTGCTCAAGTGAGAGTGTCACCCTCAATGTGGTCATTCATGAGCATTTAAATCAATATTTTCCTTTTAATTTTCTTGAGAGTGTAGAAAATCCATCTACCATTTGCTGGTAGATGTATGGGAGTGATGTCATTGAAACCTGGGCATTTCATTGGTTCTTTGTCTCCACCAATCTGCTGGTAAGGGAACACATTCCACTTGTCTGGACTGGTCTAGCAGGACGATATGAAATGCCTGTTAATGGCATTAATGTATGCTAATGCAGTGGTGCACTTTGCTAAATGTAGCCCTACGATTATTATTCATATAGCAGCAGTAGTGAGTTTAATACTTACTATACTCCACTGAAAAGCCATAATCTGCACATGGTTTGCTTATTCCATTTGGGTAGATGGCATATAATGAAATTCTGATGCGCCTTCCTGGCTTGATGTATTCTGCAAAATAAATTATATGCATTTAATGCATTCATTAAGGGGCATGTTTACTGAGCCCCATGCTGGTAATGCATGTGTGAGCTGTATTACCAGTGCAGGGCTCATCGCTAACCGCAGGGCAGCATGTATATCCATCCTCCTACAGTTAGTGTAAGAAAGTCATGCGTATCACAGAGAACAAGCCATGGACATAACTAATGCCACCCATTGAGATGGCGTTAGTTGTACCTGCACTACTGGAGTCATGCATGATCAGCATGGGCCACTAATGCCTGTGCTATCTGTGACATGCCGGGAACGCCCATGTTCCATCCAGTTCCCACCCTGATATGCACTACCAAGGCAGGGTTTTATACCACAGCGCCCAAACCATGTGCTAGCTCCATGCTATGATGTTAGTGTGATTTAGTAAACTTGCTCTTATTTGTTGTAATTTTATGCCCTCCTAGACATTGTCATCCCTGCAGTGGCACTTAAGCTCCTTATCTCTCATTCAATCAATCAGATATATTTATATGCCGCCCATCTACTAGCCTCCAACCCCCTCCATTCCTCCCATCCCAGGACCTAAGAACATTTCGCCATGCCACTGATTTTTGCATATTCTGGATGGATAAAAGACCCAAACACATTTCTCCTGTGCTGCAGAATCATGGGCTCAAACTGACTGTTCTTACCTTGTATGTAGGTAGAAGTATGGTTCTTGGAAACCTTTTTCCATGAGAAATTTTGCTGTTGGTTATCACAAGCTACTGAGATCCATTCCACTATAAGCCAAAGAACTGATCTTTCAAATGACTCCCACTTGACAAGGATTCCATCCTGAGCAGCAGGTATAACCCTGAAATTTCTAGGGGATGGTAAACCTGCAGCAGAAATACAATGTTATTTAGTACACTTACTCATAGCTACTAGGAAGTAAGCTATGGAAAGGTAATACTGGCATTATAGCATATTAATGACTGTATTTTAGCCTTACTTTGTCCAGTTTTTTTGTAATCAATTAGGTCAAACTAAACAAAAATCATCTCTTGATTCCTGCTAGCAAAATGTATTTTGACACATTCTAAGTTCCTGCTCAAGTGGAGGACTAGCCTACTGTTTAGGACTACAGCCTGGGAACAAGGGTTTAAATCCTGCTGATGCTGCTCTTGTGATCTTGGATGAATCATTTCACCCTCTCTTACCTCAGGTACAAACTTAAAAGCATGTTTACTAAAGTGCGTTAAACACTCAGCATGGGTTTTGTATGGTAGAAACACTGAAGTGGTAAATAAAACTACACACTAAGAGGCCCATTCCAAGCTGCGTTTAGTGGGGCTGGACCTCTGATCCGGACGTCCAGTCCCGCTAAATGCCAGGGTGCCGATTCAGATGCCACAGCTCCCTGCACATAGAAGCAAGATGTGCAGGGAGCTCTGCTCCTGGGCGAGAGGGCCAGAGGTGGGGCGAGGGAGGGCAGTGAGTGGGAACCTTATCCCAGATATAAAGGGCCAATTCTGGGGTCAGCCCTGTACATCCAGGGTCGGCCATTTGGACATGGGACTTATTCCACCTCTGACGGCAGTGAATCAAGCATCCGGGGCTGGTAAGAGAGGCGAGGGGGGTGCAGGGGGTTCCCAGCAGCCTGATCCTGGCCACGGCAGGCCTGATTGGGGGTCAGACGGCAGGGCCAGGGAAAGGAACATTTTAGGGTCTGCCAGAGATCATGGCTCATGCATGGAGCCACAGTGCTATGCCAACAAGATGCCACAGCACCATGGCTCCATGTAAGAGCCTGGCTGGGTTAGCTGGGTACCTGTCTGGACATCCAGTAGGCCAGAATTGGGGCATGGCCAGCCCATCTAGCCCTTGTGGGATCAGAATCAGGTGCAAATCTAGCCCATCCAGATTCTGACAGGCTGGAGGCGCCCAGACCTGAATTGGCCTCAATGTGTTTAATGCAGGTTTGGGGCAGCAAATGGGCATGGCAGCAGGTGACAGCATTACGTGCAGTCATACAGCTGCTAGGGGTTGCAATGCAAAGTGTGCCTTCGCGCCAATGCTGACTCCTGGCGAACCAGAAGCCTCTGGGTTTTCTTGGCAGTGTGACCAGGAAGTAGATTGACAGGCCTTTCTTCTGAGGCAATGGAGGGTTAAGTGACTTGCCCAAGGCCACAAGGAGTGCTAGTGGGAATCAAGCCCTGTTTTCTTGGTTATCAAGCCAGTGTTCTAACCACTAGGCTACTCCTCCTTCTATATTTGATAGATTGATCCCTAGTGGAAGCACCATGAGCTTACCACTAGAACTCATGGGTGCCATTTTGAACCCCGGAAGCTCCAAGGCAGGAGTGGAGGTGGGCCGCTCCTGCCCTGCTCCATTAGATATCAGGGAACTCCCTGGGTGAGCCCCAGGGGGTTTGGTGTGGGGAAGGGTCTGGATAGAATCAAGCAGGAGGGGGCAGATGCTCTGGGGAGGGGGGGGACTTCGTGGGTGGAGGCTTCTGGTATGGGGGCTGCAGAGGTGGAGGGGGGGCTTTATGGTATCTGGAATTGTCAGGTGGGGGGCTTCTCATGGTGGGGCTGCACTTCAAGGACCTTGCCTGTTGAGAGGCATAATTGAATCGGGGGAGGTTGCTTTTTGATCAGATAAAATGCTGAATCGGCTGGGGAGCGGGGATCAGAAAGAAAGATAGGAACGGGGGGGGGGGAGGGGGGTTTGTCCACCACAGTCGCAGATTTCTTCCATATTTATATCTTAAAAGCTGATGCCATGTTACATGCCTTGGCAGGTAATGTGGGTATATCATATTACATACCTAGGCAGGTAATACTGGGTACACTACTTTACCTGCCAAGACATGTAACATGGGCCCATGTGGTAAATGCAGGACAGATGTTGGGCATGTCTTTGAATTTATTGTGGAGTCTCTTCACTCACCGTTCATTAGGTTTTGCACATAATATGCAGTAAGTGCAAACCCTTACCACACTTTAGTAAACAGGTCTCTTAGATTATGACAGCAAGTCACAAACAAATCAAAGGCAATACTGCATAAATCAATAACCCAAACAGACATAAACAAAGACATTTGTGTGTGGTACCAATGTTAAAAACTATAAATAAATAAGTACATCCCTGTACAATTATATTTTATTCATACAAAAAAATGATAGAAACAAGAACACAATATTACATATACAGTAAAATTACAAACAACAATAACCAATAATAAATCTTAAAGTAAATGATCCAATAACATATCTTAAAACAAATGACCCAACATAGTCATGTTCCATCAGTAGGACTGCATCAAGGGCCATACATGTACATAAATGTGGAGGGGGATTTTAGAAAGGACATCCAAGTTCAGTCTGGGACGTCTAAGCCAGAATGTCTGAAACAAAGCAGGCACATACAGGTGCAGTCATGATTTCACAAACGTAGGCATGCCCGATATAGATTCTGTAGGGGCGTCTACATAGACATCCCCAGAATAGTATTTCAGAACCTGGATACCTAGGAATAGCCTAAGAGTAGTGGGCTAGAACCAGGGAAGCCAAGGTTCAAATCTCACTGCTGCTATCACTGAAATTCTGCTGAGTACAGGCGATGATGGAGGGTTTTCTCCTCTAAATCCCCTGGATGTTTTTCAGCCAAAATGAGCACTTTTCAGGTGCCTGGAGCAGGTCTAAAATTAGACACAATGGGGGACATCCAGGGTCTTGGGAACGCCCCAGCTACACTTCCACCATGCCCCCATTCAAACTTGGATGTCGTCATGTTGGGGACGTCCACAGACCCAGCTCCTAAAATGGCTCTGGAGATGCCTCTGTGCTCTGGACGTTTCTATGCCCATTTTCAGATATCCAAAGGGCTTCTAAAATGACCCCCATAGCATCCAGATTCATTAGCAGATGGCAGTACAACACGGAGGTAGATCAAATCCCTAATTCAAAGCCAAGAAGGCTGACTCTATGCTTAGCCCAAAAGGATCAAGATTTATTATTGGTAATTTTTAATTGTCATTTTACATGTGTTCTTGTTTCTATAATTTTTGTATGAATAAAGTTTAATTGGGCAGGTATCCATTTATTTATTTATGGTTATTAATGTGGGCACCACACACAGAGACTGTAGCTCTTAGATTATCCGCCTGCTGGGGATCAGGAAATATTTACTGAACCTGGAGGCAAGTTGCCTTGTGCTATTACTAAAACCGCAGGAGCTAAATGAAATATCAAATTGATTGAGGTTGGTAGAGACAATCATAGCTAGGGCGAGACGTACCAGAGTTTTTTCCACTTTGTGTCTGTGGGAAAATGCTTAATATACATGTCCTCTCTCCCCCACCACACACATCCTTCTCAACAATGAACTTGAAGTCTTCAGTTCAGACTCTAATCCTCTCTAGGGCTGGTTTTTTTACACATGGGTAAAGACAGGCGTGGCAAAGGCTAGCCTATCTTTCCCCAAGGAGCTAACTGGGCAGTGGCTCAAAATCGCCGCTTCCCAGTTAGCTTTGGGCTCTGCAGACCCCCAGATATTCAATGCTGATGGACAGATATGGCCCCTTCAATGAATATCTAGGGTTAGTATTCAACTGCGATGGCTATGCACTTTACAAGCACTAGCCACCACCGCTGAATATGAGAGCCAATAATTTCTGAAAGTATGTTATGCAAACAGGGAGGTGCATTCATTAGTGCACCTTAAAAAAAATTTAGGGGCCCTTTCACTAAAGTGCGCAAAGAAGGGCTGGCCTAAAGGTTTCTGCCACACCAAGGCAGTCCCAGTGCCATCCCCTTCTCTCCCTATGATGCTGCTCCCCTAGGGCGACCCATGTCTTACCTTCCTGCCCCCGGCATCCATTGTCTCACATGGGGGGTGGCACCACGACCCCTTTCTCATTCTTCAAGCAGTGGCAGGCGGGCCTTGAAGCATAGTCACACATGTGCACTCATGGCCTGCTATACCTGCTCCCTCTGACAGGAGGTTGCATCGGAGGGGGCAGGAGCTGCAGGCCATGAGTGTATGCATGCGCCACTGCTTTGAAGAATGGGGAAGGCGGGCGGGGAAGGCAGAAGCTTTCCTTGGAAGCTAGGGAGTGTTTCATGCGGGGCTCCGTTGGTGACATCATCCATGCACGAGGACTTATTTCCTGCTTGTTCATGGAGAACTGATTGCTGCTGCAGGGAACAGGAAAGGAATGAAGAATGGGTGGCTTATGAGTGTGGACAAGGCTTGAAGTTAGTGCAGAGCCAAGTTACCGTGTGCTGCTGCCACTGCACTTACCACCTCCTCTTATTGCACTTATGCACATACCACGCCTGCTATGAGAAAAAACGGCTGATCTCCTCTTAGCAGTATCCCAGTTCTCCCCAACCCCTCCTATCACTGCAAGCATCACCCCCTCTCCAAAGACACAATCAAACCCCTACCATCTCACAGACCCTTCCTTCCCCGGGCATTTGCTAGAGGTTTCCCTGATGCGTTAGTGGCAAGGTAGGAGCAATCCCCAGGTGCTCCAGCCCTGTTGCCAACCCATATTCTAAATGGCAGCTCTGACCCCTAGCAGTAGTCTTGTGATACTACCGCTAATGTTCAACTGCTAAATAACCAATATGTGTAGAGCACCCAACCTTATTCAGTGACCTCACAAACCTTTTTCTTTTTGTCGGAGCTAGCCGTAGGAAGGTCGGAAGAGAAACCGACCCACACCAAGCGAGTAGCTACTTTTATTATTATAGGTTCTTCACCAAAATAAAGTTAAAGTTCATTTAACCATAAAATAGTCAAAAGACTTATCTCAGTCCAGAAATGCCAGTTATGATAGGTACACGACGCGCACGTTTCGGGCACTCTAGCCCTGTTTCAAGTGTAATAACTAGGATTCCTTAATCTTCAAATACCATCCTCTGAACGCCGTCAATGCAGCTAAACTTGTGGATCCAATTTTAGGGGCAAAAGCATCCATACAAATTGCTCTGGCACTCCTTTTCATTTGTTCAGGTTAGAACATAAGAACATAAGAAAAGCCATACTGAGTCAGACAAGGTCCATCAAGCCCAGTATCCTGTTTCCAACAGTGGCCAATCTAGTTCATAAATACCTGGCAGGTTCCCGAAAAGGTACAGTACATAGGTTTCACAATGCTTGTCCTGCGATAAGCAGTGGATATCCCGGATCCTCTTTAATAATAGTTTATGGAACTTTCCTCCAGGAACTTGTCCAAACCTTTTTTAAATCCAGCTACACTGACAGCTTTTACTACACCCTCCGGTAACGAATCCCAGAGTTTGATCATGCATTGAGTAAAAATATATTTTCTCTTATTACTCTTAAAGGGGTTACATCGTAGCTTCATTGCGTATCCCTTAGTCTTTCTATTTTTTGATGGCATAAAACCACCAATGTACGTTAACCAGTTCCACTCCATTCATTAATTTATAGACCTCTATCATATCTCCCCTCAGCCGTTTCTTTTCCAAGTTGAAGAGCCCTAATCTATTAAGCTTTTCCTCATAGGGGTATCCTTCCATCCCCTTTACCATGGAGCGATACAGGGGCATTATAAAACCCTTTGTTTATTCTCCATTCCTTTTCTTACGATTCCTAGCATTCTATTTGCTGCCTTCGCCACCGCTGCACACTGGGCGGAGGGTTTCAATATATTATCCATGATGACACCTAAATCTTTTTCCTGGGGGGGGGGGGGGGGTGATGCCTAATGTGTCATCGTTATTCCTATTTCCAGGTCATTTATGAATATACTAAAAAGCAACCAGCCCAGCACAGATTCTTGGGGTACTCCAATATTCCCATTTCGCCCTACTCTCTGCTTTCTATCTTTTAACCAGTTTCTGATCCACAGTAGTACGCTGCCTCCTATTCCATGACTTTTTAATTTTGCCAAGAGTCTCTCATGAGGAACCTTGTCAATGACATTCTGAAAATCCAGATACACTATATCAGGGGTCTCAAACTCAAATTGCTTTGAGGGCCAAATGAGGACTTGTAAAGAAACCCGCGGGCCGCATAAGACGCAGGGCCTCATTTGCATAATGTTACCATACACTAACTTTTAGTAAACATGCCTCTTAATGAGTGTATGGATAAAGAAAGACTAAAAGATTTCTACATTACTATAATCCAGTGCCAACCGCCAGGCACATTAGGAACTACTACAAACACTGCCCATTTAGAAACCAGAGCAAACCCGCTGTATCGTAACACCACTACCAGGACTCACAAAGCATCATACTCAACCTAGCAAAAGCCAACAGTGCAAATATTAAACCAATACATTTCAGAGAACAACAATACATGACCTACTGGAGAAAGAGAACAAGTGGCAATGTCAAATAGGAATTACATAAACAGAATACCTCAGCTCAGTTACACATGCAGAACATAGACCATCACCAAACAAGGAATCACAATTTAGAAATAGGAAGACAATAATTAAACTGGGAACCCCAAAAGCCAAACCTGGAATGTACAACACTGTAGAAATAAAACTATAAATTAATTTCCTTTTGTACTAAACAAAGCGCAGACGTTAATGATGCACATTTCCCAGAGCTGACATATTCCAGTTAATAAATTCAAAATAGATATTTTTCTACCTTTTGTGCATTTTTTTCAGTTGCAATTGTTCCAGCCACTTTCTTCGTGTCCATTTCCAGTCCTAGCCCCCCCATAGCCCATTACCAGTCCTAACCCCCCCATTAGCCCACTTCCAGTCTTATCCCCCCATCACCCCATTTTCAGTCTTACCCCCCTCATAGGCCATTACCAGTCCTAACCCCCCCCCATCCCCCATGGGCCCAGGTAGATTTTAAAAACCCAAACCTGCTGCTTCTGGTGTCGCCGCCGCAGTATCAAGTGTCCTGCTGGCCCCCCCCCCCCCCCCCCGCCCGGCAGAGTCCTCCCTGCAGCAGAGCCGCGAGAGAGAAACTCTCTCTTCACGGCTCTGAAAGACGCCGCTTTTGGAGATGATGCTGCAGGGAGGACTGGGGGGGGGGGGGCGCCGCGGGACACTTGATTCTGCCACTGCCACGGCAACAGCAGAAGCGGCAGCAGCAGCAGCAAGTTTGGGTTTTTTAAAATCTACCAGCCAGCTGCTTAACACCCCGGGCCAAATGCGTCGCGGGCCGCACAAGATTCTCTCGCGGGCCGCATATTTGAGACCCCAGCACTATAGCAACCAGCTCACCTTTGTTCACCTGTTTTTTTGCGCCTTCGAAAAAATATGAGAATAATAAGATAAGACTTTCCTTGGCTAAGTCCATGTTGGCTTTCTCCCATTAAAGCATGACTATCTAGATGTTCAGTAATTTTATTCTTTATAAGGTTTCTACCATTTTGCCCGGTACTGACATCAGGATCACTGGTCTATAGTTTCCCAGATCACCCTTGGAACCCTTTTTAAAAATTGGCGTTACATTGATCATTCTCCATTCTTCAGGTACTACAGATGATTTAATGATAGAATAGGGTAAGTATTGTTGCTTTTCGTGATTTAACCCAATATATGCAAAAGGTGTTGCTCTTTTCAAAAACTCTGCTTTTTCATTTATGTTTGCTATGGTCTTACGAAACTGAAACACCTATGATGTTATTTTACTACAAGACACTATATGCAATATTTATAAAACCAGTTAGGTTGATTTACATTTAAGATAAACTTTCATGTTTATTTGTACTTACCAATGCTCTTACCATTGTCAAGATGCACAGGGAATTTAGCTGGTATGGAAATTCCTTGTGAGTTATGTGCAAGTACAGTGATCGTGAGTACCATCTGGGATACCACAATTTTGCATTGCAATTCAGATGGCTTACAGAATTTGCTGGTAGTCTTATGTCTCTGGTCTTCATAGACTATTTCATATTTTAAAATTTTTCCCCTGGCAGCTTCTGGAGGGAGAGGCTGAAACATAATAATTGTATATACATATATGTCTATTTCTATTCTTGCTTCCCCTTTTAGAGATCAATAATGAAGCAGAAGGTTCATTTCTATAATAAACATAATCTGTAGGCAAGTCAAGGAAGGAGGGAGGTTAGTTATATGTGTAACATCCAGATTTAGTGATTAGTAGTAGTATTTCAATATATTATAGTAAATATTATATAACACCAATACATCTTCTATTGGTAAAATATAAGCCAAGCTGTCACAGCACTAGCAGAATAATCACCTTTGTTACACATTGACAGACCCTCAAAGACAGAATAAGTGACCAAGAAACAGAAACATACAGACAAAAACTGGAAACCCCAAGAAGTTAAACTCAGCATGCAATACAACATTAAAGAGAAACAGAAATGCTTTTTTAAGGGAGATTTGTACTGTACTGTCTGAAACATAAATTTCAGAGATGTACATTCACAAAGCCGACACTTTCCAATCACTAAGGGGGTCATTTTAGAAGCCTTATTCATGCTTTGGATGTCCAAAAATGGGCTCTGAGACATCCAAAGCACAGAGATGTCTCCAGAGGTATTTTATAAACCAGCTCTGGAGGACATCCCAACATGAAGAGGTCTGAATCTGAACAAGGGTGTGGAGGATGCATGGTTAGGGAATTCCCAGGAACCTGGAGGGAAGGTTAGAGCATTCCTAGGGACTAGGACGTTCTCTCCCAGTCACAGAAATGTCATGGATGTCCAGAGTCATGCCTAACCCTAGACCTGCTCCGAGGCACAAATAGCAACAAAGCACAAACAGCAATAAAAAAAAAGCATCTGAAAAGTGCTTGTTTTAGCTGAAAAACATCCAAAGGATGTAGAGAAGAAACCTTACTCATCCCCAGTACTCATCAGATTGTCAAGGATAGCAGTAGCAGGATGTGAACTTTGCCCTGTTCTAGTCAAACCTCTCTGGCCATTAGGTTATCTTAGATATCCAGGTTCTGTAATACTGTTCTGGGGCTATCTAGGTAGATGCAGATGTCCATAGTGGAGATGTCCAAGTTTGTGAAACCACATCCACCCCTGGATCTGTCTGCATTTTTTTCAGACGTTTTGACTTGGACGTCCCAGATTGTTCTTGGACAGATCTTCTAAAACTCCCTTCCAAACTAACACTAAAATGCTTTATTTACTACTTTTCTTGGTCGGGCATTTTGGGCCCTAAAATAACATGCACCTCTCCCATAAGAGCGATAACAGAAGTTTGGCAGCACCAACATAATACTTTCTTTACATACACACAGCCTCAACATTAACATCTTTCCCTACATTCAGAATCATATTCTACATACCCTGGGGCTTAGGAGTGAGGTTCATTACTGTCATGGTATGCACAAAGCTAACCCATTTGGACAAATTACCCCCTGGAACAACAACAACAAGGGATCAGTTGCCCAAACATAACACTCTGCCCCCTTCTCTTCCCAGCACTAGCACTAACACCTCACTTTGCCTGGCCCTGTCCACAGTACCCAGTACCCTCTTCCTTCCCCCTTCCCTGCCTAGACATGCAGTTGTATTCCCTTTGATATCTTTCCACCACATCTGCCATGTTCTGCTGAAATCTGCAGTCAAAAGTCTGCACCTTCTCTCCTCCGCCTGTTACTGCAGGTCACTCTTCTCTTCCTCTCACTCCACAGATCTTCTCTCCAGCTTTCTCCCCAGTTCTCACTTCAGCCCTCACTCAAACTCCAGTATTCCATTCTAATTCCTCCTCGGTCATTGCTCTCTTTCCCCAATCCTTTCTTCTCTCCTATTCAATCTTCAATACTCCCAGCATCCCCAGTCCCCAACCTCTAATTCCCCCTCCCCCCTCAATTCCCTGTTTTCTCCTTTTCCCCAGTCCTCTTGCTACCTCCCTAGTCTAATGAGCTCTAATGTCTCCCTCTCTCTCTTCCTGCTCAATCTCCAATCCCGCTTTCTCAGGCCCTTGGAAGAGCATATGGGGGGGACAGACTAGGAGGATCTAAGACATGGGGAGGACTGAGGATCATGATGGCAGGGAGCGGGAGAGAAACACTAGAGACTAATGATCTAGTCTGTCTTTTCCACCCATAACCTGCTGCTTTCTCTGGCCAAAAAAAGATCAGCAGGCTAGAACATAAGCCTCTTTGTAGTTTTCTAAATATCTTCCTCTGAGTTACTGTGGTGTTCCTGTTCTTCTCTAAGCTGCACTCTGTTGCCTTTTTGCGCTGGAAAGTGGAACTCCATTACAAGCATTTGCTCCTAGTCCCTGGCTTGGGCAGGCACTTATCTGCTTGCTTGTGGATCCTGTCTGTCTATATATATATATTTTTATTTTTTATTTTTTTTATTTTAGCATTGTTAGTGTGCTTTTTACCTTATCTGTATTTTTTGTAATATTGTTCAGCTCCCTCCTATTTTCAGTCTCTTGCTCCACCTCTGCCTTATTATCCCTCCCTTCCACCCCACAGCCCAACCACCCCCTTGGCTAATAGTCTCATAGCTGTCCTGTGCTCATTACCGCTATTACTCACAGGTGTGCTCTAACACCTGAGATCTTTCTCCTGCCTATCCTTCATGTATTTCTTCTGACTTCTGCTCTCCCCCCCCCCCCCCATCTCTTTCTTATAGCTCCACATCACTTTCTCTTCCTATTGTTGGCACTCTCTAATCTTCTCTCCTCATACCAACAACTTCAAGCCCTCCTCCCCATTCTTATCCCCTCTTTACCATCCTCACTTCTCCCACCATCTTTTCATCTACCCTATCATCAGCTCTTGAACTTCACCATTTTCTTCCTCTCATTCCGCCATCTCCTCTCTCTCTCTGAAAGAACCCCACTCTCGCTACTGCTGTGCTGTCTCCTCTCTGCCCCACACTCTTCTGCTCCTTCTCCTTCTGTCATTTGGAGATATCAATCCCAACCCTGGCCCCCATTGACTTTTGTCACACTCCCAGGACAGATCCTCACGCAACTACTCAGATCTTATTCATATCCCTCTCCTTTCCTCCTCCTCTCTCCCTTTCTCATGTGCCTTGTGGAATGCACATATCAAATAAACTTGCCTTTATTCATGATCTCTTTATCTCTAATGCGCTCCATCTCCTTGCTCTAACTGACACCTGGTGCCTCTCAGAGGACTCAGCTTCAGTCGCTGCCCTCTGTCATAGCGGCCACCAATTCTCCCACATGCCTTGTCCCACTGGCTGATGTGGTGGTGTTGGGTGTCGACTCTCTCATTTCTGCCAATTTCAACCCCTCCTTCTGCCTCAGTCTCACTTCTTTCCCTCCTTTGAAGTCCACGCCATCCGTCTTTTTACTCCACTACCTCTCGGGATAGCTGATATTTGTCGATCCCCTGACAAGTCCATCTCTACCTTTCTCATTGACTTTGACTCATGGCTTTCCCTCTTTCTGGATTCATCTTCACCCTCCCTCATTCTCGGGGATTTTAACATTCATGTTGATAATCCCTCTGACCCTTATGCTTTAAATCTCCTTTCCCTTACATCTTCATTCAACCTCCAGCTTTGCTCTACTGTCCCCACCCACAAGCACAGCCACTGCCTCAACCTTGTCTTCTTCTCTAATTGCTTATCCTCAAACGTCTGTACCTCAGTTCTTCGCTATCTGACCATCACCTACTAAGCTTCACTTTGCATCATCCGCACCTCAATCTCGCCCATTCTCCTCCAACCTCCTTAGAAATCTTCATGCTATCGACCCATCAGCTCTCTCCACTACTGTCTCATCACCTCTTTCCTCTACTATATCATCTGAGTCTGTTGATGAGGTCGTAGCTTCCTATAACACTGCACTTTCCTCTGCTCTGGATGCTCTTGCTCCGCTCATACCACATCCTGTGAGGAGTATTGTACCTCAGCTCTGGCTGTCTTTGACTACCCATTATCTATATTCCTGTGCACTCAGTTGAGCATATTTAGCTCAAATCTCGCACCCTTGCGGACTTTCTAAACTTCAAATTCATGCTTGCCTCTTTCCAGTAAGCCATAGCATTTACCAAACAAGATTATTATGTCCACATGACTAACTCTTTTGCCTCTGACCCTCATTGTCTTTTTACAACTCTCAACTCTCTCCTCAAAGTGCATCCACCTCCACCCCTCCGTTCCTTTCTGCCAAAACTTTGACGATTATTTCCATGACAAAGTTCACAAGATTACAATCCAATTCCCCATGAGGTCAGCTCCATCCCCTCTTCCCCCTCTTCACTCCCAGCTCTTCCTCTCAACCTCTGCCACCCTTTCTTCCTTTTCTAAGATAACTGAGGAGGAAACCACACTTCTTTCTTCCTCCAAAGTCACTACCTGCTCCTCTGATCCTATTCCCACCCATCTCCTCCACTGATATCCCTTCCATCTCTTATATTCTCAACCAATCACTCTCCACTGCAACTGTTCCTGCAGCCTTAAAGCATGCTGTGGTCATACCTCTCCTCAAGAAACCCTCACTAGACCCTACCTGTCCTTCTAATTATCAACCCATCTCCCTCCTTCCCTTCATTTCTTAACTTCTTGAACATCAGGTTCACCACCATTGCATTGACTTTCTCTCCTCTTAAGCCCTTCTGGATCCATTGCAATCGGGCTTTTGTCCTTTACATTCTACTGAAACAGCTCTTACCAAAGTCTCCAGTGACCTGTTCCTGGCAAAATCCAAGGGCCTTTATTCAATCTTCATCCTTCTTGACCTTTCTACTGCTTTTGACACTGTTGACCACAACCTTCTTCTCAATACCTTGTCCTAGCTTGTTTTTAGAGGCTCTGTGTTATCCTTGTTCTCTTCTTATCTCTCCCATTGCACTTTCAGTGTTGCTTCTTGTAGATCCTCCTCTATTGCTATCCCACTCTCAGTTGGTGTACCCCAAGGGTCTGTCTTGGCCTACTCCTTTTCTCTCTCTATACCCAGTCCCTTGGTGCACACATCTCCTTCCATTGTTTTCAGTACTATCTTTATGCTGATGACTCCTTTAGGAAACAACTGAAAATGCAACTGTTCAGGGACCACTTCAGCAACAACTCTGGCGACACACCATAAACACCGGATTAGTTTGTAAGCAGTGTAAAATACAGCTGTGATATGAATCAGAACTGTAAATAAGTTACAGCTGGTTGATTGATTGTGTTTCCTCTCAACCATCCCCGCTTCCCATTCATACTTGTATCTTTTGGCTTGTCGATGTATCACTTGTTGTTTAATGGAAACCACTTTGACCTGGTGAAGAGCAGTATATAAGCATAGCTAAATTAATAAATAAAATGACTCTCAGATCTACCTCCCTACACCTGAAATCGCTCTGGCAATGCAGGCCCAGATCTTTGCCTGCCTATCTAACGTTGCTGCCTGGATGTCTCAGTGCCATTTGAAAATGAACATGGCAAGAACCATGCTTCTTATTTTTCTCCCTAAACCCACCTTCCCCCTTCCTCCTTTCTCAATTGATCAAGGGTCTTTCATGAGGAACCTTGTCAACCGGCTCATCTTGGTCTACCTGTTCATTCACACCTTCAAAAAACCCAACAGATTAGTAAGAATGTTATCTCTATGGATAAGGCTCTACTCCTTCCTGTTTCCTCAGCTCACAACATGGGGTTTGACTCCTCCCTCTCCTTCTCCACACACATCCAACTGATAGCTAAAACCTGCCATTTCTTTCTTTATAACATCACCAAAATTTGCTCCTTCCTTTCGGAACATACTACTAAGACACATATTCATGCTTTAGTCATATCCCGTCTAGACTATTGCAACATCCTCCTTGCTGGTCCCTCTGAATCATCTCTCTCCCCTTCAATCTGTTCAAAATTCAGCTGCACGGCTAAACTGCCAGCCTCAATATGCTTATATAACTGCTCTTCTCATGTTGTTTCACTGGCTTCCTATCCATTTCAAACTTCTCCTACTGACCTATAAGTGCACTCATTCTGCTGCTCCTCACTACTTTTCCTCTCTTATCTCCCCCTACACTCCTCCTCAGGAACTCCACTCTTCTGGCAAATCGCTTCTATCTGTGCCCTTCTCTTCTACTGCCAACTCCAGACTGTGATCCTTCCACCTTGCTGCTCTTTATGCCTGGAACAAACTGCCTGAATCTGTATGTCAGGCTTCATCTCTGGCCCTTTTCAAATCCAGGCTGAAAACTCACCTCACCTCTTCGAGACCGCTTTTGGATCCTGATCCATTTAGTCTCCTATATGATTCTTTACCATTCGCCTAGATGTATTCTTGTTCTCAGCTGTTGTCTATCTTGACTAGACTGTAAGCTCAGATAAGCAGGGACCGTCTTATACATGTGACGGGACAGTACGCCTTGTAGCACTATACAAATGATCACTAACAGTAGTAGTAGAATTTTCATTTGTAAACTGATTTGCTGCTCCTTAAAGGTGGTATATTACAAAATTAAATAAAGATATAGATAAATATTTGAGCCAGAATCTAAACATAAGAACATAAGATTTGCCATAATGGATCAGAGCAAAGATCCATTCAGCCCTGTAGCTTTGTTCCAACAGTGGCGATCCAGATCACAGCACCTGGCAGGATCCCAAAAGCAGTGGTCTACTAAGGGCAGGACAGTGGGTGTGGCCCACCCTGCATGCCAGCTAAGAAGGGGGGTGCACCCCCACAAGGCCCACAGAGGCAGCACAGCAAACTTTAATTAAGCCGGTTTGTCGCAGTACCTTGTGCTACAGAGGCCAGTCGCTCTTCTCTCATAGGTTTGCGCGCTGCCTCCGTGGATAAGGCCAGGGTTGGAGGGGTGCATCATGGTACACAGTGCCACGCTGCACAGGGGGTGCTGGTAGTGTAGCCTGTCCCAGGTGACAGGGGGTCTAGGAACACCACTGCCAAAAGGAAGACCAATTCCATGCTGATAAGCAGTGGATTTCTCCCATTCAAATTTAATAATTTTTGATGGCCTCTTCTTCCAGGAACTCATCCACACCTTTTTTAGAAACATGACAGCAGATAAAGACTATGGACTCTACATACAAAAGGCATTTACATGGTTTACAACAGTTAGTGCCATTGAATATCCCCAATCTTCTCCCCTATATGCCCCAATGCTAACCGCTTAGCATCGGGGTGTGTCATGGCTGTTCCGGGGAGGAGCAGAGGTGGCAACAGTCGCTTATGGGCAATGGCAATATTTCATGCTGCCTGATTAGCGACCTGTGGCTAAACAATAGGCTCTGCAAAAGCTTGTCTATCTTTTAGCTGAAAGAGTTAACTGGGCAGCATGCAATAATACTGTGGCTGGGAAGCTCTGCGGCAAACCCGGATATTCAATGCCAGAGTCGCATATGACCCCGGCATTGAATATCCGGGGTTAAGGGCTGGCGCAGATGGCTATGCACCGTAGCAGTGCATAACCGATCTAGATGAATATCAGGCCCCTTATGCCTATCTAGTCTACCCTTCCATATCAGCTACTAAGCTCTACATTCTCTTTTTTCCTTTAGAGATCTTCAGAGTTTGTCGTATGCTTTCCATAAAGAAATACGAGTATGTCTGCCAGGACTACAAAAGGGGACTGCTACTTCTGGAGAGAGATCTGCAATTGTAAGTATTTACTTCTGGGAATTTTTCTAAATCTTGGGGAAAAAGGAATTCTTTAGATTAAAGCTGATTAATCTGTGAACCCAGTGTATTTGTTAAATCAGTCAGGGCCTAGTAGCAGCAAAGAGCTTTCAGTTTAAATTTAAAACACAGAAGAGAGCTTTCTGGTTTACCTTAGAAGCACAGGACAAGGTACTGTGTAGCAGCCAGTTTTTAATAAGTCTTCTTTCCCTCCCTCCCTCCCCGTCACCCAGCCACCCCTGGAATAATCGTAGCTTTATAGGTGCTTATACCTCTTAAACTTAGGAAAGGAGGTGCCATATTCACTCTCAGGTGCAGCTGTTTATCCTCATCAGGCATACATTAAGGACCTGAGATTAATTAAACTTCAGGTGAACAAAGTACATTAAACGTATTAGATATATTTTTATTAGTATAAGTATCCCCAGCAACCCTTAGTAAGTAAAGAACTTAAATATCTAAACACAACCTTAAAACTAAGATGCAGACAGCAGTTCAGCAGCGAAATGGGGGCTTTCCAGTCTTTTGCATTGAGTGTCACATGCAATATTTTCTGTGATTAGTCTTAAATGTACTACTTTGTAGCTTCATCACATGTTCATTCGTCTTTGTATTTCTTGAAAGAATAAACAGCCGATTCAAGTTCACCCATTCCACTCCACTCACTATTTTATAGACCTCTATATATCTCCTCAGCTGTCTCTTCAAGTTGAAGAGCCCTAAACATTTAAACCTTTCCTCATAGTGGTATCTTTCCATCCCATTTATCATTTTGGTCACCCTTCTCTGTACTTTTTCTAATTTCACTATATCTTTTTTTAGATGCAGCAAACAAAAGCGTATGCAATATTCAAAGTGTGGGTGCACCATGAAGCAACAGAGCCGCATTATGATATACTTTGTTTTATTTGCTATCGGGGTCATCTTGAACACTGTTTAGTGAGTCTGGATGTCTGATCCGTATGTCCAGACCCACTAAATGTCCAGGCAGCCTGCTGGGGACAGAGCTCCCCATACAGACTATTTGGGAGGGAGGGGGCAGGACAAAGGTGGACCGAGGGCGGATGGAAAGCGAACCCGGACATATAGGGCCGATTCCGAGGTCGGCCCTGTATGTCTGGGGTCAGACAGGGAGACGAGGGACTTATTCCACTTCAGAGGTGGAATAAGTCCCCCTGGACGGAGCCAAATGATGCAGCCAGGCCTGATAAGGAGGACGAGGCGGTGCAAGGGGTTCCCTGCAGCCCGACCCTAGCCATGGTAGGCCAGATTACAGGTCGGGCTGCGGGGAAAGAAGGGTCATCTGCAGCTGGGGATCGTGGCTCCTGAATGGAGCCACGGTGCCATGGCAACAGGACGCCATGGCACTGCAGCTCTATTCAGTAGCCTGGCTGAGTTAGCTGGGTATGTGGACTGGACGTGTAGTCAATCAGAATCAGGGCATGGCCTGCAGGCCCAGGCCGTAGATCTTATTCTGATCCCGCGAGTATGTCTAGCCCCGCACAATCAGAATCAGGTCTACCTCTGTATGGCCTGATTCTGATCAGCCGTATAGGGGAGAGATGGCCACCACAGGATGTCCCTCTATGCCTTTCCTTATAATTCCTGGCATTCTAAAAGCTTTCTTGGCTACGGCTACACACTGAGCAGAGGATTTCAATGTATTATCCACAATGACGCCTAGATCCATTTCCTGGGTGGTGACTTGCATTGTGTAGCTATAATTTGGGTTGGTCTTCCCTAAGTGTATAACTTTGCACTTGCAAAAATCAAATTTCTTCTGCCATATGGGTGCCCAGTCTCTCAATTTCTCAAAGTCATCTTGCATTTTTGTGTCAACTGCAAATTTGTTCACTTTCCTCATTATTCCCATTTGCAGGTCATTTATAAATATTCTAAAAAGCAGTAGGCCCAGTACAATCCTTGGAGCCTTCCACTATTCATATATCTCCAATGAGAACATTGACTCTTTAGCCTTTTCTATCTTTTAACAAGTTCTTAATCTCAAACATTTTAATTTCCTTAAGAGTGTCATGGGGGACCTTTTTAAAGTAATTAGTTACCCCTGTTACCTCCAGGTTATCTCGTCCATGTTCAATGTAAAAACTCAATTGTCGTGTGACATTGCAGTATGTTTTTTGTTCAATTGTAAACTGCACTGATTTTAATAGCGCGGTATATAAGAGAAGTAAATAAATAAAATAAATAAATAAAATAAATAAAGGCTTATTGAAAATCCATATATAGTATGGAGGTTATTTTAGAATCCATTATCTCTGCTTTGGACATCTGAAAAAGGGCATAGGGAGGTCCAAAGCAAGGAGGCGTCACTATAGGCATGTTAAAAGCCGGGTCTGTGGGTGCCCTTGTCTGAATAGGGGCATGATGGAGGCATGGCCGGGGCATTCACAAGAACCTGGATATCACCACCTGAGTTCAGAAACATCCTGGACATCCAGAGTCACGTCTAAGGTTATACCTGCTCCAGGCATAATAGTCATTAGGAAAGGCTGTTTATTCGTGCCTTACAAATGTAGTAGATTGGTGATGCAGTACTTCCCTCGACTGAATCAATGTTGGCTCTGTCCCGTAAAATCATGACTATCTATATGTTCAGTAATTTTGAATTTCATAATAGCTTCTAACAATTTGCCTGGAACTGATGTCAGGCTGACCAGTCTGTAATTTCATGGGTCACCTCTGGAACCCTTTTTTAAAAAGTTGGCATTACATTGGCTACTCTCCAATCTTCAGGTACTATAGATGATTTTAATGACAGTTTAGAGATTACTAATAGTAATCTCAGCACCCTGGTATGTATACCATACAGCCTGGGTGATTTGCCACTCTTTAGCTTGTCAAATTGCCCTATTAAATCTTCCAGGTTCTTTCAATTCCTCCTGCTAATCACCTTTAAATATTATTTCTGGCATAGTTATCTCCCCTATATCTTCTTCAGTAGAGATCAAAGCAAAGAATTCATTTAGTTTCTCTGCTATGGCCTTGTCCTCCCTTAGTATCCCTTCTACTCCTCTATCATCTAATGGTGCAACTGACTCCCTTGCAGGCTTTTTGCTTTGAATGTACCTGAAAAAAATTGCATTATGAGTTTTTGCTTCTATGGCAAGCTTCTTTACAAATTCTCTATTTGCTATCAATGCGTTGCATCTAACTTGCCAGGTCTTATTCTGTTTCCTTCATTCAGATACTTTTTCCATTTAAAAAAAATATTTTTTTTTGGCTATAAGTCTCAATAACCTCACCCTTAAACCACACCATCAGGCATCTGCCCTTCCTTACACCTTTTTAAAGCGTGGAATACATCCGGTCTGAGCTTCCAAGATATTTTTAAACAATTTCCAGGCCTGATGTAAATTCTTAATGTTTGTAGCTGCTCTTTTATTTTTTTTTCTAACCATCTTCTTCATTTCATCAAATTCTCCCTTTTTGAAAGTTAAATGCTAGTGCAATAGATTTCCTTCCTGTCCTCATTCCATTTATTAAATCAAATTGATCATGTTAGCCAAGTGGCTCCAAACCCGTCATCTCATGCACCAGATTCTGCGTTCCACTATGAACTAGGTCCAAAATAGCTTGCTCTTGTGTCCGTTCCTGAACCAGCTGTTCCATGAAGTAGTCATTGATTTCATCTAGAAACTTTATCTTACTAGCATGTCCTGAAGTAAAACTGATCCCAGTTGATACTGGGGTAACTGAAAAAAAAACATTATTACTGTGTTGCCAATTTTGTTAGCTTTCTTAATTTTGGTTAGCATTTCATCATCTGTTGTTCATTCTGGCCAGGTGGATGGTGGTATCTACCCACTGCTATTCCTTTCCTCTTTTCATGTGGAACTTCTATGCCTACAGTTTCTACAGTGCATTTTGTTTTCTGCAAATCTTTTATCCTGTTTGACTCAATGGACTCTTCAACATATAGTGCCACCCCTTCACCAATTTGATCTACCCTATCATTGTGATATAATTTGTACCTGGTATCACAGTGTCCCACTGATTATTCTCCTTCCATCAGGTCTCAGGGATGCCATTTATCTTTACCTCTTCATTCAGTGCTATGTATTCTAACTCTCCCATCTTGACTTTTATCATTTGTATTCAGGCGTTTCAAGGTATGTTTTTGCTCATATTGACAACCTGCTTATCAGTTAACAGAGGTAATTTGGAATCTTTCAGCTCTGTCTCCTTTTTACCTAAAGGCACCTGAACTACTTCTACCTTTATTTCAATTTCCTATCAGGATTGCCTAACTTCCCTGTTTTGGTTGTATCCTCCTTCAAAGATACATTATTCCAAACCATGCGCTCCTGGGTAACTGTCAGCTTTCCCCCATTATCTTATCTAAAACCTGCTCTATCTCCATTTTCAAGGTAATTAGTGCCAGCAGCCTGGTTCCACCCTGGTTAAGGTGAAGTCCCTTTCTTCCATAGAATGTTACCCAGTTCTTAAGAAATCTAAAGTCCTCTTCCTTGCACCATTGCCTGATCCATAAATTGAGACTACAGAGCGCTGCCTGTCATGCGGGTCCTATGCTTTGAACAAGGTACATTTCTGAAAATGCTACCCTGGAGGGCCTGGATTACAACATTCTACCCAAAAGCCTAAATTTGGCTTCCAGAACTCTCCTCCCACACTTTCCTATGTGATTACTGCCCACGTGTATTAAGACAGCCAGCTTCTTCCCAACACTGTCCAGAAGCCAGCATGGTTTAAAGATGAGGTCAGAGAGGCTGTTGTTGCCAAAAAAGCATATTTCAGGAAAAAGAAAAAGGAGCCAAATGACGAAAACTGGAAACACCACAAGCACTGGCAAGTTAGACGCAAGGCATTGATAAGGCAGGCAAAGAGAGAATTTGAGAAGAAGCTTGCTGTGGAAGAAAAAACGCATAATAAAGACTTTTTCAAGTACATTCAAAGCAAAAAACCTGTGAGAGAGTCAGTTGGACCATTAGATGATAGAGGGGTAAAAGGGGCACTAAGAGGAGACAAGGCCAAAGCGGAGAGACTGAATGAATTCTTTGCTTTGGACTTTACTGAGGAAGATGTAGGAATGTTCTCATGACTGAAATGGTATTTAAAGGAGATGCTGCAGAAGAACTGAAAGAAATATTGCTACATCAGGAAGATGTATTACAACTATTTGATAAACTGAAGAGTAGCAAATCACCTGGATCGGAAGGTATAAATCCAAGGGTGCTGAAAGAACTGAAATATGAGATTTCAGACCTAGTATTAGTAATCTGTGAACTACCATTAAAATCATCTGTAATACCTGAAGATTGGAGGATGGCCAATATAACGCCAATTTTTAAAAAGGGTTCCAGGGGTGATCCAGGAAACTACAGACCAGTGAGCCTGATGTCACTACCAGGAAAAATGGTAGAAATCATCATAAAGAACAAAATTACTGAACATGTAGATAGTCATCGCTTAATGGGAGACAGCCAACATGGCTTCAGCCAAGGAAGGTCTTGTCTTACTAATCTGTTATGTTTTTTTTAAGGTGTGAATTAACAGGTAGACAAAGAGGTGAGTCGGTTGATATAGTGTATCTGGACTTTCAGAAAGCCTTTGACAAGGTCCCTCATGAGAGACTTTTGGCAAAATTGAAAAGTCATTGGATAGGGGGCAGCAGGACCGTACCGAGCCCTGTGCGAGCGGTGCGGCCGCACAGGGCGCAAAGACTTAAGAGGCGCATTTCGGTTCTCTGCCGTTGCCTGCCACCGCTAAAGTGGTGGCGTCAGGCAATGGCAGAGAGCCAAAATGCGCCCCTTAAGTCTTCTCGCCGGCACACTAAGCAGGTCTGGTCTCTCCGGGAGGGTCCAGACCTGCTTAGTGTGCCAGCGAGTTGCACATCGGGTGCACGCCTCTTCTCTCCCACCCCCATAAAGTGGCTAGATGGAAGTGCGGGAGGGGGGTGCGCACCCGATGTACAACTCGCACAGGGCGCTTTTCACCATTGGTACAGCCCTGGGAGGCAGTATACTATTGTAGATCAGGAACTGGTTAAAAGACAGAAAGCAGAGGGTAGGTCTAAACGGCCAATTTTCCCAATGGAAAAAGGTGAATAGTGAAGTACCCCAGGGATCTGTGCTGAGTCCGCTGCTTATTAACATCTTCATAAATGAACTGGAAATGGGAACAAGTGAGATAATCAAATATGCAGATGATACAAAACTATTCAAAGTTCTTAAAACCCATAAGGATTGTGGAAAATTGCAAGAGAATCTTGATAAATTGGAAGACTGGGCATCCAAATGGCAAATGAAATTTAATGTGGACAAGTGCAAAGTTATGCACCCAGGAAAGAAAAACCCAAATTATGGTTACACGATGCAAGGTTCCACATTAGGAACCACTACACAGGAAAAAGATTTAGATGTCATCTTGGGTAACATGTTAAAACCCTCCACCCAGTGTGTAGCAGTGGCCATGAGAGAAAACAGAATGCTAGGTGTCTTAAGGAAAGGAATGGAGAATAAAACAAAGGATATTATAATGCCTCTGTATCGTTTCATGGTGCGACCGCACCTTGAATATTGTGTGCAATTCTGGTTGCCGTATCTTAAAAAGGATATAGTGTTATTATAAAAGGTACAGAGAAGAGCCACCAAAATGGTAAAGGGGATGGAAGGATACCCCTATGAACAGAGGCTAAAAATAATAGGGCTCTTCAACCTTGAAAAGAGATGGCCGAGGGGAGATATGATAGAGGTCAATAAATTAATGAATGGAGTGGAACAGGTAAACGTAGATTGATTGTTTACACCATCAAAATACAGAAAGACTATTGGGCATGCAATGAAGCTACAATGTAACCTGTTTAAGACTACTAAGAGAAAATATTTATTCACTCAACGCGTAACCTCTGGAATTCGTTATCGGAGGATGTAGTAAAAGCTGTTAGTTGAGCTGGGTTTAAAAAAGTTTTGGACAAGTTCCTGGAGGAAAGGTCCATAAACCATTGTTAAAGAGGACCGGGGAAATCCACTGCTTGCCCCAATACCAGCTTTGTGGAACCTGTGTGTCTTTTTGGGAACCTGCTAAGTACTTGGGACTTGGGACTGTTGGAAACAGGATACTGGGCTTGATGGACCTTGGTCTGACACTGTATGGCATTTCTTATGTTCTTATGTTCTTGGAGGCCTCCCGTCATGATATTGCTGCACATGCCATGTTGTTGGCATCCATCAAGTTCTTATCAACCTCTGAACTGAAGCTCAAATTATACCTTAAAAATAAAGGGGTCAATATTCAAAAGCTCTTAAGTGGTCATCATTAATTGCCAACCGCCTAAGTGCTTTTTTCAGTTCAAATTTCTTTATTGCTTTATAGAATGAACCACAATGAGTAAAACTATGCCTATGAACAAAGTCCATAAACTGCAGATCACAAGTAAATTCCTGTCCGCCACACTAATTGTTTAGCACTATACGTTAAGCTCTGGGGGACAGTGTTTGAATATGGAAATCACAAATCCACACATTTCTCAAACTGGGCAGGGTTTGGTTTTTGACTGGTCATAGCTACATCTCCATCAGTTCATAAAAGGCATTCCTCTACTGCATAATAAATAGACTAATTTCCATTATTCATTTTTTTACTATAATTTTCTTCACTATCAAGAAAGCTTTCTTTGGCAGTCTTCACTGTTTACAATCCAGGCCAGATGATTGTGGAAACATGTTGAATACACACAGCTCAGCTGATGTTACTATGAAGGCCCTGGATCAACTTCTGTATGTTGGATAACATCTTATTCCACAGTCCATGGAGAGTGGGACAGATCCAGAAACTATAGAAAAGTTCCCCACTATCCATCCCATATGTTAATACATAGGTCTGCTGTCATCAACTTTGCCTCAAAGACCCATTTCCTATGAAAATATATCCTCCAGAAGGTCATGTTCTCTGTCAATATTTTGGTCCCCAAGAATTTAGATTCCAAAATTTAAATATTAATTTTTCACACCCATGTCCGCTTGCCACCTTCCTACTAGCAGAGTTAATGCCATCAAGTCTGGTATATATATTAACACTTTCAACAGCATTGCACAAGAATGGTCTTCCTCTGCTATGTAGTGCAAGATACTGTCTACTGCAGAAATGCCAAGCAGAGCTTGATAGACCCCCTTAAGGCTATCTATATAGGGCCTAAGAACATAAGATATGCCATACTCGGCCAGCCCAAGGATCCATCAAGCCCAGTATCCTCTTAGGCTGACCCAGTATACTGTTTCCAACAGTAGCCAATCCAGGTCACAAGTATCTGTTAGGCTCTCAAAAGGCCTTTATCTGGTTAGCAGCACCTGCTAACTGGATGTCATTAAGGCAGATGGTGACATTATACTTATCAAATAATGTTCTTTCCTTGAGCCCTGCTAGACTAGTCCATACAAGTGGGTTGTTTTCCCCTACCAGCAGACTGGTGTAGACAAAGAACCAATGAAAAGCCCAGGTTTCAATGACATCACTCCCGTGCCTCTATCCACCTCAGCTACCAGAGGTCTCTTCAGTATCCATCCCAAAGCATATGAGAGAACATGGCAAGCCTTCCTCAACCTCAATGTGGGCAACAGTGAGTAATCAACAGTAGAGAACTATGTACAGGAAAGCAAAAACAGAAAGCTGTCAGTAGAAGATGAACTGCAGAACCAAGTATACAATGATAGTGGACCCAAAGGTACTGCAGCAAAAGAACAGAGAAAATATAGTTCCAGGGGCAGGCCCTGGACTAGTCTAGCAGGACTCAAGGAAAGGACATTATCTGGTACATAAAATATCACCTTCCATATCATCCTGCTAGACCAATCCAGACAAGTGGGACATACCAAAATTACGACTGCACTGGGTAGGAAGAAGACATAGCAGCTCACAAAACCTTAGAGCCAAAGCCATGTCCACCTGCGTGTGGACATCCAAGCAATAGTGCTTGATAAAAATGGAAAGTGATGCCTATGTTGCCACCCAAGAAATGTCAGCAGGGGCTACCGAGCTCCACTCCGCCCATGAAGTCACTTGTGCTTGAGTAGTATGGGTGCTTAAACCCTTCAGAACTAGCCAGTTCCACAGCAGATACACCGAGGCAATGGCTTCCTTAATCCAACACCCCAATGTTGACTTAGCCATCACGTCACCTTTACGCAGGCCAGCAAACAGCACAAAAAGATGGTCAGACTTACAGAAAGAATTTGTAACCTCTCAGTACTGGAGAAGTATCCTCCAGACATCCACAAGGCAAAGGTCCTTATCTTTCCCCTGACTCTGCTCCTTAGAAAAGGAGGGCAGGAAAACCACCTGCTTCACCTGACAGGAGAATTCACGTTAGGTAAAGAGGAAGGCACAGGCCAAATGGAAACGACCTCCCCAGAAAAAGAAAGACAGAGCCTGGAGCTCAGAAATCCGCCTAGTAGAACAAATCACAACCAAGAAGACCGTCTTGAGCATCAAATCCTTCAGAATAGTGCACTTCAATGACTCAAAAGGTTCTGACATTATGTCCCTGAGCACTAGACCCAGATCCCAGGAAGGGACCAAAAACGAGAGGGGAGGACGCAGACACCGAACCCCCTGAAGAAAGCACGAAACAATATGGTATAAGGCTAGAGACTTACCAATCACTAGACCTCTGAAACAGGCCAAAGCTGCTACCTGAACCTTCAGGGAGCTAAGAGAAAAGCCCTTTTCCAGACCATCCTCCAAAAAGGCCAAAAGGCCGCCTCAGGAGTCACACCATCGCACATATGCCAGGTTGATAAACCTCCTCTGGACCAAGCAGAGTAGAAACTATCACCGGAGAGCAGCCTTTACGTGCTATCTTCTCTTAAGAGCCAAGCTATAAATGAGAAGGGAACTGGGTCCTCTAGGACGATAGGTCCCTGATGCAATAGGCCCCGAGATGGAGGCAAACGAAGATATGGCACTTGCAGGAGCTGCATCAGATCTCTTAACCACACTCTCCTCAGCTAATCCGGCACCACCAGAATAATCCATCCTAGGTGGCACTCTATTTGCCAAATCACATGTCCCACCAGGGGCCACGGAAGAAACAAATACAGCAGGCATTGACTTGGCCAAGGATAAGCCAGGGAGTCGATGCCCTCGGACTCCATCTCTGTGCAGCAACTGAAGAAGCGGCACACTTTAGCAATAGAGTGAGTCACCATCAGATCCATTTCGGGGCGACCCCAGTGGCGCAGAATCAACTGAATTGCCTCCTGACTCAACTCCCACTTTCCTGGATCCAGAGCGTGCCGGCTAAGAAAGTCCACTACCACATTGTCCATCCCAGCAATGTACTAAGCTGATAAGCTAGGAGGTTCTTCTCTGCCAAGGCAAACAGGAGAGCCATCTCCAGGGCTACCCTGGCACTCCTCGTGCTGCCTTGCCAATTGACCTAAGACATTGCTGTGGCGATGTCTGAAAACACTCAAACTATCCTGCCCTCAACCAGGGGCCGGAAGCGCAGAACAGCCAACCTGATGGCCCTCACCTCAAGTCAGTTGATGGACCACACTGCTTTCCTCTGGTTACAATGGTTCTGGTCCATCCAGTCATGGTAATGGGCTCCCCAGGCTGAGGATACTGGCATTCATCAGGATGATCCATGAGAAATCGTCCAGCAGCATGCCCTTCCTCAGATGACAGGGCTGCTGCCACCACCGCTGGCTGGCCATCACCATCATCAGGAGCGGGAACCTGAGCTCGAACTCCTGAGAATTCGGGGACTACCAAGTCAGCAAGGACCACTGGAGGGGCTGCATATTAGCATGCACCCATGGCACAATCTTGATTGTTGCTGCCATCAATCCGAGGAGTTGAAGATAATCCCAGACTCTAGGAGCCTACTGTGAACAGAACAGTGCCAGGCAATCCAACAGCCTTTCGACTTTCTCCTCTGGCAGGAAGACTCTACCCATCCGAGCATCGAAACGTGCTCCCAAGAACTCCAGGGAATGGGAAGGCAACAACTGGCTTTTTCTACGATTGATCACCCAGGCTTTCCAAAAGGACATCACTCGGGCTGCTACTTGAGATGTCCCTGAAAGGGAACAAGCTTGGATGAGTCAGTCATCCAGAAATGGGTGCACACAAATCTCTTGCCACCATAGCACTGCAGCTACCACCACCATGACCCTGGAGAATGTCCATGGAGCAGTGGAAAGTCTGAATGGGAGGATGGCGAACTGAAAGTGAGAGCCAAGCATGGCAAAACACAGATACTTTGCTGATTCTCCCAGATCGGGATAAGAAAATACACCTCGACCAAATCCAGAGATGCCAGGAACTCCCCTCAGTTCACAGCTTGAATCACAGATCGCAAGGTTTCCATGAAGAAGCACAGGATGCACAAGTGTTTGTTGACACCCTTGAGGTCCAGAATAGCCAGAAGGATCCCTCTTTTTTTGGCACCACAAAATAGACAGAAGACTGGTGCCTTCCCTGACTGTCCGGGGGAAAGGGCACCACTGACTTCAGGAGCAGCAACTTGTCCAAGGTGGTCTGCACGATGGCCCTTTTTGATCACCGACCCACAAGTGGAGATGACAAAGGAAGTGCAAGGTGGATGAGATCCTGGCAAGTAATGCCGCCAGTTCCTTCTTCCAGAACTGGTGGACAACACCGGCCTCTTCACAATCCTCCGAAGGCGAGAGTACTATTTTATGTAAGGTGAGAGTACCTTTTGTATGTAACAATTTTATTGTTCATTGTTGTATGTTGTATGTAAACCATTCTGACTGCAAAATAGAGCGGTATATAAAATAAGTTAAATAAATAAAAATAAATACTTTGCCATCCACATCAGAGCTCAGAACCAATACATCTGAATCCAAATCACAGTTAATCCCCATCTTGAGGGGGCATCCGTTGCCATGAACGCTTAGCCATAGGCAAACAGGGCTTCCACTCTCAGCCTGCCCCTCACAAGACTGCGCTCAGGGGAAGCCAGAGGCCGCTAGGTTTGGATTTCCACACCAGATGACCAGGCCTGTTGTAAAAAGGAAAAGAATTTCGGGGAGGACAATCCGGACGTTCTCCTCTTGGAAATGACCCCTTAACAACAGGGGACATAGCTGCTACACAACCCCTAAAGAATGGGGAATGGCCCACAGCAGAGTCATCCACCACTTCCTGCCCTAGGACAGGCAAGGCCAGACCAACTGCATCCCCCTGCTGAGAGGGGGGAAACAGGCTCTCCAGGGACGATTCAGAAGCTGCCATGCAAGAAGAGCAGAGTCCAGAAGGAATACCTCGCTTGCCACAGGTCAAACAATGGCAGTCATAAGGTGCACATTAACAGCACTTGTACAGCAATGCGTGAAACAGGCGCTTGGGTAGGAACATGCGTTTCAGCCACTCGAGCAGAACATGCGTTAGGAATGCTTGACCTCTAGGCACACAATAGTATAAAACGCTAGTAACACATGCAGAAAATAACAGGAAACCCTCACACTATGCCAATGGTTGCCAGTGGTTGCCAGTGGTCCACCCCAAATTGCATCCCAGATGGACAGAATCAGGAGCCTCCAACAAGGACAATGACGAGGTAAAGCCTTGGTACTCCCCCCGCCCCCCCCGAAAGCCCCAAGCAGAAATCCGTGCTGGGCTCAGCTCTACTCCTCAACCGTTTCTTTGCTTTGCAGGCACTGCATTTAAGGTGGCTGATAGGCAGATTCCACCGAGAGCCTTCTGCAATCTTTGGGAGAGAGCAGGGGAGGACAGAGAAGGAGGGAGGGGGTGTTGAGGCTGCAGAACTCTTCCAAATTCTTCCATTTTTCTGGCTGCTCAATAGGCCCTTATCAGAGTAAGAGTGTGGAACTGAACCAATTTTTCCTCCTCCTATGGCTACCGAAAAGACCGCAGTCTAGTGGAGCCTCCCACATCACGCTCAAGTGAGTCACTCTCAAGGTGGTCATTCACAAGTGTTTAAATCAGTCTTTTCCTCTCAATTCTTCAGATTTTCTTCAGAGAAAGGAAAATCCATCCACCATCTGCTGGAGACAAAGAAATGCTGAAGAGACCTCTGGTGGCTGAGGCGCATAGAGGCAATGGAGTGATGTCATTGAAACCTGAGCTTTTCATTGGTTCTTTGTCTCCACCAATCTGCTGGTAGAGGAACACAACCCACTTGTCTGGACAAGTCTAGCAGGATGATATGGAAATTCAATTACACTATCCTGATAGTGCCACTGAATATCATTATAGACCACCACTCACTATCCGGATAGTGCCAGGGCAACCTAGGAGCAGAGATGTCTGTCACTCAGTTAGAGTCAGTAAAGCAAGTGCCCAATCAAAGAGTACTGTTTCTTAATATAATAATTTTTAAAATTCTGCTTTATTTTATCTTGTATTTTTCCATTAGTGAGCATTATCAGAACATATTAGTTCAGCAATCCTCATTGTAGGGCCCCATGATCACTCCAAATACTGTACTCCCACTCTTTTTGCAATACATACTCTGCCCCAACTTATCCAGAAACCTATTACTGGCATGGACTTTGGAACAGCTATTCTGTTTTCTTCCTTAGCTGAGCAGTTCAGTGCCCATACTTCTTTGCCACTCTTGTGGGATTATGCAAACATTGGAGGAATTAGAGTAACACCTGTTGCAAACTGAACAGAAGCCATGTAACACTGGAAGAAAACAGTGGATGCATGCTGGTGGGGAAAATATGGCAGAATTAAAATGGGAAGAAATCAGGTTTGGAAATGCTTAGGTTTGAGTTAAGGTGATGGAGGCTGTCTGGTGAGAGAGGAGGGTGATGGCCAAGACTGGAATGTGGTTGGGAGAAAGCGTGTATTGAGAGAAAAGTGTGGGAAGAGGAGGATCTGGGTAGAATTTTGGGGGAAAAATAAATAAGGGGTCTAAATGTAAATTCTGCAACTGAAAACAGAGGTTGACGATTATAAAAACATTTTTAGTTTACCTTTATAAGCACGGTTATCTCTTGGCTACCTTTATAAGTCTGGCCAAAAATTCTCCAGACGTCAAGCATTTCTGAAGGTGCTGCATCAAAAACAAGTAAATAGTATAAACTATGAATAAAACTCCCACGGACTAATTTTACGTATATTTAGTTATCTCTTTCAACATAGCTGTGGATAAAGGTGAGGATTATCAATGGAGACAATATCTTAGAGAAATAAATGCACATTTTAGAAATAACATCTGGCTGTAAAATGGGATATCCAATTCAAAGCGTCCAATATACAGTGAGAGGGGTAGCAGGGAAGGTGGTCACGTATAAGTGCCTTATAAATTCCCCTTTCTCCACCCTGAAAGACACATGTCTGCTGCATAATAACAAAAACAGGGACCCACAGAGTTACTGCACACCTAAGAACAATCAATTTGCACAAGTAAAATAGATCTAGTGTGCATACAATGTGCACATTAAACAAGGAACACACAAAAAACACCTAAATATTGGGAACATTTTCAGAAACATAAAATAACAAACCAAAAATTGTGGTCGTGCACAGCAACCAAATGAGATACTTAAACTGGGGGCCCTCATCACTGAACAAATGTTAGTTATTACATTATTCTACCAAAGCAATTGTTAAAAGTTAATTCTAACAGTGCTGTTCCACAGATTAATCAGCAGAGGTCACCGTGAGAGCATGGTACCCAGAATTTACCTTACACAATCTACATTTCCAAAAGAAATCAATATATCTTCTGTAAAATATCACAATTTAGGATCACTCTAAAACTCCACCTATTATTCAGGCATTTCCTGTCAGGAAGGTGTAAGTCGGTGAAAATCAATCTGCAAAGACCAGAGTAAAAAAAGATGAAAAAGGCATAAGGACATAAGATATGTCATACTGGGTTAGATCAAAGGTCCATCAAGCCAATCCAGGTCACAAGTACCTATCAGGTTTCCAAAAAGTAGAGAGTTTCCATGCTGCTTATTCCAGGGGTAAGCAATGGATTTTCCCAGTCCACCTTAATAATGGTTTATGGACTTTTCCTCCAGGAATTAGCCCAAACTTCTTTTAAATCCAGCTACACTAACAGCTTTTACTACATCCTCTGGCAACGAATTCCAGAGTTTGATTACGCGTTGAGTGAAAAAATATTTTCTCCTATTAGTCTTAAATGTGCTACACTGTAGCTTCATTAAGTGTTCCTCAGTTCTTGGACTTCTTGAAGGAGTAAACTACCGATTTTTACCTATTCCACTCCACTCATTATTTTATAGACCTTTATCATAGTTCCCCTCAGCCATCTCTTTACCAAGCTGAAGAGCCTCAGACATTGCATATAAATACATTTCATTTACTCAACTCCTCTTCTCATCTTTCTCACCTTTCCTTCCCTCATTATAGCTCCTTCTCTTTTCACTGCCCAGGTATTCTTTTCTGCTGGCAAGAGTTGTGAATGCTGCTGGCATTTTCTTCTTCATGCTACTGAATTTTAGGCCTTTCCTCTGCTAGTGGGGCTTAGGGACTCTGTCACTACTTCATCCCAATGTATAATTGGCCCTTTCTTCAACCAATTGATGCCAGTGACATGAGACACCGGCTCAGTGTGCACCACCATAGGGGTGCAGGAAGCCTGCTTCACTGGCCTGCTTCCAACCTGCTCTCTGCTCTGCATTAACACAACTGCAGGAGCATTTGCTTTTGCTCCTGCTGCTGTATTAATGCTCAGCACAACTGTGGGATCTTTTGCTTTTGATCCCGCGGCTCTGCTATACTCAAGCTGCCAACACTGCGGCTTCAGTACAGCACAGCCACGGGAGTACTGATAATGGCTAATATTGGGGCTTGGGGGACTGGAAATGGGCTGATACTGGGGTCGGGGGTCTGGCTGATACTGGGGCTAGGGACTGGTATTGGAAATGGGCTAATATTGGGGCTGGGGGACTAGAAATGGGCTGATACAAGGGCCAGGGGGCTGATACTGGGAATGGGGGATGGGACTGGAAATGAGCTGATACAAGGGAGGGGGAGCTTACTGATATTGGAGATGTGCTGATCATGGGGATGGGGGCTGGGGCTGGAAATGGGCTAATGCTGGAGCTGGGAGAACTGGACATGGGTTGATACAGGGGCCAGGGTGGTTGACTGATTTTGGAAATGGGATGATACTAGGAATGGGGGCTGGGACAGAAATGGGCTCATGCAGGAATGGGGACTGGGACTGGAAATGGGTTGATATTTTATTTATTTATTTATTTATTTAACAGTATTTCTAAACCGCCTTATCTTAATAATCAAGGTGGTATCACAGCAAGCAATCAGGTAAAGTGTGTGTGTTGTACATGCAGTGAGGATGAAACTTGGTTGTGTGATGGCGGTGTTGGGTGCTTGATTTGTTTGAGCTATGTACAAGGTGGGCTATTTACAGTGTTGGGTCTGGGGGACTGGAAATGGGCTGGTGCTAGGTCTGGAAAGATGGGACTGGAAAAGGGCTAGGACTGGAAGGGAGCTAATTCTAGGGCTGGGGTTCTGAGATTGAAAGGGGGCTAATACTGGCAACTGCTAGGATTGGAGTAGGAAAATGAGGGAGATGCTGGGGGAATGAAAAGGGAGAGAAGGAAAGATATTGTATGAAGTGGGGAAGAAGCAAAGTCAACCAAGGGAAGGTTGAGAGAGAGGGGTATAAAAGCGCATTAGAACATAAGAAATGCGCTACTTGTTCAGACTAAGGTCCATCAAGCCCAGTATCCTGTTTCCAAAAGTGACCAATCCAGGTCACAAGTATCTGGCAGGTTCCCAAAGAGGCACACAGGTTCCACAATGCTCATCCCAGGGCAAGCAGTGGATTTCCCGGGTCCTCTTTAATAATGGTTTATGAACCTTTCCTCCAGGAACTTTTCCAAATTTTTTAAACCCAGCTACAGTAACAGCTTTACTACATCCTAAAGTAATGAATTCCAGAGTTTAATTACGCATTGAGTAAAAAAATATTTCTTTCTTATTAGTCTTAAATGGGTTGCATTGTAGCTTCATTGTGTATCTCTAGTCTTTCTACATTTTGATGGCGTAAATAACCAATCTATGTTTACCCGTGCCACTCCATTCATTAATTTATAGACCTCTATGATATCCCCACTCAGCCATTTAGTTGAAGAGCCCCAACCTTTTAAGCCTCTCCTCATAGGGATATCCTTTCATTCTCTTTTTGTCGCTCTTCTTTGTACATTTATTAATTCAGCTATATCCTTTTTAAGATATGGCGACTAGAATTGCACACAATATTCAAGGTGTGGTCACACCATGGAATGATACAGAGGCATTATAATATCCTTATGATTCCTAGCATTCTATTTCCTTTCCTTATGATTCCTAGCATTCTATTTGCTTTCTTGGCCAGCGCTGCACACTGGGCGGAGGGTTTCAATGCATTATCCAAAATGACACCTAAATCTTTTTCCTGGGTGGTGGTTTCTAAGGTGGTACTTTGCATCATGGAACCATAGTTTGGGTTGTTCTTTCCTAGGTGCATAACTTTGCACTTTATAATATTAAATTTCATCTGCCATTTGGACTTCCTGTCTTCCAATTTTTCAAGGTCCTCTTGGAATTTTTCACAATCTTCTTGCATTTTAACAACTTTAAATAATTTTGTGTCATCTACAAATTTGATCACCTCACTCGTTTTCCTATTTCCAGGTCATTTATGAATATGTTAAAAAACAGCGAGCACAGCACAGATCCCTGGGGTACTCTACTATTCATCTTTCTCCACTGAGAAAATTAGATATTTAGCTCTACCCTCTGCTTTCTTTCAATCAGCTCCTGATCCACAATACTACACTGCCTCCAATCCCATGACTTTTGAATTTCGCCAAGAGTCTCTTATGAGGGACCTTGTCAAAGGTTTTCTGAAAATCCAGATATACTATATCAACCAGCTTACCTTTGTCTACCTGTTTATTCATACCTTCAAAAAACATCTAACAGATTAGTAAGACAAGACTTTCAAAACTTGGCTAAATCCATGTTGACTTTCTCCCAATAAACCATAACTATCTACATGTTCAGTAATTTTATTCTTTATAATGATTTCCACCATTTTGCCCAGTACTGAGTCAGGCTCACTGGTCTGTAGTTTCCCAGATCACCCCTGGAATCCTTTTTAAAAACTGGAGTTACATTGGCCACTCTCCAATCCTCAGGTTTTAATGATAGTTCACAGACTACTAATAGCAGATCTGCAATCTCATATTTCAGTTCTTTCAACACCCTGGTCCAGGTGATTTGCTACTCTTCTGTTTATCAAACAGTTGTAATACATCCTCCCAGTTTATCAATATCTCTTTCAATTCTTCTGTTACATCACCTTTATATACCATTTCAGGCATGGGCAAAAAGGAGGAAAGACAAAGTTAATGAATATTGAAGAAGGAAGTAAATGGATGGGTGCTGGGGAAGGGGAGTAGAAGGTGGGAGGGCAGGTACTAGGGGCATAGGATGTGGGAAAGCAGGGAATCTGACAGATTCTAAGTCTGTGAGAAAAAAGATGAAAGACTCTAAGGCTAGGTATTGGGTTTTTAAGTGGGGACTTGGGTTTTGGGTGGGATTGTGAGTGGGAACTTGGGAGTTGCTTGAGGGGATAGTAGGGACTAAGAAATTGACTACAGATTAAGAGAACAGTGGGGACAAGGTGATTTGGTGAGCGGTATGAGTAAGGCTCTGAGACCAAGTGCAGAAATATGGGGAGAGGAGCAGGTTTGAATGACCTAGAGGGTTTGGGGGTAGTTGAAAATGACAAAGTGCTATGGAGTAGATGAGCCACAGGAAGGGACGGGTCTTCCTTGAAGCAACTGAAAGAGGGTAGAGATAGGAGAAATGAAAGGGAAAATGGAAGCCTGGATGAGGAAAGACATAAAAAAGGCCTGCAGGTGGAGAGAAGTGTAAGGGAATGAGCTGGGGTTGGTAAAGGGATGAGAAGCAGAAGGTGATAAGACTGGGGAGGAGATGAGAAGAGAGAGAGGAAATGGTGGATTAGAAAGTGGGTGAAAGATTTAGGGGGTAGAATGCTGGTAAAGGAATGAGACAGATGTGGAATGGAAGGACTAGGGAAGTAAGATTAGGAAATGGAAAGCTGGTAAATAGGTGAATGGTGAAAAGAGGAAGACTGAAGCTTGTAGGAAGGAGAAAGAGGAATTGAATGAAGCTATAGTTAGGTAAAGGGCAAATGAGACAAATAGAAGGATCAATGTCAGAGAAGGATGTAGTGAAGGAAAGGATGAAGAAGACAGGGAATGTGAAGAAACAAAAAATGGAAATGAAATCTTGGAAAAGGACTTAGAAGAAAACCAATTAGAGGAAGTAGAAAAGAGAAACTGGGACCAAGGACGGCCTGTCCACTAGGCAGGCTAGGCGGCTGCCTAGGGCAGAAGAACTCTGTGGGAGGCAGGCCATGTGCTTCGTCACACATGGCCTGCCACCATCCCGCATGCCATGTCGTGTCACCCTCCGCCCTCCCCCACCCATGCTGTGCTGCACCACCACCCCCGCTGCCACTGATTCCAACAGTGGGGTCAGGGGCGGCTAGGCTACTTCTGACCCCTCAAAGTTGTCTTGGAGCAGGATCAGAAGCAGCAGACCACGTGTGTTGAAGCACATAGCCTGCCACTGAACCAAGTCACCCCCTTGACCCCGCCAATGTCAGCAGCAGCAGGGAGCAGTGGCGCAGCTTAGCATGGAGGAGGCGGAGGGCAGCATGGCAGGGGGAGGCACGGCCATGTGTGGATGAGACGATGGTGCAAGGATGAGGGGTTTGGATTTGTTAGGAACATTCTGGGGAAAGGAGAGGCTCTTCCAAAGGGATGAGCTTCACTTTAACCAGGATGGATCCAGGCTGCTGGCATTAAACTTTAAAAAGGAGATAGAGCAGCTTTTAAACTAGATAATAGGGGAGAGCCGACAGTCGCCCAAGAGCGCATGGTTCAGAACAATGTATCCTTTAAGGATACGACCAAAAGAATGAAGTTAGGGCATATTAGCAGAGAGGTTCCAGTAAAGACAAAGATAGGATGATGAAATGCTCAAAGAAATCAAGAAAGCTAACTAAAGTTACAGCACAGTAATAATAATGGGTGATTTCAATTACCCCGGTATCGACTGGGTCAGTGTCACGGCAGGACATGCTAGGGAGATGAAAGCTATATTGGACCTAGTCCTTAATGGAACACCACATCTGGTGCAAGAGATATGGGCGTTGGAGCCACTTGGCAATAGTGATCATAGAATGATCGCATTTGATTTAATTAGTGGAGGAGGGATGGTAAGGAAATCCACAGTACTACCTTTTAACTTTCAAAAGGGAGACTATGATAAAATGAGGAAAATAGTTAAGAAAAAACTAAAAGGTGCAGTTGCAAAGGTTAAAGTCTTACATCAAGCTTGGGTATTGTTTAAAAATACTATCTTGAAAGCCCAGACCAGCTGTATTCCACGCTTTAAGAAAAGTGGAAGGAAGTCCAAAAAACTGCCAGCATGGTTTAAAGGTGAGGTCAGAGAGGCTGTTCTTGCCAAAAAAGCATCTTTCAGGAAATGGAAAAAAGAGCCAAATGATAAAAACTAGAAACAGCACAAGCACTGGCAAATTAGATGCAAGGCATTGATAAGGTAGGCAAAGAGAGAATTTGAAAAGAAGCTTGCTGTGGAAGCAAAAACGCATAATAAAGAATTTTTCAAGAGCATTCATAGCAAAAAGCCTGTGAGACAGTCAGTTGGACCATTAGATGATAGAGGGGTAAAAGGGGCACTAAGAGGGGACAAGGCCATCGCGGAGAGACTGAATGAATTCTTTGCTTCGGTCTTTACTGAGGAAGATGTAGGTATGTTACCCATGACTGAAGTGATATTTAAAAGTGATACTGCACAAGAATTGAAAGAAATATCGATACACTGGGAAGATGTATTACAACTATTTGATAAACTGAAGAGTAGCAAATCACCTGGACTGGATGGTATATATCCAAGGATGTTGAAAGAACTGAAATATGAGATTGCAGACCTGCTATTAGTAATCTCTGAACTATCATTAAAATCATCTGCAATACCTGAAGATTGGAGGATGGCCAATATAACGCCAATTTTTAAAAAGGGTTCCAGGAAACTACAGACCGGTGAGCCTGACATCAATACCAGGAAAAATGGTAGAAATCATCATAAAGAACAAAATTACTGAACATGTAGATATCTAGTCATGGTTTAATGGGAGACAGCCAACATGGCTTTAGACAAGGAAGATCTTGTCTTACTAATCTATTATGTTTTTTTGAAGATATGAATAAATAGGTAGACAAATGTGGGTCGGTAGATATAGTGTATCTGGATTTTCAGAAAGCCTTTGACAAGGTCCTTCATGAGAGACTTTTGGCAAAATTAAAAAGTCATGGGATAGGAGGCAGTGTACTACTGTGGATCAGGAACTGGTTAAAAGATAGAAAGTAAAGGGTAGGGCTGAATGGCCAATTTTCCCAATGGAGAAAGGTGAATAGTGCACTACCCTAGGGATATGTGTTGGGTTTGCTGCTTTTTAACATATTTGTAAATGACCTGGAAATGGGAATAACGAGTGAGGTAGTCAAATTTGCAGATGACACAAAATTATTCAAAGTTGTTAAAACCCAAGAGGATTGTGAAAAATTGCAAGAGGACCTTGATAAACTGCAAGACTGGACGTTCAAATGGCAGATGAAATTGAATGTGAACAAGTGCAAAGTTATGCACCTAGGAAAGAACAAGGCAAACTATGGTTACACGATGCAAGATTTCACATTAGGAATCACCATCCAGGAAAAAGATTTAGGTATCATCATGGATAACACATTGAAATCCTCTGCCCAGTGTGCAGCGGCAGCCAAGAAGGCACAAAAAATGCTGAGAATCATAAGGAAAGCAATGGAGAATAAAACAAAGGATATTATAATGCTTCTGTATCGTTCCATGGTGAGACCGTACTTTGAATACTGTGTGCAATTCTGGCACCGAATCTTAAAAAGTATATAGCGGAATTAGAAGGTACAGAGAAAAGCCAGCAAAATGGTAAAGGGGAGGCTTAAAAGGTTAGGGCTTTTCAACCTGGAAAAGAGATGGCTGAGGGGAGATATGATAGAGGCCTATAAATTAATGAATGAAGTGGAACGGGTAAACGTAGATCGATTCTTTACGGCATCAAAAAGTGGAAAGACTAGTGGACATGCAATGAAACTATAATGTAACCCGTTTAAGACTAATAAGAGAAAATATTTTTTCACTTAACACATAATCAAACTCTGGAATTTGTTACCAGAGAATGTAGTAAAAGCTGTTAGTGTAGCTAGGTTTAAAAAGGTTTTGGACAAGTTCCTGGACGAAATGTCCATAAACCATTATTAAAGAGGACCTAGGTAATCCACTGCTTGCCCCAATATAAGCATTATGGAACCTGTGTGTCTTTTTGGGAACCTGCTAGGTACTTATGACCTGGATTGGTCACTGTTAGAAACAGGATATTGGGCTTGATGGACCTTGGTCTGACCCAGTATGACATTTCTTATGTTCTTATATTCAGCGCATGATGTATATGGATAGTGACACAGAATACACAGATTAAGTTAAATAGGATGGTGGTATTTATTGAGCCAATGGGCTGAAAATTTACCCCCATTTGTGCAGCTTGTACTGCAAGATCAGACCCAAGGGGGAGGGCACCAAAGCAAAGGCTGGCCTCTTGAGCCAGCCCTGGGCACCACTGGTACTTCTCTCTTTGTGCTGCCACACTCTGGACCTTTCTTCTGCCAACAGAAACCCTGCCTGTAGGGTCGGCTTAAGAGGCAGACCAATGAGGTGCAGGCTCAGGCTGCCAAAACCTAAAGGTGCCAAAATCCTCATCTCATCCTTTGCTGTGGTAGGGGCTTACAGGGACACAGACCCCTGAATGTGCCTCTACATCTTCTGCCCCCATCATACTGCACCTCCATTTGGAATGTGCTCTACGCCAATGCAGATGACTTCTTTGCAGCACAGGTGCATTTGCTAGGTACTTCTATCATAGCATGCCATCTGTCCTGCATTACCTCATCCTTGGTGTGAAGAATTCAGGGGGGTCTGACACCCAGACTAGCCCAGTGGAATGGAGAGTTTTTCCTGTAGTATTAGAAACCAATTGCTGCAATTCTGGCATCTCTTAGCCTGCTCAGTTTAAGCTATTTCTCAGGTGAGAGGGTAGAGGTATGTAGCTGTTGCTGCCAGGGAAACAGGGTGAATGGATGGAAAGGTGGTGGAGGGAGGTCCAAGTCTAAGTCCCTGTCCCATGATGGTGATACTGGAGACAGTGGAAGAGGATGGGGGAAGAGAGAAGAAGCTGCATGCTACTGAAGGAAGGTGGGGGGCAAGGGAAGAGAGAAGGGAATGCTCTTGAGGGCATAAAAGCAAAAGTTGGCTTAGGGAGCCCAGGACTGGTGCAAGGATAGTGGGCATCTCAGGCAAACATTCAGCTTACACCCCCCCCCCCCCCACACACACACACACACAAGATTTTGATATCTAAGCTCAACCATCAAAATCTTCACAACCCCTCCCATAACAATGCGGCAAAAACGCACGATTGGACATCATACTTTTAAATACTAACCTTTGTTACGTTTATGTTTTATGTTTATTGAATTTCATATATCACTGATCATAATAGCAATAACTCAGTAGTTTACAATAAAAGTAAAATAAGGTGAAATTTTACTTACCCAATCATTTCTTTTCCTGGAGATCTGCTAGACCAATCCAGAGAACTGGGTAGTGGTCCCCTGCTGGCAGATGATGGAGTCAGAAAAAACAAAGCTCCCACTGATATCATCACTGGTATAAGGAAAGGTGCAGCTAGATTTAAATAGCTGCCCCAGAAGAATAAATGGACTCAGTGTACTCATACAGTAACCTGCAACATCCCCCAAACTCAGGAAGGAAAACCCAGGAGACTGGCACCCAGCCTCCAAAGTCTTAAGCATATAAAGAGTTCACACAGAGAAAGCCATATAGAGCTGTTTGGAAACTTAGTTTTGCAAAATCACCACAGGGAAAGGCAGCTTAGCAACAACTTCTCAGAGTGGGTCCTGGACTTGTTTAGCAGGACTCCAAGAAAGCGTAGTTACTTACCTGTAACTGGAGTTCTCCGTGGACAGCAGGATGAGTCAGCCACACCAGGTGTCGTCCACCGACGGCGCCGTACACGGAAGTGCTCTCTAGAGCTCAGAGTCCTTCTGAGCATGAGCCAGAAGCCCCACCCCACTAGCCCGCCCCTAGCTAGCCAGTGAGTCTCTAGCTGTGCCCGGCATGTCCGTGGCTAGGGGCGTGCGGAGGCCGACCTCGGCCTGGGGAGGAGGGTGGGAATGTGTGGCTGACTCATCCTGCTGTCCATGGAGAACTCCAGTTACAGGTAAGTAACTATGCTTTCTCCTAGGATAAGCAGGATTCGTCAGCCACACTAGGTGCCTCCCATGCTGCGCGATAGTGCGGATTAGCAGTGGAGAGGGAGGCCGAGACAAGGAGAAGTCAAGTGCTTAAACAAAAAACTTTTATTCACACACAGTGCAGTTTAACTTGGCAGGTTAACAACACGGCCGACATGGCCGGAGAATGAGGCCAACATGGCCGACTAGCAATGCCAACATGGGCGACTAATAAGGCCAACATGGCCAAACAAGTAAGGGGGCCAACATGGCCAATGTCAATGTCCACAAAGCCTAGCAATCAGGCCGACATGTGCGTACATCAATGTCCACCTGGCCGAGCAATCAGGCCCATATGCACGTACAGTCAGATTCAGTAGAGTGGCAGTCATGTGGCATTAGCGGTGGAAAGGACCGCTTGTCCAAACACACAGCGCGCCTGCGTGTCCAAGTCTAGGCAGTAATGCTTTTGAAAGGTATGGGCGGAAGACCAAGTGGCAGCTCTGCAGATTTCGTTCAGGGGAATGGAGCGCAGGTTCGCAATAGTGGCTGCCAGTGCCCTGAGCTGGTGCGGCCCCACGTTTGGGGACGCTAGTATGCCTGCCAGATCGTGGCAGAGGCCTATGCAGGCAGAGATCCATTGCGCCATGGTGCGCTTAGTGACCGGGCGGCTGGGTCTGTTTGGGTCGTAGGAGACGAAGAGCTGAGAACCCTTCCGTAGAGGGCCTGTCCTGAGGATGTAGATTCTGAGGGCTCTGGTGCAGTCGAGTGTGTGCAACCTCTCCTCCTCTTGGGAGGAATGGGGCTCAGGGTAGAAAGTGGGCAACTCGATGGTTTGGTTGATGTGGAATTCTGAAGACACTTTGGGGATGAACCTGGGGTGAGTGCGGAGGGTGGCTCTGTCTTGTAGCAGTTGTGTGTATGGTGGGTGCACCACCAGAGCCTGAAGTTCGCTGATTCTGCGAGCAGAGGTGATAGCTACTAGGAATAGAGTTTTCCAGGTTAGGTGTTTCATGGTGGCCGCGAGAAGTGGTTCGAATGGCGCTTTGGTCAGTTGCTGGAGGACAAGGTTTAGATCCCAAGCCGGTGCGGGAGCCCGTATTGGAGGTTTCAAATTGTTCAGCCCTTTCATGAAGCTTACGACCAAGGGCAGCGAGGCGATGGTTCCGTTGCTCGTGCGCTCGTGGAATGCAGCGATGGCCGATAGATGCACCCTGACGGAGTTGGTTTTGAGTCCCTTTTCCGAGAGAGAAGCGAGGTATTGTAGGATGCAAGGAACAGGGCAGCTGGAGGGGTTGAGCCCTCTGGGGTCACACCAGAGGCTGAAGCGCTTCCACTTGAGGGCATAGGATTTCTTGGTGGATGGTCTTCTGGCCGCCAGGATGATGTGTTGTACCTCCTCTGGCACGCTCATCGCGGAGAGGTTCCTCCGTTCAATCTCCACGCTGTCAGCGCCAGGGACCCCAGGTTGGGGTGCAGCGTATATCCCTCGTCCTGGGTTAGCATGGATTGGTGGAGAGGGAGGCGGAGGGGTGGCTCCTGTGAGAGGCGTAATAGCGCTGGGAACCACATCTGGCGGGGCCAGTAGGGGGCAACAAGAATGGCCTGGGCTCTGTCCTGGATGATTTTCTGCAGTGTCCTGGAGATCAGGGGCGTGGGTGGGAAGGCGTATACAAGAGACCACTCCCCCCAGCACACGGCGAAGGCATCCGAGGCTACGCTGTTGGCTGTCGGTCGCTTGGAACAGAATAGAGGGCATTTCTTGTTCTGTTCCGTAGCGAAGAGGTCGATCTCCGGTTGACCCCAGTGGTTGAAGATGTGAGCGGTGGCTTGGGGACTGAGGGTCCACTCGTGCGGGTTTAGCTGTCGGCTGAGTCTGTCCGCCAGGGAGTTCTGTACTCCCGGGAGATAGGATGCTCTTATCCAACAGTGATTCATTAGAGTAAGCGACCATATTTTGAGCGCTTCTCTGCACAGTGGTCGGGAGCCTGTCCCCCCCTGTTTGTTGACATAGAACATGGCCACCTGGTTGTCTGTCAGCACTAGAAGAGACTTGTTGCTGATGTGTTGCTGGAAAGCCTGCAGTGCGTATCTTATGGCTTTGAGTTCCAGAAGATTTATGTGGAGGCTGGTTTCTGCTGATGTCCAGGCTCCTTGCGTACGCAGATGGCCCATGTGGGCTCCCCATCCCGTCTGGGATGCATCTGTGGTGATAGTGACTTGGTGACCGGACTGCTGGAATTGTTTCCCCACCATGAGGTTTCGTTTGATTGTCCACCACCGAAGGCTCTTCTTGGTGTGGACGTCGAGGGTGATGCGGAAGGAGAGCGGTTGCGTGCGCTGATTCCAACACGAGCGTAGGCGCCACTGGAGGGTTCGCATGTGCAGTCGTGCTAGAGGCAGAACGTGGGTGGTAGCGGCCATATGGCCCAGGAGGCAGAGGAGGGATCGGGCCGTTGAAGTTGTCTGGAGGGAGGCTGCTGTGGCGAGGGAGGCCAAATTCTTCGCCCTCTGTGCTGGGAGAAATGCCTTCCCTTCCACGGTATCTATGCAAGCCCCTATGAACTCCAGACGCTGAGTGGGGACCAGTTGTGACTTCTGGTGGTTTACCAGGAAGCCGAGGGTAGTGAGAAGGCAGATGGTTCGTTTGATGACCCACCACGTCTCTTCCGGTGATGGTGATGACAGAAGCCAGTCGTCCAGGTAGGGGAAGACGTGTATGCCCTGTTTCCACAGATGTGCAGCTGCCACAGCCATGCACTTCGTGAACACCCGAGGTGCTGGCGAGAGGCCGAATGGGAGGGCCTTGTATTGGTAATGGCCCCCAAGTGCTTGGAAACGTAGATACTGTCTGTCCTGGGGGTGTATCGGGACGTGTGTATATGCGTCCTGAAGGTCCAAGGAAGCGATCCAGTCCCCGGGTTGGAGAAGGGGGAGGATCGTGTCCAGGGAGTACATGCGGAACTTTTCTTTGAGGATGAACTTGTTGAGGTTCCTCAGGTCCAGGATAGGGCGTACTCCTCCCGATTTCTTCGGTACTAGGAAGAATCTGGAGTAGAAGCCCTGGTTGGTTTGTTCCGGAGGTACAGGTTCGATGGCTTGGGTTGTCAATAGATGCATCACTTCCATGTGCATGGGCAGGGACGTTTCGCTGTCATGGGGTTGAGGTTTCGCGGGGCGCCCATGAGGGCGAAGCATGAAGCGCAGGCGATATCCCTCCTGAATAATCCGCAGGACCCATGTGTCCGAAGAAATAGTTTGCCAGGAGTCCCAGAAAGCTGTCAACCGTCCTCCCACTGGAAGGGTTGCCCGTCCCTGCACGGACTGGTTATCAAAAAGATGGATTGTTTTTGCCCGATAGAGGTGGCTGTTTCTTTTGTTTCCTGTCTCGTTGCTGCTTATGCTGGTGCTGGGCTCCATAAGAGGGTCTGTAGGCTGGCTGCTTGTAGCGGGGCTGCTGCCATTTGCGGTATGAGGGATAACCTTTGTAAGGGGTGTACGATTTTCTGTTGTAAGATCCCTTGGTGCTGGGGTTGCGCTCCAGGCCGTCCTCGGCAAGGGTTTGCAGGGTGGAGCAGTGTTCCTTCATATCGTTAACGGTGTCTGCCACCTTGTCCCCGAAGAGAGATTCACCATTGCAGGGAGCATCGGTAATGCGTTCATGAGTGTCTTCGCGTAGTCCGGAGGCTCGCAGCCATGCTAGTCTCCTAGCGGAGATGGCGGTGCCTGCCGTGCGTGTAGCAACCTCAAAGGAGTCATGAATCGTGCTGATGAGGTGCTTTCCGCATTCTTTTAGATCGGCAATAATGGCTGAGACTTTTGCTTTTTCTTCGGATGGTAGCATTGTTGAGGCGTCCTTGAGGGTTGCCAGCAGGGCGTCCTGGAAGAGGACGTGTTGAAACTGGTGTGCAGAAATGTGCGCATTCAGCATGGCCCCTTGGAAAACTTTCTTGCCGACGTCGTCCAGGAGTTTGTGATCCTTTTCGGGAGGTGAGTTGGCATGATTGCGTGAGGACTTAACACGCTTTAAAGCAGAGGACACAACAATGGAGTGATGAGGCAGCTGGCTTTTTCCGAATCCAGGAGTTTGCTGGATTAGGTATTTAGCGTCCAGTTTCTTGGGGCACGCCGGTGAGGAGGCCGGGCTTTGCCACAGTTTAGTGTGCGTGTCTCTGAGACGCTGATGTATTGGCAAGGAGATGGGTGTCCTCGGAGCGTCGAGATATTTGAAAAGCTCCGGGCCATCCCGTAGAGGATCTGGAGGAGTGAGGTTAAGGGTAGTTGCCACTTTACGCAAGAATTTCGGATATGTAAGGTCTTCAGGGGTTGGATCAGCTACTGCAGATGGCCCTGCGGACTGGGACTCCTCACTCTGTACAGAGGTCGCTTTGTCCTTGGGGGACTCGCGTCCGAGCGGCGTGGTTACTTCCTCCTCCTCCTCTAGGCTAAGGAAGGATGTTGATTCTGGATCCGCAGAGGTGATGCTGCTGTTGAATGATTGGTTAGCAGGCTCTGCGCTATGGTCAAGATGATCTCCCGGGACAGCGATCTGGGCGTTAGCATCTGTGGACCCATCTTGTGCTGAAGTAACTGCTGAGCCCTTACGAAGAAGCTCGGTGAGGCTGGAAAGCAGCTGCAGTATGTTCTCTTGGTTGTGGAGAGACACTGCAGGGGAGCAAGAAACAGCTCGCAGGCTTGCCCCTTGATTAGGGATAGTCCCTGCAGGAGGAGTTACAGCTGGATGCTGTGCAGACAGAGGGGAAAGCATTTTGGTCAGCCTGGAATCGGGGCTGAGAGCGACAGCACTTTGCTTCCGTTTCTGAGAAGCTTCATTTCTGTGCTGTGCCCCATGGTTACTGTTGTCCCTGCTCCGATGCCGGTGCCGGCGATGAGGATCGCTTTCTCTGCTCCTGTGTCTGCTGTGATCCCGATGGTGCCTGTGTTTGCTGCTCCCCTTACTGCCCCGATCGCAGCTCCTGCTTTTGGCTGAGGACTTGGTGCCGGCGCAGGGAGACGGCTCCGTGTCAGCCCCGAGAGTATGGGAGTCTCTTTGACGCTCCGGGGAAGCCCTGTGTTGATGGCCAATGGGAGCAAGGGGGGCAGAGCCCGGAGACCCTTGACGATGTCCAATAGGAGCTGACTGGGCGGAGCTCGAGGCAACGACGTCATCAAGATGGCCGCCTCCGGGGAGAGATTTCAGCTGTTGCTCCTCTGTGGAGGGGGCGATTTCATCCAGCGCGTGCAGCTTGCCGGCTTCCTCGGGGCAGCTCCACCTACGTCATCGAAGGCCCCCCGGCTCTCTTTTCTTCATCGGATATAAATTGCGGTGTTGTTTTCTTGGCGTCAGCCTGGGCGTCAGTTGTGGGCGTATCAAAAGGGGCAGGCCACGCCCCTTGGGAGCCCCTTAGGAGCAACTTAGGAGGCTGTGCTGCTGTGTATTATGCCAGGAGGCAAGAGAAAGAAAAAGATCCCCCCCGCAGAAAAGACCGCGGGCCCTATGGACCGGCATGTTGTATCAACGCCGTTGACTGTTCCTTCAGGTACTGCCTCTTCTTTTCCCTCCTTGGAGGGCGCTAGCCTTAGCTCGGTGGACCGCACTCCACCTTTGCCTCCGGGTTTTTTGGAACTCACAGGACTGCCTTCTCCCTCCGTAGAGTCATTGGAGATTGGTGTATTGCCCAAAGTAGTCAATTGGAAGGAGCCTGTTGCCCCGGTTAGTTCTCCTGCTGGGGCTTCAATTTCCCTGATAGATATATGGCAAGTAGTTAAAAGAACTGAGTCTCTTCTTATGGAGACGGTCCCTTCACTATGCCAATTTACCAGGGATATATATTGTAAGTTCCAGTCAGTTGATCGGCAAGTGAAAAATTTATCCTCCAATTACCTACAATTAGACACTCAGGTTAAAGCATTATTATCCTGGCAGTCAGATAGTGTCAGGGATAGTTTGGTTTATTCCCAGAAGCTTGAAAATTTGGAAAATATGCATAGATCAAAAAATCTTCGAGTGTTAAACTTTCCCTGTATATCTTTACTATCACCTTTAATTCTTTTTAGAAAATACCTGAAGGATATATTGCAAATTACTAATGCAGATACTTTATCTCTCTCAAAATGTTATTACCTTCCTTTTAAGGTGGTTAAACCCAACGGCGATGATTTAGTTGTCTCTGAAGAACCTGCAGTCTTTGATTTGACTGCTTTCTTAGAGGACACTCAGGATGATATCCCCACGAGGGCCACATTACTAGTTACTCTGTCCTCAGAGGAAGAGAAAGTTTCCCTCTTAAAGGCTTACTTTAGGAAAAAAGATGTCTTATATTGTGGAGGGAAGGTTTCAATGTTTCCTGATGTGTGTCGTGTGACCCAGCTTCGTCGGAAGTCTTTTCTTACTTACAGAGATAGAGTTGTCGCTGTTGGGGCCACCCTTTTTCTCCGCTATCCTTGCAAATGTATTATTACCATGGATCAAAATAAATTTGTATTTTTGCTATCTACCGATCTGGAAAGATGGCTCTTGGAGAAGGAATGGCAGGTACAGAGGGTTTCTTCTTCCTCTTCTTCTTTGTCTGATGCTTAATTACTACCGGAAGTGAAATTTAGGCTAGTTTAATGTTAATCAGGCACTTGGTTATGTCTGATTTTGTTTTCTTGTGAATTTGTTTTCTTTATTTGAATACTCCACGTGATGTGGTCTGTTGTACTTGGGAATTTCTTTTGTTTAAAATTGTTTCTTTTGATTTTTTTATTATGTTTCTTTTTCTGATTTGTATTGTCAGAATATCAAAAATTTTCAATAAAAATAAATTAAAAAAAAAAAAAAAAAGATGGCCGCCTCCAGAGACAACGTGGTAGGAGCAGCATGGGACCTCCCGGGGGCTCCTAATGGCGTTGGAAGCATTTCGGGGGCCTGAGGGGGATAAGGAAGAGTGCCGCTTTTCCCCCCGATTACCTTTGGCTTTGCGGGAGTCATTTCTTTTTGATGCTGGCTGCTCCCCGGTAGTCTTCCGAGTTGCAGGGGCTCCGGGTTGATTAGCAGAGGCTCCGGTGCAAATTGTAGACTCCGGAACTGCACGGCCGGGGATGGAGGACCCTGAGGACCCATCCCGTGCCGGTGAGGGTATTTTTGAGGCCTCCTCGTTCAGAGACTCGATGAAATCCTTCAGAGCATGGCTCCTTGATTTCAGAGCTCTGGGGGACATCTGTGAGCAGTGCTGGCAGTCCTGTACCTGATGGCCCGAGCCCAGGCATCTCACGCAGCAATCATGAGCATCGGAGCTGCTCATTTTCCTCGAGCAGGAACTGCATTTCTTGAATCCGGGCTTCATAGAAGGCATCTTCTTGTGAGTATCATTAAAGTATATATTTTCTGGCTGAGAGAGATAAGATCCGCGTGTGGAAGGCACGGCGGAAGAAAAAAGACTGGCTAGCTAGGGGCGGGCTAGTGGGGTGGGGCTTCTGGCTCATGTTCAGAAGGACTCTGAGCTCTAGAGAGCACTTCCGTGTACGGCGCCGTCGGTGGACGACACCTGGTGTGGCTGACGAATCCTGCTTGTCCTAGGAGAAAGGAAATTATCAAGTAAATAAAATGTCACCTTTCAAATCATCCTGCTACACCAGTCCAGACAAGTGTGAAGTACCCAAGCCATGACTTGACTGGGTGGAAAAAGCACATAGCTGCCTTGAAAACCTCTACCCTGAAGGCTGCATCCAATCTCGCCTATTGATACAAACTTATGAGGTTTACGAAATCACCGCTGTCAGACCAAGTATGGTCTTTATCTGGCATCATGTTTCTATGTTTCTAACATAGTAAATGATGGCAGATAAAGACCAGCATGGACCATCTAGTCTGCTCTGTTGTAGAGTTGCACCTGCTTCTGTGCAGGTTACTTCCCCTCTATACTTTGCTTAAGGTTGTACCTGTCACTCCAGGCAGGTTACTCCTCTCTGTTTATGAAGTTATATATGTTTGTTGTGATTCCTTCTTCTTGCTATATAGTGATCCTCTGGCTGCCCCATGACTTTTTGATTTGCGTTGCATCACTGTTTTTGCTCCCACCACCTCCTTTGGGAAGGCATGCCAGGCATCCACCATCCAGGTTGTTTGTTCATTAACACCCTTTAAAAATGTAAATGTCTGTATCACATCCCCTTGTCCCTCCTCTCCTCTAGGGTATACATATTTAGGTCTTCATCTTTTCTCATATGCCTTCTGGTGCAGGCTTCACATCATTTTGGTCACCTTCCTTTGAATCATTTAAAGTCTTTTTATATCCTTTGCAAGGTACCATCTCCAGAGCTAAAACACAATAGTCCAAGTGAGGCCTCACCTGCACAGGGGCACTAATACCAACTTCTTTCTGCTAGTTATTCTCTCTATATGCATCCTAACATCCTTCTGGCTTTGGCCACTTCCTTGTCACACTGCTTTGCCATTTTGAGGTCCTCAGACACTATCACTACGAGGAACCTCTCTTGGTCTGTACACACCAGCCTCTCTCTCCTATCATGTATAGCTCCTTTGGGTTTCTGCATGCCAAGTGCATCACTCTGCACCTTCTTGTATTAAATCTCAATTGCCAAGTATTAGTCATTTTTCCAGTTTTTGTAGATTTTTTTTTATTTTATCTACTCTTTCTAAGGCGTCCACCCTATTGCAAATATTTGTGCCATCTGCAAAAAGGTAAACTTTTACTTTTAACCCTTTAGCAATATCACCCCCCCCCCCCCCAAGACATTGAACAGTAGTGGTCCCAGGCACTCCACTACTCACTCTCCTTTTTTCAGAGTGAATTCAGTTCACCACTACCTTTTGTAGTTTGTCAGTCAACCAACCAGTTCTTGATCCAGTTCATCACCTTAGGATCTATACCCAGGTTGCTCAGTTTATTCACAAGTCTCTTATAGAAACATAGAAACATAGAAACATGATGACAGAAAAAGACCACAAGGCCCATCTAGTCTGTCCTTCCATAACAACAACTACAACAGTCCACTTTTTACCTTTAGAGATCCTCTGTGTTGGTCCCATGCTTTTTTGAATTCAGTTACTGTCCTCATCTCTACCACCTCCACTGGGAGACTATTCCATGGATCCACTACTCTTTCCGTAAAGAAATATTTCCGCATATCACTCCTGAATCTATCTCCCTTCACCCTCATCCCATGTCCCCTCGTCGCAGAACTTGCTTTCAATTGAAAGAGGCTCTCTCCCTGAACATTTATGCCATGGAGGTATTTAAACATCTCAATCATATCACCTCTATCCCGCCTTTCCTCTAAGGTGTACATATTAAGATCCTTAAGTCTGTCCTCATATGCTTTATAATGAAGACTACTAATCATCTTAGTAGCAACCCTCTGCACCGACTCCATCCTGTTCACATCCTTTTGAAGGTGCGGTCTCCTGAGGAACAGTAGCAAAGGCTTTAATGAAATCTAAGTAGACCACATCCATCGCAAGCCCTTGATCTAGTTCTCTGGTCTTGAGGGCAGTTCTCTGGTCACTCAGTCAAAATAATCAATCAGATTTGTTTGGCATGATCTTCCCTACGAGAGTCATGAAAATAGACTTCATCCATGAGGTCACCGACCTTGTCCACAGAAACAATTGGTAATAGTTGACCAAAGTGAAAAGGGAGGGCCTTGTCTCTGCCCAACCAGTATCTACAAGACACAACAGATATCTATGTGGCTCACGAGACTGGCCCCCATCCTGTGCACTTGTGGAATGTGCACATAGGCCCACAGGAATGGCTTCCACCTCAGAATGTAAACTGAGGCCTCCATCTTCTTTGAACCTCGAAATAGATGAATAGCCTGTCCAAGTTACGAAAAGGATTTGTCATCTTCAAGTAACAGCAATACCCCGTGGACAACCACCAGGTGTAGATCTTTGCCCTTCCCCCAACCTTGCTCACTGAGAAGGCTGAAAGAGATACCACCTGGTTGACATGAAAAGTTGATTAAGCTTGAGAAAGAAGGACAAAACTGGACAGAACATCACTTCTGTTGAGAGGCCAAAGGAATTCTCACATGAAAGAGCCTACAACGTCTTCTGCTAAGAGGACCAAGAGGGATCCTTGCATGAAGATCCTGCAGCTCCTAGATATGCCATGCAGAGCACATGGCAACAAGAAAAGCAGTCTTGAGGGATAATTCTTTCAAGGATGCTGCCCGTAATGACCCAAAGGATAGCTCACCAAGGCTTGGAGGACCAGAAGGAGACCACTGGGTGGGATAAGAGGACACAGAAGAGGGTGCAAATGTTCCACCCTCCTAAGAAATGTGACCTGCTGTAGTGACAGGCTATGGGTCACCTTGCTACTAGCTGCCAGAAACATGGCAATGCTGTAACTATTATCCTCATGGAACTTAGAGTTCCTTATCAAAGCCACACTGCAGTAAGGGCATAAGTGTAGCCTCTCCACTCATCTAGGGGAGAGTGTGCAGTCCTCACTATAGGTGACACCCCCAAGGACTATGCCATACATGAGAGAGGTCCCAAATCATCCAAAAGGACAGGACCCTGATACAGAAGACTCTTCCTCTGAAGAAAAGATAGGGGATGGCCTGCCAGTAGCCTCAGGAGATTCATATTCCAGGGGCCTTGAGAACAATCCAGAGCCCCAGGATCACCAGCCCCGCATGGTCTTCTATCCTCCAAGGATGCTGATGCTCAGAGGGCCAGTTGGAAAATAAAATAGGAAGGACTCCTGCGGTTATGACTGTACAAGAGTGAGCATGCCTTTGCAGCCAACCTCCCTCCACTGCCTGTCAAAGGGCTATACCTTGGTGTTCATCTTATCACCATCAAGCCCCCAGGTAACTATCTATTGGATGACCTGTGGCCTTAGCACCTATAACTTACTGTTGAACTCAGAAGTGTGTTGTTCCAAGAACGCCAACAGATGATACTCCACTCAAAGAAGCAAGAGATACATCTCAGGAGTCACCATATACTCTTGGTGCCCCCTTGTAGGGTGACATATGCTACTGCTGTTTCATTGTCTGGGAATATCTGGGCTGCTTATCCCCAAACCAGATGGTGACACCACAGCAGAGCAAAAGGAATGTCTTGCACCTTGAATGGAAGGTCACCTTGCAGACAGTCCAATGACCTTATGCTGCATGGCCCAAGCAAAGTGCTCCCCCACCAAAGAATATGGCATCAGTTGTCACCACCAACAGCAGATTCTCTAATGACATGCCATCAACAAGTCAATGGGGTGGGACCACCACAGCTGACATCTCACTGGATCTTGTAATCTTGTGACACGCTCGCTGAAGCAGCTACCCATGCGCCCTCCCCACAGAATAAATTCTATTGCTGCAGTCAATGCATCCAGGAGCTGCAGATAATCTCTGACTCTGCAGACAACCCCTAGTGCCATCTGGAGGCTGTGGGACCAGAAACCTGTAGCAAGCTGCTAACCAACCCAAGCGCCTGGCCTGATACTTGTTAGTTAAGAAAACCCTCCCCACATGAGTACTGAACTGGATCCTGAGCTACATGACGGATTGGGAGGTCACCAGATAAATCCCGGTGGGGTTCTCCACCCATTCCAGGCTGTCGGGAAACTAATACCCAAGCAGACATGTGATGACCATCCCCCAGTGACTTGTTCGCATGAACCAGTCCAAATGCGCCGATATCAACTACTATAATCTTGGAAAAAGGTTCTAGGGGCTGCCACCAGGTCGAAACAAGGTGTACAAACAAAACATGCCTTGTTCTCCTGAACAGGAGCATGGAAGTAAGAGAAGACAAAACTCCCCTTTTTGGACCATTTGGATGTCAGACCTAAGCATCTGCATCTGAAATCAAGGCAGCTATAGACAGGCCTCGCCCATTTTGAGTTCTACAGCACTGGTTTACACCAAAATATTTTTTTTCTTCATTAAACCTCTCTAAAGATTGGTGTTTGAGAGTGTGTTGAATAATGTAGAATCAAAGCTAAATTGTCACTGTATACTGCTGAAGAGGCAGCTGCAGGGGAGGTCAGATGAGGGACATTAAAAGAGCAGCCTGCAGTAACAGTAAACATTTAGGAGGGATATGCAAATCACTGCCTGTACTGAAAGAGCAAGGGTAAGTTTTGCTCACATTTATAGGTATTATTAAGATTTAACTTTAAATCTATAGGGAATAGTGTAGGAGAATAAAGTGTGCACACTAGACAGAGGGTGGAAAAGTAAATACTGGGGATGGTGGAAATTGCTCACCTGAAGATGGCACTGGAAAGTCTCCTGGGAGCCTAGAGAGGTTGGGAGTGAAGATGCCAGGAGGGGATGCCAGCAGAGAGCCTCCTGCAGTCAGGAATAGGAGTGAAGATGGGGGAGGATGGTCTCCTCCCAACCCAGAGAGTGGAGATGGCAGTGGAGAGACTCAGCGGCAGATCAGCTCATTGGGAGAGAGAACTGCAATAGCAGAGAGTCCATTGCAGACTAGGAGCCACAAGACCCAGGAAGGTCCAGCGGCAGATCAGCTCAAGAGAGTTGTAACAGTTGTTCCTGATTGGACAAGAGTGCAAAACCCTCTCTGGATTGGAGGACAGTTTGGAAGAGGCAGAGTCAAGGCTACAGCCTCAGCGATTGGACAGAACTACAAAACCTTTTGCTTCACAAGCAGCCATCGGTCCAGAGCTCCAGCACTGGGCGACACTTGGAGCTGGTGGGCAAAGGGAGGGAAGTTAGAAAAGAAGTTAATAAGGGTAAAGCCATAATCTTTAGAGGTTTACTTAAGTCACTATCTCTTGTCCTATTATTGCTATTTCACCTTACCTGCTTGAACCACTTATCATAATATGGGTTGTACATACTGCATTATTTTATCACAATACTTGATGAATATATTTTCTAAATAAACTGTAAATACTATTTAAGCCAGCCTTGTTCACAGCAGTGTTTTTGAAATGTTTTCCTGGGGTGAGAGAAGGGAAATCCTGCCCACTAACCCCTTTCTTCTCCAGGTGGAGGCACAAGGCGCCAAACTGACAAGGACCGATGGAGCCTGCCCTCGAGGGCAGCCAGGCCGGTCCTGGACCCAGAAGAGCATCTAAGGAGGTGCTACATTCATCAAAAGTGAAAGCAGGCTTTCCTAAAGCAGTTTTTCATGCTGATTCAAAATCTGTAATTAACATTTCTCTAGCAAGTAGCGTTTTATAGATAACATCCATAGACATTTCTGTAAAATGTTACATATCGTAAACATTGAAAAAGTCAGATGTTCCACATGCTAATACTGTAACTATATTTAGCATGTTTGTATGTAAGAAACGCACTAAGGTGGATTTACCAAATGTTGCTGGTTTTCTCTGCCTCTGGGACAGTCGTATTGTCAAAGATCATTATATTGTTCACGACTGGCCTTTAAGAACTGCCTATAATCCAGGAAGCAGCAGTGTTAGTCATGTTCCATTAGTCGATCCAGTAAACTTGGCTGCCACGTGTCATTGAAAATGCACTTCATGCACTCACATCTTCACTTTTTTCCACCAAACTTGGGTGACATGAGTGACAAACAGGGTGAGAGGTTTCACCAAGACATTCAGGCCATGGAAATGTGTTACCAAGGATTCTGGGATGAGAGCACAATGGCAGATTAATGCTGGATGTTATATAGTGACAATCCTAACAAACTTCACAGCAGAAAGTCTTCGTAAAACACTTTTGCATGCCCATCAGCATGCCAATATCCTTAAGATCCCTGTAAATATTCCACTGGTAATTGTCATAGTGTATAGACTGGAGCAATATCTGCAGGTTAACATATGTCTCCTTGAGGTGGATAGAATGTGCAATAAGAATGGTCTTGATGCTTTTTGTTGAAGAATCAATGAATAAGCACCATTCTGACGGTCTGTGTACCCGTGAGAGGGCTCCAAAAAGTTTGTTGATATCATTGCAGTAACACATTTTACCATCTATTTTAAAGAACGTCGCTAAATTACAATTGCATGTTTGACAGAGGCAAATTAGAACATTCTTCTGAAGTTCTTTTCCTTCAGCCTTGCAGCAAAGAGTTCCGTTTTATCTTTTGAGAGTGGCAAGTCTCATATAAGATCACTAAGATCTTCTTGGCTGGTTGCCATCGCTTTCATCTGGTACGTAGTCTGCATCTTCTGACTCTTTAGGTTGGCCGCCACTTGCACCTTCATCTAACTCCATTTCATCTGGTACAGAAAACAGCCCATCCTATGGAGGAACTGGAGATTTCAGTAAAGCCTTTGACACTGTTCCTCACAGGCGACTTATAAACAAACTGAGCACCCTAGGGATGGACCCTAAAGTTACTGCTTGGGTTAGAAATTGGTTGGGTGGGAGGCGACAAAGAGTACAAGTAAATGGAGCTCACTCTGAGGAGAAGGATGTTACCAGTGGTGTACCCCAGGGATCTGTCCTTGGTCCGATTCTTTTTAACATCTTTGTTAGTGATATAGCGGAAGGGCTGTCGGGTAAGGTTTGCCTCTTTGCGGATGATACCAAAATCTGTAATAGAGTAGACACCCAGGAAGGTGTAGATAACATGAGGAGGGATCTAGCTAAGCTTGAAGAATGGTCTAGAATTTGGCAGCTGGGATTTAATGTTAAAAAATGTAAGGTCATGCATTTGGGCTGCAGCAATCCAAGGGAGCAATACAGTATAGGAGGTGAAGTACTTTTGTCCACTAAAGAAGAGCGGGACCTAGGCGTGGTTGTGTCTGATGATCTTAAAGTAGCTAAACAGGTAGAAAAGGCGACGGCAAAAACTAGAAGGATGCTTGGGTGCATACGGAGAGGAATGGCTAGCAGAAAAAAGGAGGTGATAATACCTCTGTATAAGTCTTTGGTGCGACCTCATTTGGAGTATGGTGTGCAATTCTGGAGACCGCACCTTCAAAAGGATGTGAACAGGATGGAGTCGGTGCAGAGGGTTGCTACTAAAATGATTAATGGGCTTCATTATAAAGCATATGAGGACAGACTTAAGGATCTTAATATGTACACCTTAGAGGAAAGGCGGGATAGAGGTGATATGATTGAGATGTTTAAATACCTCCGTGGCATAAATGTTCAGGGAGAGAGCCTCTTTCAATTGAAAGCAAGTTCTGCTACGAGGGGACATGGGATGAGGGTGAAGGGAGATAGATTCAGGAGTGATATGCGGAAATATTTCTTTACGGAAAGAGTAGTGGATCCGTGGAATAGTCTCCCAGTGGAGGTGGTAGAGATGAGGACAGTAACTGAATTCAAAAAAGCATGGGACCAACACAGAGGATCTCTAAAGGTAGAAAGTGGACTGTTGTAGTTGTTGTTATGGAAGGACAGACTAGATGGGCCTTGTGGTCTTTTTCTATCATCATGTTTCTATGTTTCTATGAAATGTTTTGTCATGTGGGACTGGTCACATTACAGACATAAGATCTGTATATACAATGTTGTGCTTGTTCTTCACAGAGAAATCCATGATATTAGCCAGGCAAAAATGGCAGTTGTCATGATGGTTTCTCAGCTCTCTCCATATCATTGATATAGAAAATGGCATTGCTGTTTTCCTTCCATTTAACTAATCACGTAATCCATTTGCATCCAGTGGGTATCCAAAATATAACTTGTACATTTTGTGAAGATCTGATGTTATAGCATGACGTTGAGATACAGTAGCAAATGAACCACAAGCGTAACAAAAACATCGGAATGATTTTAACATTGTCTTGGCATGATTATTTTATTTCTAATGATTTCTTCACTGTTATTATTACCAAATACATAATCAAAATAATTAACCTGAACAGCAAAATAAATACCAATCAATATTGGTAGAGTAATCATTGACACAATTTATGTCAATTTGGCTAGTATAGCAAAACGTCCGACACTATCATCTTTCGAACCTGACGTGATACAACAAAAACAAAAATGGTTTTGAACATTGTTCATCATAGGTTATCTAATACACATGAAGTTATTTGTGATGATTTTTTTCTTATTGGCCAGTGTAATTGGTCTGCAAGGTTCATCCTTCTTGTATTCCATTGGGTAGGAGTTAGGGGCACTAAGGGCCGGAGCTGGAGGAACTGCTTTAGGGTGACACTTGATGGTGGCCCTTTTGAGAGTGGTGCACTTCAGAGCGATCATGCTGAACAATATAGAGGACCCCAGATCTGAAGTGACCAGGATGCACTACTGATAAAGAGACAGAGGCGTCCACTTAGACATCTAGGAATGAACCTTCTGCCAGTCATGCCAGGCGTGATGCACCAGCACCAGAGGCTCCCTGAAAGGGCTGAGATCCTCCTTGAGAACTGCCCAAATGGAACCGCCTGTTCCCCAGTGGCAACATTGAGAAACCTTAAGACAGGAATGCAATGCAGAGCACATAATCGTTGCCCTTAGCCTATCCTCAGACAACTGTTATGGCTTAGTCTCGCCTAAGTCCTCATCTTGCTTCTCTAGGTCTTCAGTGAAGCTTGCTCTTCAAGGAAGCATGGTCATATGGGATATAGAGAACACCTTGGTGGATCAGTGATGGAGTCTCTTTGAGAGTATGGAGAAAAAATCTCTTTGCGTAGAATATAGGGAAGAAGAGGGATGATATGGAAGAAGAAGGATATTTAAAAAGACCAGAACATCCAACTGAAGAATTCTATTGATGAAGACTAGGATTTTATAAGGAATTTGATTACTTATGGGTAACTAGTGAAGATGTACTAGAATAGAAGAGACATGATCATATTTTTGGAATGTTTAATCAATTTTGCAGTGCTATTCTGGATAAGGTGAAGTCGTTTTTGTTCAGATTTTTTTTTATACCAGAAAGTAAAACATTACAATAGTTATGCTTCAGGGAAAAGAAAAGCATGAACTGAGCAGATTATCCAGAGAGCATAAAAAGTTTTCTTTATAGTATTGGAAATATGATATAGTTGTATTAGTCAATTTAGTTAGAAAAGACCTACATGCATTATCTGACTTTTATCTATCCTTCCAATGTAAATAGATTATGTATATAGTTAACCCTGTTTTCCAAGTTTATACTCCTGTTCGATGTAAACCTGACAGCTTGTTGTTATGGTCGTTAAGTTATAATGTAAACCGCACTGATGCTAAATAGCGCGGTATATAAGAAATTGTAATAAATAAAATAATAAAATACTATAAGTCTAAAAAATAAGATGGGAGAATTAGAATATATAGCTCTAAATGAGAGGTTAGATATGATTGGTATCTCAGAGACATGGTGGAAGGAGGACAACCAATGGGACACTTTGATACCTGGGTACAAAGTATATCGCAATGATAGAGTCGATCAAATTGATGGAGGAGTTGCGCTCTATGCTAGAGAGAGCATTGAGTCACATAGGATTAAAGTGGTGTACTATGGACCACCTGGCCAGAATGAACAGATGGATGATGAAATGCTGAAAGAAATCAGGAAGATAACAAAAGTTACAATACAATAATAATGGGTGATTTTAATTACCATGGTATCGACTGGGTCAGTGTTGCCGCAGGACATGCTAGGGAGATAAAGTTTCTAGATGAACTAAAGGACTATTTCTTGGAGCAGCTGGTTCATGAACCAACAAAAGGGGAAGCTATTTTGGACCTAGTCCTTATGGTTCCCAACCCAGTCCTCGGGGGAACCCCAGGCCAGTCAGGTTTTCAGAGTACCCACAATGAATATGCATGAGATAGATCTGCATGCACTGCTTCCATTGTATGCAGATCTATCTCATGCATATTCATTATGGGTACTCTGAAAACCTGACTGGCCTGGGGTTCCCCGAGGACCGACATTGGGAACCTCTTGGGGCACTTGGCAATAGTAATCATAGCATGATCACATTTAATTTTATAAAAGAAAGAAGGACGGCAAGGAAATCCACAGTACTCCCATTTAACTTTCTAAAGGGAGACTATGATAAAATGAGGAAAATAGTTAACAAAAGAATAAATGGACCAGCTGCAAAGCTAAAGATTTGCATAAAGTATGGACATTGTTTAAAATACTATCTTGGAAGCCCAGAAAAGATGCATTCCGTGCTTTAAGAAAAATGGAAGGAAGGCCAAAAAACTGCCAGCATGGTTTAAGGCGAAGTCAAAGAGGCTGTTTTGCAGCCAAAAAAGCATCTTTCAGGAAATGGAAAAAGGAGCCAAATGACGAAAACGAGAAAAACATAAGCAATGCCAAGTTAGATGCAAGGCATTGATAAGGCAGGCAAAGAGAAAATATGAAAAAAAACTTCCCATGGAAGCAAAAATGCATAATAAAATCTTTTTCAAGGACATTCGTAACAAAAAACCTGTGAGACAGTCAATTGGACCACTGGATGATAGAGGAGTAAAAGGGGCGCTAAATGAAGATAAGGCCATAGTGGAGAGACTGAATGAATTCTTTGCTTCGGTCTTTACTGAGGAAGATGTAGGGAAGTTACCTGTGCCTAAAATGGTATATAAAGGTGATGTATCAGAAGAATTGAAAGAAATATCAATAAACTGGGAAGATGTAGTACAACTATTTGATAAACTGAAGAGTACCAAATCACTGGACCGGATGGTATACATCCAAGGATATTGAAAGAACTAAAATATGAGATTGCAGACTTACTATTAGTAATCTGTTATCATTAAAATCAACTGTAGTACCTAAGAGCAGAGAATGGCCAATGTAAAGACAATTTTTAAAAAGGGTTCCAGGGGTGATCCAGGAAACTACAGGCCTGCGAGTCTGCCATCAGTAATGGGCAAAATGGTAGAAACCATTAGAAAGAATAACATTACTGATCATGTATATAGTCATGGTTTAATGGAAGAAAGCCAACATAGATTTAGCCATGAAAAGTCTTGTCTTACTAAACTGTTATATTTTTTTGAGGGTGTGAATAAACAGGTAGACAAAGGTAAGCCTGTTGATATAGTGTATCTGGATTTACAGAAAGGATTTGACAAGGTCCCTTATGAGAGACTCATGGCAAAATTAAAAAGTCATAGGATTGGAGGCAGTATAGTATTGTGGATCAGAAACTGGTTAAAAGATTGAAGGCAGAAAATAGGGCTAAATGGCCAATTTTCTCAATGGAGAAAAGTAAATAGTGGAGTACCCCAGAGATCTGTGCTGGGCCTGCTGCTTTTTGACATATTCATAAATGACCTGGAAAAGGGAATAACAAGTGAGGTGATCAAATGTGCAGATGACACAAAATTATTCAAAGTTGTTAAAACCCAAGAGGATTGTGAAAAATTGCAAGAGGACCTTGATAAACTGGAAAACTGGGCATCCAAATGGCAGATGAAATTTAATGTGGACAAGTGCAAAGTTATGCACCTAGGAAAGAACAACCCAAACTTTGGTTACACGATGCAAGGTACCACCTTAGAAACCACCGTCCAGGAAAAAGATTTAGGCATCATCATGGATAATACATTAAAACCCTCCGCTCAGTGTGCAGTGGCTGCCAAGAAAGCAAATAGAATGCTAGGAATCATAAGGAAAGGAATGAAGAATAAAACAAAGGATATTATAATACCTCTGTATCGTTCCATGGTGCGACCACACCTTGAATATTGTGTGTAATTCTGGTCGCCATATCTTAAAAAGGATATAGCGGAATTAGAAAAGGTACAGAGAAGAGCCACCAAAATGGTAAAGGGGATGGAAGGATACCCCTATGAAGAAAGGCTTGAAAGTCTAGGGCTCTTCAACTTGGAAAAGAGAAGGCTGAGGGGAGATATGATAGAGGTCTATAAATTAATGAATAGAGTGGAACGGGTAAACATAGATCGGTTGTTTACGCCATCAAAAAGTAGAAAGACTAGAGGACACACAATGAAGCTACAATGTAACCCATTTAAGACTAATAAGAGAAAATAGTTTTTCATTCAACATGTAATCAAACTATGGAATTCAGTACCGGAGGATGTGGTAAAAGCTATTAGTGTAGCTGGGTTTAAAAATAGTTTGAACAAGTTCCTGGAGGAAAGGTCCATAAACCATTATGAAAAAGGATCCAGGAAATCCACTGCTTACCTAAGGACGAGCATTGTGGAAGCTGTGGACTTTGGGTACCTCCCAGGTACTTGTGACCTAGATTGGCCACTGTTGTAAACAGGATACTGGGCTTGATGGACCTTGGTCTGACCCAGTATGGCATTTCTTATGTTCTTAAGAATAATTGGGGGTCAAGAATTATCAGTAGAATTTTGTACACATGTGTGTGCCTGAGTTTGTATCGCAGTCAGGATCTATTATTTTGCTTTGACTGCTATTGGTCTTTGCCTCTCCTCTGCAGTTGCTACCTTTGGTGACTGCCTAGTCATGCCTGATGGTTGGGCCAACCTCAAAGGAGCCATAACCCCTTGAACCAGCCCTGCCCACCAGCATTATATCTTTCTCTATGCAGCTCTTACTGTTGGATGTGTTCATGCATACCCTACCTTAGTCAAGGTATGTGGCTAAACATGTGCACATTCTATAATGCTTGTCAGATGGATAATCCCTATATAACAGGCACACTCATTTGTTGCAAAATGCATCTGAAAACTATAGCCCAATGATTTTGTTTTTCATCATGACTTTTTTTTACAGTCACCACACAATGAATGTGGTGTAGAGCAATCTCCCTGAAAGCATACGCCAGAAGTACTCAAATCCAGTCCTGGAGGGCAGCAAACCAGTCAGGTTTTCGGGATATCCATAATGAATATGAATGAGATATATTTGCATGCACTGCCTCCATTGTATTTGAATCTATCTCATGCACATTCATTAGGGATATCCCGAAAACCTGACTGGTTTGAGGCCCTCCAGGACTGGATTTGAATACCTCTGGCATACGCTGTGCTGACCTTCAAAGACTGTACGAAGCTAGAAATTCACTCTATGTGACTTGCAAACCTGGCAACCTGGCAACTCCCTCCTACCAGCCACATGCAGGAACTCTTTGCAGCCCATTTCATACTTGCACCCTTTGTGGCCACACTGCTTACAAAGTCTTACTCCCCTTTTTGCCAGATTTAAATCTAGCCTGAAAATGCACCTCTCTGTATTGCTACTCTACTTCAAGCCACAATACATTTACCTCCCAGAAGGAGTTCAAATTCAGGCGCTGTGGATCCTATCTGCAGATATTAGCATCTTCAAAATCTCCCTGCTTCATTTGCACGGACATGGGAACCCCCAGGAATTAATGCTGCAACCGCAGGGCCAGCTTCTGAGGGGGCAGCAAAGAGCAGGGCATTCAAAGCTAAACAATAGATTCTGACAGTTGGGGGAGGACATAAGTCTTAAGGTTTGCCTAGGGCACCAACACCTTGAACCAACTCTGGGGCCAGCTCTGTGGTGTTTCCAGTAAGTGTGGTAGTCTGATTGTAAGTGTCCACGGTGGCTGTTTCCCACATAAGATGAGCCTATCAGAATGGATGGACTTCTTGTGGGGTCCTGCCCTAGAAGGACCTTGGGAGAGGGAGATATGTTTAGGAGGTGCTGGCCTGCTACCCTGATACAGATCCTGAGTCCTTTTTTGGCCTTTGTTAGAGAGAGGATTTGAAAGTATTTGTCTTTAAGGCCTCCATGTTTTTGTTTAGTGTGGGCTTTTCTGTGTTTCATCTTGTTAGCTTAGCTCTTTCTGGGGCAGCGGAGAGTTTCTTATGCTGCCAAGTTTCCTTATCATGGTGAGTTCCAATGATTTTTAAGGGTAAAAGGAGAGCTGGGGACAGCCATACCTTGGGGCATGGATGGGGAGCAATCAACAGCAGTTCTGGTGCCATATGGTGAATTTTAAACTGTAACTAGAGAACAAGGACTGAGGAATAGCTTGAGTGCCCAGAGGATCCGTGGTTTTTGCCATGCTAGAGCCCCCTCCTACTGGTACTTTAACATAGTCTTTGAGCAGAGAGGAATTGGACATTTTTTTTGTTGCTGAGAACCAGTGGCCATTGGGGAAGAGGATCTTCTTTCAAGTTTTGCCAGCCATTTCCATTATCCACTTGAGGGTTTTTCCTATTTTTGTCAGGAAAGTGTAGAGAAGTGCCCATGAGGTGGGCAGATTTCAAAGCCTGAGGCAGGAGAGGGACAGTTATGAGCGCAAGAACCCAGTGCAGGCTCAGGAGAGCATCAAGGATGACATCATCCCATTTGTGTGGCAGCATATCCCCTGCTTGTCCATAGAGATGAAGTAAGCTATTTAAGAAGCATTCCTCCACCCAAAAAGCAGCATTGACACGTAAATTGAATTACATGTTTCAACGCCATTTTAAAACAAGATTTTTGCAGACATGGGGATGCTCACCCTGGAGAACTGGTGAGGACAGGGAGAGGGTGTGGTTACAGCAGGCCCACAAGTCAGATATAGGCATAATATTAGACACTGGAATTTACACTTGCCCCGAGGCACAAATAGGTGCCTGCTAATGGGGCAGATGTGAATACCAATGTTGGAGCAACCACTACCCCAATCTCAGGAACCCCCTTCATGCTGCCCCCAGACCCTATTGCCTACCCTACGCAATTTTCAAGACCCCTGCCCCAGAAGCAGCTCCAATACCCCACCTTTCCCCTGAAGCACAGTCAAGTCCCCCTCCTCAACCAACTCCGATCTCCCCTCCCTCCAAATGCTCTCCCAATACAATCCCCACTTCCCAACCCCTCCTAAATGCTACCATTCCCATCAGACATCTGCCCTCACCCCCTGGATCTCTAACTCCGGGCTTACTGGGGGTCACTGGTAACCAGTGGGAGCAGGAACAACATTCACTCTCTCCTGCTCAGCATGTGGTTGGCTTCAAAATGGCTCTGATGACCTCTAATGATATAACCAAGCTGTTGTACCAGCAGTTCCTCAAGATTACCACTAGGGGTCATCAGCACCATTCTGGAGCCAACCACATGCCTAGCAGGAGTGTAGGCACTGCTCCTGCTCCCACTGGCCATCAATGACCCCTGGTAAGCCCAGGAATGGCAATTGGAGTGGGACTGATCTGCTGATAGGGGGTGGCCTTTGGAGAGGTCAAGAAGTGGGTAATGGGGGGCATTTGAGAGGATCAGAGTTGACTGAGAGGGGCTTGGCTGTGCTTAAGGAAGGAATGTGGTGGATCAGAACTACTTCTGGGGTAGGGGGCTTGGTCACTGGGTAGGGGAAGGGGTAGGATCTGGAGGGGCACAGAGGGGGGTTCCCGAGTTTAGGGCAGCAATCATGGTGGGGTCTGGGTTCAGTAAGGCCTAAATTTGTTTTCCTATCTACACACTATACTAATTTATGATGAAAATGGATTTAGTCCAATAAAGGGTATTATCTTAAATTATTTTTGGTTTGTTAATTTTTATTTCCGTGAATTCAAGTGGACTAACATGTCAACAACACTACTTTATCTAGGATGCTATACAGAAAAATTGAATAATAGCTAGTTCCCCTCTCACCTGATTCTGGTGTTGTGTGTTTAAAAGATGTACTCCATTCACTCCAGTACTTTCTGCCAAACGTTTGTCGGCAATGAGCCTGAAATTCATACTCTGTACATGGTTCCAATTTGCTCCTCACATGGAAAGTATTTACTGAGTGAGTTTCATCTCCTTCAACCTAAGAGTACAAAACAGGGCCCTCTTCATTAAATATATTTTTGGTGGATTACAGAAGAATACACTACAGATGTTTTTCCAGAGATACAGAACAGGGAAAAGCCTTTTTTAAATAAGATCCATAATTTGTTTTGAACAAAAACACCAAATATCGCAAACTTTTAGGTGATGTTTAAGCTTTATACTCTGAGAATACAGAACTCTCTCCGAAGTTTTGAGCTTCATGTTAAAGACCCCTCTTATACTACATTACTCATACGTTATGGAGACAATTTAATCAGTAACGTGAGAGTGCAGAACAGCATTTTACATGCTCAAGTGTGGGTTTATAACATTACCTGGAGTATGCACATATGAAAGTAGGCGCTAAGAGAGCATGCATCTACTTTTATGCAATATATGCGTAGATATTCTTGGGGACAGAAAATGGGCGGAGCAGCAGCAGGATCAGCACTTATGCATGTAGGGCTGATATTCTGTGGCAGTGGCTAGCACTGCTAAATTGCCACCACTGCTGAACTTTAAACCCGGATGTTCAATGCCGGGGCCTGAATATGGGCCGGCATTGAATATCCAGGCTTCCTAGATTGCTGTGAAGCTAAGCAGGCAGCGGCCTTTTGCACCTTACTTTTGGCATTTAGTGATAATCGGGCAGCAGCTTCAATATTGCCACTGCCCGGTTATCACTGGGTGCCACCCCTAGACCACCCCCCGGAATGTCCCGTTGCTAACCAGTTAGCATCGGGATGTGCAGAGATAGCACCCACAGTTATTCAGCGGCACGTGGAGGATTTCTTGATGCTGAAGGGAAGTAGCATGGGCCCTTTGTGGACAATTTGGCAGGAAATTGAAAAGTTGAAGTCTGCACCCTTCTTGGATGATTTTTTGCATTCATTAGTCAGAGGTTACAAGGGGCCACCTCCAAGCAAAGATAGTAAGCCTACCTCTGACTGGTAGGCTGTTTGAGTGAAGTACCAGTATAGCAGCTATGTTCTTAAGGAGCCACTCAAAACCCTGCCCCTGGTTTTGGCTAGGATGGTGGCTGGAACTTCTGAGTCTTCTCTTACCAAGGTCAAGCATGAGGAGCCTGCTTGATGAGGAACTCTGTCATGGGTGCATCTAAAAAGTGTTCTGAGATTGTCAGAGTGCTGCTTGATCATGGAAGTAGCTTCTTGCACCATATATCTGAAGGGATTATCTCTATGGCATGGCATGTCAGTGAGCAGCTCCTGAACATTAGGTTGTAAGTCTAAAGCCCCTAGTCATAAGAGTTTCCAGGCATCACTACTCATAGAGGACGTTCTTGATGCCATATCGAAAATATCATGTATCGCATGGATAATGTATTTTCTGAACTCCTTCTCTTGGCTCACAAGGGACTGATACTGTTTGAGTTTCTCTGGAGAAAGAAAGGGGGACATATTGTTCAGGCTGCACATGATGTTCTGTAAGTGTATGCCCATGAAGAGCTGATAGGATGCTACACAGGATGTGATCATGGCGTTCTGAAAGAATTTCCTCCCAAAAGAATCCAAAGTCTGAGCCTCCCTCCCCGAAGATGCCAAGTGTGCAACTTTGAACTTTCGGTTCTTTTGCAAGTGGATTTGATGACCATGGAGTGGTACAGCAGCTGATGTTTTTTTAATCCAGTCCCTTCATTACCAAGGAGGTTGAGCTTTCCTTACATCGGGGCTGCTTTGAGGGACAAGACTACGAGCCCTCAGGTGTTCTTGGCATCATGCTCCATTGAACGTCAGTGCCAATGCAACATAGCCTCCACTCAATGTTTGGCAGACCTTAGTTCTCAATGCCGATGAAAATGAGGATGAATCCTTCCTCTTCTGGGAGGCATCATTGGGTGACCAATGCTGGGGCAACTGCGGGAGCTCGGTTCCAATCAAACTCAAGGACCCCTCGATACTGAAATACCACCAGCATCCAGTGCAGCCTCCAATCCCATGGAGACTGATGCCAGAAGTCAATGGATCAGACGTATTAGTGCTAAAAATACATTTGAACTGTCTTTCATAATCCTGAAGCCATCTTTTTGTTATCTGTGAACAGAATCACCACAAGGCGGCTTATGGTTGGGCCCCAGATACTGCAGGCACCATTTGTGAGTATCCATAAGGGATATGGTCCAGGCGTACCTGGTACAATTTTTAAATCTGCTAGGCTTTTAGGATATGTTGTCTGGAAAAATAGTTGCTGCAAATCAAACTACAGTTGCAAAGGTTAAAGACGTACATCAAGCTTGGGTGTTGTTGAAAAATACTATCTTGGAAGCCCAGACCAGCTGTATTCCACGCTTTAAGAAAAGTGGAAGGAAGTCTAAAAAATTGCCAGCATGGTTTAAAGCTGAGGTCAGAGAGGCTGTTGTTGCCAAAAAAGCATCTTTCAAGAAATGGAAAAAAGAGCCAAATGATGAAACCTGGAAACAGCACAAGCACTGGCAAGTCAAATGCAAGGCATTGATCAGGCAGGCAAAGAGAGAATTTGAGAAGAAGCTTGCTGCGGAAGCAAAAACGCGAAATAAAGACCTTTTCAAGTACATTCGTAGCAAAAAACCCGTGAGAGAGTCAGTTGGTCCATTAGATGATAAAGGGGTTAAAGGAGCACTAAGAGGCGACAAGGCGATAGCGGAGAGACTGAATGAATTCTTTGCTTCGGTCTTTACTGAGGAAGATGTAGGGATGTTACCCACGACTGAAGTGGTATTTAAAGGTGTGGAAGAATTGAAGGAAATATCGATACATCGGGAAGATGTCTTACAACTATTAGATAAACTGAAGAGTAGCAAATCACCTGGGCCGGATGGTATACATCCAAGGGTGTTGAAAGAACTGAAATTTGAGATTGCAGACCTGCTATCAGTAATCTGTGAACTATCATTAAAATCATCTCTAATACCTGAGGATTGGAGGATCGCCAATGTAACACCAATTTTTAAAAAGGGTTCGAGGGGTGATCCGGGAAACTACAGACCGGTGAGCCTGACATCAGTACCGGGAAAAATGGTAGAAACCATCATAAAGAATAAAATTACTCAGCATATAGATAGTCATGACCTAATGGGAGACAGCCAACATGGCTTTAGACAAGGAAGATCTTGTCTTACTAATCTGTTATGTTTTTTTGAAGGAGTGAATAAACAGGTGGACAAAGGTGAGTCGGTTGATATTGTGTATCTGGACTTTCAGAAAGCCTTTGACAAGGTCCCTCATGAGAGACTTTTGGCAAAACTAAAGAGTCATGGGATAGGAGGCAGTGTACTACTGTGGATCAGGAACTGGTTAAAAGATAGAAAGCAGAGGGTAGGGCTAAATGGCCAATTTTCCCAATGGAGAAAGGTGAATAGTGGTGTACCCCAGGGATCTGTGCTGGGTCCGCTGCTTTTTGACATATTCATAAATGACCTGGAAAGTGGAATAACGAGTGAGGTTATCAAATTTGCTGATGACACAAAACTATTTAAAGTTGTTAAAACCCAGGAGGATTGTGGAAAATTGCAAGAGGATCTTGATAAATTGGAAGACTGGGCATCAAAATGGCAGATGAAATTTAATGTGGAGAAGTGCAAGGTTATGCACCTAGGGAAGAACAACCCAAACTATGGTTACACGATGCAAGGTTCCACATTAGGAACCACCACCCAAGAAAAAGATTTAGGCGTCCTTGTGGATACCATGTTAAAACCCTCGGCCCAGTGTGCAGCGGCGGCCAAGAGAGCAAATAGAATGCTAGGTATGATAAGGAAAGGAATGGAAAATAAAACAAAAGATATTATAATGCCTCTATATCGTTCCATGGTGAGACCGCACCTTGAATATTGTGTGCAATTCTGGTCGCCGTATCTTAAAAAGGATATAGCGATTTTAGAAAAGGTTCAGAGAAGAGCCACCAAAATGGTAAAGGGGATGGAAGACTACTCCTATGAAGAAAGGCTAAAAAGGTCGGGGCTCTTTAACCTGGAAAAGAGACGGCTGAGGGGAGATATGATAGAAGTCTATAAATTAATGAACGGAGTGGAACGGGTAAACGTAGATCGATTGTTTACCTTATCAGAATATAGAAAGACTAGGGGACATGCAATGAAGCTACAGGGTAAACTATTTAAGACTAATAAAAGAAAATATTTTTCACTCAACGTGTAATCAAACTCTGGAATTTGTTACCGGAGGATGTAGTAAAGGCTGTTAGTGTAGCTGGGTTTAAAAAAGGTTTGGACAAGTTCCTGGAGGAAAGGTCCATAAACCATTATTAAGAAGGGACCCAGGATATCAATGCTTGAACCAATACAAGCATTGTGGAACCTGTGTCCCTTGGGGAAACTGCTAGGTACGTATGACCTAGATTGGCCACTGTTGGAAACAGAATACTGGGCTTGATGGACCTTGGTCTGACCCAGTATGGCATATCTTATGTTCTTATGTTCTTATGTTCTTACTCGATGGTGAAAGATAAGGCAACGCGTCCAGATCACTGAAGACCTAAGCATTCAGTGATGGCGACGCAGAAAAAGAAAGGAAACCTACAGAAAAAATAAAAACCAGATTAAGGAGCTAAAAAGGGAAAAAAGAGAGAGAGAGGCATGTGATGGCAGGTGCTGGAATTGAACCTATAAGAAGAAATATGTGGAGATGTGAACGGCTTTGTATAACTGGTGGGATGCACAGTGAAAAAGAGACTGAGGCAAAATGGCACTGCAATAGCAGGCGGGAAGATGCATGCATGCACGATTAAACCTTTCCAATAGAGGCACATTCCAATCAGGCCGTCCAGCCCCCTGTGTGGCCGATCAGAATCGGGATGCACAGAGATAGACCCGATTCTGATCCCGCAGGGGCTAGACTTGCCCACGGGATCAGAATTGGGTCTACGGCCTAGACATGCAGGCCGGGCCCTGGTTCTGATCAGCCTGCATGCTCAGCCACATGCCCAGCTACCTCAGCCAGACTCCTGAATGGAGCCACAGCGCCATGGCGTCCTGTCACCATGGCTCCATTCAGGAGCCGTGATTGCCATCCACTGCCAAAATCCTCCTTTTCCCACAGCAGGACCCTTGATCCAGCCTCCCATGATCAGGGTCCAGCTGCGGAGAACTTACTTGACCCCCTACCTTTTTTTGCAGGCCTGGCAGCATCATCCCCAACGTCCAGGGAGACTTATTCAAGATCCCTGTCTGAGTTCACAGCCAGGGTCATGGCCGTCCATGCCCTGCCCTCGCTCTGCCTGTGGAACATCCCCTCCCGCCCCCATCTAGGCCTCCCCATACAAACATGCTGTTCGTATGTGGAGGCCTTTGCCATGGCCAGCAAGAGACTGAATAGTGGAGATGGACGTCCAAACGGGATGTCCATCCCCGCTATTCGCTGTTCAGAATGACCTCCATAGCTTCTAGAAGGAGCTGGGGAGGATCCAGTGCAGGAGCTCCATCGGTGATATCACCCATATGTGAAGATTTTGTCTTGCTTGTCCACAGAGAAAAATTCTATCAAGTCAGTTAAGAATTAATAAAATATATACCGCCAAAGCATAAATTGTAAAATCAAACGTACCACACTCCAGCTAGAATGCGTTGCTACTCTGTATCTTATCTCACAGTGCACATTCTCAATTGATGTTTTCTTTTCCAAGTGGACTATGCTGTGGGATGTAGAATTATCTATATTCTCAACCTTGGTGATAACTGGTGCAGCAGGGATTACTGGAATAAACAAACAAAAAATATATAAAAATATATATCTATATCTATATATCTGGGGAGGTATATTCAAAGGCATTTACATGGTTTGCAGACCTGCAAATCATGTAAATGCCGCTCTGTGAGATATTCTACTACTACTATTACTACTAGTTATTTATATAGCACTACAGGGCATATATACCGCTGTACAGAGACAGAGACAGTCCCTGCTCCTAAGAGCTCATAGTCTAGTCAAGACAAATAACACAAGTGGGGACTAGGATATGTCCAGGGGAATGGTAAGGAATCATATAGCAGGTGAACAGGAGACTAGGGGGATCAGGATTGAAAAGCAGTCTCGAAGAAGTGAGTTTTTAGCTTGGTTAGTGCCACTGAATATCTGAGGGTGCCACCGCTACACGTCCCGATGCTAACCGGTTAACATTAAGGCATTTCAGGACAGCACCCATTACTAACCATGCAGCGGTAATATTAACCCCTGTCCTGTTAGCAATACACAGTGAAAGTCAGGCGCAGAAACCCCTGGCCTAACTTTCACCGCAGAAGCTAACTGGGCAGGGGCTGAACATCACTGCTGCCCGGTTAGCTTTGTGGCAATCTGGACAACCTTGAAATTCAATGCCGGAACCCAGATATGGCCCTGGCATTGAATATCCAGGTTTCAAGTTCAGTGCTGGCAGCTAGCCTTCGGCGCTGAATATCAAGCCCATTATATATTTATATCACTTTCACAAGGAGAGGGTAATTTTATAACGAGGGACCTATTTTTAGGCATGTAAATGTCAGTATTTTAGTCATTTATGCTGTAAATGATCTTTTAAAATACAGATTAACATTAAAGTACCTGTGTCGTTTGCGTGTGCATGCTTTCCCTGTGGGGGTACACATGGGCAGACTTTGAGTGGAGCGTGTGTAGTGTGAGCAAGTATGCACGTTAATTATAGAATTCTATAATTTGCGCGCTAACTTACAAAAAGTAGGCGCTGTCATTTGCACCAGTGCTAAAGTTGGTGTGATTATCCCTTAATTTACACTAGTATTTTATACAGTCAAGTATGCGCGTGCTTCGACTTTATAAAGTAGGTGAAAAATAGGCACATAATGATGTGTGTTAACTAGGGGTGACTTTATAAAATTATCCTCGGAGACTTTCAACAGAAAAAATAAAAGAATTTATGAAAACATTATTTACTGTAATCAAAAAATAGTGACTGATTTAGATCTGAAATCAGTTACTGCAACTTTTTCAAAATCACTTTACTCTTTTTCAAAGCACATAATATATAATGTAAAACAAAGATATTCTATATAACAGCATATGACCTTTATCCATGGGATATGGATGCAAAAGTCAGACAGTGAAGAAAAAAACCAGAAAGAAAATTGATGCTTTTGAATTATGGTGCAAAGAATACCGTGCATACCATGGACTACTCAAAGAACAAATCAGTCCGTACTAGAAGAGATCAAACCTAAGCTTTACTTAAAAACTCAAATGACAAGACTTCGACTTTCATACTTCAGACACATCGGGAGAAGAGAAAGACCATTAGAGAAAGACATCATACTTGGCAAGTTTGAAGGTCAGTGCAAAAGAGAAATACCAGCAATTCAAAGAATGGATACAGTAACAGCAGCTATAGATGCCAATCTATCAATAATTAGCCACCTGACTGAAGACCAAACAAAGTTTAGGACAACTATCTACAGGGTCGTCACAAGTTGAGATCAACACTTATCAACAACATGTTTAATGTTGATATGAGACAGGCAAAGTAAAAAACAATTTCTAGCAATATATTTTTAAAAGACAAGAAGTTTAGTGTAAATATATTTAATCATATGGAAGCGTTCTGCCCTCTCGCTGTGCAGTTACAGCAGAAAGTTAATCTTCAAACACAATCTTAGCAATGAAATGACTTGCTTCTTAATTTCCAAAACAAACTTCTTAACAGAGCAATTGAGTAAAAAAAGAATTTACTGTAAAATGACTTGGAATTAAGGGTAGCTATACAGAGAGTATATTCATACAACTGTGATGAATCTTTCTCTGGTAAAGGCCAAGGCATAGACACTCGTATTCTGGAGATCATTGCATGATTGGAGTCAATGAGAATATTTAGGAGCATGTTTACTAAACTGGGCTAATGGTTAGAACGTGCTATTTGTAACCAGGTCCTGTTGAATAATATGAGACCTAGTTATAACCATTAGCCCAGCTTAATAAACATGCCCCTTAGGCTTCCAGGACCATGGGATGGTTATCCAAGGGCTGTTGTGCAAAGGTGTCCACTTATCAAAGAAGAGGGGGAAATTTCTTCCACAGCAGAATGGCAAACCCATTGAAGATGCTTTCAAACTAGGATTGAATGAGGATGGATGGGCAAAGCCTCTAGGTAAGTAAAAGCCCTTCAGTAAGTAAAACTTTAAACACTTGTATAGAACTAGGAAAAAAGGGCAACATCTGGAAATCTATGTACTAATGACCATAGTTTGGGAAATAAAGTTCTGGATCTAGAGTTTGTCATGGAAAAAGCTGACTTGGATTTAGTGGCAATCATGAAGATGTGGCACATGGAATACCTTAACTGGGATATAGTTATACCAGGCTATAATCTATTCAGGAAAGATTGGGTAGAAAGAAAAGAAGGAGCAGTGGCGCTATATATATAAAAATCATATTAAAGCAGCAAAACTGCAGGGCTTGCAAGGTAAGGAGAAAGAACTGTGGATTAATCTGGAAAGAGTGAATGGAGATTCTATTTATACTTGTGTGTTATACATATCTCACTCACAGGCACAAGAAATAGATAGAAATTTAATTGAAGACATTCACAGAATTGCCATGCTGTTAGATGTTAATTGAGACATCCTGGATGTGGTGTCATTTAGAAGTAAGGAGATCCTGGATTCCTTTCATGGGGAACCCTTCGTCAGTTGGTAATGGAATCCACATAGGAGGAGGTGGCAAAGGTGCTTACAAATGGAGAGAGTTTCTGAGGTTCCAACGGATAATTATCTAGGATTCCTTGATCACTGGATGGTGTGATTCAGAATTAGGGCACAAGCGGTGATTGTTCAGTTAAAAGCAAGATCCCTAGATTTTAGGAAAACTAACTTCATCAAGATGGGGCAGTACCTCAAGGGGTCGTTAGCTGGTGAAGTGGAAAAGCAGCAGGCAAACAGGAAGGAGATACTGTAAGGACAAAGACCTATTGTTTAGTAAAGTAAATAAAAGTAAGAGAAAAAAAGAGTCCACTATGGTTTCAAAAGAGAGAGCCATAAAAATAAGGAAAAAAAAGTTAGCATTCATAAATTACAAGAAATCGTGGAAAGAGAAAGATAAGCAACAATATCTGGAAAAAGTAAGAGAAGCAGGGAAAGCAATCAGGAAAACAAAAATGCAAATGGAAGAGAAAATAGCTAATATAGTAAAAAAGGGAAGAAGATTTCTTTTAGCTATGTTAGTGATAGGATAAAAAGTAAACATGACATTGTGGGATTCAAAAGTGTAAGGAAGGAATATATAGAGGCTGAAGAGCTAAATGTTGAATTGTTTAACAAATATTTCTGTTTAGTGTTCATTGAAGAAGGGACAGGAGTAGCATCGCTGAAGATGGACACAAATAGGAATGGAAATAAGGCAGACGTCAAATGATTTTCAGAAAACTGTGTTCACTTTGCTATTTTTAGATAAACCAAAAACAACAAAGTGAATGGACTGGATGGAATACATTTGAGGGTAGCAAAGGAACTTAGGGAAGTTCTGGCAGCCCCACCGTTTGACCCTTTCAACACTTCTTTAGAGTGAGGGGGAGGCTGAGAACAACAGGCTGGTAAGTCTGACCTCAGCGATGCAAAAATTAATGGTATCGCTGCTAAAACAGAGGACAGTGCTGTTTCTGGAAAATGGATTACAGGATCTAAGGCAACATTCTTTTGCCCAAGATAGGTTTTGCCAGACAAACCTGATCAATTTCTCTGATTGTGCGACAAGAGTGCTGGATTGGAGGAGAGCATTAGATATAGTTTACTTGCATTTCAGCAAGACTTTTGATGTGGTTCCTCATAGGCGGCACACACAAGATCACGAGATAGAGTTATTCTCTCCCTTTTCGACGATTTAAGCCTAATCCAACACGTGACCTGCCCAACTTATGCCTCAGGACGCACTCTTGACCTTATCCTCACTCCCGTTTCCTCCACATTCACTCCATCTAATGTTCTATCACTTCCTCTCCCATGGTCTGATCATTGTTGTGTTTTCTTCTCCTTCCCCCTCCCGCCTTTGGAGGTCCCAATCTTTCAAACACAAGTGCTCCATCGCAGATACTTAGATGTCACATCATTCCTTCTACCCTACAATGCTTCCCCTCGGCTGACTCCCTCTTTCCCTCTGAGTTCTCCTCCCTGTCCGTGAACCAGCAGGTCGACACCTGGACTTCCACTCTTTCATCCACACTTGATTCCATTGCTCCCCTCCGCCATATCTCCTCTCCTCCCTCCTCACACCATCCCTGGTATCACCCAGGCTTACGTCTGCAACATACGTATCTTCATCGTGCAGTGCGGTCATGGTGCAAACATCCTTCTGATGTTACCCTCTCCATTTTTCATTCTGAACAGCAAACCTATCGTTCCATGATATCCACTGCCAAACATGCACACTATTCAAACCTTATCACCTCAGCCTCTAATTCATCCTGACGCCTTCATCAGGTTCTCAATCATCTTTCCTCATCCTCTACCGTCTCTCTTCCTTCAGTGTCCCCTTCTGTTGCCCCCAGCCCGATTACACTTGCCACCTTTTTCTCAGACAAGAATCAGTCTCTCCACTCCTCATTTGGTTTCTGTCCCCCTCCTCTCTCACCTTCTCCTGCTTCTCCCACACCTGTTCCCCCCTGTTCTCCCTCTCCCACACATTTTCCCACACACTTGGTGTGAGTTTCGGCCTGTTACCACTTCTGAACTTGTCAAGGCAATCTCTACTTCTCACAAGACCACTTGTCCTCTTGACCCACTCCCTTCCTCTTAGCTCCTTGACCAATCACTCACGCTCATCCCTTACATTCTCCTCATACTTAATTCTAGCCTTACCTCCAGTTGTTTCCCCACAAGCTGGAAGCATGCTCTGGTCCGCCCTCTCCTTAAAAACCAACCCTCGATCCTGCTGTTCCCGCCAATTGGCGTCCGGTTTCTAACCTCCCTTTTTTGTCCGAAGTCCTCGAAAAACTTGTTTTCCTGCAACTTGCCTCTCATCTCAATTCCGCCCTTTCACTACACCTCCGTCAATTTGGATTTAGGGCTGGCCACAGTACTGAGACTATTCTCTTGGCACTCCTCAGCAAAATACATTGTTCTCACGATCGTGGTGATTTATCTATTGCTGTTTCTCTGGATCTCTCTGCTGCATTTGATGCTGTTGACCATCGCACCCTTCTCACCCGTCTATCAGAAATTGGTATTCACGGCACTGTTCTACATTGGTTTCGGTCCTTCCTTTCATCTCGCACTTTTGCTGTCCAGTCAGGCCTTAATGCTTCCCCCTCCTTCCCCTTGCACTGCGGTGTCCCCCAGGGTTCCATCCTTGCTCCCCTTCTTTTCAACATCCTCCTTGCCCCTCTCGCCCTGCTCATTCAACAAGCTGGTATATCTGCTTACTTCTACGCAGACGACATTCTTCTAGTTCACCATACGAGTTCTTTGGCCACAGATCTTTCTGCACTCAACACATGTCTGGAGTCCATCTCCACTTGGTTCACCAGTAACTTCCTTCTCGTCAACCCCTCCAAGTCCTCTGCTATGTGGTTTACTTTCGGTGCCCCCTCCCCAAACCTAGAGCCCGTTATGTCTACTCTCCCTATCCCTTTGGTTCCTACTCTCCGTTATCTTGGTGTGACTCTTGATCCCTCGCTTTCCTTCCACCAACACATATCTGCAGTCGCGCGCAGCTCTTTCTTCCATCTTCGCAAGATTCGGGCTGTTCGGTCATTTCATTCCAGTTTCATCCCTCACCACCCTTGTCCTCTCACTGGTGATCACTCAGCTTGATTACTGCAACTCACTCTTCGCAGGTCTCCCTCAATATTAGCTTCGGTGCCTTCAATTAATTCAAAACACAGCGGCCCGCCTTCTTACCCATTCCTCCCCTCGTGATCACGTTACCCCCTGTGTTCTGGCCCTTCATTGGCTTCCTATCAAGGTTAGATTTATATACAAGCTTCTCGCTATCACACACAAGGTTCTTCATACTAGCACGTCCCAGTATCTGGCTGACATCATCTATCTTCAGCCCACTCCCCGTCTACTTCGCTCTGCTCATGGCAACCGTCTCTTTCTCCCTTCTCCTGCCCAAGCTCACCTTGAACTAACTCGTCATGCGCTTTCTTCTTTTTGAGTCCAGCCCTTTGGAACTCCCTCCCACTTTCCCTCTGCACCGAACTGTCCTTTCCCCAGTTCAAGTCTCTCCTCAAGACCCATCTCTACTGTCAGGCTTATGATCTCCCTACTCCGCCCGACTCCTCCATACTCCCCCAGGAAGATACCCCACTTGCAGAAATTTCATGACCCAACGTTATTCACAATCACCACAGCTCCCCTCTCTCTCCCACCATTGGTCCCTTGTTGTGTCTAATATTCATGGTGGTTTTGTCCATTGCTGTCCTTTGCTATCTCTCTCTCTGCCTTTTCTATTTGCTTTTCTATCGATTTATTGGCGTTCCTTTTCATCTTTTATTTCTAGCAGTTTTGATTTTTTTATTGTACACTGCCACGATACCTTGGTAAAGGCGGTATATCAAATAATGCAAATAAAGATAAATAAACTGAGCACTCTTGGTATGGGCCTTAAAATGACTGACTGACATAGGAACTGATTGAGTGGGAGGTGACAAAGAGTAGTAGTAAATGGAGTTCATTATTAGTAAAGGAATATTACTAGTGTTGTGCCACAAGTATCATCTTAAGGTGGCCAAGCAGGTGGAAAAGGCAACAGCAAAATTCACGGGGATGTTTGGAAGCACAGAGAGATGATGGTACCTCTGTAAGTCTCTGGTGAAACCTCATTTGGAATACTTTGTATCATCGTGGAAACTGCATCTCCAAAAAGATATCAACCAGATGGAGTCGCCAAGAGGGCAGTTACTAAAATGGTCAGTGGTCTTCATCATAAATTATATGGGGACAGACTTAAAGATCCATGAGCTGCAGTCATCTCTGCACTCCACACCCATCTTCAGTTACTGCTTCTCAGTACTACCACGTCATACTGCCATTGTCGCTATTCTCTAGATCCTCTCCAACCACCACCAGTTTTCCAACTCCTCTCCCTTCTAACATTACTGCTGCCATTTCTTGAGGTTTTTCTGCCCTTCTGGCCTCTTCTTCAGTTCCAACACCTACATTATATCGCTCCTTTTCTCCTTCACATCCCACTTTATACACCTGATGCTCCTTGGCTTTACCTGCTGATCCTGAGACAGCCCTTGTTGCCTACTTCTCACTGACTCAGGTGCCCAAAACCCCCCTAACATAGACTCTTGCTGCCTGCCTCATGCGTACTATGATAAGCAGCAGCCCTAGTCAGCACCCCTCTGACACTAATCCCCTTTACCTACAGAAGGATTCCCTCATACTGCCGAACCAGCAGACACGTCTGCACGACCTCCCCACAGCACTGTGACATCAGGTTTTTTATCCACAGCCCTCGCAGCAGGAAACACGAAGGAGATGAGACAGCGATTCACAAGGAAACTAGGAAATAACTTCAAAAGCACTAGTGAAGCAAATATGCAAAATGTGAAAACAAGGCAGACTCTAGACAAGCCAAGAACAAGGTAGGTACCTTAATCCAACAAAACTGTGAATAGCACTTTCCCATTCAAGTATAACAACACATATTTCACCAACCTATTTCATGAAGTTGGAACTGCAGAACCTTTGATGTTGCTACACCAAGAGGATTTTGAGCTTCAATCCAAATTATATACTGTGTGTCTTCTTGCAACATATTTATTGCCATGGTAATACTGTCATTTACAGGAATCAATTGCTTTTCATTTGTCTGTAAACTATAAAAAAAAGGATACTATATATATCAAGTTTTATATGATTTAGGAATAATTATCAAATTAGTCATTAACAAAATGTTATTTTGGTGTTAAGAGTATATAAAAGTGATATATTTTTATTATGCAAATATTGCAATGCCGTATACTCTGGATACTTTAGGATAGCAATTGTATACCTCACAAGTCAAAAAAAATCATAATGCGTTCTGCAATCATTTTCTACTTACTTGTTTTTAAATTTCTCATTGGATCAAACAAGCAGACTATGCTGCTTTCTACCATCACTTTTCTAGGGCATTGATTGTCTGTTCTCCCAGTTGTGGAACGTAAAATTTCCAGGCTACACCTCCTTTGCTTATTTTCAGTTTCTTTGAGTTTGGGAAATAATTTTAGGAAAAATGTACTTCACTGCTCCATTAAATACTTGCAAACTTTAGAAGGCCTATGTCCTCAGGCTTAGCATGCATGCATTTAGCACACATGCGCAACATGCTATGCACTGAAGTTGATGCTATAGTTCCAAGAAGAGGTTAACACATATGCACTAAAACTGGTAAGTATAAGCATATAAATAAAGAATATCATATGCAAATTAAGCTTTAGCAAACACACTGGAGGAGAAGCCTAGTGGTTAGCAGGGTCAGCCCAAGTGTAACTGATGCCCTAGGCGAACCTTCAAACATGTGCCCTCCCCTAGGAGTGGCTCAAGACCCTTCCTTCTCATGCCCAACATCTCTTCTTCACTCCTCCTCCTGAGGTGTCCAGCACTGCTCCTTCCCCCTCCACCATTATCTAGCATCACCCCCTTCTCTCTCCATCCCAAAAGTGTCAGCATCTCACCTCCTTCCCTGCTCCCCATGTATCCAGCATATGTCGTCTCATAGCACTGGCTGTCACTCCTACTGCCTATCCCTAAGGACCTGCCCATCCCTTGTGATTGAAAGTGCAATTGCGTTGCACCACCCCCCCCCCCACCACCACTAGGAATGCTGGATTCCCATGCTGCTCAAAGTCGCATAGCAGGAACACTGGTCCTTGGAAGGCTTACAATCTAATTTGGTCCTGAGATAACAGAGATAAAGAATAATTTGATAAGGCGTTCCTACATTTCTGCACCTGTTTACACATGTAAATCATGGCATTTTAGTGGTTTACACACACTGTGTAGTCGTTTACTATTCTGAAAGTACACACATTGGAGCAATAGTGTGGACTTTCACTGTGGGGTTGCACAGTGTCAGACTTTGGGCAATTAAAAAATAATATGATTCATGCACCTTCTTACTAAATCTAGGCACAGATAAGTGCTAATGCCTAGTTTAACACATGCTTTTGACCACTTATGCCCCTATTTTATAGGGTAAGCACATATGTATGCTTCTATATACAGCACTAAACCCCCCCCCCCCCAACCACTTAAGCCACTTCCCCTTATGATTAGGCTCTTTCATACCAAATAAATAATCTAGAACAGCATATAATTTAGAAGTTTCACCAGTAATTTTACCAATCTAATAAATTATATTGAACATACCAGATCAGAAGAAAGCACCTGAACTGAAAGTGCTAAAAGAACTGGATTCTGCAATTAATCAAGGCCTCTAATTGACCCATGAATAAAAGAATCCCAACCCTATACTACCAATTGTTGCTGAATCTTCCCGGAATTCTCTGAACTGACCCAATGCAGCAGGACAAAAGTCTCTCAGTCTCTGAGGAAGCATTATTCCTTCTAACTGAGCTTTTATTTCTAACTGCCTTCCATATCTGCATATATGGTTCCAAAATGAATATTCATGCCACCTCCATAAACCTCGGGACTTTCTCCATACCTTGCAACAGTCTCCACAACTCCACAAAAAAAGACTCATTCTTCCCCACCAGGGCATATGCTACTACCCAATACCTAATCCCCCTAAATTCTCCCAACACTGCTATGTACCGCCCTCCCACATCCTTCACCACCCTCTTTTCCATCAAAGCTACCCCCTTATGGATTAAAATAGCTAACCCTACCTTCCGGGAAACTGGCACAGAGGTATAATAACAAAATCCCACCCAACTCCTCTGCAACTTGGCATGCTCCATATCATTCAAATGTATCTCCTGAAGCAGCCCAATCTGACACTTGAGCCACCTCAGATGAGCCAGCACCCTCTTTCTTTTGATGGGCAACCCCATACCTGCCACATTCCATGTCACCAATACCTTACCATTCATTTCTTCCCCAGCCACAGTCTCAAACCATGCATCATAAACTCGGCCACATTCATACTCCAAATACCCACCTGCTATCCCCCCACCCGCACTGCTCCCCCCCCCCCCACCCAGCAGCACCAATCACTTCACACCCACCCCCCACCCCCGTAACCCTACCCTTAACAACCCCGCCAGACCATTTGGCCTGGCTAGACCAGAGATCTCTCACCAGCCCTGTGGCCCCCCAAACCATCCAACATGAAACCCTTGCCTTTCACACCCAACAACCCATCCCAAATATACCATCCTGTCCTTACAACCACCCAGCCTCCCCAAGTTAGACCATCTTAATATGCCCACTCACATCATAAACATCATTGCCCAAATCCATTGTACCAGAAAACATCAAGGCCCAGGTACCCACCCTACAGTTAAGGGTCTTGCATATTGTCTCTTCAATCAACCACCTCCAGCCAAAATACGCTGCCATTTAGGGTGGGAGGAACTCTCCTATCGAGCCACCCCAGCCACAGAAGGTTACAACTTCACAAACCTCAGAACCAATAACTGAATCCAAGCTTTATCCAGTGTCTTGACTTTAAAAGTAGTTCCCAGCACTGTATATAACAATCCCAACACAAACAACTAATGATAATGAATAGAGTTCTGCTTTAGGACCTCCATCACTGCTTTAAAGTCTCGCTGTTCCTGCAGTGTAAGCTGAGACAGGTCTCCATACACTTCAATGGAGTTACCCTCCCACTCCATGAGTTTGGCTTTCTTTGCCTGCATCAAAAGCACTTCCTGTTTTGTGTGACACTTAATCCAGTGAGTACTCTCATCAGCTCTTTGGGATATGGATTTAGCCTGCATCCTAAAAAAGGTAACGACCTCAAAAAACATCTCATTTATTATTTGTAGACAATCTGAAGCTCTATAGTTCCAGCGACCAACAATTAACAGAGCAACTCTGTGTGGTGAAAAGCTTCTCTGATAACATCAGAATGACCTTTGGCATTGACAACTGTGCTAAGACAACTTTTTTTAGAGGAAAATTGAGCAAAACAGAAAACATCTCCCTGGCTGAAGTCTGTAACAGCAAGGACCTTAAATGAAACAATACAAAATGGTCAGTTTTCAAAGTGGAAACTTTTGCCAAAACAATAAACACTCACTCCAGCAGCAGCAAAATTGTTAAATTGAATTAATTAGATAATATTCACTCTACTGTTCTTTGTTCATCATATTTAAACAAAAGAAAACATAAAGGAGGTCTCAGACTTGTTCGGCATTTGTTTCAAGCAAATAGATATCCAAGTGCTTATGCCAACTTGCATCAACAACCAACCTTTATACCTTAATAGCAATGCAGTTTAAATATACAAATCAATAATCGCTTAACTTCTGATTTTCCTTCAGAAAAACTGCACAATCAGATACTTTTCCCGATCAATTGCTTTTCCCTTCATCCCCATCCCACATCCCCATCCAATAACTCCAGCACCAGCCCAATTTGAGGCTCAAGTTGTCCATAATAAATGTGGGGATTGTTCTATCTGCCCCATATCTTGGGAGACAACTTGTTTTGAATACCATGGTACAACGTATAAATTAAAGAGACAAACTTCATGTGGATCTTCCTATGTTGTTTATGGGATTCTCTGTCCCTGCGGGTTGATGTACGTGGGGAAGACAAATAGGTCTCAGAGTGTGACTGGGAGAACATAAAAGCAGATTGAAACACAAGATACATGAAGCCCCTATAGTACAACACCGTGTAGATCAGGGACATTCTTTTGAGGAGCTTAGATGTTTCTGTATAGATAGTATACAGGCCGGTTGGGCGGGTAAATCGCGAGAACAAATGTTGATATATTGTGAACAAAGGTGGATTTTCAATTTACAGATGGTGTTTCCTGGCGGTCTGAATGTACAAATTGATTGGGGTAGCTGTATCTGAGTTGGAGGTTGATGTTGCGGTTGCGATGAATATTATGTACATGGAGGAATTTTAAATTGTGAAAAATGTTATTACATACACCTATTTCCTATAAGTTTGATGACGTCATTGAAGTACGTATATTTAGGTGAGCTGTTGGGAAGCAGATCACATGCGCGGCGTTTTTTTGTGTAAGGGATCGCCCATGTTGAAGGAAGGCGCGATCGTATGAGCATCTGCAGCCTAGATAGAAATAAGGATTTGTAATGAAAGCTTCAAAGTAAGTTGTTTCTCTAGTAGCTTTGAAATCATGAGCGGTTGTGATTTTAATAGTTTTTATGAAGTGTTTTGGAGTCAGCTATGTTGTTCAACTCCATGTTTTATGGCGTTGATCTTTGAATAGTTGATCTTATGAGATTGGTGTGTAAAGGGATGATATTGTTATTGAATGGGGATGTGTTTTGATCACAATAGAATTTTGGTGTGTTCTTTGTTGACAGTGCTTTCCTTCACTTCAGCAGCTGTATTGAAGTTTAGAACGCTGACTCGCTGAGGTAAAAGGGGACTTCCTGTTTCTTATTGCTCAATGCAGCAGCATTCTAAACTTTAGTACAGCTGCCGAAGTGAAAAGACACACTTCAGCAGCTGCTGGAGGGAGCTGGGGCATCTCCGGCTCCCTCTAAAGCCACCCTGACTGCCAGTCTTCAATGCAGGATATTGTTGGCCTAGGGCCCCCTGAAACGCGAGACCCTGTGCAAACAACATTCTTTCTCAATGGATGGGCCGGCCCTGTTAGTGGTGTGCCCCCAGGGTTCAGTCCTGGAACCGGTACTGTTCAATGTATTTGTGAATGATATTGCTGAAGGACTAAATGGAAAAGTCTGCCTTTTTGCAGATGAGAACAAAAGAAGCAACGAAGTATCTGTAGGATCTACAGGAACAAGAGAACAGATACCAAGACTGGCAGGATTTCAGGTTTAGTCAAACCCCTTTTTATTGACCCCTACGTGTTTCGGCCAACAGCCTTCTTCAGGGGCATATCAAAATGAGGAAACAAACCATTGAATAAAATCTTTCATATAAATAAAGACACTGACCACGCTTCTGCATAACAACCCTTCACATCTCCTATACAAGGGTTGTTACGCTGAAGCATGGTCAGTGTCTTTATTTATATGAAAGATTTTATTCAAAGGTTTGTTTCCTGCCAGTCTTGGTATCTGTTCCCTTGTTCCTTTTTGCAGGTGACATGAAAATTTGCAACAGAGTGGACTCCCCTGAGGGAGTGGATAACATGAGGAAAGATCTACAAAAGCTGGAAGAATGGTCTAATACTTGGCAGTTAAGATTTAAGGTGAAAAAGTGCAGTGTCATGCACTTGGGATGCAGAAATCCAAGGGAATTTTATGCGATAGGGGGCGAGAGGTTGGTGTGCACGGACCAGGAGAAGGACCTTGGTGTGATTATTATGAGGATCTCAAGGTGGCAAAACAGTGTGACAAGACGGTGGCAAAAGCCAGAAGAATGCTGGGTTGCATAAAGAGAGGAATTACCAGCAAAAAGGAAGAGATACTTAATGCCACTGTACAAGTCGCTGGTGAGGCCTCACTTGGAATATTGTGTTCAGTTTTGGAGACCATATATCGCAAAGGATATAAAAAGAATGGAAACGGCTCAGAGGAAGGTGACCAAAATGATTTGGAGCCTGTGTCAGAAGACTTATGAGAAGAGACTTGAAGACCTAACTATGTACACTCTGGAGGAGAGCAGGGACAGGGGAGATATGATTCAGACCTTTAAATACTTAAAGAGTATTAATGAACAAAGAAACTTCTTCTAAAGATGGGAAAGCTGTAAAACTAGAAGGCATAACATGAAACTGCAAGGGGGTAAACTTAAAGGCAATGTCAGGAAATGTTTCACTGAAAGGGTGGTGGATGCTTGGAATGCCCTCCCGATGGAAGCGGTGGGGGCAAATACAGTGACAGAATTCAAAATGGCATGGGACAGACACAGTGGATCCCTATATAGCAACAGGATAAAATAAAAATAACTATCTCTTATATCTCAACAAATAGTGGTGACCTACGTGGAGCAGTGGGTACACCCCTAAATAAAGTCATGGGGAGGGGTGACCTACATGGAGCGGCAGGTGCACCTACTCTTGCCACCTTGCTGGGCAGTCTAGATGGATCATACTGGTCTTTATCTGTCGCCATATACTATGTTACTATGAATGCAGTCCAATTTTCTTTTCTCCTAAAGATACACCACAAATAAAGTTGCTTTTGTTTTCATCCCAGCCTCTTGTATTACTATATTTTTTTCAAGTGGGTTAGGGATTGTCTGAGTTACTTGGTAGGGAATGAGATTGTGGGAGTAGGCCTTTTCCCTCTCTGTCTTTTTAAACTCATTTGAGGAGGGCTCTCATAACATCCTTTCTGAAAGTCACCCAGGACACTGTGAAGGAGCGGGGGATGCTCTGGCTTGCCTGATGGGGGCAGGTCACGTAGGTCTCCATCCTCATTTTTTTTAACCTTTTATTTATATAAGAGCAAAGGCAGAGCTATCATCAACAGGGTAGCTCTACATCAAACAGTAACTTCCTTCAACGCATAAAACGTTCATGGACTACAATAGCTCTTCTTCCCTTAAGTATGTCCCCCCTGACACAGCCCTACAGTTTCCCCCTTTTATCATCATATCTCCACTTCCAGTTCCTGGTTGTGTTTTTATCCAGAAGCTGATATAGAATCTGCGCTCTCTGCTGTTCGGTTTTATATACCCCCCTTTCACACTTACACTCAGCAACTTACCCTCAGCAACAACCTCTCTTCAAGCACCCCACCCAAACATTCTTCCTATACCCAAGAGAAATATAGTTGCATTTAGGATATCGCAGCTTCCTTTGATTCTGTGTCCCATGCTGCACTGTCCTGCTGTCTACTAATCTTGGCATTAGTGTTATGGTAGTTAAGTGGTTTCAATCATACCTACGTATTAGACAGGAAGCAGAATGTTGTTTCTGAGAATTCCTGTTCAAGGTGGTTTCCAACCCTTTGTGGGCTACCACAAGGGTCGGCCCTTTCTGTGGTTCCTATTAATATTTTCTTGCTACCTCTATGAAATTGTGGAATAAATTTTTGAATATACGCAGATGATATTATGCTGCTCTTGACCACTGATAAGGATGTGGGAGTAAAGTTTCAAAACCGAGGCCTGGTTCTGAATATTTGTAAAACCAAATTACTGGTACTTTTGCAGATTTTCTCAGTTTTTAGATACTTAAGGGTCTTAACTAACCCCGAGTTATGTTTTCATTTGCATATTTAAAGATTTAGTAAAGAAAATCAGTTTTCAAACTTAGAGTATTGTGAAAATTGAAGCCACTCCTTGAGTCTCCTGATTTTCAAACAGTTTTGCACCAGTTTGTTCTTAATCCAACCGGTAATTCTAACTCACTGTGGTTTGCTTTGCCTGCCACTGCCATCGAACCTCTGCGGATTGTAGAAAACTTTGTTGCACATTTGGTGACAGCATAAGGATTTATGAACATGTCTCCCCATATTTACGTGCCCTGCATTGGTTACTAGTCAGTGGTGTATTTGGAATAAGGTTATCATGCTGTTATTTAATGTCAAATATTTAGGGAGGTTTTTTGCAGTTATTCTACCAATTTGCTTTAATGTTGAAGGTTGTTTCCTTCGATCTCAAGAGCAGGGATCTTTATGGTACCTGCGTCTAGAGGTATCCATTCAATGAGGCTCATTAATAGAACATTGTCTTTATCTGGGCTGTTACTGTGGAATCAATTATCTATCCCACTCAGATTGATGAATGATGGGCCGACTTTTGAAAGAAATTAGAGGCATTTTATTTTACACACGGTGTTTGCTTAGATGTCTTGATAGTTATTTTATATGTTATGTTTTTGAATGTCTTTTGCTGAATGTGTCATATTTAATACATTACTTCATATGTCAAATGTAATCCACTGAGTAAATATGGGCTCAGCGGAACATAAATGTTTTAAAATAAATAAATAAAATACCCTCCCCTCTTCTATTCAAGGCCCACCTATAGATAGTTTACACACATAAATGACGACTTGTACATGTAATATAGTCGGTTGCTATTCTGAAAGTATGTGCATTGGACCGATGGCATGTACTTTTACTGCGGGCATGCACAGGAGCACAGTTTGGGCGGAGTGTGAATGGTACGCAAGTTTGCGCACATAAATTATATAATACTATAATTTACATACATTCTTGCGAAATCTAGATGCAGACATTTACACCAGCCATAGGGATGACATAAGAGCTTATGCCTAGTTTAATATGCATTTTTGACCACTCAGGCCCTATTTTATAAAGTAAACAAAGTATGTGCCTTACTTTATAAACAGGCATGAAATACCCATGTTAAAACTTGGGTAAATCTGGCCCTTATAAAATTACCCTCCATGTGCCTAAATTTAGGTTCCTTAAAAGCGAGTGGGCCCAAAGGTGGAGCAATTTCAGGGGAATGAATGTTAGAAATGTAGCTCAGGACACCTAATTTAGGTGAGACTTTAACTGGCTCAATATTGAACTTCACTTTAAAGTATCTTAATTTAAATTTAGATTCCTATAGCAATCCCAAATTAAGGCATCTTATTTTGACTAAATATAGCTGCTTACTGGATGCCAATACAGCAGAGGAGAGCAACCAAAGTGGTTTGCGCCAGAAGTCGCATGAGAAGACCTGAGTATGTGGACCTTAGAGCGGTGCTTCTCACCCTTTTTCATGTCGAAGGCACATTTTTGAGTTTGTTCCGTCCTCAGGGCACTCAAACCAAATTCTGTAGGCAGGGCCAGTACAAGGGTATTAGGCGTCCTAGGCCAACTTCAGTCTTGCGCTTCCTCGCAATTAGCTTTAGGCCCCTAGCACCCCCTCTCCCCAAAAGATTTTGATAATCAAACTCAATTGTAATCATCTCAACACCATCCCTCTCAGAACAATCCTATAAAAATCTATATTTGGACATCACACTTTTAAATATTTAACTTTTTTTGTAAATATATGTATAATGAGGGAGATTTCAAAAAGTCACAAGAGTAAACAGACTATTTACTAATTCTTCTTGCAGTTAAAACTATGCACTGATGACTGAGTTTATATGGCTGTCAGGCCCTATTGCTTTGCTTTGACTATAACTGCTCTTGGTTGTCCCCTCTCCCCCCCCCCCATCCCACCAGAAGATGCTACCCTAAGCAATCTCTTGGTTTGCCTAGTAATTGGGTTGGCCCTGTTTGCATGATCCTCCCTGCTCAGTCCCTCCCATCGGAAGAAGGATAGTAGCATATTTTACCTGTGGATGCCTCAGTTTGTCAGATTCAATCTCACATCTGAACATAAGGGGCCATGAATTCAGACACCAGACTGAAGTCAGCAGAGGAGGGGCGCAGGTAGACTCCTCCGCATATCCTAGCTTAGGAGTGAAGGTCATAACTGTCTTAGCATTGTGATGATCAGCCACTAGAGAGTCAGGTATCTTTGAGATAATACAGGCTCCCTTGCAGCCCCGTAGACAGCCCCAAACCAGCAAGTGCAGGAAAGACCCGACCTGGCCCTTGGAAGGGAAGGCACTTCCTTCCACAACTCCTGCTAAGAGAGAGCAAGGCCAATCTATTGATCTGCCCCGGGAACCAGAGTTTCCTTGGCTCACCAAAAATTACACCTTAGAACCAAAGAGAGGCGGGAGAGAGGAGGGGTCATTGGGTCAGGCCCTAGAACATTAGAATATAAGAACATAAGATATGCCATACTGGGTCAGACCAAGGTCCATCAAGCCCAGTATCCTGTTTCCAACAGTGGCCAATCTAGGTCATACGTACCTAGCAGTTTCCCCAAAAGACACAGGTTCCATAATGCTTGTACTGGGTCAAGCATTGATATCCTGGGTCCCTTCTTAATAATGGTTTATGGACCTTTCCTCCAGGAACTTGTCCAAACCTTTTTTAAACCCAGCTACACTAACAGCCTTTACTACATCCTCCGGTAACAAATTCCAGAGTTTGATTACACATTGAGTGAAAAAATATTTTCTTTTATTAGTCTTAAATAGTTTACCCTGTAGCTTCATTGCATGTCCCCTAGTCTTTCTATATTCTGATAATGTAAACAATCGATCTACGTTTACCTGTTCCACTCCGTTCATTAATTTATAGACTTCTATCATATCTCCCCTCAGCCGTCTCTTTTCCAGGTTAAAGAGCCCTAACCTTTTTAGCCTTTCTTCATAGGAGTATCCTTCCATCCCCTTTACCATTTTGATGGCTCTTCTCTGAACCTTTTCTAATAACGCTATATCTTTTTAAGATATGGCGACCAGAATTGCACACAATATTCAAGGTGCGGTCTCACCATGGAACGATATAGAGGCATTATAATATCTTTTGTTTTATTTTTCATTCCTTTCCTTATGATACCTAGCATTCTATTTGCTCTCTTGGCCGCCACTGCACACTGGGCCGAGGATTTTAACATGTTATCCACAATGACGCCTAAATCTTTTTCCTGGATGGTGGTTCCTAATGTGGAACCTTGCATTGTGTAACCATAGTTTGGGTTGTTCTTCCCTAGGTGCATAACTTTGCACTTGTCCACATTAAATTTCATCTGCCATTTTGATGCCCAGTCTTCCAATTTATCAAGATCCTCTTGCAATTTTCCACAATCCTCTTGGGTTTTAACAACTTTAAATAGTTTTGTGTCATCTGCAAATTTGATAACCTCACTCGTTATTCCACATTCCAGGTCATTTATGAATATGTCAAAAAGCAGCGGATCCGGCACAGATCCCTGGGGTACACCACTATTCAACTTTCTCCACTGGGAAAATTGGCCATTTAGTCCAACCCTCTGCTTTCTATCTTTTAACCAGTTCTTGATCCACAGTAGTACACTGCCTCCTATCCCATGACTCTTTAGTTTTGCCAAAAGTCTCTGATGAGGGACCTTGTCAAAGGCTTTCTGAAAGTCCAGATACACTATATCAACCGACTCACCTTTGTCCACCTGTTTATTCACACTTTCAAAAAAACATTAGTAAGACAAGATCTTCCTTGTCTAAAGCCATGTTGGCTATCTCCCATTAGGCCATGACTATCTACATGCTGAGTAATTTTATTCTTTATGATGGTTTCTACCATTTTTCCCGGTACTGGCGTGAGGCTCACCGGTCTGTAGTTTCCTGGATCACCCCAGGAACCCTTTTTAAAAATTGGTGTTACACTGGTGATCCTCCAATCTTCAGGTATTAGAGATGATTAGAAAGGCTCCCAGTTTTTCCAGGGGAAGGAGGCAGATACCCCGAGGTGGAAGAAGCTATGGAAACTCAAGCATATGAGGACAGTAAGGACCAGGAACCCATGGAGGTACTGTGAATGAGACAGTGAAAGCTCTAGCCCTGGGGCAGGTTCAGCCAGTTTGTAGTGAACCTGAAGGGTGGAAGGGAGGGGCAGCTACACAGCTTGTTTTGAGAAAATCTGGGTTTGAACCTGGATGATTTGATTCAGCTACTTGTGACTTTATGTGCATTTTTGTTCTGAACTATTTTGCTTTGAGAAGGAGCGGCTACGCCCGGCCCTGGGGCTGAGGGAAGTCCAGGGTGTTGGAGGTGGCATAACATAACCATCTGCTGGGCTTTACTATGGGCCTGAGAGGAATGATTGTGGGTGTTTGTCTGGAAACCCAACTTGGAATTGAAGCTGCGGGACCCAGGACAGTGCTCTGATTGCTCCAGTTGCCTTGGAACCCACCCCGTGGTGTCACAGCATGCACAAAACTAATTTGGAGAAACTGACTCTGCAAGAAGTGCTGTTGTCCTACCGATGGGAAGCAGGAAGTGCTAGTAGTAAGATATCAGTTCAGTTTGGTAGGAAGGATGAGGGGAGTCCAGTGGATCCTCCATGAAATTTTGTAGTAATCTACTCTCAAGCTATACCTAAAAGCACATTCTTTCAGTTTTGCTACTATAAAATATTTTTGGGCTCAATAAAAAAGCCTAGAGGTAGTGGATATGTGCTGCCTACAAGACAATTCATTATGCACCAGAGAAAAATCAGATTAGCTAACACAATCAAACTATTCTCAATATGTAAATTCTGTGTAGGACAGTGGTAAAAGTTTTAGTGGGGGTGCCCCAAGCAAAATATTGCTGAGGGCCCCCTATTGCCGCCCCTCCTGCCTAGGTGGCGAACCTCCGTGCTCCGCAGTGACACGCCCCCTCCCCTCAGCGAACCTCCATGCACCGCATGGGCAGCGCGACAACTTACATTTGCCAGACTCCCTCCATTCCAGGCCTGGAAGTGTTCCTCCTGGACCGAAGTCTCGCAATAACAGCAGCACCGTGAGATTTCAGCCTGAGAGAAACACTTCCGGGGCTTAATGGAGGCAGCGCGGCAAACAAATGTTAAGTTTGACGTGCAGCCTTATGGGCCCCCTTCCTGCCCAGGCTTCCCATCGGATTGCGGGGGCTGCTTGGGTGGAATTTACACTTCTAGTGTAGGAGATAAATTAAAGTTAGAGATTTTGCACTAAGTTCCAGAGCATCCAGATTCTCCAGGGAGCACAGAGCTATTAGATCACACATTACAAACACTAACCTGCAAATAAAAGTTGTTTTCCTACATCTAGGACAGAAGAGAAAGGGGCCGGAGCTGAGAAAGTAGGGGCTGTACTTGGATCTGGAATGTGTGCTCAAGTCAGTCCCACTCTTTTCCTGCTGTCCAGGAATGACGGGTGGGGTGGGGAATTAAGAAGCAGACTAGCTGCTTGCTCTCTCTGCTCTAAGCTTACCCTGTTCTCTCCCGGTCTCTGTGTCCTGCTTGGGAGAAGATGGGGCTGGAGCGGAAAGCAGACAGCTATTCTCAAGAATGCTGTTCAATAGAGATGGCAAGTGCTTCATGGGCCCATGTGTAGCCACATCCCTGGCTGTTACCATCAAGACACGCCAGTGTGCCCAGCAGTGCCTCAGAGGAAAGGAGGGACTGGGGAGATATGATACAGATGTTTAAATACTTGAAAAGTATTAATGAGCAAACAAACGTTTTCCAAAGACAGGGAAGCTATAACGCTAGAGGACATGAAATGAAGCTGAAAGAAGGAAAATTTAAAAGCAACATCAGGAACTATTTTTTCACAGAAAGGGTGGTAGATGGCTGGAACGCCCTCCCATTGGAGGTGGTAGAGACAAAAATAGTGAAGGAATTCAAAAAGACATGGGATAAGCACAGAGGATTTCTATATAGGAAGAGGAGCACTCCTGCTCAAAGCAAAACTTAAATGATCCTGAAAAAGCAGAAGTGGGGTAGCTGTCACTGAGCAGCAGTTCCAACCCAACGTGAAAAGCATCGAGTGCGCATAACCTGTACAGAGCGGCAGTTCCAACCCAACGTGAAAAGCATCGAGTGCGCATAACCTGTACAGAGCGGCAGTTCCAACCCAACGTGAAAAGCATCGAGTGCGCATAACCTGTACAGAGCGGCAGTTACAACCCAACGTGAAAAGCATCGAGTGCGCATAACCTGTACAGAGCGGCAGTTACAACCCTCTACACCTTGTGGGACAAACTAGATGGACAAGGCAGGTCTTGATTTGCCATCATTTACTATAGTACTGTGTTACAATGATACCGAGGACCTCGGGCAGCACGTTACTTCCCTTACAAATAAATATTTACCTGGAAGAAAATTGGTTAAAAGAAATTGGTAAATGTTATCGATCTGAAAAATATGTGTCTATAGTATTCTGCATGTTTTCCATGCAGGGCTTGTGGTGGCTTGGCTGCTTCTCAGACCACATAACCTAAACCATACAGTAATACTAGAAGTTTTAAGGTGTCAGATTTCTAAACTATGTGAGCATTATAACTGAGTTTTTTTTTCTGTTTTCTCCACTTTCCTTTCCCATTTGTGTTAACACCTTTACCACAATACTGTCTTGCGCAGGAGAAGTTGCTGAATGACTAACAATTTCATTCTTCCTGCCTTCCCCTATGCAAATAGTTTCTTCACACTAAACCATTCATATTGCACATGCTGTCAGTAGCATTTTAATAAAGATCGTTAAAAAACAGATAGAATATTGTGGTTTCTAAAAAAAACATCTAAAATATTTAAATCAATGTAAAACAAGTACCCGACCATTACAAATGTAAAATAAAAAAATTAAGGAGAAAACAATCTGCTATTTCAAAAAAAGATTTTGTATATCTCTAAGATCCTTTAGCCTACCAGTTTGTTCTTTGAAAGAATATAATGAAACACTGTCCAGACTAGTACAATTATTTATCATGATGTATTCATCCTATATGGGGCAATAGTCCACAAGTTACAAATTACATGGATGCTATTAATGTGTATATTTTTGGAAAATATATTAAGGAAAATCTATTGCATTCTTTTTTTCAAATTACCAAGTGTAAAGTATGCACACTAAAAGTGTCAGTGTATTTAGTACCCACTATTTGTATAAGCAGCAGAGGGCGGAAAGAGGCAATGTATAAATACTGTTTTGTTCTCCTAACTTAAACAGGTCAATGAGAACGCTTGGACTGGAAATGGGCTGATGGGGGGGGCTAGGATAGGACTAGAAATGGCTGATGGGGGGCTAGGGCTGATGGGGGGGGAGCTAGGACTGGAAATGGGCGAATGAGGGGCTGGAATAGGACTGGAAATGGCTGATGGGGGGCTAGGACTGGAAATGAGATGATGGGGGGCTAGGATAGGACTGGAAATAGCTGATGGTGGGCTAGGACTGGAAATGGGCTGATGCGGGGGCATGGAAGAATGGGACTAGAAGGGAGCAGATGCTGGGTGGGGCTGGAACTAGAAGGGAACTGTTGTTGGGGGAGACTAGAAGGAGATGGAGCTGGGGGAATGATGATGGAAAGAGGAAAAGATATTTTGTGTGGGAGGGAAGAAAAATCTACGATTGGCCAGGTACTGGGAGAGTAAGTGGGGATTGAGGATGGAAGGGTGAAAGGAATAAAGTAAGAAATGAAGGAAAGAATAAAAGGGGAAAGATCAGTATGTTAAAGCAGATAGAGAGAGAATGGAAAAAACTAGAAGAGAGAAGAAAGGACAAATGGACAGCAGACAATGGAGAGTTAGTAGAAGACACGAAGAAACCAGAAGAAAGTGACTGGAGCAATTGCAAATGAAAAATAAAATGCCCAAACAAAAGGTAGAAAAATACTTTTTTATTTTGAATTTATTAACTGGAATATGTCAGCTCTGGGAAATGTGTATCGCTAACATCTTTGTGTTTTGTTTAGTACAAGAGGAAATTAATTTATAGTTGTATTTCTCCAGTGTTGTTGTACATTCCAAGTTTGGCTTTAGGGGTTCCCAATTTAATTATTGTCTTCATATTTCTAAATTGTGATCCCTTGTTCGTTGTTTGCTGACGGTCTTGTTCTGCATGTGTTACTGAGCTGAGGTATTCTGTTCATGTACTGTAGTTTTTATTTGATATGGCCCCGCACTCCCTTTGGGCCACCCCTGAGCAACTGCACATACTTTTAGCGGCAATTAAGGAGCGGCAATTTTTAATTGGGCCACTTTAGCCAAGTAAATATCATTAAAAACTGCCTTCACAAGACAGAGGATCAACATGAGTTGAAAAGAGTGAATACTCAAGGGTGTATATTGAGGTAAGATTCAAAAATCAGTGATTCTCCCAGGCTCTCTTGTGAAATTAGAGCTGATATTATGAGTTTGAGTTGAAATTTGAATTGATAATGATACGGAATATGATCATGCCTTGTCTCCTTGCTATATCCTGACCTTTAAATGAACATACCCACTTATTCTGTTCTTCAGCTATACCTTGCCATGACAGGAAGAGCAGAGGGTGGTAAAGAATCATTTTCTTCCGTTTTTAAAATGTAAAGCTGTTAAAATCGTAAGGTGCGCTAATGTTAAATTGCATTAATTCACTTTTAGCGTACACTATTTTAACACAGGTTCCATGTTATTTAATGGGATCAAGTTACTAATAACAGGGGCCTTTTTTTACTAAAGTACACTAGGTTTTGGCACCTAATCTATGTTTTGTACCACAATCAAAGCACATTAGATACAAATGTCAACGATGTGGCCAGCATGTGCCTGAGAGTTTCTGCATAGGCAGGCCCCTTAGCGCATGATCAGGCCCTTGTGAATAACCATGAGGGCATTTAACTCCATCTACTGAGGTAGTTTTAGATGCACCCATGCTAACTGCAACATAATGTCCGCACCAGTAACGTGCATGTGGGCTGCAAAACCAGTGTGGGGAGTCTGCGGTGATTGCAGAAGGCATGTTCCTCTGTCCCCTGGCTGTTTGCAGAGGACTAGTGCGATGGCACCGTGCTCGCCAGCAGCCAGGTACAGCTAATGCCACCCACTGAAGTGGTGTTAGTTACACCAATGTTATTTTCTTCAAGCACAGACAGGCCACTAACACCTGAGGTAGCCATAATGTGCTGGGAAAGCCTTTGTCCAACCCTGCCCCTGCCCCAATGTGCGCTACCAAGTTAGCGCAGGGTTTTAGTGCAGGGGGGCCCTTGCTACTCTTTAGCAGTGACAAAACCGTGCACTAGCCTCACATTACCCTGGTGACATTCCCCTTAGTGCATGAGATGTCCCCCAGCACTTACTGCAATGGGTTTGCCATGCCCACTCTCTGCACCGAACCCACCCATTCAGCACCCCAATGCACAATTGGCAGTTAGTGTGTTTATTGTTTATTAGGCACTTGATATACCACCCTTCATAATGTCAGAGTGGTAAATGTCAGGACCTCATGGTAACAGTTACTGCGGGCCCTTGCACACAGTCACCATGTGCAAAAACACACATTGACTGCTTAGCACACGTTAGTAAAAGTATCCCAATGTGCATTTATGATGAACTAATGCGTGTTAACATTAGCACACCTTAGTAACAAGACCCTTTAGTGTGAATTTTACTTGCCAAAGGCCACAGTGCATGAAAAAACAATCAAGTTACTCAAAAACATGCAAAAATGCCAAACTTTCGATCTTTTACGTGTTGCACCTTTTTGCAAATAAATGTGGCTAGTCTCTGCTAAACATTCATGGGTGCTCCCTTCATGCAAATGTTTATTTAAATTAATAGATAATCAGTTTCTGTGATGCAAAAGCATCAAAGCAAATGTTCTTTACAAATTTTTGTAACCTGGCATGCCAAATCTGCTCAATGGGGCATTTTTATCTCTTTTTTTTGCCAGCAAAGTAACAACTTCTAAAGCAAAGGTTTGCTACCCAATTCATTTGCACAGTTAGATAAATTTTGCAAGAAAAGACTAAAACACACATGGAAAATCCTCCTAATCTAGGCAAAAAAGTTGTTGTTTTGCTTTAAGAAATTTCTTTCAATATATACATAAGTATTAGTACAATTTATTTATTTATTTTATTTATTTATTTATTTAACACTTATTTATATACCGCATCTTCCAGCGATCAGTTGCGGTGTACAATTAACAACAATTAACAATGCAGAGCTTGTTTTACATAGAACAATTATAACTTTTTACATAGAACATCTTAACTTGTACAACAAAGGGTTTAAAAGACTAAGCAGAATTATCTCAATTATCTCAAGATCTCAAAAGCCTCATGCTCCTTCCTGTGTGAATAAAAATTTGTTGATATGAAACTAGAGGTGCAAGAGAGAGGCTATGAAGTTCACTAACATGATGCATTACAGTTACTGATACAGAGCTGTATCAATCACAATGGTCCACCAGAAATATGGGGCCTGATATTCTAAGGGAGTAACATGGTTAGCAGACCTACTAACCGAGTTATGCCCTTTAACCGGGTTAGTGAAAGCCAGAGTGCCACAGGTGAAGGAAGTGCACTGAGTCAAAGTGATGGGAAAACTGAGAAAAAAAAACGCTTTCTCAAGTATCTTCGACAAAAAAGGAAGACTGGAGACAGGGCAGTAGTGGGTGGATTCATGAGGGTTAAGGGAGGGCTTCTTCAGGAGAGGGCAGACGATAGCATGTTCCAGGGGGTAAGAAAGGAACCAGAGGTGAGACTTGTTTTGATTAAAGTAAGAATGGCGGGGAGGAGGGCAAGCGATGGATCCAGCAGCCAGGAGGATGGAAGCGGATCAAGAGGGCACGTGGTTTTGCGTGTTGATGATATGAGCTTTATGAGTTTTGAAATGGTGAGGGGGCAGAAACTTGTCCAGACATGAGAGAGAGGGGAGGTAGGAGGAGGAGAAGGGGTGGAGGGGAAGGGAGAGGAGGAGGGCAGGCAGGCAGGGTGGAGCAGAGATCAAGGACCTTGGAAGAGAAAAAAAAAGAGGCCAGCCGAGCTGGAATAAGCACAGGCTGAAGATGAGAGAGGGATGAATTGGGGTGGAGATTAGAAAGGGACCTGAGTACAGAATAGATTTTACGAGTTGTATTCAGGGCAGAAGAGATAACCTGAGAGAAATGGTCATATTTAGCTTGATGAAGACTGGAGCGGTACTGGTGATGAGCCTTGAACATCTGGAGAGATGCAGGGGAGCGCAGCTTTCTCCACAGGTGCTCTGGCCAGCGGATATAGTGTCACGGCCTCACCACCCGCCTCTAGTTTAGAGGGGCGTGGTTATTAGAGCAACTTCCCGCTATCCGCCTTAACAAATTATTTCCCTGCAGCGTTCTCTGGGAAATGTAGTTTGTTTTGTTAAGCTGTATGAGTGCGTCAGGCAGAAAGTTGTAGTCAGGCTCAACGAGGTAAGGCAAATGACAGAAATTTATTTTTGCACACAATGGTTCGAACATACCACACACAGGATTATCTGTTCAGGATTCTTTGAGGTAGTGCATTGTCCATAAAACAAACCCAAACATAAAAATGGCTGTTCAAAGGTTCTCTATAGTTCAGGATATACAGTCTTTAACAGCAAGGATATCGAATTCCTTTCTTAGCCTTGCTGTCTAAAGCACAAAAACAAATCAAATTTAGTGTCTGTGGTAGTTTAGCTTCTATTCAGCTTCTATTCAGCTTCAAACCTTTCTTGGCTACCTTTCAAGCAAAAAGGTAGAACCCAGGGGCAAAAGAAAGCGTTGTTCTACTAGCTACTTTAGCTTACCCCAGTGTCATAATTCAGGCAGCAGGTGGTTAACAAGCTTATATCACAGTTCCTGGCTTGCTTGTCAGTCCCCGTAAACTTCCCCCTTTGCAAACACGTGGGAATCATGGCCACCTTGCTTGTTGACTATGGGTACCTTCTTTCCTTGAAGACTTTCTTTCAAGATTGGCTTTTTCTCTACGTTCCCATGTTTAAAGCTTGGCAAAAGGAACAATCCATGGGAGTGTCCTCCTTATTCAGCTCCACCTCTGGCTCTCCCACCTGCATGGATTCTGACTCCCCGTCTTGCTCAGCTAACAGCCTCCCGGGGGATCTTGGAGTCTCTCTTGTTTCTAGCCCCAATCTCGATTGCAGACGTGCTATATGCCAATTAGCACTTTCTTCTCCTGGAAGCTCAGTTCCTCTGCTCTACTCAGCACTAGTCAAGCTTCCCTTGCTTGTATCTGTGCCTCTGTTCGTGTCAGCCTGGCTTCCTGCTTCTCTTCCCCCCTCCTCATTCTCTGGTATAGGTTTATATTTCCAGGGCTCTAGCACCAACTCCTCCCTTCCCAGGTGACGGTAATCAATCTGACTTTGGATACCTGAGTGCTTGGAGAATTCCCTGCCATAGGGGTTCTGGGCCCTATATCCTCTCTTCCTCATTCCACTAGGGGGCGCATGAAATGTGGGCGATGTAGAGGTTTTCTGATTCCTGGAGGTGGTTGTGGCTTTCCTACCCTGACTTGGTGAAAGGGGGCCCTTTACTAGGGTGAATTCCCTGTCTCTTTGTCTTCCCCCGGACTCCGGATAGGACTCCTTGCCACAATAGGCATGCTGCCGCTGAAGTTCAGGATGAAACCAAGGTTGACGAGGGGTATGGTGAGAAGGCACAGGCCAGAGGGGGGAAATCTGGTCCAGGGCAGCTGAGAGGCAGGTATTCCAGGAGGAAACCTGTGAAGATGGGGAGAGAGAAGAGAGATCAGGGGAAAGAACCTGATTAGCAATGGGAAAGCGCTGGAGAATGAGAGGGGTAATACGGCGAGAAAGTCGTACAGAGGAGGCAGGATTGGACTGGGGCCCTAGGAGATCAACTGGAGACATGGAGAGTCATAAAGAGAAAGTGATAGAAAAACGGTCTGTCCAGGGTAGCAGTTTCATAGCTGGACCGGAGAGATGGAAGAGAGAAACGGAGGACAAAATAACCAAGTCAAGGATGTGTTCTGCCATCTGGGTGAGTGAGCCCATGTGTTGCACATGGGAGAGATCATGCAGCAAGGAGATAAGTGTATGTTCCCTGAAGGTAAAAGGAACATCAAAGTGGAGATTAAAATTGCTGAGGAGTAATAAGTGAGGGTATTGCAAGGAGAGGTCTGAAATTGTCAAGAGTAGGGCATCCCAAAGGTGCAGGGGAAGGGCAGGAGGAGCATAGATAACCAGGAGATGAACAGCAGGACACAAATCCAGGCGGAGAAGAAGCGATTCAGGGTAGTGAAGAGAAGGAGTAGAGATTTACGTCAGAGGGAGTGATGAGCAATAAATAACCACAACACCACCACATGTACACCTGATACGAGGGACGGAGAAAGCAGAGAAGCCTAAAGGGAGGCAATGAGCCAAGAGAGGATCCTCCCCTTCCCTGAGCCAAGTTTCGGAGAGACAAAGTAGGTCCAGATCTTCCTGCAAAATGAGATCTTGCACCAGCAGTGTTTTCACTCATAGAGAACGGCAGTTCACTAGACCGAGCGAAAGAGGACGCAGAGAAGCTTGAGAGAGAACATGGGCCAAGAGAGCCAAGAGAGCCTGGGATGGAGAGCAGGGAAGAAGATTGGAAAGGACATGAGTTGTGCAACCATAGGAGGGAATGTACCAAGGGAGTGGGGAAGAGTGGTGGCAACACAGAACCGTTATGGTGGCCATGGAGATAAGTAAAAGGCAAAAGGTCCAAGACAGCTGATTGGAGAGAGAGAAAACACACTGGGGGCAAGAGGCAAAGTGCTTACCAGAACACGATGAGATAGCCTATGAAAAAAGGAGAGATACAAGCAATGCTAGTATAGAATGCTCGGAAACAGAGATGCCTCTGCCGCCGGAGTCACCCCAAGGAGCACGCACAAGGAGCACATCATGCTCCTTTTGCGTGCTCCTTAGGCACTAACCTTACCCGACAGCCCTTCCGCAATATCACTAACAAAAATGTTAAAAAGAATCAGACTAAGGACTGATTCCTGCGGCATACCACTGGTAACATCCTTCTCCTCAAAGTAAACTTCATTTACCTGTACCCTTTGTCGCTTCCCACTCAATCAATTTCTAACCCAGTCAGTCACTTTAGTGTCTATCCCTAGAGTGTTCAGTTTATTTATAAGTCGCCTGTGCAGAATGGTGTCAAAGGCTTTACTGAAATCTAAGTATACCACATCTAGAGCATACCCTCAGTCCAACTCTCTGGTCACCCAGTCAAAGAAATCAATCAGATTTGTCTGACAAAGCCTGCCTTTAGTAAACCCATGCTGCCTGCAATCCACTGGACTTCAGAAATTTCACTATCCTCTGTTTTAGCAGTGTTTCCATTAATTTACTCACCAAAGATGTCAGACTGACCGACTTGCAGTTCTCAACCTCATCCTTACTTCTGCTTTTGTGTTAAGGGACCACATGTGCCTTTCTCCAGTCCTCTCAGACCACTCCTGATTCTAAAGAAGCATTGAAAAGGTGAGACAGTGGAGCCACTAGAGCTTCCCCAAGTTCCTTCAATACTCTGGGATGTATTCTATCTGGCCCCATTATTTTGTCTACTTTCAGTTTAGCTAGTTCCTCACGAACACAGTCTTCTGAAAATTGTTCAAGATCCCCTTCACTTCTGTTCCTATTTTGTGGGTGAAGTCCTGCTTTGGGCCTTCATCTGTGAACATATAACAAAAATATTTGTTAAGCAATTCCACTTTATCTTCACCAGCTTCTACATATTCCTCTCCTTCTCCCTTGAGTCTGACAATGCCACTTTTGCACTTCCTCCTCTCGCTAACATATCTGAAAAATGTCTCGTCTCCCCATTTTATTGCATTAGCTATTTCGTCTTCTTTTTGTATCTTTGCTTTCCTGACTACTTTCCTAGCTTCTCTAAGTTTTTCTAAATATTGATGCTTATCTCCCTCTTTCTGTGATCTCCTGTATTTTGTGAAGGCCACCCTCTTTTTCTTCACCTTTTTTGCTGCTGTACTTCTTTTAAGAACCATAGTGGCCTCCTTTTCCTTTTCCATTTATTTACCTTTCTAACAAAATAGTTTCTTGCCCTTAAAATATCCCCTTTCAGTTTTGCCCATTGCTTTTCTACATCCCCCAGCTGTTCTCAACCCACTAACAACTCCTTGATCTATTGCCCCATCTTGGCAAAGTTAACTTTTCCAAAGTCTAAGATCTTCGCTTCTGAAAGGACTTTATAAGCCCTAGTCCTAATACTGAACCACACTATCTGGTGATCATCGGGTGTGAGATGATCTCCTACTATAACATCAGAAACCTTTTCTAATTCTGCCATATCCTTTTTAAGATATGGTGACCAAAACTGCACACAATATTCAAGGTGTGGTCGCACCATGGAGCGATACAGAGGCATTATTATATCCTTTGTTTATTCTCCATTCCTTTTGTTTTGATTCCTAGCATTCCATTTGCTTTCTTGGCCACCACTGTAGACCAGGTAGAGAGTTTCAGTGTATTATTATGATGATGCCTAAATCCTTTTCCTGGGTGGTGGTTCCATCATGTAACTGTAGTTTGGGTTGTTCTTTCCTAAGTGCATAACTTTGCACTTATCCACATTAAATGGCATCTGCCATTTTGACACCCAGTCTCCCAATTTATCAAGGTCTTCTTGCAATTTTTTACAATTGTCTTGTGTTTTAACAACTTTGAATAATTTGGCGTCATCTGCAAATTTGATCACCTCACTCATTATTCCCATTTCCAGGTCATTTATAAATATGTTAAAAAGCAGTGGGCCCAGCACAGATCTGACCCCTGGAGTACTCCACTATTCACCTTTCTCCACTAAGAAAATTGGCCATTTAGCCCTACTCTGTTTTCTATCTTTTAACCAGTCCCTAATCCACAATAGTACATTGCCTCCTATCCCATGGCTTTGTAATTTCCCCAAGAGTCTTTCATGTGGAACTTTGTCAAAGGCTTTCTGAAAATCTAGATACACTATATCAACTGGCTCACCTTTATCTACCTGTTTATTCACACCTTCAAAAAATATGAGACTGGTGAGAGAAGACTTTCCTTGGCTAAATCCATGTTGGCTTTCTGCCAATAAACCATGTTTAGTAATTTTGTTTTTTATAATGGTTTCAATCATTTTGCCCAGTACTGTCAGGCTCACCAGTCTATATTTTCCCGGATCACCTCTGGAATCCTTTTTATAAATTGGCGTCACATTGACCACCCTCCAATCTTCGGGTACTACAGATGATCTTAAAGATAAATCACAGATTATTAATAGTAGTTCTATAATCCCATATTTCAGATATTTCAGCACCCTGGGATGTATGCCATCCAGTCCAGGTGATTTGCTGCTCTTTAGTTTATCAATTAGCTGCATTACATCTTCCTGATTTATCAAAATTTGTTTCAATTCCTCTGATACATCACCTTTAAATACCATGTCTGGCATGAGTTGTTCTCCCACATGAGTCCTTTCCTGTCAATTCAGAGTTTCTTGGGTCTACCACATATGAAAAAGCTTTCCATGTGGAAAAGGCTTTATAAATCACATCCAGAATGGGAAAAATGTTTTAATAAACAAGGGAACTAGCATGATATCAAAATACAACATGGTGCTCAGGGTAGTGAAAAAAGCTGACAGTGTGAAGCCCACAAGAACATCGTATTGAGGTTTCTTGCCAGTTAGAACTTCATTGAGGGTAAAAGAAGGCAGGACTGTAGCAAGCGAGAAATGCGCTCTGTGTAATTAACAAATCTGGTGCCCCCTCCACCCATCCATATTCAATAACCCACTATTTTTGAGCTTTCTGGAAGTCCAGTGATGATATCAATGCTCCCTTCTGTGCTTGTGCCCTGTGCACCACTTGAACAGCCCTTGATATGGCTCTGAAAGAGGGAGTTCAATGCCTTTCAGAGCTCTTCTATTTTTGTAGAGCTCCCTCTAGTGCTAGACTGCAGTATAAACAGTAATATGCTGTCCCATATACGTTGCTTTTATTGGGCAGATGGAAAAAACATATTTTACAGTATATTTTACAATGGCTCAACTGAGAGTAGGATCTACTTACTGGCAAGGAGGAGACACAAAAATACAAATCTTGCATTTACAATTCCTTTTGAAAATGTAGAATGTGAATAATAATTCCATGTTTAAAAGTGGTGGTGCATAATATGAACAAACAGAGGTATGTATACGTGTTTCTTTAAATGTATATGTAGGTGAATTTACTGTAACTTAGGGATTCTCAAACCCTATCCTGGGGATCAGGATACCCACAACTTTAGCCATTTTTATACTGTTTTCCTAGACTGAGGGACAGCAGACATACATTGGAAACCCAGCTTATACAAGTTTATCTCATGTATATTGTGATGACGAAGGCAGTTCAGAGGAAAGGAAATGGCAGAAAAGGGAAGCCTGGTCCTTTAAAAATGCTAGCATTCAGGGTTTCCCAGGCAACCAAGAACCTCTGAGTCAGAGCACAGCCAGCATCAAGCCCCGCCCACTTCAGCACGTCAGGGCTAGAGTGAAGCCTAGCAGCTCCCACGTGTGCTGGGAGAAGGGTGTGGTCCCTAGCAAAGATAAGTTTAAAACTGCTGAGTTTGAACAGTCAGTTAGCACAGCAGGGGGCACGAGGACTAGCACAGCAGAGAGGGGCTCGAGGACAAGCACGGGCCAAGGCACAAGCACAGCAGAGAGGAATACAGCAGGAGGGAGAACGAGAGGAGCTCAAGGGAATAAGCAAGGAGCTCAAGGAAGCACGAGGAGTGCTGGCCCCAAAAGCAGAGACGAGCTGTGGGATCTGGGAAGAGCAGGTCCAAGGCAAACACAGCCAAGAGGAAAAGTGCTACAAGGGAAACAAGCATCTCCAGAGAGAAGGCAGCATGGCTGTGAGCAGGAAGGAGGGGAGCAACTAAGAGGCCCAGAATTCAGACAAGTGATTGTTCCAGAATCCCTGCACAGGAGAAAATGGAAGGAGTTAGTTCCTACTGGAGGGACCAATTCAGCTAGCCAGCTAACTGGTAGAAATAGGGAGAATAGCTTGTCCGCATTCCCTGACCAAAGGCTCTATGAGGAAATAGAGCAGGAAAAATATTACTAGAAAAGTTGAACGAATTGCTGCAGAAGCAGCATAGTAAGCTCTACAGCCAGGTACCCTCTGAAGAGTGTTGGAATGATTCTGTGGAAGAAATGGAAATAGAAAGCTGCTGTGAAGGTTATGAGAATAGTCCTGAAGAAATACAATGCGCTTATTGTAGGACAAATGAGCTGCAAGTGTGCTGAACCCCACGCACAGCTGAATGAGTGAATGTTTAAGATAAGGAAGCTGATTTGAGTGAAAGGTACAGCAGAGAAAATAGTTGGTAGTTTTAACCCAAGCTATTTCTCCTCAATGCTTACAACGGAAAGAAAACTCAATGGACATTTTGAAGCTAATTGTGTATGGAAGGAAACTGTGAGGAAACAGTCTTCTGTTGAAAGTAACTTGCCTGTAAGGAAGTTAGCAGCCTGCGCTTGGTAAGCTAGTTCTGGTGTCCAAGTTAGCCATTGCTGAAGCTGACCAACCTATGAATACGTTGTTGTGAACTTTATTCCTTTGTTTTGGAGAAGTATCCAGTTTTTCTGTTCAGCCCTGTTACTATTGATGCGAGGTGTAAAACCCAAGAACAAATAAAAATTCTCTGTTTCGCCTAACCACTTGTGGTCACACTACTTTGCCTGCCAGGATAAGCAAACTACAGCTCCCAGCAGCCCTAGCTGGTAGCCATCTTGGGGAAACTTATTCTAAGGGCAACCAGGCGACACTCTCCTGCTGCCCGGCTATACGCCCGGCCAGGAGATGGCGACAATATTCATGATAAATATCCTGAACAACTGCTGAGTCAGCAGGTTTGGGAAGCCTTGCTGTAGCTTGTACAATAGTGTTTGGCAGTTATTATACTAATTCATATTATTTATTTTCAGGCAAAGATTAACACAGTAAAACAATAACATAACCAGTTCATACATAAGTAGCTCAAATATCTTTTTCAACATCACAGAAATAAGGGTCAACAACATATTCAAATGGACTATTAGAGCAATCCCAATACTTTGAACAAAGTAGACGACTGATTCAATTGGATATTTAGGGATACAGCATACAGTGCTTTAAATTAGGAATCAAGGGGGGATATTCAAATAGCACTTGGTAGGATTTTCAGCGGCACTAACATGATTAGCGTCGCTGAATATCCCTGAGGTTGCTACTAAACACCCTGATGCTAGCTTTCCGGGGGGCAGAGCAGAGGTGTCACCTGGGTATAATCAGCCAGCAGCGATATTCAGCCGCTAGCCAGTTATCCCAAAGCAGTGAAAATAAGCACCTGAAAGGCTCACCTGAATTTTGACGCTTTAGTTAACCAGCCAATGGCTGAATAGTGCCGTTAGTTAGTTAGCTAACGCACTATCTGACCAATCTGGATATTCAATGTCAGTGGCTCAATATGGCCCCGGCATTGAATATCCGGGTTTAAAATTCAGCAGCGACAGCTAGCCGCTTTATCAGCGCTAGCCGCCATTGCTGACTATCCACCCCCCCCCCCCCCCACCAAGTACCTACCATATATGATTGCCTAAAATTGTAATATATGCTTATTAAGAAGGGTATGTCAGGATGGGCAGTCCTGCCTACATATTAAGCTAGCATTGCTGGAACTTACCTCTTTAAATGTGCAGTATAGTTTGTTTCTAGTTTGGTACATTTCCCTGTTTCCCAAATGCATGTCATATAAAATTCATTCTCATGTGAGACACAAGTGAAATTAGTTGGGCTGTCTGGCGGATCTGTAGAGATACACATTATAGTTAATGCATTGTTGGAGGAAGTTTTTTTTCTTTTATTTTTGAAAATGGGATAAGTAAGGTTGAGGGAAGGTTTTCTTATAAGGAATAAAATTCAGCAATAAACAAAATACTCTTAGGGGCATGTTTACTAAAGGATTTAACGTGCATTAATAAAGTTAGCGCGCGTTAAGTGCCCAGAACCATTTTGTTTCTATGGATGCAGTGGTACTTAACACGTGTTAATTTCACTAATGTGCATTAACCTTTGAGTATTCAATTAGTAGGGTAAAGTTCTCCCAGAAATTGTTCTAAATATTGAATTTATCTCACTTTCTTGGCTTAGCTGTAGACATCAGCTGAATAATAGTTTTGCATACACCATACTCCTGTTCTCTGTAAAGCAAAACATGTTATCCAAGTTGTTACTCCTGTTCTATGTGAAGCCAAACAGTTTGTTATGGTCATTTTGTTGTATGTAAACCGCGCTGACAATAGTGCGGTATATAAGAAATTGTAATAAAATAAAATAATAAATAAATATTAGGTTTTCCACTTATGCACATTGAGAGGATGAATATTTGAAGCAAACAGATTTTAAATGCAATGGAGGTATGTCCTAATGCTTACAGCAACAGGCTGAGACCTAGGGAAGACAGGGTATAATTCCACTGATGCTCCTTGGGAGCCTGGCAAGTCATTTCACCCTCCCTTGCTTTAAATAAAACCTAGGGGCCTGTTTATTAAGCTGAATTATTGGCTAACTAACATGTGTTATTTGCTAATAACAGTTCAGCACAAAAAAAAAATCTCGCCCAGTGTACCATAAAAAATAATGAACTGTCACATGCAAAGCAGTTCATTATTATACAAATGGAAAAAGCAGTTTGCAATAAGCTTTAGAAGCTTCCTTATTTCAGGAAAGTTCAACAGCTCCATAGGTGTCATTAATTTTACCCACAAGAGCACTGACACGTGAATCGATGCTACCAGGAATAGTTAAAGGAACTTCCCTCCCTTCCATACTCGGTATCCATCTCTTGGTGACGGTCTGGTAAACTTTTAAAAGCCCAAAAATGTCTTTCCCCTTGGTTCTATGCCTTAAACAAAAGAACTGCCAGCCCTCCACAGAACCCCACCCCCACTCACCCTCATGGGCACTCACTAAAGTTATCTTGGCAGACTAATGGGGGCAGCAGTGATCCCCAGGTGCACCTGCCTTGTTGCAACTGTTTTTCCAAAATGGCACCCCTAATCTCCTAATGGTATCTTGCAGTACTACCAATAGCTGTCAAGCCTACTGATAGTAACTCAAGACTACTACATGGGAGTAGGCAGTACCACTGTGGAAAATGGCACAGCTGGGGACTGATCCTACCCACACTGGACCATCTGGAAGATTTTGGTAAATACTCATGGGGCAAGGAAGGGGTTCCAGGAACTACCAGCACTTTATTTTTAAGGAGCAGGGTTAAGGAAAATAACTTTTGGGGTTTTTTTTACAGTCACTGAAAGTGGGTTGGGGGTTTAGGGGTGGGGTGCAGGGTGCAGGAAGAGGGTGCTCTAATTTTTTAGAAAAAGAGGCTTGGTGGAACAAGTTTTGTTTTAAACATTTGTGAACTGGATGGGGTGTGAGAAGAAAAGGGTGTGCCCCTCACCACTAGGCCACAAGGGATTTCCTACGGGGTAGGGGTTAATTACACTAGGCCTGCATCTTTAAAAGTTAGGTGTAAAGTTCCTAGCCGCAGCAATGCAAAACAAATAACCACAAACCTGAGGTACTGAAATACCGCAGGTTAGTGAATTCTAAATTTGCCTTTCTGTGGTAACATTAGCCTCTTAGATTGTAAACCCTTTGGAGACATGGAAATAGCTACTGTACCTGAATGTAACTTGCCTTGAGCTACTAATGACAGGTTGTGAGATAAACCCAAATAAACAAAAAACATCATTCTGAAAACAATATTAAGATCTAACTTAATTTCTGCAACACTTTGCTTCTATATTTTAAAGCCCGTCAATTTCCCACCTTCCTTGTACAAGAATTCCTGGTGGTCTAGTGCCCCCCTCCCCCCCCCCAATCCAGCTGCTTCTGAACCCCTCCTGGATCCTACTGGTAAAATAATGATTACCCCCATAAGTCCCACCCACCTGAAAAAACAGCTACTTCCCACTGGTAGCCAAAAATGTCCCCCTCCTTCCAAGTCACCCTATCCCCACCCTCCCAGACTCCACCCATATTCAGAAGTCCCTAGTAGTCCAATTGGGGCAGAATTAATTTTCTGTAGTATTTTACTTTGTTTTAGTTAAGGGGATGATTTTTAAAATGGCTTATATTCAAATATCACGGCTATCAGCCATGACACTTAAATATCAGTGGGATCTTTCATGGTGATATCCTGATAGAAGCTGCTGCTGAATATCCTGGCTGAGTGCTGCTAACTTATCGGTCACTTACCCGGCCTTCAACTTAGGGTTGCTTTTCAAGGGCCCTAAGCTGGCCAGATAGATGGAGACTGGAAATCCCACTAAACGGATAAAGTTCCCATTTATCTGCCCTCACCCACCCTCAGACCACCCCTGCATTAACCGGATAGTGCTGGTGAGGTCTGTAGAGATATTCAGCGGCACTATCCGAATAGTGCTGAATATCGTGGTCCATATCCTTAACTGGCTGGCCTCTCATTGGCTGGTTAGTTAAAGGCTTTGAATCAACCCCTGTCTCTCCATTTTCAAATCCCAGTTTAAAGATCTTTGCTTCTCCCCTGCCTTTGATTTTATCTAGTATTCAAGCTCTTGATCTAGCCCTCTCTATCTTCTCTCATTCTTTATAATCTTTCTTTCATGCAATTATGCACAGAAATAAACAAAAATAAGGCAATGTCTTGAAATATTGGACTATCTCAATACATTTTTTGACTAACCTTTTGAGAGTTATCCTCCCTTTTCCCAAAAATGAATGAAGGCATATATTAAAATTTGTACAATAAAAAAATAATATGCTGTACTTTGTTGTCTATTAACCTTTATTTCCCTGCATTCAACTTGACTAGCATAGTGCGTAAAAAAAGGTGCTAAGATTTCTGTGTACTCACAGTTACTTGTGTTCAACCAGGGTAATTTTACAGTTGCAGTCAGCATTACTGGCACCCTTACAGTTCAACCCCTTAATGTCCAATATCTCTTTTAAAAAGTAGCCAGTGAAATGGCTTTGGATTATATATGCACACATATTTGACACATAAAAGAATAAAATAAAACAAGACCAATTAAAACTGGAAATAGTAAAAAATTGTATAAAAACTGGGATACTGAACAGAAGAACCACAGTCCCATTGCAGTAAAATTAGACGCACTTGTGATGAATTTGTCAGTACTCACGTGACTTGAATCAACTAATGAATGATGGCTCTAATGTTTGAAATGGCCACATTCACTTCCTGTTACATTTTCACAATGGTGAAGACAGGAGAGCTGCCTGAGACCATCAGAAAAGCCATTGGGGTATGTTTACTAAACCACGGTAGCAGACTCCATGTGATATCAGAGCCGCAGCCCCATTGATTTCATTGGGGTATGTTTACTAAACTGCGGTAGCGGACTCCAATGGGGCTGCGGCTCTGATATTGCATGGAGTCTGCTACTGCAGTTTAGTAGACATACCCCATTATCACCAAATGTCAAACTTCAAAGGAGTACATTTCTAAAAACCTTTAGATTCCTGTGTCTACAGTTCACAATGTTAATAAGAAGTTTTCTGCTTATGGAACTGTCAAGAACCTTCCAGGATGTGATGGGAAGAGGAAAATTAATCCAAGAAGTCCTCAAAGGTTAGCGCGAACCATTGGAAAAACACCAGTACAACATCCAAAGAACTTAAGGCTGACCTGGAGCAATCTGGAGTGGTGGTTTCAACCCGCATCATATGCAGCGCACTAAACAAAGAAGGACTTCATGGGCGAAGGCCAAGGAGAACCCCACTGCTCAAAGACAGACATAAAAAGGCACGCCTGATCTTTGCCCAAACCCACCTTGAGAAACCACAATCCTTTTGGGAAAATGTACTGTGGACAGATGAAACCAAACTTGAGTTATTTAGCAATGCAGACCAGCGATACATTTACAGGCAAAGAAATTAAATTTTTAAGATAAAAAACCACCCTTCTACAGTTAAATATGATGGGGGTTCCATAATGTTGTGGGGCTGTTTTGCTGCCTCAGAAACGGAAGTCTTGGAAAGTATTAAAGGAATCATGAAGTTGGAGGACTACCAAGGTACTTTGGAGCGAAATATGCTACCTAGTGTCAGAAAACTAGATTTGATTTGAAGTTCATGGATCCTCCAGCAGGGCAATGACCCAAAACATACATTCAAAAGTATAAAAGAATGGTTAAAAAGGTACAAATGGACTGTTTTAAACTAGCCAGCCATGAGTCCTGATCTCAATCCAAATGAGAGCCTTTGAAAAGAGCTGAAATCTGCCATTTGTAAAAGAAGTCCTGGAAACATTCATGAGCAGGAACAAATCCCAGTTGAAGAGTGGGAGAAACTACCAGTAGACAGATGTACAAAACTTATAGACAGCTACAAGAAATGTCTAGGAGCTGTCGTCACTGCCAAGGTTTGTGCAACCAAATATTAATGAAGGGTACCATTATTCCTGTCCAGGTCATATTTTGTTTTTGTTTTTCAGAAATTACTATGTCTAAGTTGCACAGACATCTTTTTTTGTTGCATACCTTTGAACATACTATTAAAATATTATGATGACTTACAGTTGGAATATTTCCAATTATTTCTCAAGATATCTAAAATGCAAGAATGCCAATAATGTTGACCACCTGTTTAAGAGCCTGCTAGAGCACGTAAAACACCATTCTATATGCTCAAATCCCTTATAAAATGACCCCCTTTATGTTGTAGTTCCTAGTGTGGGAGACACTCATAGGGACTATGATACATGAAACTGTACATGACTGCTCATTTTAGCAATGCATGCACTAACACGTAGATGCAAACTATGCTTATTCATTTTTGCAGCAGCAATTTGAGTGGGATATACTGTATCACATTTCCAGTGAATAATTATACTCACAGCCTGCCGATAAGGTCATTCCATATACTAATTTCCTATTACTTCCATTAAGCTTGATTTCACATATAATATTGTAGTTGGAGGTTTGGACGTTATAAAACTGCAGCTGCACCGTAGTGTCATTTATACAGTGCAAGGGATCTTTAGAACGTTCATTATTTAAGAAGAAAATGAATTTTGTTGGTAAACATTTTTCCATAATAGATGTACAAAATATGGAAATATTAGAACCCATCAGTACGACTGGGGCTGGCTCAGTCCATACATGACCTGCAAAGAGAGAGAAATTCAATTGCTAAAACAGATTTGATAGCTCCTGAATGAATATTTCTACTTATTAGTTTTCTTCCAAAAATCCTATGTATTGTGGACCATTCTGGAGACTCAGTGGCTTGCTGCGCGCGCACTGCCATGTCTGGTTCAATCCCCTACTTGAGTCTTCTGCTCCCCAAGTCAGCTGAGACTGGGGAGGCTGCAGATGTAGTGCTCATAGACCTTTGGGGGGGTGGGGGTGGGATGAGGAGGGAGTCATGATCATTGTTTAAGGGTGACATCTAGTGACTGGATTCAGAGCCAATGACTGCAGAGCATTGGAAGGAGGCTCGGCCGAAGACCGTCACTGCATTGACCAGACTAGGTATACTGGGGGAGGAGGAAGAAATAAAATAGAACTACCTGGGAATTTTCCTTCTAAATGAAAACTCATGGCACCAGATCTCAGCTCTCATTGTTATTGAGCTGGAAACACACAGAAACAGGAAAAAACTGCCAGGTCAAAAAAAAAAAGAATTACTGCAAATGCTGTTAAGATCGCGTGCACGCTAATACAGCAAGAGTTTTAAAGAAGTTTCAAACTGAGGAGATTATTTTAGAAGCATCACCATGTTAAAAACAGCACTTACACGTATAGATTGGCATAATGCCATTTCAGAACAGGGGCTTTTTTGATGTGGGGATGCTAACCACATTTAAAAATCCTGGAGCTGGGGTAAGGGTGGGGTGAGAGAGATATTACAGTTAGGGGTCAATGGAACTATTCTGGAATAGGCAGCATGCAGAGCAGGAGTGAGTGGACATTGCTCCTGCTCCCACTAGCATCAGAGACCCCTGGGTAGTGAGGGGATTGCTGCTGGCCACCTTTGGGGGGGGGGGCAGAGTTACAGGGATTGGATAGCGCAGTTACTCACCTCTAACAGGTGTTCTTCATGAACAGCAGGAAAAGGTCCCCACGTATGGGTGACGTCACCAACTGAGCCCCACATGGAATTCTCTCCAGCTTCCAGTCTTTTGGAGGTACACCATGCATGCATACCTGCCTTCTTGCCTGCCGCAGCACCATCTTCTCCAGTCTAATAACATAGCAGGAGCCAAAAAAGACAACTACTTGGGGAGATGTGAGGGTTGTGAGGACTTATTCCTGCTGTTCATGAAGAACACCTGCTACAGGTAAGTAAGTACACGTTCTCCGAAAACAAGCAGGAAGTAATACCTCATGTATGGGACTCCCAAGCTACAGGCTACCGAACATCAGGAGACCAACCCAACAGGGCACCAAACTGGAGAAGCCAGAAAGAACAGGAGGGGAGTCCCAACAAGGGACTCATATGAGTCAGTATCCTCAGCAACATCAACCTGAGGTGTTTTGCAGCTAGCCTGGATAGACAGAAGGGCCAGTGGGCAGGAGTTGACCCTAAGGCTCAAAGAGGAGCCAGAGAAAGGTCTGGCCAAAATTGCTATCCTGTCGGGAATCCCCATCTAGACAGTAATGGGCTGTGAAGGTATGGACCAAGTACCATGTAGCAGCCCTGCAGAGTTCCTCTGCAAAGATAGAGCGGAGGTTGGCCACCGATGTGGCCATTGCACAGACACTGTGAGTCGTGACAGGACCCTCAAGGCTGAACCCAACTTGGGCATATGCATAAGCAATGCATTCCACAAGCCAGAGGGATAATGCGTGCTTCGAGACAGTGGCGCCCAGCTTACTGGGGGTCAAAGGAATCGAACAGCTGGGTGGACTGGCGGTGTGCCTTCATACGGTCCATGTTGAAGGTTAGGACCCATTTACAGTCCAAGGTATACAATACTGCCTCACCCCAGTTGGCGTGAGGCTGGGGGAAGAAAGTTGGTAAGACTATCGACTGGTTGAGGTGGAGCACTGAGACCACCTACGGGAGAAAGCAGGGGTGTGTACGGAGCATCACCTTGTTCTGGTGAAACCAGATATATGGAGGATGAGCGACAAGAGCTTGAAGCCACTGATGCATCGCACCGATGTCAATGCCACCAGGAATAGGACCTTCCAGGTCCGGAATTCAGACAGCATGACTCCAACGGCTCTAATGGGGCCTGCATTAGCTAGGTGAGTACAATGTTGAGATCCCAAGCCACCATCAGGGGCTTAAGCAGAGGCTTTCAGAGGAGCAGACCTCTAATGAAGGACTAAAAAAGGGGACTGCTACTTCTGGGAATTTTTCTGAAGGGAATTCTTTGGATTAAAGCTCATTAATCTGTGAACCCAGTGTATTTGTTAAATCAGTCAGGGCCTAATAGTAGCAATTTAAGTTTAAATTTGAAACACAGAAGAGAACTTTCTGGTTAAATTTAGAACCCAGCAAAGAGCTTCTAGTTTAAATTTCATACTAAGTCAGAGCCTAGCACCAGAAAAGAGATTTAATTTAAATCAAATAAGAATATCACTTAGCTTAAAAGGCAAAACAGGGTCAGTATTCTTTGAGCACTAAATAAATTCTTCTAGAGACCTTTACCAAAAGGCCTTCTACCTAGGGGGCAAGAGACCTGTGAAACTTTTTAAATAGGTGTTAAAGCCAGGTAGCAGGTCAAAAGGCCATTTTGAAAGACTCCTTCTATCCAAGCAAGGACTGTTAATCACCCAGGAAGTTGGTCACAGCTTATCTTAGAAGCACAGGACAGGGTACTGTGTATCAGCCCTCTTTTAATAAGTCTTACTGAGGAAGTTTCTCCAGAGCCATGTGCCCAAGAGGGAAGGGTTAGGACAGCCGTTATAGTTGTTAATTCAATCATTAGGCATGTAGATAGCTGGGTGGCTGGTGGACATGGGGATTGCTTGGTAACATGCCTGCCTGGTGCGAAGGTAGAGGACCTCACATGCCACCTAGATAAAGTCTTAGATAATGCTGGGGAGGAGTCTGCTGTCTTGGTACATGTCGATACCAATGACAAAGGAAAATGTGGTAGGGAGGTTCTGGAGGCTAAATTGAGGCTTTTAGGTAGGAAGTTGAAATCCAGAACTTCCAGGGTAGCATTCTCTGAAATGCTTCCCATTCCACGCGCAGCACACAAAAGGCAGGCAGAGCTCCGGAGTCTCAATGAGTGGATGAGACAATGGTGCAAGGATGAGGGTTTTGGATTTGTTAGGAACTGGGGAACATTCTGGGGAAAGGAGGAGCTCTTCCGAAGGGATGGGCTTCACCTTAACTGGGATGGCACCAGGCTGCTGGCATTAACCTTTAAAAAGGAGATAGAGCAGCTTTTAAACTAGACAATAGGGGAAAGCCAACAGTCGCACAAGAGTGCATGGTTCGGAACAATGTATCCTTGAAGGATACTACCAAAAGCAGAGAGGTTCCAAAAAAGAGTAAAGTAGCCCAAATGCCCTTGAGTATGGAGCAGACAGATCTTAAAGATTCCAAATTACCCATGTCTACCAATAGCCAGATTACTATGAATAAAATACAGTCTCTAAAATGCTTGTATGCAAATGCTAGAAGTCTAAAAAATAAGATGGGAGAGTTAGAATATATAGCACTAAATGAGAGGTTAGATATGATTGGAATATCAGAGACATGGTGGAAGGAGGACAACCAGTGGGACACTGTGATACCTGGGTACAAACTATATCGTAATGATAGAGCTGATCAAATTGGTGGAGGGGTTGCGCTCTATGTTAGAGAGGGCATTGAGTCACACAGGATTAAAGTTTTTCAGGAAACAAAATACATTGTAGAATCTATATGGATTGAAATTCCATGTAAAAAAGAGAAGGCGATAGCAGTGGGGGTGTACTATCGATCGCCTGGCCAGAATGAACAGATGGATGATGAAATGCTCAAAGAAATCAAGGAAGCTAACTAAAGTTACAGCACAGTAATAATAATGGGTGATTTCAATTACCCCGGCATCGACCCGGTCAGTGTCACGCCAGGACATGCTAGGGAGATAAAGTTCCTAGATGAAATAAACGACTGCTTCTTGGAGCAGCTGGTTCATGAACCGACCAGAGGGGAAGCCATACTGCACCTAGTCCTTAGTGGAACACCACATCTGGTGCAAGAGATAAGGGTGTTGGGGCCGCTTGGCAATAGTGATCATAGAATGACCATGTTTGATTTAATTAGTGGAGGAGGGATGGTAAGGAAATCCACAGTACTACCTTTTAACTTTCGAAAGGGAGACTATGATAAAATGAGGAAAATAGTTAAGAAAAAACTAAAAGGAGCAGTTGCAAAGGTTAAAGACTTACATCAAGCTTGGGTGTTTAAAAATACTATCTTGGAAGCCCAGACCAGCTGTATTCCACGCTTTAAACAAAGTGGAAGGAAGTCCAAAAAACTGCTAGCATGTAAAGATGAGGTCAGAGAGGCTGTTATTGCTAAAAAAAAAAAAAGCATCTTTCAGGAAATGGAAAAAAGAGCCAAATGATGAAAACTGGAAACAGCACAAGCACTGGCAAGTTAAATGCAAGGCACTGATAAGGCAGGCAAAGGGAGAATTTGAGAAGAAGCTTGCTGCAAAAGCAAAAACACGTAATAAAGCCTTTTTCAAATGTATTCATGGCAAAAAACCTGTAAGAGAGTCGGTTGGTCCATTAGATGATAGAGGGGTTAAAAGGGCGCTAAGAGGCAACAAGGCGATAGCGAAGAGACTGAATGAATTCTTTGCTTCGGTCTTTACTAAGGAAGATGTAGGGATGTTACCCATGACTGAAGTGGTATTTAAAGGTGCGGGAGAATTGAAGGAAATATCGATACATCGGGAAGATGTATTACAACTATTTGATAAACTGAAGAGTAGCAAATCACCTGGACCGGATGGTATACATCCAAGGGTGTTGAAAGAACTAAAATATGAGATTTCAGACCTGCTATTAGTAATCTGTGAACTATCATTAAAATCATCTGTAATACCTGAAGATTGGAGGATGGCCAAAGTAACGCCAATTTTTAAAAAGGGTTCCAGGGGTGATTCGGGAAACTACTGACGTCAGTACCGGGAAAAATGGTAGAAACCATCATAAAGAAAAAAATTGCTGAACATGTAGATAGTCATGGCTTAATAGGAGACAGCCACCGTGGCTTTAGACAAGGAAGATCTTGTCTTACTAATCTGTTATGTTTTTTTGAAAGTGTGAATAAACAGGTAGACAAAGGCGAGTCGGTTGATATAGTGTATATGGACCTTCAGAAAGCCTTTGACAAAGTCCCTCATCAGATACCTTTGGCAAAACTAAAGAGTCATGGGATAGGAGGCAGTCTACTATTGTGGATGAGGAAGTGGTTAAAAGATAGAAAGCAGAGGGTAGGGCTAAATGGCCAATTTTCCCAATGGAGAAAGGTGAATAGTGGTGTACCCCAGGGATCTGTGCTGGGTCCGCTGCTTTTTGACATATTCATAAATGACCTGGAAAAGGGAACAACAAGTGAGGTTATCAAATTTGCAGATGACACAAAACTATTTAAAGTTGTTAAAACCCATGAGGACTGTGGAAAATTGGAAGAGGATCTTGATAAATTGGAAGAGTGGGCATCAAAATGTCAGATGAAATTTAATGTGGACAAGTGCAAAGTTATGCACCTAGGAAAGAACAACCCAAACTATGGTTACACGATGCAAAGTTCCACATTAGGAACTACCATCCAGGAAAAAGAATTAGGCGTCATCGTGGATAACATGTTAAAACCCTCCGCCCAGTGTGCAGCGGCGGCCAAGAGAGCAAATAGAATGCTAGGTATCATAAGGAAAGGAATGGAAAATAAAACAAAGGATATTATAATGCCTCTATCGTTCCATGGTGCAACTGCACCTTGAATATTGTGTGCAATTCTGGTCGCCGTATCTTAAAAGGATATAGCGTTATTAGAAAAGGTTCAGAGAAGAGCCACAAAAATGATAAAGGGGATGGAAGGATACCCCTATGAAGAAAGATTAAAAAGGTTAGGGCTCTTTAACTGGAAAAGAGACGGCTGAGGGGAGATATGATAGAGGTTTATAAATTAATGAACGGAGTGGAACGGGTAAACGTAAATCGATTGTTTACGTCATCAGAATATAGGAAGTCTAGGGGACATGCAATGAAGACAAATAAGAGAAAATATTTTTTTTCACTCAACATGTAACCAAACTCTGGAATTTGTTACCAAAGGATGTCATAAGAGTTGTTAGTGTAGCTGGGTTTAAAAAAGGTTTGGACAAGTTTCTGGAGGAAAAGTCCATAAACCATTATTAAAAAGGGACCCAGGATATCACTGATTGACCCAATACAAGCATTGTGGAACCTGTGTCTTTTGGGGAAACTGCTAGGTACGTATACCCTAGATTGGCCACTGTTGGAAACAGGATACTGGGCTTGATAGACCTTGGTCTGACCCAGTATGGCTTATCTTATGTTCTGATGAATCAAGCTACAAGAAGCTGAGCCAAGATGTGCTTCCTTCCGAAGCCACAACAGTAGACGTCTATCGCTTTGAGGTGAATGTGCACTGAATTAGACTTCAGGCTGGCAGCAGCTGGCCCATGGCGTAGGAGAAGTGGTCCAGTGCCCTACCCATGCACCAGGTGACAAACCTCTGCCACTTGTGTGCATAGGCCTTGCATGTCAAGTCCTTGCGGGATACCAGCAGGATTTTGGTAACACCCTTGGGGAGATTAAAATCAGTGAAGACTGCCCTTTCAGCATCCATGCTGTGAGGCCCAGCAAGCAGACGTTGCGATGCAGCAAGGTTCCGCCCGTCTGTGAAATAATGTGTGTGATGGAGCCCAAATGTAGAGGCTCCTTCTGCAAGAGCTGCAGCAGTAGCGGGAACCAGGGCTGCCAAGGCCTATAGGGGGGCAATGAGAATCATGTATTATTTGAAGCCTGGACCTTCAGGATGTTTTTTTCCACAAGTGGCATTAGGGGTTATGCGTACAGCATCCTCCCCCCAGTGAAGGAAGAAGGCATCCAAGGCCAGGTGGTTGCTGGCCAGCCTCCGAGAGCAGAACCCGGTTACCTGGGCACTGTGTGCTGTTGTGAATAGATCCACCACAGGCAGGGCCGGATTTACCTTGAGTGAGGCCCTACGCCAACAAAAATTGTGGGCCCCCAGCAGGGGCAGCCCAAGGGGGGTGCGGGGCCTCATTTGCATAAGGGGCCTCATTTGCATAAGGGGCCTCATTTGCATAAATATTTGCATAATGTTACCATATACTAACTTTTAGTAAACGTGCCTCTTAATGAGTGTATGGATAAAGAAAGACTAAAAGATTTCTACATTACTATAATCCAGTGCCAACTGCCAGACACATTAGGAACTACTACAAACACTGCCCATTTAGAACCCATAGCAAACCCGCCGTATCCTAACAGCACTACCAGGACTCACAAAGCACCATACTCTACCAATCAAAAGGCAACACTGCAAATATTAAACCAATACATTTCAGAGAACAACAATACATGACCTACTGGGGAAAGAGAACAAGTGGCAATGTCAAATAGGAATTATATAAACAGAACACCTCAGCTCAGTTACACATGCAGAACATAGACCATCACCAAACAAGTAATCACAATTTAGAAACAGGAAGACAGTAATTAAACTGGGAATCCCAAAAGCCAAACTTGGAATGTACAACACTGTAGAAATAAAACTATACATTAATTTGCTCTTGTACTAAACAAAGCGCAGACGTTAATGATGCACATTTACCAGAGCTGACATATTCCAATTAATAAATTCAAAATAAAGAGATATTTTTCTACCTTTTGTGCATTTTTTTCAGCTGCAATTGCTCCAGCCACTTTCTTCTGGTTTCTTCGTGTCTTCTGCTAACTCTCCATCGTCTGCTGTCCATTTGTCCTTTCTTCTGTCTTCTAGTTTTTTTCCATTCTCTCTCTACATCTGCTTTAACATACTAATCTTTCTCCTTTTGCTCTTTCCTCATTCCTATTTCATCCACTCAAATTTTACCCCTCCATCCTCAATCCCCACTTACTCTCCCAGTACCCGGCCAATTGTAGATTTTTATCCCTCCCACACAAAATATTTTTCCCTTCTCCATTTTACTCTTCCAGCCCCATCCCATTCTAATCCTCCCCCAACATCAGCTCCCTTCTAGTTCCAGCCTCACCCAGCATCCATTCCCTTCTAGTCCCTGCATCATCAGCCCATTTCCAGTCCTAGCAACCCCCCAAACCAATACCAGTCCTAGCCCCCCCATCAGCCCACTTACAGTCCTAACCCCCCATCACCCCATTTTCAGTTTAAGCCCCCCCTATAACCCATTACCAGTCCTAACCCCCCATCAGCCCACTTCGTCCTAACCCCATCAACCCATTTCCAGTCAGCCCCCCATAGCCCATTGCCAGTCCTAACCCCCCCCCCATCAGCCCACAGCCCATTACCAGTCCTAACCCCATCAGCCCACCTCAAGTCCTAACCCCTCCCCATCAGCCCATTTCCTGTCCTAGCCCCCCCCCCCATAGCCCCATATGACTACCGAAAGAACCACGTTTCCTCCCCATCAGCCCATTTCCTGTCCTAGCCCCCCCATAGCCCCATATGACTACCGAAAGAACCACGTTTCCTCCACGGAGCATGCTCAGAAACGCCAGCTGGCCGAAATCCCCTTCATTCTCGTCCAGAAACGTCCTAAGGCTGGAAACAACCGGAATGGTGGGATGTTGCTCTGCAGGACACCAGTGAATGGCTGGAACTAGGGAACATTATCTAGTGCTCAGTAACTGTCCATCTCTCTCTCTTCCCCCGCCCCGCTTCTCAACCTCTCTTATTTGTGGCACACTTCGGTTCGTTCAATCCTCATGGAATCAGTCTTTTTCCTTTTATATCATTTTCCTCCTTTTCTTTCTTCTGCACCTGTACATTTCTCCCTTACAGCATCATCTCTTCAAACTCTTTACAATCACAACTGCCTTTCATCTCTTTTCTCTTACTTTTTTTCTTTATTATCTTTCACCCTTCAGTTCTCCCTCTAACACCACTTGATCCTCTCAGCTTACTTTGCATGTTATGTGTGTATCAAGTTTATATCTAGGTTGCTTCTCTGTTCATCTCCTACTTTCTGCCTCCTTTCTTCCACAATAGTCACCCCTAACTGCTACATTTTGACTCTGTGACAGAAGAGAACGGGGTTGGAGCAGCTTGTGTAGGTACTACTTCTTTGCTCTGCAGTATCCGCTCCAGTCACAAGCAGTGGCTCTTTTCCAGGGCATTTCCGGCTTTGAGAGGCGCGAAGGGAGAGTGTCTCCCTCGCGTCTCTGTTAAGCCCGCAGGGGCTGATGGGAAATTTCCCATCAGCCCCTTCGGGCTTAACAGAGACGCGAGGGAGACACTCTCTCTTCGCGCCTCTCAAAGCCGGCATGGAGGGAGGGAGGAACGGACAGACGGCTTCAGCCGGGCAGAGGGGGCCCCTCGGGACAGTCCATGCTGCCGTGGCAGCAGAGGGGGCCCCGCGGGAACAGTCCATGCTGCCGCGGCGGCAGCCCAGCAGTCATGTTGCACTTAGCAGTGGCGTTCGGTGCACCCGCGCTGATCGCGCCAACAGAATGAGCAAAGAGGTGGCATAAACCTCACACTAGCTACATGGTGATATGCTGGGCATGCCTCCATTTTGCAGTCTGGCTCAAGCGCCACACCCCGCACTCATTTTCAGGGCTGAATGCGTGCTTCTGGCTCAAACCCTTGGAAACATCTGCAATACTTCTAGCTACACAGCATTTAACTGAATGTGGGCAATGCGCTGGCTAGAAACTGGTCCCAGAATATCCATCCATGTACACGTATGTACAGTAGCGCACACTCTCTGTGTTGAACACACTATGTAGAGCACCCAGCGCAGAGCCAGCGGGTTCCCTCTGCGTTATACATAACCGGCCCTTGCGGAGCATCATATACTCTGTCCGTCAGGCCAATTTTCAGCCGCCGCAGCCCCAAAAACCATCGAGATATCAGTGCCGGTATCCAGATAGCGAAGGGAGAGTGTCTCCCTCGCGTCTCTGTTAAGCCTGCGGGCTTAACAGAGACGCGAGGGAGACACTTTCCCTTTGCTATCTGGATACCGGCACTGATATGCATAATGCATAATGCATGCTCTATCATGGTGTGCCTCATACCTGAGCAACAGATGGCAACATGTCCGGTCCGGCTCCTCATTATCAGACTCTTTCCCACTAGAAAAAGGCGTTCCGCAAGGCTCATCCCTCTCAGCCCTATTATTCAATATCTATATGCAGCCCATCTGCAGCCTTATTCGGTCCTTTAATATCAACTGCCTAGTATATGACGACGATGTCCTAATGTCCACCCCAATAGACACAGACCATCCAAACCTTGACCAGCTCTCCTCTTGCTTCAATGCCGTCACAGACTGGCTACACAACCAAATGCTCAGAATAAATCTAAAAAAGACAGAAGTCTTATTCATTGGAAGAGACCAGTCATTCACTCCCCCCTCATCAATCAAGGTGAACAACGCAGAACTCATCTCCAAGACAACGATCAAATACTTAGGCGTAACTCTCGATCAGCACCTGGACATGCATGCTCATATAGACAATACCATCAGGACAATCTACCATAAATTACGGACACAACGCCTCATAAAGAACACTCTGGAACCAAATGACTTCAGAACAGTCTTCCAGGCCATAATCATGCCCCACTTCAATTACGCCAATTCCATCCTACTTGGCCTCCCAAAGAGCTCGATAAACCCCTTGCAGCTGGCGATGAACACCGCAGCTAGAACCCTCTATGGAGCATCTCGCAGAGACCATATCACCCCCATTCTGAAGAGCCTTCACTGGCTCCCCGTCCAATACAGGATCACATTTAAGATCCTAACCATGACCTTCAAAGCAGTCAACGGTATCACCGCAACTACCCTGTCAGATCTGATTCAACCTACACCAGACAACAGATTAAGAAGAGCCACATCCTGCAATACCATCCTCCTTCCAAAAGCCATCACCAAATGCAACAAATCCACTAGAAAGCGTGCCTTTGCTTTGTTTGCCCCCTCATGCTGGAACTCCCTCCCAACAGAAATCCGGACCATAAACAACCTCCCCCAGTTCAGAAAAGCCCTCAAACAGCACCTATTTATACAACACTTTTGTAACTCCGACAGCATCACCTAGACAGTATCACATGACCTTACAGTCTCTCAACCCAATGCCGCCTAACCAATCTCCTATGATAACTCTCCACCTCATCCAACCTTCCCCTTTAGGGCCTGTATCATAAACTCAGCTATGATGCAATCCCCTTTTGTATATAATGTATAAAGTTCAATTGTTATCCATGTTTAAATTCCCCTTCTGTATATTATGTATAAAGTTCACCTGTTATCCATGTTTAAATTCCCTGTTTTATGTAAGTTCAATGTATGGCTGTTCCACATTGTACCAACTTGTTCCTTGTAAACCGCGCTGATGCCGAATAGTGCGGTATAGAAAAACGTTAAATAAAATAAATAAATAATAGACACCTTGCACCATGAATTTTGAGCAATCCTTGCTGTAAGCCACCAGGCCTCAAAATGATTTGCAATGGTCCTCAGGGACAAGGGGCGGCAAAGTCCTCCAGATCCAACATGACATTCTTGAGGAACATGCCCATATAAGTCTGGTAGGCCAGTATCCTGGCAACCAGCATGGAACCCTGGTAGCATTTCCTCCTGAAGGAGTCCAGGCTACAAGCTTCGTGGCCCGGCAGCACCGAAGAATGGGTCTTGGCACTCTTAGTGCACTTCAAGGCTGATTCAACCACTATGGAATTGTGGGATAACTAAGGTTTCTCAAACCTCAAGGCCTTCTGGACCCAGTACAGGGAATTGAGCCTGTGGCTAATGACAGGAACCATAAGCGGTGCCTCACACAGCCTCAGTCTTTGTAGGATATGGTGCACAGGAACCATTACTGCCTTTCTGGGGGCCGAGGGGTACTGGAGGAGCTTCATTTCTGATTCCAGGAAAAAGGGGATGGTCTGGCCATGTCCCGAACAAAGTCCCGGAAGGACATGTCCTCTGGGGGTGATTTGCACTACTCGGATAGAGGCAACAGGTCGGACAGGAGGTCCAGTGACCAAAGGTCCAATGCTGTCGATTCCTCCTCAGTCTCCCATTCTAATTCAGACTCCGAGACAAAGTCGAAATAGTGCTGTCTCCTCCTTCTGCCGGCTTTGCAGTTTGGGAGAGGGTGGACACTGATGGCCCCATGTCACCCGGTATGCTGATGGTGATATCCCTGGGCCTTGGACTCTGACATACTGGAGAGGGAGATTGCTCCAGGAACCAGAGTCGATTCCGATCTCCCACCCGATGTCCCCATCTTGACAGGCAGGGCATGTGTCTCCAGGATAGACTGGATAGAGTGTGGTGACAACACTCTGCACCGCAAAGCTGCATTCCGCAAGGCTTCCACTGCCGCCACATGAGCGTTGAGGGCTCAAAGGCATTCTTCTAGAATCACCACCTACAAGGGGGGCTGAAGTCGCAGACATGAACACTGGTGTCGACACCTCAGGAGGGACTCCACAATGATAGGCACATCAGGAGACATCTGGCTGCCCTCCTGGGTAATGGGGGGTCAATTCCGCTGTCCAGGTTCAGTCTCCCCACTGGGGAAGCTTGGCCAATCGCCTCTGGCCATCGCTGTCTACATCACATCGAGAAGGGCTGCGATAATGCTGCAACTGGAATTTCTCCCGATGCTCACTCTTCGACGTCGATGGGGTCTTGTCAGAGAGTCCTCTCTTGCTGCTCGGGCCCTTTTGCACCGACTGGACATGCAGTTCCTTTCCCTTGGATGCCTCAGAACTAGAGGGTCAGGTCTGAGGATGCTGAATCAGATGAGCCGAAGAGTGACTCCTCCTGTTTTTCCTGACCCTTCAGATCTCAGCACGTCATCTGCAAGCAGAGCTTGCAAGACACTGGCTGGTGATCAGGTCCAAGACATTGTAAGAACCAGTTGTGGCGGTCGGTGGCAGAGATGGTCTTGCTACACTTGGTGCATTTTTTAAAGCGACTAGCCAACTTAGACATGCAAAAAAATACCACCTTGACAAAATTAAACTGGAGAGTTGCTGTGAGTGGGAATATAACCCCAAAGGGGTAAAACACACTAAAAGTGAGAAAAGAAAACAGAAACCAAACCCTAAGTCAGTGAAACCGATTAACAATAGGCAGAAAAGAAACTACAGAAAAAACTGGTCCATGAGGGCCAGAAAGAAAAGCTTTTTTCTGGACTACAGGAACATGTCCTAGGGGCTCCGTGGAAAAAAGATGGCACCGCAGCAGGCAGGAAAGTAGGCGCACATGCACGGTGTACCTCCCAAAGGCTTCCTTTGGGAAGCTGGGGAGCATTCTGTGCAGAGCTTTGTTGGTGATGTCACCCATATGCGAGGACTTACTTCCTGCTTGTACATGGAGAAAGGGGTGTTATTGCCAGGATGATTAAAATCCTAAAGATGGGAATGACTTGATGAGGAGAGAGTAGGGGAATTGGATCTTTTGTTGGGGCAGGCAGGGGACATTGGATATAGTGGGAAGTGAGAGGGGAGATCAAGGTGTTGGATAGAGGAAAGGGTATGATGGCTAGGCTGGGGAAAGGATTGGGGGGGTTGATGAATCAGTGGTACTGAACTGGGCGCATATGGAGATTAGGAGCAGTAATTTTAAGAAGCTGCTCCTAACATATAAGTGGGGGGGGGGTATGTTTTTTCCCCATGTGCATCTTCTTAAAATTGTTGCTCCTGCAGGACATGGAGAGTTATACATATACAGTCCTGCACCTATTTTACAAGAGGTTCTACATCAGGCAGAGCCTCTTGTAAAATATTATGGATATGCTCCATTTCCTGACCTGCATGTGGAAGTTCCCCTCTCCATGTCCTGTCTAAATTGTGCCTTCACATGTCATGCAAAGTTCTTGTTTGGCACTCTTAAAATGATGCTATCAACAAGTTATCCCACCATAAAAATACACTACTCACTTTAACATCTATGACTAATAACTATGCCAAAAAGAAGCACGTACAGTATCATGTCCTTCTAAAAATTCAATATTAGTACTATAGAAAACTTATCATACTATACCTCCAGAATTCTTGCAAAAAAGTATATAGAGCACCAGTGCAAATTCCCAACAGAATAAGCAGTGATCCATAGCTGAAATCAACAGGAAGACATCAATGCCGACATAATTTGCAATACATAAATGCATAAAAAGTTTTAACATACAGCAATAAATGCAATACAATAACAACATGCCTAAGCCCTAATAGGTTATCACTTCCTGTCCTACCTTTATCGCATTCTGTAATAGGGCTTGTGCAGCACTAGCTCCAACTCAATAAATTATATCAGGTTATTTATGCTGACATAATAATGCTTAAAATCAGATTTGGACAATCAGTTTGATCAACTCAGGGCTCAAACAATTCTAGGTCTAGTTAAACTGCTAGGTATCTATTGCTGAATAAAAGTCACCGTGAGGTACACATTTTGGACAGATTTAAGGATACAGTAAAATTCCTGTAGTGATATTTGTGCATCTTTTGGTGGACACATTTTTGGTGCAAACTGCTTTGTGTCAGATTTATGTGTTAGACAAAACCAGAGCTGCCTCACCTCCAGTCTTTAAAATCTAGCCTATTGGTTGCAAGAGAGAAAGAAAGGTTTAAGAGCAGGAACTCGTTTTTCCTCCTAGGCAGAAAGAAGAAGATGTGGTCTAGCATGGAGCATGGAAATATGAATAAAGAGTTTTCCTGAGACTCAAGTATAGATTTCCTGTACCAGTGAATGTGTAAACCATGAAAGCCCACAGTATGTCCTCAGCATTTCCATATCATATCACTTCTTTGTCTCTCCCAGGTGAACATTACAAGCCTTTGTCTTTATTTCAAATGGCTCATTCTGCTGATGAACTTAGGAAAAGCATAGCAAAAAGGGACTATGGGCCTGATATTCTAAAGGCATTTACATGGTTTACTGACCTATAAACCATAGCCACACCAATATTTTGTCCAATACAACATCAGCAATTAGAAAGTTCAGGGGAAGGGCTGGAGATTGCTTTGTTTGACCCCTCCAACGAAATGTTTAAAAAAAGATCAATGTCCAGGTCCAAATGAAAAGATCAATGTCCAGGTCCAAATGAGAGGTTAGCCAACAGTTATTTGCAACTTGAGCAGCTGGAAACATCCATGGGGAAATTTCTGAGGTATACGTCTAATGCCATTCTAAAATACAGAATACATTTATACTTCAAAGGACCTCCCATACCAAGCCCAGTCCACACCTCCTTGAAATCTCTCTGGGCCATGGCATAAATACCTAAGAAGTGACTTCTCTAAAAGCCACTACTTATACAGGCCAGTTTACATGTGCAAATCTATTATGCACACAGAACTCTTCTAAAATTGCCTCCAAAATACTTATAGGAGGTACTTTCCAAATCTCTACTGACATTAGTACTATTCTGATTTCTGGCTGTGCAGAAGATCTATGGGGTTTTAATTTCTACCAAATAATTTCCCCACAAATTCTTCCAGTTCTTTCAGGAGGCCTTTTATCTCATCAGACTATGTTCCTCCAACAATATTCCTCAAACTATCCAAAATGTGTAAGACAAGTACTAAAACAGAAAGTATACCCATCAATGTTCCTGCTAAGCTGCGCTAAGTCCTCTGCTGGCATTCCTGCCAGTGGGGGGAGGTGCAAAGCGATCACGCTTAGGATCACGCAACATAAGCAGGTCCCGAGGGCAGGAATGTCGGCGGAGGACTCAGTACAACTTAGCAGGAACATTGATACCCATGTGAATTAGATATTAAAGGGAAGTATTAAAAATACAGTAGTGACGTATCTAGATATTATATAGTGAAAGACAATATACTTTTTAAAAAGCCGTAAATATAAAAGGAGTTTCTGACAGGTGATCAGTCTTATTCTATTTTAGCCACATCAAATATTTCACAAGACTGTTTGCATAGCACATTTTCTTTACCTTGTCGCTACTTCATAACCTGTTTCGAGCATCTGCATTCAGTTTCTTGATGGTTCTGTAATGAACCTTGTCGCTCCATGCTGCTGTGAATCTGTGAAAACATTTTTCAGTCGTCACTGAGCTTAGCATAATGGAAACTGGTAGTAAAGATATGACTTATTTTACTAGTGTTTAACTAAAAGCTTGAGAATTTCCACCTGAAGCAGTTTCTTTTAGTATGATTCACAACAGGAAAACCCTGAATCCTTCAGAATAAGCTTTCTTTCTAAGGTCTTTTGCTAAAACTTATGATTAATATTTTAACATGTGTTCATCAATTGCATAGAACCATCATGTTAGTATATGAATCACGAGTCCAAAGAAATGGTGGTGCACAACTTTCCCTGCATTTGCTGTTTATTTTTAAGAAATGCCAGGATGCCACACACATTGAGCCACTTATAGTATCACAAGTCATTTACCCAGTCATCACATCAATTCCATGGTAGTTTTGCCAGAGTGACACATGCAACTACCACATGCCAACTTACACAGCAATTTATGATGGAATAAATATCCATGAAAGGGATACCACAGCTCAGGGCAAACATATCAATTGCTACTTCTAATAATAACCATTTAGTTATCGTGGAATACCTTGTTTTCTAGTCCTAATTTTAAATGTTAATAATGAACCCTTTATAGGGGAATATAGGGTTTTGACCATAGGAATCGCTGTATATGCAATACTGGTATCTGTATCTCCGCACAAGCAGAACTTTGCATGCCAGCTTAAAGGCGATCATTATTCATATCTCTAGCGTTTGTGAACTGTTTTTAAGCACAACTATTTATCTGAGACACATACTCTTTTGAACTAAATGTTTGAGAGATATATAAGCAATAGTGGGCTCCTGGTCCCTACGAAGGTGCACAAGTACATACATTCTGATTACTTAATCTTGACGTGAACAAAGTCCATTAAACATAATAGGTATGGTTGTATTAGTATACGTATCCCCAGCAAACCTAAGTAAGTAAACAACTTAAATACCTAAACAAAACCTTAAAACTAAGATGCAGATAGCAGTCCAGCAACGAGATGAGGGTTTTCCAGACTTTTCCCACTGAGTGTCACATGTACGATTTTCTCCAAGTGAGGGGTCTTACGTGTGCACTAGTTGCAAAGAGCTCTTTGCTCTCAGGGAATGAGTTCGATCTCTGGAGGCTAGAGTAACAGACTTGGAGGACATAAGAAAGACAGAGAGGTATATACAGTAGATGAGACCCACAGGGACATAGTACTGAAGTCCTGTCTGGCAGCCTCCCTTTACCACACTGACTCTGCCTTTCCTGATATCATTCCCCTCAACGACTGTCTCTCATCCGTGTCATCCTGGTTTCTTCCAATTTTCTCCACGTCAATCTTTCTAAAACCTCTACCATTTGGTTCACCGCTGGTAGCCCCCCCCCCTCTCGTTCCCCAGCTCTCCTCGTCTCCTATCCCCATTGTCTCCTCCGTGTGCTATCTAGGCGTGATCCTTGATTCCTCACTATCCTTTAAAACACATATCTCTTCAGTAGTCCAACGCTGTTTCTCTACCCTGAGACAACTTCGCTCTGTCCGCCCTTTCCTCTCCTCCTCTGCTATGACCACCCTTCTTCTCTCCCTTGTTGTCTCCCGCTTGGACTACTGTAATGTTTACCTGGCCAGTCTTCCCCAATCTCAGCTTATACACTTACAACGAGTCCAGAACACAGCCGCCCGTATTCTTACCTGCTTTTCATGCTTCGAACACGTCACCCCTCTCCTTATCCATCTGCACTGGCTCCCAGTCACCTTCCGGATTCAATACAAGTTCCTCATCGTTGTCCACAAATCTATCCATACCGGCACTCCCCTCTACCTCACCGATCAGGTCCGTCTCCACACCCCCCCACCGCTCCCTCCGTTCCATTCACGCAAACTGCATGAACCTCCCCTCCCCATCCCAAGCCCACCTGGAATCTACCCGCTCCAACCGCTTTCTTTTTCCTCAGCCCCCAACTCTGGAACTCACTCCCCCCAGCCCTCTGCCTTGGGCCATCCTTTAAAACCTTCAAAGCCCATCTGAAAACCCACCTCTTCTGAACAGTCTTCGACCCTCCCTTGCCCCAATCTCCTCTCTCTCCCCTCCCCCGATGATGCTTATTAGGGCAAGCCACTTAACCCTCCATAGCCCATGTTCCCTGTAAAATAGTTATCTCCAAGTTATAATACCCTGTTCAATGTAATTTCAGTTTGTTCAATGTAAACCGCACTGATGCAGAATAGCGCGGTATATAAGAGAATGTAAAAAAAATAAAAAAAATAAAATTAGTTTGTTCCTTCCTTTTACCTTTCTGCCTCTCATCTGTCCTCTTCCAGCTCCTACTCTACTCTTTCCTATTAAAACATATTGGTGTTCCTTTCCTTTCTTTAGCAGCTTTTGCTTTATTTTTTTGTAAACCGCTCAGACGCTGTTGTGATGGGCGGTATATCAAGCTTCTAAAAAACATAAACATAAACAAATATAAACATAAACATGTGGCAGAAGAGCATTATCCTGGTGTGGCAGGAAGTGATCCTATAGCTAGGACCTGTCCTCCAGGTGATGTAAAACTCTCTTGCATCGAGGAGGTTTCTCCAGGCCATGTGCCCACAAGGGAAGGGTTAGGACAGCCATTTTAGTTGGTGATTTGATCATTAGGCAATTAGATATCTGGGTAGCTGGTAGATGTGAGGATCGCCTGGTAACATGCCTGCCTGGTGCGAAAGTGTAGGACCTCAGGTGCCACCTAGACAAGGTTTTAGATAGGGCTGGGGAGAGGTCTGCTGTCTTGGTACATGTTGGTACCAATGATATAGGAAAGTGTGGGAGGGAGGTTCTAGGGGCCAAATTTAGGATTTTAGGTAGGAAGTTGAAATCCAGAACTTCCAGGATATCATTTTCAGAAATGCTTCCTGTTCCACGCGCAGGACTCAAAAGGCAGGTAGAGCTCTGGAGTCTGAATGCATGGATCAGACAATGGTGCAAGAAAGAGGGGTTTTTTTAAAAAAAATTATATTTATATTTTTATTTGAATTTGTCATGAATACAAAGTAAACATTTAGAAAAGAACATTCCATTTGCATAAAACACAAAAGAAAATTACAAATTCAAATATTTTTCAGAGGGAGCAATCTCAAAAAAACACATTAAATGAGAGACAGCTATCTAAGCATACCAACTATCAAGACCCCAATTTACTTCCCAATTAAACCACTCAAAGAACAATATAATAATCTTATTGTGAGTTCTTACCTACCAAAAACTGTTCTAACTGTGACACTTCAGTAAATACATATCTATTCCCAGAATAAGTAACAAAACATTTACAAGGAAATTTTAAATAGAACTGACTTCCCAAAGCAAGGACCCTAGATTTGAGCTGCAAAAAAGCTTTCCGTCTGAGCTGGGTAACTTTGGCAACATCAGGAAACATCATTAAAGGACTCCCACAAAAGGAAGCATCCTTCTTAGCAAAATATAATTTCATAATAGCAACCTTTTCACTCTCAGAAGAAAAGGTAACCAATAAGGTGGCCCTCTTAGTCACCTTATCTAGAGAGGTTTCTAAAAATTGAGTTAAATCTAATTGATCCAAGCTCACCTGCTCATCAGCCTCTCCCTCCTTAGCTATCTCACCACCCCCCTGGGATAGATAGTAAATAGAAGTAATATTAGCCACATCAAATGTTAAACATAGTAACGTATCATGGACATATTTTTTAAATAACTCTAATGGAGAGAGAAGGCGTACCATCGGAAAATTTTAAATTCTAAGATTATTTGCTCTAGACAGGATTTCTAATTTTTCCAATCTATTTTGAAGCGCAGTAGTCTCCTTTAAATAAGAAGAACTCACAGCTTGTACGCTCTCCGCAGACCCCTCCAACTTCCGAACCCTCTCACTAACAGCTGATAGAGACTGACCATGAACACGCAGAACACTTGCAGTGTCATGGGAAAAACTACACAGCTGAGTGAGAGTACCCGAAAGAACACATTCCACCCGATGTATAGCATCAAAAACATCTTTCAAGGAAATATTAGACAAAGCAGAACTAGAAAGAACTGGCAGCGAGTCAGAAGATGGTAAAGAAACACCCGAAGGGTATACAAGCTCAGCTCCAGTCAAATCAGGCCGCTTAAAAGAAGCTCCATCGGCGAGAGGGGTGGAGATGGAAAACAAACTACCATCTCCAACGAAGGAGGCATTTGGAGAGTGCAGTTTTTCACCAAAGTTAGGTTGGGGGGAGGGGTACGATCCCCCGAACTTAATGAAGCTTCTGGGACTGACCTTGCTCCTGGGTCCTGAGGAGCTGGTATTCGTAAAGCAGCAGCACTAATCAGGTGGATATCCATAGGGCCCTTCACCACCTGACCCCCAACTGAGCCCTTGTTCTTGGCTTTCCGCCTGCCCATTCAAAGACACAGGAACACAAACAAATTCCCAGAAGCTCACAGATGCTCCTAAGGGGCTCACAAGGGGCCTAACCTGCCCCTTGAAACAGACCCCTTCAGACACGCACCGCGTCCGCGTCCCGCGGTACCGGTTGGCTCTTATCCTCAATCACAGCAGGAGGAAGGAGCACTGTTCTGGCCAGGTATGCAGCTGACAACAATTCCCACTCAACGTCTCTCGACGTTAGCAGGCAGTCCTGGGCTAGCGTCTCCACCAACCCCCGGTACACACTGGCTCTTATCCTCGATCGCAGCAGGAGTGAGGAGCTCTGTTCTGGCCAGCTATGCAGCTGACAACAATTCCCACTCAACGTCTCCCGACGTTAGCAGGCAGTCCTGGGCTAGTGTCTCCACCAACCCCCGGTACACACTGGCTCTTATCCTCGATTGCAGCAGGAGGGAGGAGCTCTGTTCCGGCCAGGTATGCAGCTGACAACAATTCCTACTCAACGTCTCCCGACGTTAGCAGGCAGTCCTGGGCTAGCTTCTCCCAGGAAGAGGGTTTTGCATTTGTTAGGAATTGGACAACATTCTAGGGAAAGGAGGAGCTTTTCCAAGAGGATGGGCTCCACATTAACCGGGATGGAACCAGGTTGCTGGCATTAACCTTTAAAAAGGAGATAGAGCATTTTTTAAACTAGATAATAGGGGAAAGCTGACAGTCTCCCAAGAGCGCATGGTTCGAAATGATGCATCCTAGAAGGATACTAGTAAAAGATTGAAGTTAGGGCATACTGACAGACAGCTTCCAATAAAGACAAAAGTAACCCATATGCCCTTAAGCACAGAGCACACAGAGCTTAAAGATTCCAAATTACCCCTGCCTACTGATAACCAGATTAATATTAATAAAATACAACCTTTAAAATGCTTGTATGCAAATGCTAGAAATCTAAAAAATAAGATGGGAAAGTTAGAATATATACCACTAAATGAGAGGTTATATATGATTGGTATCTCAGAGACATGGTGGAAGGAGAACATCAGTGTTTAAAAATACTGTCTTCGAAGCCCAGACCAGCTGTATTCTTTTCTATTCTATTAAGGCATTTACATACGTCCATCTGCGAACACATTCTAGGTGGCTTACAATCAGTTACTGTATATATTCCCTCATCCCCGAAGGGCTCACAATCTACATGTGTATTCCACACTTTAAGAAAAGTGGAAGGAAGGCCAAAAATCTGCCAGCATAGTTTAAAGGTGAGGTCAGAGAGGCTGTTGAAGCCAAAAGAGCATCATTCAGGAAATGGAAAAAGGAGCCAAATGACGAAACTGGGAAACAACATAAGCACTGGTAAGTTAGACGCAAGGCATTGATAAGACAGGCAGAGAGAATTGGAAAAAAGCTTGCTGTGGAAGCAAAAATGCATACTAAAAGCTTTTTCAAGTACATTTGTAGCAAAAAAACCATGGGAGTCAGTTGGACCATTGGATGATAGACGGGGAAAGGGGCACCAAAGGAGGACAAGGCCATAACAGAGAGACTGAATGAATTCTTTGCTTTGGTCTTTACTGAATAAGATGAAGGGAAGTTACCCATGTGTAAAATGGTATTTAAAGGTGCTGCATTGGAAGAATTGAAAGAAATGTTGATAAACCAGGAAGATGTGTTACAACTAGTAGATAAACTAAAGAGTAGTAAATTACCTGGACTGGATGGTATACATCTGAGGGTGTTGAAAGAACTGAAATATAATATTGCAGACCTGCTATTAGTGATCTGTAAACTATCATTAAAATCATCTCTAATACCTGAAGATTGGCGAATGGCCAATGCAATGCCAATTTGGGTTCCAGGGGTGATCCAGAAAACTACAGGCCGGTGATCCTGACATCAGTACCAGGCAAAATGGTAGAAACCATTATAAAAAACAGAATTACAACATGTAGATAGTCATGGTTTAATGGGAGAAAGCCAACATGACTTTAGCCAAGGAAGGTCTTGTCTTACGAATCTGTTGATTTTTTGGGGGGTATGAATAAACAAGTAGACAAAGGAAAGACAAAGGAAAGGTTGATATAGTGTATTTGGATTTTCCGAAAGCCTTTGACAAGGTCCCTCATGAGAAACTCTTGGTGAAATTAAAAAATCATGTGATGGGAAGCAGTGTACTATTGTGGATCAGGAACTAGTTAAAAGATAGAAAGCAGAGGGTAGGGCTAAATGGCCAATTTTCCCACTGGAGAAAGGTGAATAGTGGAGTACCCCAGGGATCTGTGCTGGGACTGCTGCTTTTTAACATATTCGTAAATGACCTAGAAATGGGAATAACGAGTAAAGTAATCAGATTTACAGATGACACAAAATTATTCAAAGTTGTTAAAAGCCAAGAGGATTGTGAAAAATTGCAAAAGGATCTTGATAAATTGGAAGACTGGATGTTCAAACGGCAAATGAGATTTAATGTGGACAAGTGCGAAGTTATGCACCTAGGAAAGAACAACCCAAACTATGGTTACATGATGCAAGGTTCAACATTAGGAACCACCACTCCAGAAAAAGATTTAGATGTCATCGTGGATAACACGTTGAAACGCTCCACCCAGTGTGCAGTGGCGGCCAAGAAGGCAAATAGAATGCTAGGAATCATAAGGAAAGGAATGGAGAATAAAACAAAGGATATTATTATGCCTCTGTATACTGTGTGCAATTCTGGTCGCCGTATCTTAAAAAGGATATAGCAGAATTAGAAAATGTACAGAGAAGAGCCACCAAAATAGTAAAGGGGATTGAAGGATACTCCTATGAAGAGAGGCTTAAAATGTTAGGGCTCTTCAAGCTGGAAAAGAGACGGCTTTGGAGAGATATAACAGAGGTTTATAAATTAATGAATGTAGTGGAACGGGTAAACCTAGATCGATTGTTTACGCCATCAAAAAGTAGGAAGACTAGGGGAAATGCATTGAAGCTACAGTATAATCCATTTAAGAGTAATAAGAGAAAATATTTTTTCATTCAACTCGTAATCAAATTCTGGAATTCGTTATCGGAGGATGTAGTAAAAGCTGTTAGTGTAGCTGGATTTAAAATAAAGTTGGACAAGTTCCTGGAGGAAAGGTCCATAAACCATTATTAAAGAGGACCCAAGTAATCCACTGCTTGCCCCAATACAAGCATTATGGAACCTGTGTGTCTTTTGGGGAAACTGCTAGGTACTTGTGACCTGGATTGGCCACTGTTGGAAACAGGATACTGGGCTTGATGGACCTTGGTCTGACCCAGTATTTTTTATGTTCCTATGACTGCCTAGTTTGCCTAGTGGCTGCACCAGCTCTGATCCCAACCTGAACATCTCAATTCCCCATTCCACGGCCTATCTAAAATAGGCCTTTTATTGTCCTATTTCTACCTTCTATCATCTGTGTACCCCAAAAGGAAATTAGAATGTGGAATTTACTTCAATCTCGGATGCAATCATTCCTAATAATTTTTTTTATATAAGCATACGCACACCCATATGGAAAAAGTTATTTTTATCACATCTTCTCCATAAATCAAAAACAGTTTTAGTGGAGTTAAATATAATCTACAAAACAATTTAATTTCCGTTTCTCTGCACAATGTTAAGAATAAACAAATATGCATAAATTTGTGTACAGCCTTCCACTATGCAGGCATGAGATCCATACCCTTGCCATCTACTCTAGACTTTTCTATGAGGATACCTTCTAGAGTACATTTATGTCCTAATAGGAGGAACTTACATATTAGCCAAATAAACTTTTTGTCAACTGATAGTACACTTTCACTATGGTTTTCTTATTATTTGGAAGTTGCCCAAAGTACACAAGGTGAGCATATGGTTCTTAAAAACTTCACATACTGCCCTTCTGCATGAAGCTAAAGAGTGGTTTACAATGTTAAAAAATTGGATTAAAATGGAAAGGAATTCCAATATAATACAGGACAGGATACAAAAGAGAGAAGGAAAGTACTCCTCCTCCTCTTTTGCAATCTCGAGTGTGATTGAATAAAGAGTATCCAGCTTAATTAACATATCTGACCCTAATTATGACAAACTAGCAGCCTGCCTCTCTGAAGCGGAACTATGGCTTCGGTCAAAGAATATGTTGTGGTAAGGTCATCTATCCTGAGTATGGGGGAGGTGAGAAACGTAAAGAATTCACCCTAGTAAAGGGTCCCCTTTTAGGAGTGCAGGGTGAGAAAGCCACAGCCACAACTAAGAACCAGGAAAACCCCAGCTGGAACAGGTTTCATGCAGTATCTAATAGAGTAAGAGGGAGAGATTACGGGCACAAGGTCCAAAACCCTTACTTCAACAAGTTCCCTGATTACTCAAATACCAGAAGGCAGGGGGATTGCCAACACTTGGGAAGGAAGGAGGTGGGGCTAGAACCCTGGAGATATAAGCCTATGCTAGAGTATACAGACAGAGAGAAAGGACGAGAGGGAGGAGAAGGCAGAGACCGGAGAAGAGAAGGAGGTAGAGAAGGTGCTGACTCATGCAGAAGAGCCGAGCTACCAGGAGCTGAGAGGGCTGAATTCCCTGCAACAGATTGGCAGCAGAGCTTGGGGCCAGGAAGTGGAGAAGCTCTCAGAGCACCGGAGAGGTTGTCAGCTGAGCAGTCTGACCGGGTGGGTGAGTCAGAACCCATGCAGCTGGGAGAGCCAGTGGCAGAGTTGGGGGAAGAAGACATCCTTATGGATTGCTCTCTGTGCCAAGCTTTAGATATGAAGTCTTGAGGAAAAGCCAGCCCTGAAAGAATTATCCTCCTTGAAAAGGTAACCCTAAGAAACAGGCAGTGTGGTGGTAAATTCCCATATGTTTTTAAAAGGGAAGTTTACTGAAGTATAAGGATAAGCAGGAAGCTGTGATTCATACTTGTTATTCACCTGTGGTTTGAACTGTGAAACGGCAAGAAGCCAATTTACCTGCTAGAAGAGTTTTTCTTTGCTCCTCTGTTATGTGAAAAGCCTGTTGAGAGATTTTGATGGCAGTCTGAATGTTTGCTTCTTGTTTTGAGTTCTGTTGTACCTGAAATGCAGCCTAGAAGGAATTGAGGCTGATAGAAGCCAAACTGCCACAGAAGATTAAGCTTGTTTGGACTTTATGCTGTAATTAGCAAGGACTAAAAGGAAGGTGGCAACCTTGCTATCAAAGGCTGTGTTTCTGAATGTAAGAAGACTTTAAACAGCCATTTTTGGGTTCTTTTGTTTACTTTGCCAACCATCTGCTGTACCTTGAGCGAATCCTACAGAAATAATCCTGTATTTGGTACTTTGAATCTTTTTGTGCGAAATAAATTTTCTGTTATATGCCTTACCTCGGTGGCCTTAACTACAACTTTCTACCTGAAGCACAAACACATCTTAGCAGTACTACATTTCCCAGAAGACACCACAAGGAAATAGGCTGCTAAGGCTGATAGGAGAAGGTTCCTCCAATAACCACGCCCCTCTAAAACTAGAGGCGAGTGGTGAGGATGTTAACAATGTACATCAATTTCAGAAAGACTGAAGTACTATTTACTTCACGAAACCCCAACTTCACCCCTCCTTCAGACATCAAGCTCCAGAATTTCACCCTTCCAGTGAAACATGAAATAAAATACTTAGGAGTCACCAGATAGATAGATAAAATAAAGGCATAAGGAAGAAATGATTTTCTTCCAGAGCAATATCACTATGTTGAGCCCAGTCAGTTTTCTGTTGGTTATCAAAGTTCAATGTTGTAAGTTCAGTTTGTTTTATTGAAACCCAAGCCACCTGCAGGAAAGAGTCATAAAAAATACTTTACCACTTAATATTGCTGTCCCTGAAGATATGGAAATGCTATATCTTCTTCCTCTATTGGAACTAATCTAATCTGCTCTGGGGGTAATTTTTATAAGGGATTTGAACATGCAGAACAACATTTTATGTGCTCAGTAGGCTCTTATAAAATTACCTAGGGGTGTACATGGGGATAGGCAGAATTTTATAAAGCATTTTCCACTTGTAAAGCGTATTTTACATATGGAAAATGGCTGCCATAAAATTGTATGTGGTTATAAATGCGTAAAAGGTAGGCACCCTGCAAACGTTTTAATGCAATCTGTTGGCAGGCATTACTAGGGGTATCATTTGGATAGAGCTGAGGGTTGTGATAAGGAAGCTTATCATAGCTCAGGAAGGAGCTATAGAAAAGGTGAAGTGACTCTGAACAAGCAACCTGTCAGTTCTGGTAGAAATAAGAAAACAGAATTTTTCTATAAAAGACTACCAGTCCCAGAATGCACCAGGTTTCCAACAGCCATTAGAGGAGCTGAAGTGGGGAAACGTGTGTTCAATCAGGAGGGCTATGAGGTAATCCCCAAGCACTCATCTCAAAGGGCAGGGCCTGATTCAGCACAGCTGCGCTGTGCTAGGGTGGAGCACTCAACTAAGCAGAATAAAGGTAGAGTTTATTCTACAGAGAATTATCCTCAGAATCAGCTTGGATATCCTCAGATTCAGCTTGGAGATCCTCAGTATCTTGGACAGCTTCATCATCTGGAGGATCATCAGAAGCAGAAGCCAGAGCGGACGGACAGAGAGGGCAAGAAACCCTTTGGAAGAAAGAAGAGAAAAGCATTTGGGAGGTCTAAAGGAGTCCAGAGCAGTACGTATACTGGGAGACATTCAAAAGGCCAGCATACACCATTGGACTGGGGAAAACCAGAGGAGTGGTGCTGCAGAGATAGGAATCTCCAGACGGTACCTGTGAGGGAGACGGCTGCACTTGGAAGGGACCCTAGGACCCGTGCCAGAAGGTATGTGAAGAGAGATCCAGTGTCCAGTGATCTGGATTGGAAGGCTGGACATAAGAACTGGACTACATACTGGCCAGGCTATTTAGAGAGGAACACTAACAGCAATGAAGCTCAGGTATGAACCCTGATCTATGCCCTAGCTATACCCTTGAAAGACAGCAGGGAAACAAGTATTCTCCTGAGAGTGCTCCATTGAGAAATTCCTCTGTGCCAATCCATGATATTGAACCCATGATTGTTGAAGAAGGGGGAGTGGTTATAGATACAGGCTGTGAATACATGGATTGCTCTCTGTCTAAACTCCTTTGGTAATTTGCTGTTACAAAGTACAACAACCATCACAAAGAAATGCAAACTTGTTTTTTAATCTACTCAGAAAAGCTCCTGAGTAGGATTTGAGCCACGCAGCAGAAAGAAGCCAGCTAAAGGGTTTCAGCTGGGTAACTACTAGCAATTGAGCCTTACCTAATTGCTTGTGAGCTCTGAGGGAATCACTTCTGAGTCTATGTGTGAAGATATAAGAAGTTAACCTGAAAAGAACAGTTTTTCCCTTCTTTGTGGGTTTTGCTTGTTGTTTGATGCACTGCTAAGAAAATATTAGCTAGAGCCTACAGAAAAGACCAGTTTGTTACCAACCAGGTCTTTATTCTTTACTTTGATTGCCTGACAAGTTCAGCTGTTGTTTTCCTGATTTTGTTTTTCTAAGTTTAACACTGAAAGCAAGTATCCTGTTTTATGTGCTACCAAGCATATCTGTGTTGGGAGAAATAACCCCATAAATAAATATCTTATTGGCTTTACACTCAAGCACAACTAATTATTGTGAGCGGCTGTGTCTGGTGTGAATGGACTGCATTTCCCACAATCCCTTGCAAATCATATTGATATATGCCTTTGCCAAGACTGTGAACATTCTCACCCAGGCACCCGTCTGACAGGGTGAAGTTGCAAAGTAAGTGGAATTTTGTAATATGTACATCTACTTTTTTTTTTAGTGCCATCAAGTCATTGCTGACTCTCTAGTGACCCAGTTGGCTCTGGGTTTTTCTTGGCAATGTATCACTGAAAGTAGATTCCCAGCCCTTTTCTTCTGAGGCAATGGAGGGTAAATTGACTTGCCCAAGGTCATAAGGAGCAGCTGTGGGAATCAAACCCTTGTTCTTCTGGGTACTAAGCAGCTGCGCTAACCACTAGGCTACTCCTCCAGTCCAGCTACATTAGGCTGGTCCAAACAACAAGCTAACAGATTTCAGCTCTCCACAATGCTAGTTTTATTCTTTATCATATTTATAACATATACACAAAATGTTAAGGAAAACAAACAACATTTAGAGGTCACCCCATTTGGCAGTTTTTATATCATCTGAACTAAACAGCAGACAACTGGAACGTGTTGTAATGGTGTCCACTGAAGGTTCTGTACCTTCTTTTTCTGTGTTTCTGCTGAACTCTGTCATCAAAAAGGGCTAAGCCTGCCAAAGGTTCAGACAAAAAAACAGAGGTGCCTTGATAATACAGCAGCTTGGTTTGAGTAAGTCTTAAGAACTGATAAAAATTCAATGTCATTGAGAGGAGCTCAGAATGGAAATGGTGCTTCATTCCATTGTCTGACGTAAAAAAGATAACAGTGAAATCTGTGATATTTTTGAACTCACATGCAGTCATCCTGAACAGAATATTTTCAGTACATAAATGCCTTTTTCCATCCATAAAATGTTCAGAATGGGACAATCTCTAAATGTTTCACAATCAGGCTGAAATTTCACAAGAAGGCAAGCTATCCTTAATGGACAAAAATAAGCTTTGTGGAGAAATGATTCTACAAACATTAACTTTTTGCATTGGTTTGTAGACCACCCTAATCTACATGCTTAGAGAAAACACACTCATTTACATCTTTTTCAGAGCAAGAGAGAATTTGTGTACTATGGGAGAGGGGATGAGGGGGTTCATTGTATGAGCCTATTTTATGAAGACACATAGGTACTATTCCTATGTTATAAGTTCACACATACAAAACAACAAATTTCATCACAAGACACAGTGCTCTGCGAAAACACAACTCCTCTGCCGACACCTCCAGCACTGTAACCACTCCCCTCAAACACATCTGGAGCGAACTCAGTATGCCCATAATTGACCAGATCTCCCATACCATTTCTACATTAAATACCAGCACTGCGCCAACTGATCCTTGCCTGGTTCATGGATAAAATCAACAAAGAAGGAACTCTGCAAATACATCCACAAGACTGTCCACTCCTCCCTAACTCAGGACTTTGTCCCTTAGCTCCTCAAACTCGCAGCTAATTGCCCAGTCCCCAAAACTGCCTCCTCCAGCAAAGATGACCCATCAGCATACCACCCAATCTCCAGCCTTCAACTTCAGGACCACATAGATTCCCATGCACCACTAGAATCCCATCAACATGGGTTCCGTGCCAACCACAGCGTCAAATCACTGCTAACAATGCTCCTTGACAACTTAAACAGAGGAATTGACAAGCTGAAAAAAGGCTTTCTCCTCATCTTCATAGACATATCTTCAGCCTTGGACACTATCCCACAGCATCCTCCTGCGGAGTCTCAATGACATGGGCTTACCACACTCAAGTGGTTTGAATCATACCTCAATAACAGACAACAACAGATCAAGGTTGGCTCATCCACTTCCTCCACCTTCCCATCTACGCAAGGAGTACCTCAGGGATTAACTTTATAAGCTCTGCTCTTCAACCTCTACATATGCCCCATCATCAAGAAACATAGCATCCATCACCCTGAGCAACTCGAACTACACAACAATAACAACCTGCCTCCAAGACATGACCAACTGGCTCTCCCACAATAACCTGAACATAAATTACAGGCTGCTTTTGGATCCTGATCTGCTTATTTATTTAACATTTCTTATATGCTGCCTTTCATGACATCAAGGTGGTTTATGTTGAACAAACTGAAATTACATTGAACAGGGCATTATAACTTGAAGATAATTATTTTACAGGGAACATGGGCAATGGAGGGTTAGATGGCTTGCCCAAGGCCACAAGAAGCGCCTGTGGGACTAGAAGCCCCAGTCCTTTCAGCCCAAGGTTGCTGTCCTCTAGTGGGATTTGAACCCCTGACTTTCTGGCCTGAGGTAACTTGCCCCAACCACTAGGCCACTCCTCCCTCCTGCTTAGTCTCCTGCTCTCAAACTATTTGTTTCCTTACCAGTCCCCTAGACTTATCCTAGTCCCAGCTGTTGTGTTGTCTGTCTTGATTAGATTGTAAGCTCTGATTAGCAGGGCCACCAGGGTTATTTTTGACTGGGAAGGTGAGGTAATTGGGGCCACTGGGCCACCAGGATTATTTTTAGTTGGGTGGGTGGGGGAAAGAGTCACTGTGCCACCAGAGTTATTTTTGGTATGGCGGGTGGGAGGATAGAGGCTGCTGGGCCACCAGGATTATTTTTAGTTGGACAGGTGGGGGAGGGATTGAGGCCACTGGGTCACCAGGGTTATTTTTGGTTGGGCAGGTGGGGGGGGGGGGGGATTGGGACCGCTGGGTTACCAGGGATTTGCTTTCTTTCAGGGGCACCAGCCCCCAATGGTATTTTCATGGCATTGGGGGCTTTTCCATATGCCTGGATCATCTGAGAGAAGTTTGACACTTCCCCTCAGATGATCCAGACATCAGAGAAAGCCCCCAATGCCATCAAAATACTGTCAGGGCACACTGCTAAAACAAAAATGTCAGCAGGAGCATGTGTAAAAATTGTTAAGAATCCCACTCACAGCAACCAAGCTGCATGTTCAATGTATGCATAAGCCCCAAACTTAGTGAGAAGTAAAAAACACAAAAGGGCCTCAATGCAAAATAAATAAATAACGGCCCTGGTCTTCAAAGGTATTTATCCAGACAGCAACATCTGCTGTTGGCAAGCTTATCTGTAGATTTTCAGTGGCAATATCTGGATAGTGTTACTGAAAATCATCACAGACTGCCCCGCCCTATCCACGGCAGAGTGTGGGTGCTCTTTTAAATTACCCAGACAGTGGCAATATTCAGTCTGCTCCAGATAACTATCTGGATAACTTTAAGACAGAAAAGAGGCTGTCCCATCTGAGGTGCAGACTGAATATTACTGCTATCTGGATGCAGGCATTGCTTGCCACTTCATCCAGATATTCAGTGCCGCCTGCAATGCAATATTTAAATGTTGATCCATAAAACAGCAAAAATAAAGAGGTATTTTCTGCAGTGTGTACTAAGTGTTTTTGTTCCAGGAAAAGAGAAACAGATATAAGATTGCTGTTAGTGATATGTTGTACTTAACCATATTTTATCTTGATAAGGCCAGTTCTAAGTACTTGTCAGTTAAAACTGCAAAAAAATGGCTTTTACTGAAGACACTAACGGCACAAGTGAGTTTTCATCTCTTTATAACAGAATCAGAAGAAAATGGTTCTGACCTAAACGCAAACAGACATTTAGAAGGTAATTTTATAAGAAGGCACATAAAGTTACGTGCTATCCACGCACATAAATTATGGTATTTTAGTGATTTCTACATGCTAATGGGCATTTTAGCTGGTCACGATTCTAGAAGCATGTCCATAAGCCCAATAGCACATACTTTCAATGTGTATTAGTGGAGTGTGGGCACAGCGCACAAGTATGCACATAAATTATAACATACTATCATTTAGAAATCTAAGAGTGCACATTTCTAGCAGTCCTAGGGCTGGTGCAAGTGGTTGCATCTTAAACTAATATGAGCTTTGCCCATTTACACCTGTATTTTATAAATTGGCATGCAAACAGCATGAAAACCTGAACGGTGTTTGGCCCACCAGGACCGGAGTTGGGAACCTCTGCCCTAGAGCAGCCGCCAACAGGGGCAGAAACACCCACACCGAAAGGCTCCACTATCCAAAGCCTCATGGAGAGTCAAGCTGTTGGGCCCTGCACGGAGCAGCATCTCCCAATACTGGCACCCGCATACCTTAACAATGCCGTCCTAAACTTAGGAACACGTTCCACATATATCAAAAGGTTGTTATGATTAATATCAGCTAACAAATCCTAAGTTAAACACGATTTGTTGATAGAGATTCATCATAGTAACCTTTCTGATATCTGTGGAGTGTGTTTCAGTTATTGTTTCTGACAGTGTTTACCACCCCGGGGAGTGACCCCAACAGTATTGCGTACCATAGCAATGCCCGCAATGTGCCCAGGACTTGTGTGGCTGCCAGGGCTGCCACAAACTTCCATATTTGCACAATGCTGGCATAGGTATGGGAGTGTGTGTATGTCTATCCAGTGTGTTGTGGCTGCCTACACCTTACTGAGTCCACTCTGCTTGCACTGTTTCCAGTTTTAGCTTGCCAATGTGCATAATGAGGAGCAAGGTACTGTGGGTATGGCCCGGACAGGATGGCCTGGGAAAGATGCATCTGCACAGGGTATAGGGCAATGGCTGGGACATTGTAGTGCCAGACCATCATCTGCACGGACAGGGTGGCCACAGCATGTCATGCTGGGAGGTCACTCTCACCCTGACTGAGCAGTGACCACGACATGGCTAGGTTCCCCCGTAGTGCTATGCAGCATTTCTCTCAAGTGATATTTATGGGTTCTCTTTTCTGGGGCCCAATCACTGACATACCTGCTTGGTGTGTGTGCTCACATCCCATTTTTGGGTGCACACAGTTCCTCCAGGAACATGCACTATGTACTAGCTAGCAGACTGTATGGCTGGAACACCTTGCAGGGTGCAGCGGGTGGAGACTGACTGTGCCCTCTGCTGGTGAATGTCAGATAGTGGTGGGGGGCAGCTGAGCTTCTCCAGCGTTCTGCCTGTCTGCCATTGCCTTATATGATGCGTACAGATCTGCATCAACTGCCCTGTAGGGTGCCTGTTCCCCAGCAGGACTGGGGTTGATGATCCTCTCTACTGCCACCATTGCAGAGATGTACAATGTGGATCTGTTGGTGGGAGATCCTGTCCCCCCACCCTGAGCCACAGAGGGCGGGTTGGGTGGTGCTACATAATCCACTTTTGGGTCCAAATACCCCCCTTCACCTATAACATGTGACCATGGCACCCACACAGGATATGCACTATTCTGGGTGCATCATAGTCCACAAGGGCTAGACGTGACTGGGAAATACAGATGGACACAGGTGTATCCTAGGTGTGTCTGCAAGGACTAGCTATCACACACTGGCACTGATGGGGACCTGCAGCATAGCCTATCTCAGCCAAGCCAGGTGCTGCGGACCTGGTGCTGGGTGCCCCACCTCACCCTCAGGGTGAGCACAGGACCCGCACAATGTCACGGTCTGTAGCTACTCTGTGCCAGTAACACACACGGTCAGTTCCCCCTACCAGGCCTAGGTGCTGTGGGGGTGCATATCCCATTATGTGATCAGCTGTAGACTGCTGATCTGCATGTGCAGTGCATCATGGGTATAGGTGGGTTTACCCTATCCTGGTAACCACAGCAGACAGTTTGTGTGGTGACCTGCAATCTTTCTGCAGCCAGCCAGCAGTGTAGTAGTAGCTATAGAGATGTAGCCTACTGGTTACTTCACTGACTGTGGAGGCAGAGGTCATGGGTTTGATCCCACAGTTGTGTTATTTAGGAATGCTGTCTGAGGCTGTTCCTTTTCATTTCAACCAGTGCTGCCTGCAGAAACACCCTCACACTGCTGTAGCCTAAGGTGCCTCATAAGCGCCCTATAAGGCACCCTGTAAGGCGCCCTGTAAAGTGCCCTATAAGGCACCCTATACAGCACCCAATAGGGCATATTATAGGCAGACAGGGCACTTTATAATGTGACCTATGGGGCACCTTATGAGGCACCTTAGGTTACAGCACTGTAAGGGTGTTTTTGCTAGCAGCACTGATTTAAATTAAAAGAAAATGCCTCAGACAGCCTTTTTAGATTACACCACTGCAGGATCAAACCCATGACCTCTGCCTCCACAGTCATTGCAGTAACCAGTGGGCTACATCATTATAGCTTCTAACACTGCACTGGCATGTACGTAGGGTTAACGCGCATTAACGTGCCACGGCACACACTATCACGCGATACAGATTCTTGCTACCTTAGGACTGGAACGTCCACTCCTTATATGGCATTCTTCACATTATCGCTGCAACTAGCACCAGTAACATTAAGACGGTTTAGTAAACATACCCCTTAGATTTCTAAGTCTTGCCAGAATGTACATCGGGTGACACTTAGAAACCCATACAAACAACACGCTCCTAGAATAAGCAAATTTGTGTTGGACTATAACTCGAGGTTGCTATAATAAGCATCCTCCATTCAAGTCCATTTTACTTTATTCTAAGTAGGATTGCCAACTGGCTCCAGATACGCCCAACAGGTTTGATCCAGTCCTGGGTTTACCTCGTTGCATGCAGGGATATGTAGTTCTGATTTCTCCATTGCACTCCATAAGAAAAGGAAAACTACAAATAACTGCATGCAACGGGGTAAACCTAAGACTGGAGCAAGCCTGTCGGGCGCATCTGGAGCCAGTTGGCAACCCTAATTCTAAGTGATCATGCATTGCTTGTTAAAAACTGCCAACACAAGCCAAAGCCAATGTGTTTCGAACCAATATTACATAATGGTTCTGCTTCAGAGCAAAAAAAGACAAAAAAGGCAGTACTTATCTGAACAAAAAGGTACATTTCATCCATGCAGTAGGAGCTCTATAGGCTTATGCTGAAGAAAAATGGCTGTGGGGTCCTTTTAACTTCAGAAGCCTCCCCCCCCCCCCCAAGTTTTTCTTAAAGGGCTATAATGTCCCACTACAGTGTGCCAATCAATTTGATGGTTAAGTCCATTGGGTTGAACCATATACAAAGAGATAGTCCAGAATTGCTCACAATAATTCAGTAAGGCATCCAGATTTCCACCCCACCAGGTTTGAGGTACATGTTGTAAAATCCGCCATCGCAATTGGTCAAAAGAATGGTGAACGGATAAACAGTGCTCAATGACTGGGGCTGATTTCATTGCAGTATTAAATCGCAACCTATGTTCAAGCAGCCATGCAATCATAGTTCATCTAGTATGCCCCACATAAATTTTTTTGCCAGGACAAAATCAGCACATAAACATTATAAGTGGACTGATAAGTTATATAAGCCCAATGTACTACACATCGTTGAATCCATGGAGCATTCCAAGTCTGACCTTCAATCATAGAATTGCAGAACTCGCACATGCCACATTTATAATATTCAAGTATGCTAGTCATAGGGTTCTCCGAATCCCAAGTTACTGATGGACTAATATAATTCACAACATTCTTACCACGTTTAAAAGCTACAATAGGGCACTCCACAAAAATGTAGTTGTAAAACTTGCCAATGTCTACTGTCGGCGCTCCCCCTTGTGGCCAGGCAGTTGCCTAGGTGTAAGGGGGTGCTCCGATCATCCTTCTTAATGAAACTGGCCTCTTCGCATGTAGTTGTGTCTTACAGATTATAGCCGAGACCGAAGGTCACAGGAAAATTTCTTTTTATTTGGAAAATAAAGTTCTGCATAACCAAATTGAATTCTTTGGTTAGGAATTCAGCTACTACAAACAAAACTCAAGATGCTTCTCCATTCACTAAAACATAACCCTTGATACACAGTCCATGCTTTGGCTTTGTTTCTGCGGCTTAGTTTAAACACACCTCCAAAATCATTCCTTTACAAACAGAAATCGGTTTCCAGGTCTCCAGGATGCAGCACAGCACTTAACTGTTTCTTTCACAGGTTTTAGCAGCACTTTAACTTCCTGGTCCACCAACAGTTTAAAACTTATGACATTTTCTTTTTCCAAAGGTGCTTTCAGACTTTAGTTTTCACAGGCATCCATTAACTCTTGAAGCTTATTCAACCAGCTCTCATTAATTGCCTAATTAAAGTCATGAGCTTCAGCAGAGAATGTTTCTCCCTTTAAACTTCTGGGTTTTCCCAATTACTTTAAAACCCTTCAGTTTCTTACTTCTGACTGGCACAGAAAGAACATTCTATTTCCATATCCGAATAATCATTCTCTATACAACTGTCTGCTATTTCCATTTCCTCTTCACTGGCTTCCCTCAGTGACTTGCTATCCACAGCGTCTGCATGGGAAGGCTTCAACTGCTGCAACACTGTTTTCAGCTGTTCCCATTGAGATCCCTCGCTACATGAGGTTGTGGGGGAAGGGCATGAAAGAGCTTTCTTATTCAGAAGCTTTTTAAGAGCTTGTAATGGGCTCACCTTGCTAGCAGTAGTGTGTCTCCTTTCAGACCCTGCCACAGATGTACACTTGCTTTCTGGTCCTCCCAGGAATATTCCTTCCTCCTGCCCCCCAACAGTACCTTATTTAAACCAGGCTCTCCAAGGCTCCACGTTAGCTGCAGACTTCCTCTCAGCTGAACTGCGTTCTAGGCTTGAGCTGTCTCTGTACTGTTTGCAAGAGGAATCCCTTTTTGTATGGCCAGTCCACCAGCTTCTAGAGAAAATCTCCTCCTCAGAAGATTCCTCCCCAGAGCTTGCCTCTGCCCTTTTCTCCAGCTTTCTCTCAGACCTCCTCCTGGATCTCTCCTCTTTACCACGCTGCTTCTCCTCTCTGCCACGCTGCTTCTTGTGACTGAAACTTCCCTGCTTAAATGTTTGGGGCTGTCCTATAGCTCTAGACTCCGCCCCAAACCCCTCCCATTACCTCCCTCGGTTTCCATGGGGACTGGGTGTGTCTCTGGTTCTACACTTCTGTGCAGGGAGTTTTTAGCTTTGTTTAGAGTTTTAACCCCTGCTGTGCTTGCAGTTCTGTTGGGCTCAGGGAAAAAAGACTGTTTTTCCCCCTTTTCCTTCCACTCTAAACCTGCTTCGCAACCACACTACATATTAAAGAAATGATCTCTGTAAACCGCTCCTGATCTCTGGAAGGGGCGGTATAAAAAAGCACACAAATAAATAAATAAAATCTGCGAAACTCTACTAGAAAATGGCAAGGTACAGACAATAGGATCTTCAATCCAAATTGGATCCTTTTCAATAGGGATCAGTAACAAATCCCGTTGAGTATGCAATCCATGCAAATAAGCTTGCTTAATCACCCAATATGGATAACCTTGCTCAAGATACTTCTGAAAAAGCTTCTTAGACTACTCAATATAGTCAGATTTAGAAGAACAAATTCTCCAAATTCAGAGAAATTGAGACACAGGCAGTCCATTCTTCAATTTCAACGGATGATGACTTGAATATTTCAGAAGATTATTATAGGCAACTGGTTTCTGGTAAAGTGTGGTATGAAAATACATACCTTCTCATATTATCAATATATCCAGAAAGTATATTTGTGATTGATGATAGTTACCATCAATCCGCATATTTGACTTAAGAGAATTCAACCAGTCAGTGAAATCCTTTAGGGACATCATATCACCATTCCACAAAAAAAAAATAAAAGATGCCATCAAGATATCTTTTCCAAAGGAATATTTGAGACATCCACCTTGATGTATATAAATACTGTTACTCAAATGATGACATATAAAGGGTCGCAACAGTAGGACCACTATTGCACCTATTGCCACAACAAATATTTGATGAAAAAAAGAGTCTTCAAAACAAAAAAATTGTTCTCCAATACTAAGCTCAACAATTCAATCACAAAAACCTTCAGAAGTCGCCCGGGAAGGGCAGCCCCCCAGTCCATTTCAGCAATAATGGACAAAGCCTCATGTTGATTGCATGTCAAAGGTAACTAACCATACCTAACCAAAAGGAATTTTCACAGTAGACAGAATTTGGAGCACAGGGGTCATATCCTTCAAAAACAAAGAAATTGATCATGTCAGAGGGTTAAGGAACCAATCTACCAAAATAGACTATAGCTCCAGGAGTGACCCATTGCCAGCCACTATAGTCCATCAGGAGGACTTTCTAGATTTTTCTGAATTTTTAACACAGTATAAAATACTAGTTTTAAATTTATTTCTGTGTGATTATGGTTCATCAATGATATGTTTTGCATATGGATGTCTACTTAAAGCAATAATTATGGTCACTTCCGGAGCATCAATTGATTACTCAACTTGTGACAAAATAGCACTCCACTTGTTTCCACCACACCTTATAGCACAAAATCACAAAAAAAATCACATTGACGATATTTATTTAAGGTTAGAGGACAACTCTTTTATGGCCTTTTTCTCCAACTTAGTCAGGTTTGAGTAATACTGAGGTTGCTCGATGGCTTCTAGATTGTTCATATCCTGGAGAACCGCATACCGAAATGTAGCCAGAAAGGGTTAGAGGTACCCAACTTGATTTTGCTCACATAGTGGACATATCTGGGGCTGACATGGGTTGCTTTGAAAAAATAATTTCACCTGGAGATTCCATATAATATGCATTAAATCCACCCAACACTGAAACGGGTCATGGAAGGTGGAGGGAACAAAAGATAAACCTTTTTCCAGTACTGCCAACTGATGTTTAATTAACACAACATCAGAAATATTTATAACTGCTCTACTAAAGGATTTTTTGGCTCGATGACGTGGCCATCCTTCTTGGCCATTCCTCCTCCTATTGGGGTCTGACTGACGGTTCTTACTTTGATCATGTCTGTATTGGTGATGGTCTTGGTAACTTTTTTCGACCCCTAAAAAAGGGCAGCCATGATTGTCCCCTTCTTCAGCACTAGAAGGGTCTGACGATTCAAAACCAACCCATCACCGACTTTCATAACATTTTTCAGGGTATAATCATGAGCATCCCTATGCAATTTGTGCAACTCACTCTATCTTAACAAAGACCAGAATTTATCCAATAGTTGATGCTGTTTACTTTAAAAAATCATCTATAGGATATGAATCAACTTTCTTTCTCCAACTATTCCCTGTATCTCTTTTTGTGTCTTCTTCAAGGCTATCTCAGTTGTTCTATAATAGGTTGTAATACATAATGACAGTTGTTTTAATACGGACACCATATGGTCAGAAGCATAACTAAAAACATTTTGCCATTCTGCTGCCTGCATACTGGGGAAAATTCAAGATCACCTTAAGCCAACTGCTAGGTTTAAGATGCAATAGAGTGAAACCCCTTATTTTAATGGGTCTTCCCTCTTTGGGGCGGATCTGCTGCTGATGTCATTATGTTTCCCAGATGCAAAGTATGCCAGGCAATGATAGGATATTTAAACACATCGGAATGATTGCAGCTTTCATGCCACGATCTGAAAAGCAGCTTTCTGACACCTGCGAAGTTGTCTTCTTTACAGCGCCATTGAATTGTAATGCCTCTAGGAGAAATGCCAAGTCCCTGAAGCAAAGTACGAAACCTGAGGGCAGGTCAGATGAGAATCAGTGTTTTTGTTGACAGATTGAAGGCATGCTATGGCTGCATACTGATGACATGATAGCTGGTTAAATGTCCAATTGCGCATGCTTCCACCCTAAGTGGAGGGTGGAAGCATGCGCAATTGGACATTGGACATGTCATCAGTATGTGGAGGAGTGGCCTAGTAGTTGGGGCAAGGTACTTCAGGCCAGAAGGTCGGGGGTTCAAATCCCACTAGAGGACAGCAACCTTGGGCCGGAAGGACTGGGGTTTCTAGTCCCACAGGTGCTCCTTGTGGTCTTGGGCAAGCCACTTAACCCTACATAGCCCATGTTCCCTGTAAAATAGTTATCTCCAAGTTATAATGCCCTGTTCAATGTAATTTCAATTTGTTCAATGTAAACCGCACTGAAGCAGAATAGCGCGGTATATAAGAGAATATAAATAAATAAAAAAGTAAAAACTGTAATTCCTTGTGAACCATGCAAAAAGAAAGCATTTGAGTGTTATGCAGTGCGATTTCAGAGAATATGAAAACAGCATAGTTATTCACCTGTAGCAGGTGTTCTCCGAGAATAGCAGGAATCAGACCTCACATATGGGTGACATCACCAACAGAGCCCATGTGGGAAACACTCCCCAGTTTTTGGGAGGTTGACCACACATGTGTGCCCATCTTCCCGCCCGAAGGAGTAATCTTACTTCAGTATGATGACAGCTTAATAAAACTCAAAAAAGAAAAACAACGCCACGGGGAAGAGGGAGTGTAGTGAGGACCGATTCCTGCTGTTCTTGGAGAACATCTGCTACAGGTAAGCAACTACGCTTTCTCCAGGACCAAGCAGGAAGTCAGTCCTCATATATGGAACTCCCAAGCTACAGGCTACCGAAAAAACCTGTAAAGATCCCAATGGGACAACCAGAAAAACCGAACCAGGCAGAACAGTGTAAAAAACTGAACGGTTCTGAGAGTCAACATCAAGCAGAGGCATCAATATCCAAGTCATTAGCGATAGGATTTTGAGGTTGGGATGGAGAAGGATCCCCTCTACCTGAGTTAGCATATCAGGGGCATATTCGAGATGAATCGGTGGCCTTCGGGAGAGTTGAAGCAGCAGGGGAAAGCAGGGCTGTCTGGGCCAACGCGGTGATATGAGTATCATGGTGGTTTTGTCCGCCTGTAGTTTGAAGAGAGTCTTGGCCACTAATGAAGTCAGTGGGTAGGCATAGAGAAGGCCGTCGTAAAAATCCAGAAGGCAGGCATCTATTCTCAGAGCATTTCAGCACCACCACATAATCCCCCCTCCACTAAAGACACTCCCCATGCAAAGCCTCTGTATATAGTTTACATATGCATATAGTTATATCCCCGTAATTCTCCAATGTATGTTGTATATTGTTGAATTGTTACAATGTAACGGTTTGTTTCTTGTACACTGCCTTGACCCAGTGAAAGGTGATATATATATAAATAAATAAATAAATGTGATCATGCTATGATCACTATTTTTTTCATATATTTATTTATAACTTTTTCTATACTGCCCTTTCCTGTGATCAAAGGTGATTTACAGTGAAACAGAACTTGTTACACTGAAAGCAAAGTTAACATTGTAATCAGAGACTGTCAATTGTCAGGAAGGAATCTATGGCCAAGTGGTCCCAACAACTTTGCACCAGATCTTGTGTTCCACTAAGGACTAGGTCCAAAATGGCTTCCCCTCTTGTCGGGTCATAAACCAGCTGCTCCAAGAAGCAGTCATTTATTTCATCCAGAAACTTTATCTCCCTAGCATGTCTTACCATGCCACTGACCCAGTCGATAGCAGTGTAATTGACATCACCCATTATTATTACTGTGTTGTAACTTTTGTTTGCTTCCCTAATTTCTTTTAGCATTTCATGATCCATTTATACATTCTGGCAAAGCGGTCGATAGTATACCCCCACTGCCATTGCCTTCCGCTTTTTACATGAAATTTCTACCTATGGAGATTATACAGTGTATTTTGTTTCCTGAAAAACTTTAATCCTGGAGGAAGTGAAGTCACCCGGGAAGATGGCAGCATAATCTTTGTGCTCCCGTCGGGACGCTATTTTACGAGGTGAAAAGTGCTTGATTTACCCCATTCTTCCTCGCAGAACTAGTGCGGGAGGAGATCAGATCTGCGAGTGATGTCGGTGAGGAAGAAATTGGCGAAATTCAAGTCTTCCTATGCGGAGGGAGCGGAGAAAAAGGCTCGTGAGCCACCAGACCTCGTGGCATCAGGCGAGGACTCAGATGAGGAGCCAGATAGGCCAGAGGAGAGTTGCACTCGCAGAGATATGTGGGGATGGATGAGATCCTTGCAAAAGGAAATCATTGCTACCCGAGGAGAGCTCAAGGAATCCCTGTCTGGCATTAAGGCTGATATTCGAGATTTGGGCCACAGAGTGGAGGCACTGGAAGAGCAGGCCGATCATCTGGCTGAACGGGACACGGATGTAGAGGCATCTATGAAGGGCTTGCAGGAAGAACAACTCAGCCTTAAAGATAAGTTAGACGACCTCGAGAACCGTTCCCGGCGCAATAATGTGCGCCTGAGAGGAGTCCCGGAGACGGAGGCCTATACGGATGCGGTGGCGGTGACTCAAACAGTATGTCAACACCTACTGAAGGGGGATGATGGAGAGGCTGCCGCACCAGAGATTTCGGTGGAAAGAGCGCATCGGGCGCTGGGCCCGGTACGCAATGGGAAGCCGCGTGATATAGTGGCCTGCTTGACTTCGTTCGCTGTGAAGGAAAAGATTATGCGGACGGCTGCGGCCCGCCGGAGCTTCCTGTGGGAAGGCCAGCCCGTGGAACTGTACCACGATTTATCAGTGGGCACTCTACAACGTCGCCGTGACATGCGTCTGGTTGCCCAATATCTCCGAACTGAGAACATGAAATATAGATGGCTTTTCCCCTTTGCGATGCTGTTCGACATCAATGGCAGGAGCTTTCGGGTTCGCGGGGAGGAGGAGGCCTGGAAAGTTTTGCGACAGGAGGGGGCCCCGCGCTTACCGGATCAGGCCAAGAAACCAACACTGGAAGGTCATAAGGGAGGGCCCTCCAGATGGGAGCGAATGCCCTCGAAGGGACAGCGTTTACAGAGGAAGACGGGAGAGCCGGGTCAGGGAGATGCAGCGAGAGCCTCGCCTGCCCGAGTTACCTGAATGCTCCAAGGACTATGTAGGGGATACTGTTGGGTTTGGGCAGCAGGCCTGTTGCCTGATATTGGTAACTGTTGTTCACATTTCTGATTTGGAAGAATTTGGGTGGGGATACCTATGACCGGATTAGGTCCTTTGGAGAGATTGCAAGAAGGGGGTGGGGGAATTTGTAATTGTGCCTGTTATTGGGGGGACTGTTGAGGGACATTGTTGTGGGATTAATATGAGTGATGTATTTGTGGGCATTTTGGAGGGTTTGGGGGGGGGGATATGTTTATTGATGCCTAATGATGTTGCTAGAATACCGGAGGGAGGGAGGTTGGGACGTGGTGTAAGGGGCAGATGCCAGGAAGGGTGGGGAATAACGTCCACGGGTGGGTTTCTTCCTCGCAGACAGGCAGAGTGGAGCTCTGCGTGAGGGGAGGGGGGAGGGGGAGAGGGAGTGGGTGGGGGTGGGGGAGAGGGAGGGGGTGGGGAGGGGGAGGGGGTGGGGGAGGGGGCGGGGGTGGGGGGGAGGCTTTGCAGCAACTTGTAGGTGGTAGTCGGGTGGTCTGTTTGAGGTTATGACTGGTGTTCGGGTGGGGAGTCTGAATGTTAGGGGTTTGAACTCCCCTCAGAAACGGAAGCTGCTTTGGAAAGAGGCCCGGGCGTGCCAGTGGCAGGTGGTGTTTGTGCAGGAGACCCATTTGCGTGCGTGTGACGAGCGATTGATGGGTGGAGGTTCCTTCCAGGGGGTTTTTGCAGCGGAGGAAGGAGGACGGAAGAGAGCTGGAGTTGGTATCCTGATTAGGAATGATGTCCCCTTTATAGTTGGGAGGGTGTTTCGAAAAGATGATGGGAGGGCAGTGGGGGTAGTGGGGGAGTTGGGGGGAGAAGTGGTGACTTTTCTCTCAGTGTATGGGCCCAATGTGGCGCAGGGCTTCTTCTGGGAAGAACTGGGGGTGTGGATGGTGGGGAAGGTTCAGGGTCGGCTTTTGGTGGGGGGGGACTGTAATATTGCCCTTGATGGGAGGAAGGGGAAGGGAGATGGTGGGAACCTAGGCTTGAGGCGGTTTCGGGAGTGGATGCAGGCCCATGGGGTGGAGGATTTATGGAGGTTAGCCCATCCTTCCGCCAAGGATTTTACTTATTATTCGGCAGTACATGCGTCATATAGCAGAATTGATTACCTCCTGGGGAATGATTACTGGAGAGAAGCCTTAACTGAGATCTCTATAGGGGTGGCCACCTGGTCGGACCATGCTCCGGTAAGAGCCATGTTTGGACCTTCCGGAGAGCCTGAGCGCAGACGATTTTGGAGGTTAAATGATTACCTTATACAGGGGGAGGTGGTGAAGCTACGGCTTCGGGAGGTAATTAAGGATTACATGGCAAATAATGATAAGGGGGACGTGTCCACAGGGACACTTTGGGATGGGTTAAAGGCGGTAGTAAGGGGTCGCCTGGTTCAGTTGGGAGCACAGCGGAAGAAAGCTCGGGCAGTTGAGGAGTGCCGCCTTAGGGAGCGGCTGGAGAGTTTAGAGAGGGTTCACAAGCAGAGAGGGGGGGTGAGACTGCGGAGACAGATTGAGGAGCTCCGCAGGCAATTAAATAGCCTTCAGGTGGAGCAGATCTCCCGCCAACTTGACTGGGCCAGGCAGCGCTATTACGAGTTTGACAATAAAGCGGGGCGTCTCTTAGCAGCTAGGCTTGCTTCTCAGAGGCAACGGAGGGCTGTTATAAAAATTAAAGGGCCGAACGATAGCTTGTTGTTTAAAAATAGTGCCATACGGGAGAGGTTTCGGTCCTATTACGAGGCATTATACACCGCGGACTCACCAGGGGATGGGGAGGAGATCCGGCAATATCTGTGGAATGAGGGGAAGGGCAGTGCACGGTTGGAGAATTCTCTGGGGGAAGGGTTGGAGGGGGAAGTTACTCTTGAGGAAGTGCAGGGGGCTATCAAGGCCTTGGTAGCGCAAGGCCCCGGGTGTTGATGGTTTCTCGGGGCTCTTTTACAAAGCATTTGTGGAGGAGTTGGGTCCCACGATGGTAAGAGTGTTTAATGCAGTTTTGCGGGGGGAAGATCTCCCGACGTCAATGCGTCAGGCGGCTATAGTTGTTATTCCTAAGCCTGGGAAAGATCCGGCTGTTTGCGGTTCGTACCGCCCAATTTCCCTCTTGAATATTGATGTAAAGATTTTGGCCAAGGTGTTGGCATTGCGACTGGGGACGTGTATGCCGGGGCTTATACATCCGGACCAGTCGGGGTTTATTTCGGGTCGGCAACCGGCGGATGGGGTGCGGCGAGTTCTCCAATTGGGTTGGTTGGCTAGGCAGGAACATCAGAAAGCCATGTTTCTTTCAAGGGGCGGAGCCCGATGTCCAGCGGGATGGTCGCATAACGCTGAGGCTCCCGAGAGGCCTACTCAGAATCCTGAATTAACACCGGACATACTTGAATTTCTGTTCTGATCTTGCCGGGGCACATTGGTGAGATGGCGGGGACCAAACCTACGCGCCTGGAATTTGGATCTCCAGCGGCTTCTCACGGCAAACGCTCCAAAACTGAACCCCCGTCCCCGCAGAAGGGGCTGGCTTTGCGCGAGGGCCCCGAAATGCAGCAGGAAATCCTTGCAGAGATTAGAGGGGTTAAGGACCTCGTGCAGTCAAACGGTGAAGCACTCCGAGCGCTGCGGGAAGATCTTGGTGTACTGCAAGGCAAGCTAGAGGGGCTCTCTTCGCGTCAGGACAAAATGGAGAGCATATTAGACTCCCACGCGGTCCGGCTGTCCAAGCTCGACAGAGTTGAACGTCAGGTGCGGGCCTTGCAGAAAGAAGTGGAAGATGGCAATAATAGAGCGCGCCGCAACAACCTACGACTCGTGGGCATACCGGAGGGAGCGGAATCGGGAGACATGAAGGAGTTTTTATATAAAATCCTCCCTTCCCTGCTCCAAATCACCTTTACCAAAGAATTGGAGATCGATCGCGCTCATCGTGTACCCACAAACATAACGCTCAACAGGAAGACCCCGCGGCCTATCATCTTTCGACTTTTGAGATATCAACATGTGGAGCAAATTCTCAGTGCCTCTCGAGCAAAGGGCCATATGGAGTTTGAGAGCCACAAGATCTCCTTCTATCCTGACTTGGCTAAACCCACGGTCGACCGCCGAAAGCGCTTCCTGGAATTCCGGCCGAGGCTTCAACAACTACAAGCACGCTATGGCCTGATGTACCCGGCCAAGCTCCGAGTCACGCTTCACAATCAGACAAGAACATTTGAGGACCCTGATCTACTAGCGGAGTTTTTGGATGCTAAAGAAGCCGACTTGATGCGCTGACTTCCAGAATATTCCTGCCAGTATTCTCATATTCGCTGTACCTGCCATATTGGATTTGCCGCGGCTCAGCAAAGAGTCTGTCGAGGGCGGTTTGTTGCCTTATTTTGATGATATCTGTGACCCGACTCCATCTACCCATCGTAGCCTCGATGAGTATCAGAGACAGTGTTAATTATGGACTCTGGTGTTTCTTTTCTTTTTTTTTTATGTCTCTATCTTCCTCTCTAGGGCCTCCTCCCGCAGACATATGGTCGCCATTTTCATTGGGGGTTTTGCTTCTTCTCTAAGTTACTTTGGTACATACTTTTCAATATGGGGTGTATTAGCCAGCAGACTCGGTGATTATATCATTGCTGTACAGATTCTGACTATGTTGTGTGTTTTCAAGACAATCTGCTCATTGCTCCGACATGTCTGTTTAATGTACACTCATCATGTTTCAGATCACCGTTAGGTTTTGTAACACAATAATGTCAGTACACGCCCGTTTCGGGAATGATTAGTTTTCTAGAGAAGAAGCAGGGGGGAGGGGGGTGGCAGGGGTTTACTTTGGTGTATGTATCACATTCTATGTATGTATCTGTCTTTTAGCTGTATGTCTTCCTTTCCTTTGTTGTTATAAAACGAAAATAAAGCATTTAAAAAAAAAAGAAAGCCATGTTTCTTTCAATTGATGCCGAAAAGGCCTTTGATAGAGTGAATATTGATTTTCTCATGTCAGTTTTGGAGTATATTGGCTTGGGTTCTAACTTTCGGGCGTGGATTAGGGCGTTGTATAAGGCTCCAGAGGCGACCGTTTGCCTCAATGGGGGTTACTCTGACTTTTTTCGTTTGGGTCGGGGGACCCGACAGGGCTGCCCCTTGTCCCCGCTTCTTTTTGCATTGGTCATGGAGCCTCTGGCGGCTCGGATCCGTTCGTTGGACGATATTCACGGGATAGCGGTGGGAGATTCGCAGCATAAGATGGCCTTGTTTGCTGATGATTTGATGTTTTCGCTGTCTCAGCCGCTGGTCTCCTTACCGAGCCTCATGCGGGAGTTAGGGGCCTATGGGAAACTCTCGGGCTTTAAGGTCAACTGGGACAAGACTGAGGCTATGTCTTTGACGCTTTCCTCCCAAATGGTGGCGAGCTTGAGGGCCTCGTTCCCGTTCCGATGGGCGAGTACTTCCCTTCGATACCTGGGGGTACAGATCACGGCACACCCGCTTCGGTTGTATGGTGCAAACTACCCACCCCTGTTTGGGCAGTTGCAAAAGGATATGGGGCGTTGGAAAGGGGTAGAGTTATCCTGGTTGGGCAGGATTGCGGTGCTGAAAATGAATTTGCTGCCTCGCCTCTTATATGCCTTCCAGACGCTCCCAGTGGGGGTGGGCAGTAGGGATCTTAGGATGTTCCAAAGCCGGATCTTTGCTTTTGTTTGGGGAAATAGCCGGCCGAGGGTGAGTCGGCGGGTGTTATATGCTACTTGCGAGGGGGGTGGGCTGGGTGTACCTGATGTGGGTAGATATTATGCGGTAGCTCAGTTCCGGCAGGTCTTTGAATGGCGGGATACGGGAGCACCATATAAGCGCTTTCGGGAAGTAGAGCAATACTGGGCAGGGACGATCCCTTTACGATATTTGCCATGGATTTGGGATAAGTTGCCTGAGGGGAGATGGAGGGATAATCCTTATATATGGCATCTGCTTATGCAATGGCGGAAGGCCAGGAGGAAGCTCTGCCCTGGGGCCACCTTTTCGTTGATGGGGCCGTTGAGGGGGATGGAGGGATTTCTCCCGGGGAGGGAGGGGGTTTTTCAAAGGTGGGAGAGGTTGGGGTTAGATTCCTTTGATAAGTTTGTTGACAGGGGAGAATTTATCCCCTTCCCAGACCTTCGCGTGAAATACCAGTTGAAGGGGGGTGATTTCTACGCCCATATGCAGGTCAAACACTTTCTAGCTACTAAGTTAACACCGGAACTCCGAGAGGGGGAACAAGATGTTCGGGAAGGGTTGTGGCGATGTTGGGAAAGTTCAAGAGGTTTAATATCCCAATTGTACAAGGGCTTGGGGGGGGAATTGGGTGAAGTTTAAGCACCATCTTGACTGGGAACGGGACCTGGGCCGGGTGTTGGATGAACAGGAATGGCAGCGTGTGCATTTGAATATTGGCCGGCAGGCATTGTCGGTAGCAGTCCGGGAGACATTCTATAAATTGCTTTATAGATGGTATTATACACCGTCGAGGCTGCATAGGATGTTTCCGGGAGTGACGGACAGGTGCTGGAGGGGATGTGGTGAGGAGGGGTCCTTTATTCATGTGTGGTGGGAGTGTCCCCGAGTTAGAGTGTATTGGGCGACTGTGCAGGAACGTCTCCAGAGTATTTTGGGAGGAGAGTGGAGGTTGATATGGGCCTTGGGTTACTTGGAATATGGCCTGCACAGAGTGCGCGGGCAGCGGAACGTCCCATACGGGCATGTATCCAGGCCGCCCGGAGCGAGATCGCTCGAGCCTGGAAGCAGGCAGACCTCCCGAGTCTGGCACTATGGCAGACCCGACTGAGGAGGATAGTTTTGATGGAGCAGCTAACAGCGCTCCGACGCCAGCAATATGGGAAATTTACAGGACTTTGGTTACCCCTATTAAACTTTTTTGAGGATGGCTAGGCCACCGGGTGGGTGGGTGGGGGGGGGTGGGGGGGGGTTGCCACATTGTTGGTTAAAGTTGATGCTTTTGGGGATTATATAGTTTTGTGGCTTTTCACTTGTATACTGTGTATCTTTTGTGAGTGGCTGTGGGGGGAGGGGGGGAAATAACGAAAATGGGTGTTTTTTGAAGGCAGGCTGTCTTTTATAGCAATCGCAGTTTGTACTGTACACTGCTTAATGTTTCATTGTTTTGGATGTTGTGATCTGTCGTTGGATGTGTGCCAATAAAGATTTAAATTAAAAAAAAAAAAAACTTTAATCCTGTGTGACTCAATGCCCTCTCTAACATAGAGTGCAAATCCTCCACCAATTTGATCTATTCTATCATTGCGATATAATTTGTACCTAGGTATCACAGTGTCCCATTGGTTGTCCTCCTTCCACTAGGTCTCAAAGATACCAATCATATCTAATCTCTTATTTAGCGCTATATATTCCAACTCTCCCATCTTATTTTTAGACTTCTAGCATTTGCATACAAGCATTTTAGAGATTGTATTTTATTCAAAATAATCTTGCTATTGGAAGACAGAGGTAATTTGGAATCTTTAAAACTCTGTCTGCTCTATACTTAAGGGTATTTGAGTTACTTTTGTCTTTATTGGAACCTCTCTGTTGATATGCCCTAACTTCAATCTTCGTTAGTATCCTTCAAGGATGCATCCTTCCAAACCAAGCACTCTATAACAACTGTCAGCTTTCCCCTATTATCTAGTTTAAAAGCTGCTCTTTCTCCTTTTTAAAGGTTAAGGCCAGGAGCCTGCTTCCATTCCAGATAAGATGGAGCCCATCCCTTCGGAAAAGCCCCTCCTTTCCCCAGAATGTTGCCCAGTTCCTAACAAATCCAAAACCCTCTTCCTTGAACCATCTCAGGTCCTTAATTAATCTATTCCTGATGAGGATAACCAGATGCACCTGGAAGGAAAATGGGCACCTCCTTCCCTTTAATAGGTTTAAGAGCTTATAAAGCTAAAATTATCCCTGGGGTGAGTGAGAGGGAAAGAAGACTTAATAAAAGTTGGCTTGCTACACAGTGGCCTGACCTGTGCTTCTAACTTAATGTCTTAACAATTTCCTGAGTGATTCACACAGCCCTTGGTTTAATAGAGGGGCCTTTCAAATTGCCCTTTTGATCTGTCACTTGGCTTTAACACCTATTTCTCAGATCTTTTGCCTCCTAACTGGAAGGCCTCTTTGTAAAGCTCTCTAGAAACAAATTTCTTTCTTTCTACTTAGAGACTATTTATTCTACTTTGTATGCTAACATTGAGTGTAGTAGAACCGATGATTGAAAAAGGGAGCACTAAGTGAAATACTGCCTGAAAGAAATTCCCAGCAGTTTTCCCACATCTCCATTCTGAAGGTTCTTCATACTCCTATAAATATTTTTTGACGTTAATAATTCCAGGACATACATGGGTTATAAACTCCTTATTAATATATGAGGAAATTACATTTCCATTATCCCTAGAACTGGTGCAAATGTCCATGTCTATATTTTTCAAGTATGCACGTAAATTATAGTGGGTACTTGTGAGGTCTGCCTATGCTCTGACCAAATCTTACCCATGTATATGCCTACTGTCAAAGTATGCAGCATCATGTGAATGCATGTACTTGTTCCCTGGTCGGAATTTAAAAGAGGCCACATATACATGCAAATGACTAAAATATCACCAAAGTAGGTGCATACTTTATCACTCAAAGTACATGTCCCCTTATAAAACTATTCCCTTAAGGGCCTCTTATAAAATTACGCCAGAAGATACATATGCAAAAGGATGTGCAGGATCAAGAACTGCAATCCTGGAAGGTCATAAACCAATCAGGTTTTCAAAAAATCCCCAGTGAACATGCATGAGACATATTTGTACACAATGGATGCAAACTCATGTAAAAATATCTCATAAATATTCATTAGGGGTATACTGAAAACTTGACTGTTTTTTGTTCTGGATTGTAGTTTGACACCCATGGAATAGATGACTCGGTTGACTGTGATAGGTTTGCACCTTTTCAACCAGGGTCAAAATGTCTCCAAAGGAAAGGGTTGCTTTTGTCACCCCTTCCCTTTAAGGACTTGTGTGCTAGCAGATTCTCAGACAGATTCAATAGAGTGATGTGCTGTCTCCTTGGGCTTACCCTAATCGGAAGGAAGAGAGGAAAAGTCGGAAGCGGGTGGATTTTGAGTTGATCTCTGAGGAATCTTCCCATACTGATGATGAGGCTTTCCTACAGGAGCTCTCCAGATCAACCAACAATACCTAAGCTCCACGAACAGAACAATGGCTGGGAAAAATCATATCGCTAAGCTGTTGCCCCCGTTACAGCTTCTGCCTCGGTCCAGACAGAGGTCCTAATGCCAGTTGAAGGACCAGTTCCATGTGCAGGGTGCCTGCATGCTGAAGCTCTGAGGAAACAAGTGGAGGAACTCAGATAGGAGGTGGCGAGGCTGAGGAGCATTCAAGACAGTGAGAAGTACATTGATGAGATGCTTCTTGCATCAACCAAGCTCTCCAGCAGAGGAGAAGATGGGTGCCAACAGAATGTCGATGGTTGGACACAAGTCACCAGGGCCTGCAAAATCACCAATCCAACTTCTCCAGCCCATGAATTGAAGAACCATTATGCAGCCCTGGAAGTGGAGGAGGTGAAAGCATCCCTTGAAAGGGAAGAACCAGAGCTCAAGTACCCCAAAGTTGCAGAATCAGTGACCACAAGGAAACGAAGGGTAGTGGTGGTTGGAGACTCTCTTCTGAGGGGTACTGAGGCGTCCATCTGCTGTCTGCCTGGTGCCAAAATCCAAGATGTTACGGAGAGTTTGCCGAGACTCATCAAGCCCACTGACTATTACCTAATGTTGTTAATCCATGTTGGAACAAATGATACTACCAGGTATACCTCGGAACGTATCAAAAGTGACTTCATGGCTCTGGGACAGAGGGTGAAGCAGTTAGGTGCACAGGTGGTGTTCTCTTCAATCCTCCCTGTTGAGGGTAAAGGCCAAGGCAGAGAGGCTCGCATCCTGGAGATGAATGCATGGCTGCATGGATGGTGTCATCGAGAGCGTTTTGGTTTCCTAGACCATGGGATGCTGTTCCAAGGGTTGCAGAGCAGAGATGGCATCCATCTGTCCAAGAAAGGTCAACACGTCTTCAGTAGTAGACTGGCTAATCTACTGAAGAGGGCTTTAAACTAGATTTGTTGGGGATAGGTGAAGAAAGCCCCCAGGTAATTGAAAGCCGCCAGGTAGGTGATACATTAAATAACTTTATGGAAATGGGTAACAGGGGTAACATATGGAAAGCAGTGTGTATAAATGCCCGTAGCATGGGAAATAAGATCCCCGATGCTGAAGCTTTGGATTTAGTGGCAGTTACAGAAACATGGTTCACAGAAAACCATGATTGGGATGTAACTATACCTGGCTATACTTTATTCTGAAAGGACAGGGTAGGAAGTAGGGGAGGAGGAGTGGCACTATATTGTGGTGACGGCGCTCCCACTAGGCGGTTGCCTAGTGAAAGCGGCGGGCCATCTTGTATCTTATATGTTGCTTTAAGCTTCAGGGCTAAGACCTCTGAATGTATAGTTGCGTGCAAAAGGCAGTCCAAGTGGTATTTTTGGCCAACACAGGAAAATTTATTAAATTTTTCGTTTTAAATTTCAGCTTTGCAAACAGACCTTTGTATAAGGCTCCAACTACAACAACGGAAAAAGGATGTTTTCTCCAAATAAAGTTTCTTTACAAAAAGTGTATTTCAGCAGTGTTATCAATGAGCAGTTTCTTCCAGCTCTTTAACAAAAGAATTTCTTCTTCCAGAAACAAACATAATTGAACTAGTATTTAACAGCAGAGTCCAGCAAACCTTTTAGCTTCTCTTAGCTGCTTCAGGTTTTAACTTTAAAACACTTCTCTGCTTGTCAGCACAGAAACTAAAACTGCTGTGTTTAAACTTTCATTCAGCACAAGTGTTCTTGTAGCTTTAACCATGAGATTTCCTTTTCTCTCTAAAGCTTCTTAGCTACAATAATCAGGATAACTGTTTCCTGGGTTTCCTTCCTATTAAACCCTTAGCTTTTCTCAGTCAGAGATTATGCACAAAGAACATTCCATTGGGAGTCTGTGGAGTCAGGTTCCTCTCCACAGAATTCCACCTCCATGTCTTCCTCTGCATTACATGACTGTGGGGCTTGGACAGGTTCAGGGATTTCAGGTTTTACTTCCTTTAGAAGCTTGAACAGTCTTTCCCACTGAACTTCCCTTCTTCTCCCCGGGATTATATTAGTGTTCTCAGACTTATTTCCCTTTAGAAAAACATTTAAAGGCTTTGTTTGCTTTACCTTATCTGTAAAAGCATTCTCCCTAGCATGCGTCCCATAAGGTACAGCTTCTTCCTCAGAATCGGGTATACTTATTTCTGAGTCAGAGTCACACACATTAACTCCCTCAAACTTCCCCCTCCTACCTCTGAGCTTGACTGTAGACCTTTTACAGCAAGGGCATCTCCTAGGAGTAGCGTCCTCTGAATCAGAGCTGCCTGGGGGATCATTGCAGTGTTTGTCTCTAGCCCTTCTAGGCTCTTCAAGCCTGAAGACTTGTTCCTCTTCAGATGGAGCTGAGACCTCCTGCTCCAGCTTCCTCACAGCTAGCCTTCTCGCTTCCTCTCTCCTGGAAGGAGTGCAATTAGTCTGGATTCTGGCTCTTTCCCGACTGCCGTCTTTCAAGCTGTTCCCGTGTCTTGCTTCTCTCCTGCCGGTCTTGCTGACGCTTCCTGCTCTCTCTGTTTGCCTGTGCTTAAATGTTTGCAAGCATGCTCTCTCTCCTGGCCCCACCCACAGGTGTCTCCTATCACTTCCTATAGTTGCCCTGGAGTCTGGGTGTGGCCTCAGCCTAGCTTTGCAAGTGTGGGTTTTTCCACTGCTTTCATTTTGGAACATGTGCTTAGGTGAGCCCATCCCCCTTATGGAAGAAAAGGTTTCTTTTTTTCTTTGTTTCCCAGGGCTGTGCTGCACCCTCCTTACCACAATATGTAAAAACTACTATTAAAGCTTTGGAATTACAGAGATTAAAAGGGAGAGGGGAGGCATTGTGGGTTAAACTAGAAAGAGGGAAAGAGAAATCTATTTACATTGGTGTGATATACAGACCTCCCTCACAAGAGGAAGAGGTGGACAAAGAGTTAATTGAAAATGCGCAGCATTGCTAGGAAAGGGGAAGTGCTACTGACAGGAGATTTCAATATGCCAGATGTTGATTGGCACATTCCTGCTGCAGTATCATCTAGAAGTAAGGAGATTCTGGATTCTCTACAGGGAGAACTATTCAGGCAATTAGTAACAGACCCCACACGTGAAGGGGCCATACTGGACTTGGTGCTTACCAATGGTGAAAGTGTTTCTGATGTTGTAGTGGGAGATCATTTTGCATCCAGTGATCACGAGATGGTGTGGTTCAGTATTAGGACTAGGGCTGTTAGAATCCATTCAAAGGCGAGGATCTTAGACTTTAGGAAGACTAACTTTGCGAAGATGGGCCAATACCTCAGGGAGTCGTTAGTTGGATGGGAACAGCTGAGGGATGTAGAAAAACAGTGGGCAAAACTGAAAGGGGATATTTTAAGGGCAACCAACCTTTTTGTTAAAATGGTAAATAAAGGTAAAAGGAAAAGGAGACCGCTATGGTTTTCGAAAGAAGTAGCTGAAAAAGAAAAAGAGGGAGGCCTTCATGAAATACAAGAGATCACAGAGAGAGGAAGACAGGCATCTGTATTTGGAAAAACTTAGAGAAGCTAGCAAAGTAGTCAAGAAGGCAAAGATTCAAAAGGAGGAGGAAATAGCCAATGCAATAAAATGGGGGGATAAGACATTTTTCAGATATAATAGTGAGAAGAGGAAGGGCAAGAGTGGTATTGTCAGACTCAAGGGTGCAGGGGAGGAATATGTAGAAGCTGATAAGGATAAAGCGGAATTGCTTAACAAATATTTTTGTTAAGAAAACACCCACAAACAGGAACAGAAGCAAAGGACATCTTGAACAATTTTCAAAAGACTGTGTTCATGAGAAACTACCTCAACTTAAAGTAGACAAAGCAATGGGACCGGATGGGATACACCTGAGAATACTGAGGGAACTTGGGGACGTTCTAGCAGCTCCACTGACTGACCTTTTCAATGCCTCATTGGAGTCGGGAGTGGTGCCAAAGGACTGGAGAGAGGCTCATGTGGTGCCTTTACACAAAAGCGGAAGTAAGGATGTGGTTGAAAACTACAGGCCGGTTAATTTAACTTCGGTGGTGAGTAAATTATTGGAAACGCTGCTGAAAGAGAAAATAGTGAGGTTTCTGGAGTCCAGCGGATTACATCTGGAGTCCAGCGGATTACAGGATCCAAGGCAGCATGGATTCACCAGAGGCAGGTCTTGTCAGACAAATCTGATTGATTTCTTTGACTGGGTGACCAGGGAGTTGGACCGAGGGAGAGCCCTAGATGTGGTGTATTTAGATTTCAGTAAAGCCTTTGACACTGTTCCTCACAGGCAACTTATAAATAAACTGAGCACCCTAGGGATGGACCCTAAAGTTACTGCTTGGGTTAGAAATTGGTTGGGTGGGAGGCGACAAAGAGTACAAGTAAATGGAGCTCACTCTGAGGAGAAGGATGTTATCAGTGGTGTGCCCCAGGGATCTGTCCTTGGTCCGATTCTTTTTAACATCTTTGTTAGTGATATAGCGGAAGGGCTTTCAGGTAAGGTTTGCCTCTTTGCGGATGATACCAAAATCTGCAATAGAATAGACACCCAGGAAGGGGTAGATAACATGAGGAGGGATCTAGCTAAGCTTGAAGAATGGTCTAGAATTTGGCAGCTGGGATTTAATGTTAAAAAATGTAAGGTCATGCATTTGGGCTGCAGCAATCCAAGGGAGCAATATAGTATAGGGGTGAAGTACTTTTGTCCACTAAAGAAGAGCGGGACCTAGGCGTGGTTGTGTCTGATGATCTTAAAGTAGCTAAACAGGTAGAAAAGGCGACGGCAAAAGCTAGAAGGATGCTTGGGTGCATACGGAGAGGAATGGCTAGCAGAAAAAAGGAGGTGATAATGCCTCTGTATAAGTCTTTGGTGCGACCTCATTTGGAGTATAGTTTGCAATTCTGGAGACCGCACCTTCAAAAGGATGTGAACAGGATGGAGTCGGTGCAGAGGGTGGCTACTAAAATTATTAGTGGTCTTCATTATAAAGCATATGAGGACAGACTGAAGGATCTTAATATGTACACATTAGAGGAAAGGCGGGATAGAGGTGATATGATTGAGATGTTTAAATACCTCTGTGGCATAAATGTTCAGGGAGAGAGCCTCTTTCAATTGAAAGCAAGTTCTGCTATGAGGGGACGTGGGATGAGGGTGAAGGGAGATAGATTCAGGAGTGATATGTGGAAATATTTCTTTATGGAAAGAGTAGTGGATCCGTGGAATAGTCTCCCAGTGGAGGTGGTAGAGATGAGGACAGTAACTGAATTCAAAAAAGCATGGGACAAACACAGATGATCTCTAAAGGTAAAAAGAGGACTGTTGTAGTTGTTATGGAAGGACAGACTAGATAGGCCATGTGGTCTTTTTCTGTCGCCATATTTCTATGTTTCTATGAGCAGTTGGTTAAGGGTGATTTTTTAGGACATGGCAGAGGGGCTTCTGGTGACATCATCGGACTGAATGGCAGCGAAGTAATCGAGCTCCGCCACCAACGCCTGCCAAACAGGGATAAATTACCCCTAGAAGAAGTGTGGCAGAGGCATAATGCCGGGGCACTAAATATAAATACCCCCAAATCAATGCGGAAGTCAGAGCGGGCCGCGGTTACCTCCTGATTAGCCAGTTCCGACAGAGAGTGGAGCCTAGTGGGGAGTCACGTGGCTGATCAGTGCGGCAGACGGGGAGGCCTTGGTGAAAGCGAGCACGGCAGGTGGGCCAGTGAGTGAAGGCAGCGCAGCACAAGTGTACCGGTAGTACGGGGGACCCCAGAGCGACATACACCGCAAGCTAGCGGGAAGGGAGAGCGGGCCGGGACATCGAGTCAGCAAAGTTGGAAGGGAAGGTGGAGTGAGGAGCCTGAGCGGGGGAGCAAGTGGACGCGAAGAGAGAAAGACAGCGGCAGGAGGGCCAGTGAGTGAAGGCGGAGCAGCACAAGTGTACCGGCAGTACGGGGGACCCCAGAGCGACACACACCGTGAGCTAGCGGGAAGGGAGAGCGGGCCGGGACACTGAGTCAGCAAAGCTGGAAGGGAAGGAGGAGTGAGGAGCCTGAGCGGGGGAGCAAGTGGACATGAGGAGAGAAAGACCGCGGCAGGAGGGCCAGTGAGTGAAAGCGGAGCAGTGAAGTTCAAGCAGGAGTGGCAAAGAAGCGAAAGTTGAAAGCAGGCCAGCAACGGAGGGGAAGATAGGAAGGTCATAAAGGGAGACAGCCACATAAAGCAAAGCAAGAATTATAACATACAACAAGCAAAGCACAAGGTAATAGAATTAAAGGACCTTAAACAAATAAATAATAAAAAAAACCTTTGAAGATATATAAAGGCAAGAGAACATACTGATAGAGTGAATAGAAAGACAGACAAGAAAAGAGACACAGATACCATCTGGTAGACGCAGACCACTGAAGAAGCACTTGGCGCCACCGGTGCAGGGGGAGAGAGTGCGGATGGAGAAAGCTAAAGGAGGGCTTTCAGCCAAAAAAAAAGCTGGTGGAATTTAGATCTTCCTATGTGATATCAAAAGGAAGAAAAGATGGGGAGAAGGAAAATAAAATGGTGGCTGAACACATGCGGATGAGCTGGAGGATGAGATGGAGGGACCATGGACCCCGGGAGTAGCAAATATAATTAAGACGTGGCTGCTAGAGCTGAAAGAGGAACTCAAAATGGAAATCAATAGAGTCAAAAATGAGTTAAAAGAGACTTTACAATCTTTAAGACAAGACATTGTGGACCTGGGATCCAGAGTGGAAGAAACAGAACAGCAGATGGAACAACAAGGGGAAGTAATGGAGGATTTACAAAAAGGATGGGAAGAGTTAAAGCAAGCTCATGAAGAATTGAAAGAGAAAACGGAGGACCTGGAAGACCGATCATGCAGATGCAATATAAGAGTGAGAGACATTCCAGAGGACATTAAATATAAAAACTGTGAAGCAGTTATTACTAAAGTCTTTGGACATTTGTTACAAGCCGCAATTCCAGAAGAGGGAATAGAGGATGAATCCCTGCAAATAGAGCGAGCGCATAGGGGGCTAGTGACATTGTAGTATGCCTGAACTCCTTCAAAATTAAAGGCTTTTAGGCTTTCTTATGCAGTTAGCTGAGATAGTCATGACATGTAATTTCTTTATGTTTGAGGGACAGATGTACCATCAAGTTTCAGAGGTAGCAATGGGGGCTACTTTTGCCCCGTCTGTTGCCAATCTGTATATGGGCGTTTTTGAACGTAGATGGTTAACCACGTCTCCTTTTTCATCCCATATTATTTATTTATTTAGACAGTTTTGTATTGTGATGGGGCCCGTGGTTAGAGCCCTTATTGCCCTGTATAGGCGGTTGCCTAGGGCCTATGAACAAGTAATTGCTCTGGCTTGTTAAATAAAAGAGTCTTTCAGAGCAACTTTTAAATGAAACTTAAAGTGGGTTTTATTCCCCGTCCCGCTCGGACTTGTCAAGAAAACAGAAACTTAAAGATGAACAGAGCAACAAATTAATGGCAAACAAGTAATCCTTATTTCCTGTACAAAGTTCTCTTTGCATTCATTCACATAGCCAGGCTGCATTTGTAACACATGCTGCATTCCATGGGAATGGGCTCCGGAAGATTGCTAGCGTCTTCCCATATCATATTCTCCTCAGCAGTGCCCAAACTCCCTGTGTCAGACTCCTCATACAAATGGCGCTCAGACACAGTGTCCTGTGATAAATCACTGTAATAATCAAAAGAGGCTCTTCTCCCTTCAGGGCTATACCTCTCTGGCCTGTGGTATCTTCTGCCTGGGCTCTCCTCCCAGAATAACAGTTCTGAACCACCTTGCTGCTTGTAGTTATATTCAGGACCACGCCCTTGGCACTTAGGGGTTTTAAACTTCTCCCTATAATCATATGGAGGATTCCTTCTCTCTGCAGGGACTGCCTTAATACTTGGCTCCCTATACCTTATGGCTTTTTCCTTCCAAGCTGGTTGTGCAGGAGTATAATTAGATTTAGTTTTACACCTACTTCTTAGGCTGCAGACGTGCTTGGAGTTCCCATCCCCCAACACTTTCCTCTCACAGTGACCTCTGCCTTGAGCTGGCACATACCGGTCTCTAGTGTATGGGGATCCTCCTAGCTTCTCTTTCAGGTTATTTCTGGTAGGAGGTTTACTCTTGGAACAGCTTGCCTTGAACCTCTCTTCTCGAGAGCTGGAGTCAGACTCACTTCCTGGTTCTCCGTGAGAAGAGTTTCCTCCCAGCAATCCCCTGGGGTTTCTGCTCAGCTGATGAGAGCCACACCTCCTGCTATTCTCTGCAACCCGACCTGCAGTCCTACTCTCTGCAGTTCCCTTTGGTGTTCGTGTTCTTGCTCCTCCTCTTGCCACTCCCAATCTACTCCACTGACTGGAACCTTGCCTTAAGTAATCCCTAGCTCTGCACGTGACCTGGGGATTTTCACTCAGGTGTTCCTGATGGTATTTTTGTTTGCTACGTAGCAAGAATTTCCCTTGCTCCGGTGAATTAGAGTGCCTAGTGCTGCTTTCTAAAGCTGACTCTGAGGTAAGTCTTTCTTTTACCTGAATTTCCATAGGCTGTGTACCCCTTGCTGCATCACAGTATACCACCTTATCCTTCAATCAAAGTGGTCGCAACACAATTGGGGGATACATTCAACACAAGGGAATATGAGACACATACACTAATACTTACAGGGAACATGGGCAATGGAGGGTTAAGTGGCTTGATCAAGACCACAAGAAGCACCTGTGGGACTAGAAACCCCAGTCCTTCCGGCCCAAGGTTGCTGTCCTCTAGTGGGATTTGAAACCCGACCTTCTGGCCTGAGGTAACTTGTCCCAACCACTAGGCCATATTAGAGTTTGGCACAGGTTCATTGATGATGTATTTTTTTATTGTGGGAGGGTTCGGTTGAAGATCTGATGAAGTTTCATCAGTGGCTTAAAGGCTGTCACCCTGCCGTACAGTTCACCCTTTCATATCATGCCACCAGAATTGCTTTTTTGGATGTATGGGTGATAAAGCACAGTTACTTACCTGTAACAGGTGATCTCTGGGAACAGCAGGAATAAGTCTTCACATATGGGTACGTCGGTACCGACGGAGCCTGCGCGGGAACGCTCCCCAGCTTCCCAAAAAGGAAAGCTTTTGGGAGCATCCCACAGCGCCTGCGCACTGCCTTCCCGCCTTTCCTAACCGCCTCTCCTCAGTTCGAGTTTTATAGCTGAGACAAAAGAGAGAGAGAGGAAAGGAAAGACAGATAGAGAGATACAACTCCTAGGGGAGGTGGGAGGGTTGTGAAGACTTATTCCTGCTGTTCCCAGAGATCACCTGTTACAGGTAAGTAACTGTGCTATCTCCAGGAACAAGCAGGAATGAGTCTTCACATATGGGGACTCCCTAGCTAAGATGCCTGGGAGAACCCCAAGGATATGAGACCCTGGGAAGGGTTCTACCTCCTCCTATGGATCCCAGGCATCTATCCAGGGATGGAGGGTAGGAGTTGATTAAGAATGGAACAGGTGTTTGAGAACAGCCTGACCAAACAAGGCATCCCGGTGGGAGTCCTTGTCCAAGCAGTAATGGGCTGTGAAGGTATGAACCGAGGCCCAGGTGGCTGCTCGACAGATCTGGTCAATGGACACAGAATTTAGATGAGCCATAGAGGCGGCCATGGCCCTCACATTATGAGCTGTGACATGGCTCTCCAGAGAAAGGTTCTTACTCTGGTAGGCGAAAGAAATACACTGAGCAATCCAATTGGATAGTGTCCTCTTAGAGACTGGAAGTCCCAAATGAGAGGGATCAAAAGCAACAAAGAGCTGGGAAGACTTTCTATGTTGCTGTGTTCTTTGTAAGTAAAAGGCAAGAGCCCTTTTACAATCCAGAGTATGAAGATTCTTCTCTGCACGATGCATGAGGAGCTGGAAAAAGAACCTTGTATAAGGTGGATTAGCCACTAAGGCCTGCAGCTCACTGATGCGGCGAGCTGAGGTGACTGCAATGAGGAAAATAACCTTCCAGGAAAGAAATTTCAAGGAGGTGGTGGCTAAGGGTTCAAAAGGAGGCTTCATAAGCTGACCAAGAACCAGATTTAAATCCCATGCCACCGGAGGAGGCCTAATGGGAGGTCTAGTTAAAGTTAGGCCTCTCATGAATCTTGCAATAAGAGGATGAGAGGAAACAGGTTGTCCATTGATAGGCTTAAGGGATGCTGCAATAGCACTTAAATGGACCCTTACTGAATTCGTCTTAAGGCCTGCATTGGAAAGATGCAGGAGGTATTCCAATAGAGAATTCAAAGGTAGTGCTAGAGGGTCGAGACTCCTTTCAGCACACCAAATGGAAAAACTTTTCCATTTAAAAGCATAGGAACGTCTAGTGGAAGGTTTTCTAGAAGCATGGAGAATATCCTTCACTTGTTGAGAAAGATTCCAGCTTTGAAGGTCTAGGCCTTCAGTAACCAAGCTCTGAGGTGAAGGGACTTGGGGTTTGGGTGCCACAAAGTCCCCTCCTCCTGGGACAGAAGGTCTGGAGCAGCTCCCAAGTCCAGAGAGGGGGCTTGGGAGAGATGCAGAAGTAGAGGGTACCACACTTGACGTGGCCAACGTGGAGCTATGAGGATCATAGATCCTTGATCCCTCTGGAGTTTGAACAGAGTCTTGGGAATCAAGGGAATGGGTGGAAAGGCATACAGGAAACCCTGACCCCAGTGAAGGAGGAAGGCATCCTTGGCCTGAACTCCCTGACACGGAATTCTGGAACAGAACCGGGGAAGTTTGGCATTCCACGGACTTGCAAAGAGGTCTATGTCCGGGGTTCCCCATTCTTGGAAGATTCTGAGTACCTGATCCATGTGCAGGGACCATTCGTGTGGGAGCAGAACTCGACTGAGTCTGTCTGCCCAAGAGTTTTGAATTCCTGGGAGGTATACTGCCAGGAGATGGATTTGATGCTCTCTGGCGAAGGCCCACAATCTTAAAGCTTCGTTGCAAAGCGACAGAGAGCCAGTTCCTCCTTGCTTGTTTATGTAAAACATGGCTACTTGATTGTCCATATGAATGAGGACTGTCTTGTAGCTGAGCAGGGTATGAAAGACCTTGAGAGCTAGAAAGACTGCTCGAAGCTCCAAGAGATTGATATGAAGAAAGGTCTCCTGTGGGGACCAAGTGCCTTGGGTGGAGAGGTCTTGTAGATGAGCTCCCCAACCTGTTTGGGAGGCATCTGTTGTGAGAGTTGCTTGAGGCAACAATTGTTGGAAGGGGGACCCCAGCAACAGATTTTGAGTGGACATCCACCACTGGAGAGACCATAAGAGACGTTTGGAGGTTGCTATTTGGTCTGAGAGAGCTCCTGATGCTTGAGTCCACTGGGTGGACAAAGTCCATTGGGCTGCTCTCATATGTAGGCGAGCATAGGGTACCACATGCACTGTGGAAGCCATGTGGCCTAGCAGTTGTAGCATCTCCCGGGCAGTTAAGTGGCTCTTTGACTGAACCTGAGAGGCTAACTGCACTAGGCGTAGGCAACGGGCCTGAGGAAGAAAGGCCCTTGCAGTGGTAGTATCTAGCCAGGCCCCTATGAACTCTAGGGACTGAGTAGGGGTGAGCTGGGACTTTGGGAGGTTTACCACAAGTCCCAGATACTGTAGAATGCGCCTTGTGCAGTCCAGGGAAGTCTGGGCCTCTGACTGAGATGGAGCTCGGATGAGCCAGTCGTCCAGGTATGGGAATGCAAATATTCCCAGAGTGCGCAGAAATGCAGCTACTGTTGCCATGCATTTGGTGAACACTCTTGGGCAGAGGCCAGACCAAACGGAAGTATCCTGTATTGATAATGTTTTCCTTGGAAAAGAAAACGGAGGAATCTTCTGTGAGATGGATGGATGAGGACATGTGTGTACGCATCCTTGAGATCTAGAGAACAAAGCCAATCCTGACTTTGAAGGTATGGAAGGAGAGTGCCCAGAGAAAGCATCTTGAACTTCTCCTTGCATAGAAATTTGTTCAATTCCTTGAGATCTAATATGGGTCTGTATCCCCCTGTCTTCTTTGGAATGAGAAAATAGGGGGAGTAAAACCCTGACCCTTGTTGAAGAAGGGGAACTTCTTCTATTGCCCCTTGGGCAAGAAGGGTAGCCACCTCTTGACCTAGAAGGTCGAGAAGAGAGGTGGGAGAATTGAAATGTCTCACCATGGTGTGGGGAGAAAGGTCTGAGAAATGAAGTTTGTAGCCCTCTCTTATGATGGAGAGGGTCCACTGCTCTGATGTAATCTGCTCCCATCTGGGAGCAAAATGAGCTAACCTTCCTGGAATGGTGAGAGGTTCTGGCTGTTTTAAAGCCAGAAAGGCTAAGTTCTCTAGCATCAAGTCAAAAACCCTGAGGAGGTTGGGTCTGCTGAGTTGCAGCAGCCCCTGTAGTCTTAGGCCTGGCCTGTTTAGGTTGCTGACGCTTAGTAGCAAAGCGACCTGTAGAGAATTGTTGGCCAGAAGTAGAAGGGAATCTGCCCTTTTTGAAAAAAGACTTCTTGAAGGGTTTTTTCTTGGCAGGAATGGAGATTGACTTTGAAAGTCTATCCAGAGCAGAATTTTCTGTATCCATTTGAGTGGCTTTAATTTGCCATTCTTTGCCAAAGAGGTTTTCACCTGTACAGGGAAGATTTCCTAATCCATCTTGGACCCAGGGTTCTAAATCAGAAGCCTGGAGCCAAGCAATTCTGCGAGCAGCTATGGCAATGCCAGAAGCTCTGCTGGCACCTTCAAAGGAATCAAAGGCTGCCCTGTTGGAAAACTTTGAAATGTCTTGAGTATGCTTGAGCCAAATGAGGAATTCATCCCTTTTATCTTCTGGTAGAAAAGGGAGGAAAGTATGCAGTTTATCTGCAACCTCCTTTAGAAACATACCCATGTAAAGACTATAGGAGTTGATTCTGGCAATAAGCATACTGGCTTGGAAGATTTTCCTACCAAAAGCATCCAAGGTCCTGCATTCTCTTCCTGGAGGAGCAGAAGAGTGTCTCTTTGTACTCTTTATCCTCTTCATAGCTGACTGCACCACAATGGAATGGTGAGGAAGCTGTGTTTTATGAAAACCAGGACAGGGAGGGACACGATACATAGTGTCCAATCTGCGAGAATGAGGAGAGATAGTGAGAGGAGTCTCCCATAAATCAATCATGTGTTCATAAAGAATCTCATGAATTGGTAAGGTGACTGCCTCTTTAGGAGCCTTAGAATAACCCAAAATATCTAATTATTTTGCTCTAGGCTCTGATTCAGAGGATACTGAAATAGAAAGACCTTTAGCCACTTCTCTTATGAAGTCTTGAAAGGACAAGTCCTCTGGAGGAGACATTCTTCTTTTTGGAGAAGAAGGCTCTTCAGGAAGGGTTATAGATACTTCAGCAGACTCCTCTGATGTATCAGAATCACCAGAGGAATCGAAGTACCGTCTGTCAGGGTGCTCTTCTAACGCTCGGTACGCGTATCGAGCAGTATCGACATCGGGCGTCATCGGAACCGGATCGGTACCGATGAGCAGCCCTGGACAAGGAACCGCTGCAGTCGGTATCCTGGTCGATGCCGATGCAGTCGGTACCGGTATCGGCGCTGGTGCCGGTACCCGAGTCGATACCGACAACGGAGATTGTTGTGGTATCAACGGTGTCGCAGCTTGGATGAAGGCACTGATAGCCTGCTGCATGGACAGAACATTCTGATCCATCGACACCATGAATGCCTGGAACTCGGTACTGGAAGGTTGTGCCGGTACCCCAGAGCATTCTAACAGGTGATCGGTCGAGGCCGTGCCATCTATGTCAACCTGTAACCCCATAGGTGGAGCTTTGGAAGCCGGAGCTTCCCGCCGGGGTTGTTTTGCCGGTGCAAGATCCTCGAGGGCAAGCCCGGAGGCATCTCAATGCTTAGAGGGAGATCTACCCTTCGAGGACCAGCTGGATTTATGTTTGGTTACCTGAGATCCATTGGGGGAAGAAGAAGCCCTGGAAGACGTCGATGCCACCGAAGCTGCATCAGTGGAAAACAGCACATGGAGCTTAGCTGCTCGGTTCTGTAAACCCCGTTTAGACATCAGAGAGCAGGACGGACAATCCGAAATGGAGTGTTCAGGACCCAAACATTTAAGACACCATTCATGGGTGTCTGTAACAGAAATAGTACAGCTGCACTTAGTGCATTTCTTAAACCCGGAGGCTGGTTTTTCCATGAGGAAAATTTCTTGTGAGGCCTAAGGCCCAAAAAGAAAAATACACTAAGTGAGGGAAAAATATATAGTTTTTTTTTTTTTTTTTTAAAGAAAAGAAAGAAAAGACCGGCGGTACCGGTCCGGAGTCGGGGAAGGCAGACACGCGACCAAAGAAAGAAAATAAAATAAAGAACTTCTTCAGCGGTGACAGGGCTCGACCTGCTGGCTCCGCGGCAAAGAAGAACTGAGGAGAGGCGGTTAGGAAAGGCGGGAAGGCAGCGTGCAGGCGCTGTGGGATGCTCCCAAAAGCTTTCCTTTTTGGGAAGCTGGGGAGCGTTCCCGCGCAGGCTCCGTCGGTACCGACGTACCCATATGTGAAGACTCATTCCTGCTTGTTCCTGGAGATAGCATTCTACAGGATGGGTAACCACAATACATCAGAAGGAAACTGATAGGAATACTTATCTGCACTTTAATAGTGCTCATCCCCGGAGATTGGTGGAGGGTTTATCTTTTTCTCAGTTCATACATTTTCAACGGAATTGTTCTGATATAAATGATTTTATTTGTCATTCTCACATTTTGAAGAATAATTTTGTGGAGCGGGTTTATCCCCAGGGGGGTGGCCGATTGGGCTTACAAATGGACTAAGTTTAACAGTAGAGAATGGTTGCTGTGTCCTCATCCTTCTAGTCAGACTTCCCATGACACACACTTCCCATGACACACTAGGGAGGGAGGAGTAGCCTAGTGGTTGGGGCAAGGTACTTCAGGCCGGAAGGTCAGGGGTTCAAATCCCACTAGAGGACAGCAACCTTGGGCCGGAAGGACTGGGGTTTCTAGTCCCACAGATGCTCCTTGTGGTCTTGGGCAAGCCACGTAACCCTCCACTGCCCATGTTCCCTGTAAGTACTTGTGTACGTGTCTCATATCCCCTTGTGTTAAATGTATCCCCCAATTGTGTTGTGACCGCTTTGATTGAAGGATAAGGCGGTATACAAAACTGTCTAAATAAATAAATAAATAAATATTTGTGCATTTTGTGACCAAATTTTCACCTTTGAGTTATCGTCTGCAGAGGATAGTGAAGCGTTGCTTTCATGTCACACAGGTTATTCTGGGCCTTAGAGGCAAGGAATTATGATGTGTGCGGACTAGAAACCAGAATTTAAGTGATCTATTAAGTACTAGTGTTTTACCTAGCACCGAACGTTCTTTGGAGCACCTCCGTGAACATCGGGTATGTGGCAATTGTTCCATTTGTGAGGTATCTGAGGAGGTTATTGCCTTCACTCATAGGGGGGAGATGTATACTATTAGGAGCAGTACTACTTGTGACTCTAGTTTTGTGGTGTATCTTATCCGATGCCCCTGTAGGTTGGTATACACAGGGAAGACCATTCGCCCTTTTAGGCTTAGGATAAGTGAACACAGGAGTAGGGTGCGGTGTGGTCTCAAAGAAGCTCCTATTGTACAACATTGTTTGAATGCTGGACATGAGATGCTTTTGCATTGATCAGGCCTTGACTGCCAGTGGTGATCTTGATAGAGAACAATTTCTGGGGGAGCAGGAACAGCAATGGATCTTTCGGCTGGATTCAGTAGCCCCCCATGGGCTGAATGCCCAGATTGAGTGGAATGTTTGTTACTGAAGGGTTGGGTGGTATATTTCTGTGTGAGTCCATTTTGATGAGCGGCTTTGGTTTCACTGAACATTATCGTGGGGATATGATTGCTGTTGCCATGGAACCGCAGGTGTCCAATTGCATTTGTCTTGTGTGCTGACACCGTTAGTGGGAGGAGAGATGGATGTTTACATCATTGCACATGCGCAGCGTTTTTTCATGGCTTGAGCATTAGTGAACAGGATGTGCATATCGTATATGATTACTTTGGAGTGGTTTTCCTGAACATATAAGGCTGGTGTGGGTACATTGTGGTTTGGACTGTTGTCTGTTCATGTTTTGTGCTGCCATTTTCTTCTTCTTGTGATATTTATTGATTATTGTTTTTTTGTTTGTTCTCTATTCTCCTCTACAGCATTTGGAATTCTCCCTTGAGAAAGCACATGGCGAAATGCCTAGCCGGCATCGTTGGTGGCGTCGGGGGTTATATGCGACTGGATTGTCAACCACTGCTGCGTTCATGCAGTTGTTTTTGCTGTGATGAGCTAGAAGAATTTGCCTAAGATAAGTGTGGTTTTTTGCTTTAATTTGATATGTACTACCTATGATTGGTTACATGCTCTAGATGAGAACAGAGTTTTTCTTATGTGAGGAGTTTTTTCTGGCCACTGATGTTCTGTGGTGAGCTTAGGGCGGTCAATGCCCATTGTTACAGCTCTGCATCCCAGTAGTTCTGAGGCCTTTTTCTCCTCATTTGTTGTTTTTTTCTGAGAAATAATTGTTTTTTTTTTTAAGTTTGTGTACGTGTAGAGTGATTTTTCATTTTTTCTCTGCACTTTCGCTGCACTTCTAGCTCTCCCCCTGCACTAGCCCTGCTTTCACCTCTAGAGCACTAGTTCAAGTATAGGGTTATCAGCTGACTCAATTTTTTCTATACAAATTGATCACATCCTGGTCTTACTCCTGGTCTTACTCCCACTGAATACATAAAGATATGGTCAGACTTCTTAGAGAAATCAGAACTGTAAGTCCCTGTAGTCAATGGGATAGAATCAGAACTGGCTCAGCCCATCCAGGAAATATGGAACCAGCTGACAGCCCTCTATAGGTCAGTAGCAAGTGTAAACCATTTCCATCTAAATATCTTTCAATACCTCCAAGGTATAAATACACAGGAGTCAGGCTTTTTTCAATGGAAGGAGTCTCTGGAATGAGGGGTCATAGGATGAGGATGAAAGGGGGGAAGACTCAGGAGTAATCTAAGGAATTACACAGGTACACTACCAAAAAACTGCCTCCAGTTTTGCAACTGATTCCTATAGATTTTGGGGTGCTGAATCCAGGAAAAATAGCCAAAATGTTCCATCACGTCACGTTTTCTTGCAAAATTAGATTTCTTACCCATATAAGGAATGTTCACATAATTTCTTTTTAGCCGACTGCAGTTTATTTTCTTGGCCCAAAATAGAGGTTGTAATGGTTAACTAACTAGAAACACTCCCTCATGATATTTTAGAGTGTTTTGTATTCATTTTATACATTAACAGGACAATTGGGAGGCGGGGGGCTAAATCCAGTACTCGCGCTGGTGCATGTTCTTTCCTGTTCGCCTCGCCTCGTTCGCTTGCTCAAACACGGTGGTTGCGACATGAACGTTCCTGTCAAATTTCAGTTTCTTGCAAGTTCATTATTACCTTTTGTTTGCTCAGTCGTAATCCAGCTTTATTCCGAAGTGGTTCACGACAGTTGTAGTTTGCAGTGCTGTGTATTTGTGATGGCTCACAGAGCCAGAGGTTGCGTCAACTCTCCGGACAGTTTTTGTTTTATTTGTGGGGAATATACCGTGAAAAAAGCGGCAGAGGAACATTTCTGCATTTATTAAAAAAGTATATTTCGCCTATTTCGGTTTGAAGTTAGGCGATCAAGACAAACCGTGGGCTCCTCACAAAGTGTGCAAGACATGTGAGGAAGATCTACGCTTATGGATGAAAGGTAAAAAACAAGCATTTCATTTTGGAATACCTATGATGTGGCGTGAACAAAGAGACCACAGCAGTGACTGCTATTTTTGCTCTTGCATTGTGAAGGGATACAACTTAAAAAATAAGAACGTAATAAGTTACCCCAACCTTCCCTCAGCAATTAGGCCTATGCCTCATAGCAACGAAGTACCTGGGCCTGAACCACCAAAATCTTTGGATCATATTTGTGTGGACGGTTCTGATCATGATGAGACTCATCAGATGGCTTTTCCCGATGAGTCCAGTACTTCCGAGTTTGAAACTGAACCAGATCCGAAACCTGAACTTTTCTCTCAAGCTGAATTGAATGATTTAGTCCGGGATTTAGGACTCCCAAAAGATGCTGCCCAACTGCTAGGTTCTCGGCTTAAACAGAAAAATCTATTGTCACCAGGAACAACTTTTTATTGGTACCGCAACCGCGAGACACAATTTTTGAAGTATTTCAGCAAAGAGGAAGATTTGGTATTTTGCAACGATATATACGGAGTGATGGAAAAGTTTAAACTCAAGTATGATCCTGCTGAATGGCGGCTGTTCATTGATTCATCAAAAGACAGCATAAAAGGTGTTCTTCTTCATAATGGCAACACGTTCGCTTCAGTTCCTATTGCTCACTCTGTTATTCTCCAAGAAAAATACGAGAATTTGGCCCTGATTCTTCAGAAGATTCGTTATGATGAGCATAAGTGGATGATTTGTGGAGACTTTAAAATTCTATCCATGCTATTAGGGCAGCAATCCGGTTTCACCAAATATCCCTGCTTCCTTTGCTTGTGGGATAGCCGGGCCCGCGACCTACACTGGGGGAAAAAAGACTGGCCAATTCGGGAGTATTTGAGACCCGGTGAGAAAAATGTTCTTCATGAGAGCTTGGTACCTCGTGATAAAATTCTATTACCACCTCTCCACATTAAGTTGGGTCTCATTAAGCAATTCATCAAGTCCCTTCCAAAAGATGGTGAGTGCTTTCGGTACCTTTGCTCAAAGTTCCCCCGACTTTCTGAAGCAAAGCTAAAGGAAGGAGTGTTTGTTGGCCCTGATATAAGGAAACTCATTTCAGATGGAGCATTCGCTGAAACGATGTCTGAGAAGGAAAAAGAAGCCTGGGATTCCTTCAAGGATGTTGTTCTCAAATTCTTGGGGAACAGGCGGGATGAGAACTATAAGGATATTGTTGCCAGGATGCTCAATGCCTTCAAAGAACAAGGCTGTAACATGAGCCTGAAAGTCCATTTCTTGCACTCCCATGTGAACTACTTTCCCGAAAACTTGGGGGCGTACAGTGAAGAACAAGGTGAAAGGTTTCACCAGGACATCAAGGACGCAGAGAGAAGGTACCAAGGAAGATGGAACACCACTATGATGGCTGATTTCTGCTGGTTGCTGCTGCGGGAAACCCCAGATGAAAAATACGCCAAGCAGCGCACCAAGAGAAGCATTCGGGGGAAGAAGAAACGGGCATACCAGGAGATTGATTGACCCAAGAATGACTTTAAAATCTAAACTGTGTTGACAAATATCGTGTTTTTACTAAACTTTGAAATAAAAATTTGCTAGTTATTACCACAGTGTCGGATCTCATTTATTAGAATTTTATTTTCACACCATCGGGTGTTTGTCTTCATGTATTGCAATGGTGCGGTTTGCGTTTTCTATTCTTACATACATACCTGTACAACATTTTTTGCACATTGCTTTGCTTTGCTTTGTGTCTAACCTCGCTCTTATATGCTCAATGTTTGTGCACATGTATGTGGCTGTTTTAAGTGCAGACAATTTTGCTACCATCACAGTGTGTTTTGTTGACATTACTCTATTCTTATGTGCTGCCTTGTTACAATTTTCTTTATTCTTATTTGAATAACTACTAAACAATTAGTATAAAGAATTCATCCAAGAAACGTTTATCTCGATCGCACTCAATCTGAAACGTTCACCTCAAACTGCTAACCCAATGTAGCAAAAAATCTGCACGTGATGGAGCAAATTGGTTACCAGATTTGGATTCAGCGCACCAAAAAACGTAAAAATCAATCGAAACATTAGAGGCACTTTAAAAAAAAAATTTTTTAGTGTACCTGTGTTATTTATTTACAGAAAGGGCAGTGGGTGTATCGAATAGCCACTCAATGGAGGTAGTCAAGACAAGGACATTATCAAAACTCAAAAAAGCATGGGACAGGCTTCGAGGATCTCTAAGGGAGAAGAAAGGTTTTGGTTTGGATGAGCAGAATGGATAGGCCCTATGGAGATCATTTTAAAAGGCTTAGTCATGATGTAGGATGTCTGACGTGCATGTGAGATCGAAATTACGGAAACCTCTCCGAAGCCATTCCACAAATGACATTCACAGACATCTCTGGTGCAGAGATGTCCAAGCAGGCGAGGGGGGCATAGTGCAGGCGTGTCTAGGGAGTTGCTATGGACTTACACATCTCTGTTCAATTTCAGGAACAAAGTGACGTCTGCAGACACATCCACGTTTATATCTGCTGCAGGCACAAATATACATCAGGAAAGTGCTTGTTTTGGCCTTAAAACATCCAGAGAGTGTAGAGTTAGGTGACTAGCCTAAGATCACAAAGATCCACACTGGGCTTTCAACCCTGGTTACCCTGCTCCCAATCCACTACTTTAACTCTTATGCTATTAGACATCCATGTTCTGAGATGCTATTCTGGGGATGCCTATTTAGATGTTTCTAAAGACATCCATGTCGGGCATGTCCATGTTTCTGAAATCGTGCCTGAACTTGCATGTGCCTGCTTTGTTTTCCAGACATCCTGGCTTTGACATCCCAGACTGCACTTAGACATCCCATTGTAAAATGTGCCTTCACGTCTTTTTCTATCATCATTTTCTATGTTTCTATCTAAAATATTTTAGGTAGCCTACGTGAAATGAGGTGATGATCTCACTCCACTTTCTAGCAGAAAGGTGTCCACATTGTAACAAACGTACCCTTACAGTTGGATAATAATTGACAACCTTCTTGGCAGTCTCACCAGGGAAGCAAAAGATTGAGCATTCATGGAGTGTGAATCGCTCTTTTACCCTGGAGCAAAGCTAACACACATTGGCAGGAAAACAAGGGGAAAGAGTAGTTACTCACCTGTAACAGGTGTTCTCCAGGAGCAGCAGGAATCAGTCCTCACATATGGGTGATGTCGGCGTCGACGGAGCCCCCATGCAGAGCATTTCCCCAGCTTTCAAAGAAAGCATTTGGGAATGCAGGCACGCATGCGCGGTCCCCTTCCCGCCCAAAGGTGCCATCTTGCTCAGTCAAATGACATAGCTAAAAGACAGCACAAAAAAAGAAAATGAACTATATACAACTGCAACTCCAAGGGGAGGAGGGAGGGTCGTGAGGACTGATTCCTGCTGCTCCTGGAGAACACTTGTTACAGGTGAGTAACTACTCTTTCTCCAGGATCAAGCAGGAAGTCAGTCCTCACATATGGGTGACTCCCTAGCTCTGGGCTACCAGGAACCCAGGCTGAAAAATAAAGCACCCTCTAGAGCCCCAGCAACAGTGAGAGAATCTTCTCTGAGACCACACCTGAACGGTAGCCCAACACCAGGGCTGGAGGGTAGGAGTTGCCTAAACCTCAAAGAGATTACGGAGTACCGCTTGCCCGAAAACACTGTCCCTACGGGACTCCCTCTCGAGGCAGTAGTGGTCCGCAAAAGTCTGGCTTGAAGACCAAGTAGCGGCCCGGCAGATGTCTGCCAACGGAACAGAGCAGAAGTGAGCTACTGATGCGGCCTTCGCCCTAACTCGGTGGGCCGTGACTCGACCCTCCAGGGAGAGGCCGGCTGACCTGTACGCCCAGGCGATAGTCTGCCACCCAGATGGACAACGTACGCTTAGTGACAGGCAACCCCAATTTATTAGGGTCAAAGGAAATGACCCTGCATACATTCAAGGTAAAAGGACAGCGCCCTTCTACAATCCAGGGTATGCAAGACAGTCTCTGCCCTACTGGCGTGCGGCCTAGGAAAGAACGTTGGAAGTACCACCTCCCGGTTGAGGTGGAAGGAGGACACCGCCTTTGGAAGGAACTTAGGATGAGTCCGCAAGACTACCCTGTTCCTAAAGAACCTGGTATACGGCCTATCCGAGACCAGGGCCTGAAGCTCACTCACCCGCCTAGCCGAGGTGAGTGCCACAAGGAACAATACCTTCCACAGGAGAGGAAACATAAATGGCAGGTTGCCATCGGCTCAAAAGGTGGGCGAGTCAGTTGCTGCAAGACCACAATGAGATCCCACTCAGGGGCAGGTGGACGAATAGGAGGCTTAAGTAGAAGCAGGCCTCTTAGAAAACAGAACACCAGAGGGTGGCCTGAGAGAGATTGCCCATCCACCTGCAAGTGGTGAGCTGAGAGGGCACTGAGGTGAACCCGGACAGAGTTGGACTGAGGTCCTAGGTTGGAAAGGTGGAGCAGGTATTGAAGCACCACCTGGACAGAGCAGGAGAAAGGGTCCTCTTGCTGTTGAGAACACCAAGTAGAGAACCTATGCCACTTTAGAGCATAGGCCTTCCTGGTGGAATGCTTCCTGGAGGCCAACACCACCTCTTCAACCTCCCTAGATAGGAGCAAGGGAGCAAGGACTAGCCTTTCAGCAGCCAGGCCATCAAATTGAGGGATTTGAGGTTGGGATGCAAGAGGGACCCCTGGTCCTGAGTCAGAAGGTCGGGTTGCAACCCCAGAGGAAGTGGAGTATCCACCGCCAACTGCAGAAGAAGAGGGAACCACGGCTGCCTGGGCCACCTGGGGGCTATCAGGATCACCGTGGCTCAGTCCTGCTGGATTTTGAATAGAGTCCGGGCCACCAGAGGTGTGGGAGGAAAGGCATAGAGCAGGCCCCCTGACCAAGGGATCAGGAATGCAGGGATGTGGTTGCCTGGAACAGAACCGGGGTAGTTGCCTGTTGAGCGGACTGGCAAAAAGATCCATGGTCGGAAGACCCCACTTCAGAAAGATCTTTTGAACTACCAGAGGATCCAACTGCCACTCGTGAGGCTGCAGGAGTCTGCTGAGTCTGTCCGCCAGGTAGTTTTCCTGGCCTGGGAGGTAGACTGCCTTGAGGGTCATGCCCTGGGTGACAGCCCAGGAGCAGAGAGCTTGTGCTTCCATGCATAGAAGTCTGGATCCTGTGCCTCCCTGCTTGTTGACGTAGAACATAGCCACCTGGTTGTCCGTCTGAACTAGGACAGACTGGTGAGACAGGATCTGACAGAAAGTCCGCAAGGCCAGCCGAATGGCCCTCAATTCCAACAGGTTGATCTGCTGGGCAGCCTCCCATGAAGACCACAGGCCTTGGGTGCAGGCTCCCTGGCAGTGAGCTCCCCAGCCCTGCACGGAAGCATCGGTTGTCAGTACCTGAGTGTGTGGGGAGGCCTGAAAAGGAACACCCCTGACCAGATTTGGGAGATGCCTCCACCAGCGTAAGGAATCCACCAAGAGTTTGGACACCTTTATTCTATCTGACAACTTCCCTGTGGCCTGCAGCCACTTCATCCTGAGGTGCCACTGAGCCGGCCTCATGTGTAGCCGGGCATGTGGGGTGACATGCACTGTGGAAGCCATGTGACCTAAGAGCCGGAGGAAGTTTCTGGCCGAGACCAGAGAATTCGCCCGAAACTGGCCGGCCAACTTTATCAGCCTCTGAGCTCTGTCCATAGGCAAAAAGGTCTTTGCTTGGATGGTAATCCAACCTTGCCCCTATGAATTCCACGTCCCGTGAGGGGACCAAAGTGGACTTTGGGAAGTTTATAATGAACCCCAGGTGCTGAAGCAGGGATATGGTTCTGCAGGTGGCCTGCCTGGCCTCTTGTGGAGACTGGCCTCTGATTAGCCAGTCATTCAGGTAAGGGAACACAAAGATCCCCTGGTTCCTGATTTAGGCCGCAACCACCACCAGGCATTTTGTAAAAACCCTGGGGGCAGAGGTGAGGCCAAAAGGAAGCACTCTGTACTGGAAGTGCTTTCCTCCCACCACAAATCTGAGGAATTGTCTGTGGCTTGGATGGATGAGGATGTGAGTATAAGCATCCTTCAGGTCTAAGGAGCATAGCCAATCTCCCTGCTGGAGGTAGGGCAGTAAGATTCCAAGGGTAAGCATCTTGAACTTTTCCCTCTCCAGAAACTTGTTCAGATTTCTCAGGTCCAGGATGGGTCTGAGGCCTCCTGTTCCTTTTGGTACCAGGAAGTACCTGGAGTAGAAGCCTTGCCCTTCCAGGAGGTGAGGCACCGGTTGCACCGCGTGGTCCCTTAGTAGACCTTCCAACTCCTGAAGGAGTAAGTTTCTGTGCAGAGGGGGTCTTGGAGGCTCCCCTGGAAAGTAGGAGGGGGTATCTGGGTGAAGTGGAGCAGATAGCCCCTTTCGATGATACTTAACACCCAAATATCCCCTGTGATGGCTGGCCACCTGTCTGCGTACAGGGTCAGCCAACCTCCTGTGCCCTGGAGAGGAGGAGAGGCTATGCTGGCATAGTCAAAAACCCCCTCCCTGCTGAGCAGGAGCTGGAGTAGAAGGCTTGGGGGCCTACTGCCTACAGGGCCCATGACCCTGCCCCTTGGCCTGCTGGCCCTGTTGGGGAGCTGCAGAGGCCTGGTAGTGAGGGTAGGTTTTATAGGCAGTGGTCTTCCTCGGGTAAAAGGTCTTTTTCCCCGAACCCTTCTTTTTCTGAGAAGGGGCAGAGGTTTTCCTGGACATCCTTGTCTGGGTAAGAGTCTCAGTCTCGAGTTCTGCAGCCTTTTTGGCCATGGGCTTGCCAAAGAGGTTTTCACCTCGGCAAGGGACATTGACCAACTTGTCCTGTACCCACGGCTCGAGGTCCGAGGATTGTAGCCAGGCCTGATGGCGTGCACCGATGCCGGCCCCTGCTACTTGGGCCGAAGCCTCAAATCCATCGTAGGCTGCTCGAGAGATAAACTTCGAGCACTCTCGAATACCAGAAGACAAGGCCTTGAACCTCTGCAAAGGTTCCTCGGACAGACCAGCAGAGAACCCGGCAATCTCCTTCGCCAGGTCTCGAAGGTACATGCCCATGTACAGCTGGTAGGTCTGGACGCGGCTAGCAAGCATAGAGCCCTGGAAGCACTTTCTACCGAGGGCATCCAGGTTCCAGGCTTCCCTGCCGGGAGGCACCGAGGAGTGCATCTTCTGACTCTTCAGGCGATGCATGGCCGATTCCACCACCATGGAATGGTGCGGTAGCTGTGCCTTCTGAAACCCGGGGCTCTTGCGGACTCGATAGATGGAATCAACCCGCTTGCTTAGAACCGGCATCGAGGCCGGCGCCTCCCACATGCGGAAGAGCAACCGCTCCAGCATCGGAGGAACCGGGACAGTAAAGGCCTCCTTTGGAGGAGAGTCATACTGCAGAGCCTCGAGCTCCTCGGCTCGAGGCTCTTCCTCGGGGTCTTCAGGGAATGCCAGTGCCTTGGCCATGTCCCGTACGAAATCCAAGAACCTAGTATCCTCTGGGGGGGGGACCTTGTCCGAGGCTCGGAGCCCGGTGAGTCCGAAGGGACACACCGAGTCTGGAAGGTGTCAGGGGACTCCTCCTCCTCCGTCTCCCACGCCAATTCCTCCGAGGAGGAACCGAGCAGCTCTGAGTGGGCGGGCACTGACGCCATCCGCCCCGACGCTGAGGGAACCGGCGTCAACAACCTCGGTCCTGAACAGGAGGCCGAGAGTGACCGTGGCCGAGGATCGACTCGAGTTCGCATGGTCTCGAGGATCGGCTCGGCCTCCGGGGTCGACTTGGATGTCGATGTCCCGGTGGTCGGGGCAGATGCGCCGGTGAGATTGGCGATCAGCACCCGCTGCTGCTCCATGAAGGCAGACAATTTGCTCTCCAAGGCCGTCAACCTGAGTCCGAGCTCAGGAGACCCAGCAGCCTCCGACTCGGGCCCCGACGGTGTCGGGCCCGACGTCGGCTCCTGCGGAGGAGAGTCCACGAGGACTACAGTACTCACGTAACTCGGGGCCTCCGACTCTACACGAGGATGCTTGGCAGGCCTCTCCGACTCCGAAGACCTGGGACGGCGATCGGGGCTATGCGACCTGGCTCTCGAGGAGCCAAGAGCATTCACCGATACCACCCTCGCGGGTTTCTTCTTCCTTCGGTGCTCCCTTGAGGGGGACTCCCTTTCAGAGGAGCCCCGATGATGCTCGGGATCAGATTCCCGAGACGTCAAGGCCTCTGACGAAGTCCGGACCCGTCCAGAGGCGGAGAAGATCCTCTCACGCTGGTGCTGACGGCTCCGCAATGCCTTGGAAGACATTTTGCCACAGGGACTACAGACCGTAGAATCGTGGTCTGGACCCAGGCACCGGAGGCAGCAGCCGTGTGTGTCGGTGAGAGACATCAGTTTCTTGCACCGATCACACTTCTTAAAGCCACTGGCAGCCATCGGGGAAAAAGGGCCCCTGCAAGATCAAAAAATTGGGCTGCCAGGGAAAAGAAAAAAGGCGCGAACGCAGTCTCTAAGGACAAAAACCAAAAAAGAGAGATTCGGGCTTGGCACCGGTGTACCGAGTCCAGGTGGGAAAGGAACCGACGTCGAACCGATGAAAAACTCGACCCAACGCAGGAAAAATCAACTTTTTTCACGGGTGATAAGGACAAGCGTCCGTAGGGCTCCACGGAAGAAAGAAGACTGAGCAAGATGGCACCTTTGGGCGGGAAGGGGACCGCGCATGCGTGCCTGCATTCCCAAAGGCTTTCTTTGAAAGCTGGGGAAATGCTCCGCATGGGGGCTCCGTCGATGCCGATGTCACCCATATGTGAGGACTGACTTCCTGCTTGGTCCTGGAGAAACTTGCAGAAATGATAGATTTCAGTTTCCAGTGCCAATAATCATAAACGCTAAAATTTGATAGAAAAATAAATGTTCTCTCAGCAATGAAACTGTGAAACATGTGCAAGACTGCAGGTGGCAATGAACACTGATGCAGGAAACTGAACTTACATAAATAAAAAGGAAGAATGGTTTGATTCTTTTAAAAAAAAAGGTACAAACATCCTGATGAACGTACTCAACTCCGACACAAGCCACCAGGCCTAGAAGGCATAACAAAAACGGATACCATCCTAACCCCCAGCACCTACACTAAAACCAATCAATCTACATCTGGACGGGCTTTATCCCTAGCAGACCCTGCCCTCTGGAACTCCCTTCTGGATGACTTACAGTAAGAGCCATCACTGATGCCAAAGACTTCCTATTCATAGCACACTTCAGGAACATCACCTAGTTCATAGCACCCTTTCCTCCCTCTGGCAACACAAGCACACCGCTGCCCCAACTCTAACGCTAACCCCTAGCCCAATCTACCCCTCTGTACATACTGTATACAGTTAACTAGGTATATAAGTTAGACCACTAAGTAGCCCCTGCATGCATCCCCTCCACCCCTGTTACTATGTATACTATTTAAGTTATACTGTAAACCGCTTTCATGTAGGAAAAGGCGGTATAGAAAACCTGATAAATAAATAAATATGAAAATATACAGAACTAAAAAAGAAAGGAGAATCAAGAAGCAAATTATGATGCAGTAAAAATAACCTAGTTGATAATTTAAAGAATTTATGTAAGTCTGAGGAAAGATCTGCAAAAGCTGGAAGAATGGTCTAATGCTTGGCAGTTGAGATTTAATGCGAAGAAGTGCAGTGTCATGAACTTGGGAAGCAGAAATCCAGGGAATTGTTTGCGATAGGGGGCGAGAGGTTGGTGTACACAGGCCTGAAGAAGGACCTCGGAGTGATTGTTTCAGAGGATCTCAAGATGGCAAAACAGTATGACAAGGCGATAGCAAAAGCCAGAAGGATGCTGGATTACATACAAAGAGGCATTACCAGCAGAAAGGAAGAAGTACTAATGCCACTGTACAGGTCTCTGGTGAGGCCTCACTTGGAATATTGTGTTCAGTTTTGAAGAACATATCTCTCAAAAGATATAAAAAGACTGGAAATGGTTCAGAGGAAGGTGACCAAAATGATTTGGAGCTTACACCAGAAGACATATGAAAAGAGACTCCAAGTCCTAAATATGTATACTCTAGAGGAGAAGAGGGACAGGGGAGATATGATACAGACCGTTAAATACTTAAAGAGTATTAATAAACAAACAAACCTTTTTCAAAGCAGGAGAAGCTGTAATACTAGAAGGCACAACATGAATCTGCAAGGGGGTAAATTGAAAGGCAACATCAGGAAATACTTTTTCACTGAAAGGGTGGTGGATGCATGGAATGCCCTCTTGATGGAAGTGGTGGGGGCAAATACAAAATGGCATAAGACAGACACAGTGGATCCCTTTATAGCAACAGGATAAAATCAAAATAAACTTAACTGTCTCTGATATCTCAACAAGTAAAGGTGACCTGCACGGAGTGGTGGGTACACTCCTAAACAAAGGCATGGGGAGGGGTGACCTGCACGGAGCGGTGGGCGCACCTACTCTTGCCACCTTGCTGGGCAGACTAGATGGACCAAGCTGGTCTTTATCTGCCATCATATATTATATTATTATGTTACTATGTCTGTTGGAGGCAGATGAAAGCTATTTAATATAAGATTTTCCATTCTTAAGTAGAAGTCAGTGAAAAATATTACTGAAAAATATTTCCAGGAGAAAAGAGACCCCTCATCCAGCTTTTAAAACAGCGAGTCCAAGAAAGTCAAGAGGCCAGTCTGAGCGTTCACTGGACCTAATCTGAGTTCAGCCTCAAACACTCACAAAGCACAACATATTGAAAGCAGAAAAGATTTCCTTTCATATGCTTTACTGTAGTGTTAAACTTGCTAGACCATTGTAACCACAAGAGACATAAACCACATTTCTACGTCAGGCCTGCTCTATTTTACATGTGTAATGTTCAAAACAGGATAACTGAATATCATGCCCTATTTAATTTAATTAGCAGTTCACAACTGAGAGACATACATAAAGCAAATAAGCAATTGGAGACATTTTGTTCTGTTTCATTTTTGGTCAACTAATATTCATTCAATTGATCAGACAATTCACCAGTCGCTACACTGCTTTCCTTCACAATTGAATCTAGACAAATGAATCATCCATTTTTTTCTAAGACTTGCTTATGTTCCAGTAAGCATTTCTTTTCAGTCTATGTTCGTCTAAATTGATTAATACTTCAGACCATCATTTCTTGGCTTTGGACACAAACAAATAGGGTATATTACCTGAGGATGCAGCCGTGTAAGCTGCCCTTGTCTCTCTTCTTTCACCATTTCAGCAGTTTGGTGGCCACAACTGCTCTACTTATCATTTTTGTTCAGATGCCTACACCCTGCTTTCCGTTATCTCTGTAGGAATCTAGGACGCAGAAATAGAAAGACTTGTAAATGTTGTCGAAACATCAGAAACAGACTTTTTTCATATGCGTTTCAAAGTATCTGGTACAGATTTTCTGCACGAACTTCCTTTCCATGACCTAAAATGCAAATGCATACCAAAGAATTGTCTTCATTTTGATTTAGTATTTTTCTGTGGTTTGGATCTTTGGGTTAATTTGTTTTCTTTTAATTAATATGATGCACGAGTTAGATTATTCCAAAGCATAACCATGAACTCGCTCGAATACTACTAATCAAATGAAAGCTATCTTAAATACACAGAATTATAATAAATACTAAAAACAGGAAACACAGAATATACACAACCAAGAAATCTCTAGAAATAACTGCTATTTTATAGCAACTGTTTCCAGATGTTTGAAAATCACCTTTTTAGTCATTTTCCCCTTGTGAGCTTTTCCCAGTCATGTGGGATGTGAGGTCCCAGCATCCTTCATCATGCCATCGGGTAAGTACAGTTCTCTTTCCTGAGGCAAAGGCAAAGGCAATGACATTGTGGTCAGTGGTAATGATCCACATCTTACTCGCCTTCCTCAGGACTTTTTCTTTTTCACCTGCATTTCTTGTACATCCCTTTTGATATAACTTTCATTTCTTCTTTCCAAATGTCCAAATACTGTAACCAGTCTTTTTTTTCTCTCATCTTCTCTGCAATCTCAGCTCTCTTTAGCCTTTTTCTAACTTTGTTCCTGACTGTATCATGTTTATTCCAAACATCCAGTATAACATCTTTATCTTTGTCACGCATCCAGAGTTTTCTTCTTTTTTCTTTCTCGTGCTCCAGCATTCTACTCTGTACTGAGCTGCTTTCTCTGGAAACCCAATTTCTCATTTCATTTCCTTTTGTTTCTAAAAACCAAACTAGAATTTGTTCTCATTTTGTTTTAAAAATGGAATCCCAGCTCCCGCTGCAAAACAAAGAATAAAAAATCCCTCTTCCCTGGGGAGGAGCCACTAGTGGATCACTCCTGCCCCTTTTTAACACCTATAGATGGGGTAAAAGTTTGCAGGATCCCAGGGAAAAGGGGAGAAAGATGGAGGAATGGGGCGAGGGTGGAGGTGGTCCTTTTTTCTTAGTTTAAGGGGTGGGGGGATTGTCTATGGTAGTTTTAATGCGTGCACTAAAAAATGAAAAATAGTTTAGAAAAGTCCTGAAACAAAATTAAAAGACCCATCAACAAAGCAAAAAGAAAAGTAAAATGATGTACACTCCTACTCTGTACACTAGTAATGGTCTTATTACCACCATACTGGAATTTTCCATATCTCAGGAAATGCCATTTACTCCTCCACTTTACCCACTGTGTTTGGCCTCCCTCTGATATCTACTACTACTACTTATCATTTGTACAGAGACAGCCCCTGATTATCAGAGCTTACAGTCAACACAACACTAGTCAAGATAGACAGAAGGGATCTGCTAGAAGAGCGGAGTTTCCAAAGAGAGTTGTAGGGAGAGATAAAAGAGGAAAGGTAATGAAGAACAGGTCAGTAGTAGACGTTTGAACCAGATGCGGAAACTGATAGGGAGCCAATGAAATGACTTAAGAAGAGGGTAATGTGAGCATAGCGACACTGGGGAAGATTAACAATGCAGCTGAGTTTTGAACAGATTGAACTGCAGAGAGATGATTCAGAGGAGGACCAGCAATATTCTAGGTGGGAGGTGACTAGAGAATGGATAAGGGTCTTGGTAGTGTGCTCACGTTATCTCCAGTAAAAAGATCCACTTGCTTTTTGCTCTTGCTCCCAGTTTTTAGTTTTTCAAGCTTCCCATTTCATCACTTTCATCAAAATTTTGCAAGCAAAGTTATGTTCACTGTAAACCGCCTTGAGAATCTGAAAGGCGGTATATAAAAAATGTTAAATAAATAAATCATATATTCTGTCTTCATTTTGCTGATTGCCAGTCTTCTTTCTTTCTCAATGACGAGGTTTTATTTATTTAATAGACTTCAGTCTCACAGGAAAGTGCCCAATGTGGTGTCCAAAGTCAAAATTAAAACACTATAGAGGTAATTTCAGAAGGCTTGCGGAGCATTCACATGTGTAGACAGCAGTATTTACACATAGTCATGTCCTACACGTCAAAAGGGTAATTTAGAAAGCTGCTATTTACATATGTAGATCTGCAGTATGCACATTTTCAAAGGGGGAAGTTATATGGCTAGGTCTGGAAAGTATGTGTGCATCCATGATTTTGCAACAATGCATGCATATATTTAAAAAAAAAATACTGCTGTCAGCATTTACATCTACACCAAGGCAGGTGTGCCAGCTAACTGCCTGTTTCGACCTGAGGTTTGCACCAGGGACTGAGGGAGCAATTGTACTTATCTCTCTTATATTTAAAACCATTTAAAAAAGAGAAAAGCAAACCTTTTTCATTTGGTTTCTTAATTGTCTCTTCCTGTTTGTCCAGTTTTGCAAAATCTAGCATTTATGCATTTTGGGGTTTGTTTTGAAAGAGGACATGGTTTGGACATCCAAAAAGAGCAAGATGGATGTACTTCCAGTTGAAAATGCAGGCAAATCCAGATGTCCCAATGGCGGGCACATACAAATGACAGTGTTCCAAAATGGGCGTGTCTGAGGGTATTCTGGGGCGTCGCCAAGGCAGAGCCAGGATGCAGATGCTCAAAGCGTATTTTACACAGTGTCTCGGATGTGCCCTGCGCAGCAGCCAGAGGTTCCAGCCTGGACCTGCTATAAAGGATGCTGACCGCAGATGCTGTGCTAGGAGGAGAGCAAAGGAGAGCGTGAAGGAGAGGGAGATATACAGGAGCCTGACTGTTGGTACTGTCTGCTGCGTGCCGTGTTCAGTGAATCCCTGTGTCACAAATCTTTTCCCCCTTACGTCCCCCCATTCACACAGTCTTGATAGGAACCCCTCGGCCCCCACCCGCTACCTTAGAAACATGATAGCAGATAAAGACTACATGGCCTATCTAGTTTGCCCTTCCATATCAACTACTACAATAGTCCCCTCTTTTCCTTTAGAGATCCTCTGTGTTTGTCCCATGCTTTTTTAAATTCAGATACTGCCATCTCTACCACCTTCACTGGGAGACTATTCAATGCATCTACCACTCTTTCCATAAAGAAATATTTCCGCATATTACTCTTGAGTCTATCTTCTTTCACCCTCATCCTATGTCCCCTCATAGCAGAGCTTGATTTCAATCGAGAGAGGCTCTCCTCTTGTGCATTTATGCCACTGAGATATTTAAATGTCTCTATTATATCTCCTCTATTCCACCATTCCTCTAAAGTATACATATTAAGAGCTTTAAGTCTGTCCTTATAAGTTTTATAACGAAGACCACTAACCATTTTAGTAGCCACTCTCTGCACCGACTCCAACCTGTTTATATCCTTTTGAAGATGTGTCTCCAGAATTCCACACAATACTCCAAACGAGGTCACAACAAAGACTTATACAGAGGCACAATCACCTCCTTTCTTCTGATGACCATTGCTCTCCCTATGCACCCAACAGCCTTCTAGCTTTCGCCGTCACCTTTTCTACCTGTTTATTTTATTTCTTTTTATTTATGCTTTTCTTCTATACCGCTTTTTCCAAAGATCAAAGGTGGTTTACATTTAACATATAATGAACATAGTTTTACATGGAACAGTGTTTTTCATAACTATGTACATTTAACTTTTCATGAACTTTTCATAACTATGTACAATTAACTTTTCATGAACAATAACATGGAACAGTGTTTTTTTTTTTTTCCATAACTATATACAATTAACATTGGCTAGTAATGCTGTAACTATTTACATTAATCATTCATTATTAATCATAGTTTGTAAGAGTTGCTTTTTCTTAAGTGTATTGAGGTTTGAGGCTTTTTGATCTGTGGTTAAGGAGGATTGTTATGGAGGTGCAGTGTGCGAGATGGAGGGGATTCATTAAGATTTATAAAGTGTTCTGTAAACAGATATGTTTTTAGTTCTTTCCGGAATGTCAGGAGATCTTTTATTTTGCGGAGGCTTAGCGGAAGTTTATTCCATAGGGTGGGGGCTGCATATGAGAAGGCTCTTGAGCTTGTGGGTTTTTTTGTTTTTCGGATGGATTTGTTTATGTCTAGTGAGTGGGTTGCGTTTTGCCTGCGGGTTCTAAGTTCCTTTGGAGCATGTATCAGGGTGGTTAGATGTGAGGGTGAGATGCCGTTGATAAGTTTAGATGTGGTTAAGAGTATTTTGTACGATATTCTACTATTTATGGGAAGCCAGTGTAGTTCGGCGAGGATGGGAGTTATGTGGTCAGTGAGGCGGGCTTTTGCTGTTACTCGAGCACAGATGTTTTGAGCTTGTTGGAGTATATTGGTATTTGTGAGAGGGAGGCCGATAAGTAGACTATTACAATAGTTGAAGTGTGGGGTGATGAGTGTGCTGATAACAGATCTAAAGTCATGTGTGTCTAGTAGTGGTCGTAGGTGTTGAATGGTCCTAAGTTTATAGAATATGGTTTTCACTGTTTGTTTTATGTGAGGGAGCATACTAAGTGTGTGATCTATTATGATGCCTAGGTATTTTACTTCTTTTTTAACTGGGATTATTGTGTTGTTAATTGTTATGGTTTCAGGGAGAGTAGTGTCTGGTTTTCTTGATACGAACATTGCTTCGGTTTTTTTAGGTTGATGCTGAGGTTATTATTTTCTAGCCAAGTATTTGCTTCACTGATACAGTCTAGTAATTTCTGGTAGGTGGGATTATTTGTGTTTATCGGTATGGTGAGCATGATATCGTCTGCGTATATGTAGTGGTTGACTTTATATTTTTTAAATATATTTGTGATGGGTTGAAGATACAGGTTGAAAAGGAGGGCTGATAGGGCCGAGCCCTGTGGAATACCTTGTCCTTGTGTGAAGGGTTCTGAGGTGTTTTGGCCTAATCTAACGCGTATCGATCGGTTTGTGATGTATGATATAAACCATTGCAGAATTGTTCCTCCTATTCCTAGGTTTAGGAGTCTGTTAATGAGTGTGTTGTGGTGGACATTGTCAAAGGCACCAGCTATATCAATGAATATGAGGATGTAACCTTGGTTACATGTGTCAGTGCCTTTGATGAGGTCATCCATGAGTGTTATTAGTAAGGTTTCGACTCCGTGAGATGGGCGGAAGCCGAATTGGTGTGCGTCAAGTGGTGCATATGTGCCAATAAAATCTTGTAGTTGGAGCTGTATGATTTTTTCTATTATTTTGGCAATAAACGGTATGCTGGCTATGGGTCTGTATGAGTTCGGGTCTTTAGGATTGAGTTTATTATTTTTTATTATAGGGCATAATGATGTAAGTTTTAGGGCATCTGGCATGATGCCCTGGGATAGTGATTGGTTTACTATATTTTGTATATGGATAGCCAGTTCAGTTTTGGTGTTTTTTATCCATGATACGGGGCATGGATCCAGGGGGGAGGCAGTGGTGTTGATCATTGATATGACATTGAGGAGGTGTTTTTGATCAATGTTTTGAAAGGTTGTCCATTTATTAGTTGGTTTTAAGTCGGTGAGTGTTATGGTTGTGCTAGATGATTTATTTCTTAGTTTGTTAGCAAAATGAGTTGCAAGAGTTTGTGCGCTTATCGTTGATTGTTCAGGTTCTGGAGTTTGGGTTCTTGTTAGTGTTTTTATAATTGCGAATAATTCTCTTGGGCGGTTGACTGCCATATTTATTACTTTTGTGTGGTATTCTCTTTTCGATCTATTAATTGTGTCTTTGTAATTTTTGAGAAGACTCAAGTATTGAGCTTTATTATCGCTTGTTTTGGATTTCCTCCACCGTTTTTCTTGTTTTCTTAGTTGCTTTTTTAGGTTAGAAAGGTCTTTATTAAACCATTTTTCTGACTTTTTTTTTATGAATTGTTTTTGAAAAACTTGGGTGGGAGTTGCTGCTTCTTTTATTATTGAGTTCCATTGGTCTATTAAGGTGTTGACTTCAGTCAAGTTATTTGTAAGGTTGGGTAATACAGTATCTAGGAAGGTATCTTTGTTAAAGTGGGTAAAGCGGGATTTATGAGGTGTTGGAGTTGTTTCAGTGTTGGTGTGGGATAGTGAAAGTAAATTGAAGGTTATTAAGTAGTGATCTGACCATGGTACTTCCGTAATAAGAGGTGAAGATTGCAGTTGGTGTTTATTAAATGGGGTGGGAATGAATACGAAGTCTAGGGCGTTTCCTTTTGTGTGTGTAGGTGTCTGTATGATTTGGTTGTAACCCATTTCTTTCATGGAATCCATAAAGTTGGTTGTGTGTTGTGGGTTAAGTGATGGGAGGTTCAGATCACCTAATATGATAAGTGGTTTTCTCTGTGTGGCTGTACATGCGAGTTCTAGGATGGGGGTAAGATTTTTGTGGTCAGCTGAGGGGGGTCTGTAGATAAGGGACAGTGCAAGGGTTTTATTTTCTATGTTTATAATGTCCATACCGTCTATGTTATTTACATTTGTTATTGAGTATTTGAGCTCTTTTTTGGTGATGATAAGGGCTCCTCCTCCCCTTTTTGCTTCTCGGTGGCAGTTGAAAAGGTCATATTGATGTGTGTTAAGTTGGTTTAGGAGGATTGTGTCTGTGGGTGAGAGCCAAGTCTCTGTGATGAGAAGGATATCGGGTTTTTATCAGTGACTATGTCATTAATTATTGGTATTTTATTTCGTATAGATCTTGCATTTATGAGGATGAATTTTCTGATAATGTTTGTGTCGGGAGATCTGTTAGTAGGTTTACCTTGTTGGAGATTTATTTGAATTAGTCTTGAATGTCTGGGGGTTTTGGGACGGTGGGTTTGGTTGAGTGTATATGAGTATGGTTGTGGCGTGTTTTTGTATGTGTTGTGAATGATGGGAATGGTGTTATATGCTGTAGGATTTGGTTCGTGTGCATAGATGTTGTGCGCTAAGTGAATGGTTAGTATGGTGATAAGGAGGTAGGATTGATACTTTGTGAGATCCATGTTTCTTCTGGAATGTGTTGTGTTGTGTGATAACAGTACAAGATTATACAGTGGCTATGAATGAAATTACTGGCAGCAGAAAAAATAGATGTAAAGTTACTGACCACAGTAATTATAGTGCAACAATTGCTAGATATTGAAAACAATTGCTAGATACTGACCACAGTAATTATAGTGCAACAATTGCTAGATATTGAAAACAATTGCTAGATACTGAAAACAGTGAGTAGCTGTGTGAGACTAGTAACAGCAGCTATTCGATGCTAGATACTGACTACAGTAAGTAGTTATGCGGTAAATAGTAACAGCGGTTATTAGATGCAACAATTGCTGGATACTAACAACAGTAACTGAGTATAATGTAAAAATTGCTAGATACTGACTACAGTAAGAAGCTGGGAGGTAACTAGAGCCGTAGTAGTTGGGAGATTGGTACTAGAAGCAGCAATAGTGTGTGTTAAAGCTGCTGATAATAATAACTAAAAATGTAGTGCAGCAGTAAGGGAATTCAAAAGTGTCAATAGTATAACATCAGTTCTGATTGCATTACATTTCACTTTACAGCAATAGAATAAAATTGAAGTTAAGGTATGTCTAGTTAATTTCGTCTGCACACAGAGTCCATTAAAATAAAGTTTGTATAGGGTATACTTGCAATGGTTGAGTTCAGAGGAGGAGATGAACGACTCGTGACTAAATTGGAGGTAGTAGCTGAATTCAGCGATGCTATTTTGTCGTTGCTTCTATGCAGTTTGCTTCGGTTGAGGCTCTGTGAAGGAGATGAGGTACGTGAGCTCAACCCTAGGGGAGCTCAGCTGTGCTTAGGTGTAGATGCTGGTCCACTTGGATATTTCTTCGTTGTTTTAGTGTGACGTGAGTAGGCTAAGCGCCTTAGCCTAAGGGCCGTGCCAAAGGGCCCTCTTTATTAAGCCGCTGAGACCTCCCACAACCCCGATTGGGTTGGAGTGCAGGCGCGGGAAACAGCTGATTGCCTTGTGCTCTACCCCGACCGGGGAGCTCCGAAGATGGCTGCAATGCGTCCCTGAGGGCTCTCTCCTGCCGGCAGCACCTTTTTATTAAGCCGCTGAGACCTCCCACAACCCCGATTGGGGTGGAGTGCAGGCGCGGGAAACAGCTGATTGCCTTGTGCTCTACCCCGACCGGGGAGCTCCGAAGATGGCTGCGATGCGTCCCTGAGGGCTCTCTCCTGCCGGCGGCACCTTTTTATTAAGCCGCTGAGACCTCCCACAACCCCGATTGGGTTGGAGTGCAGGCGCGGGAAACAGCTGAGTGCCTTGTGCTCTACCCCGACCGGGGAGCTCCGAAGATGGCTGCGATGCGTCCCTGAGGGCTCTCTCCTGCCGACGGCACCTTTTTATTAAGCCGCTGAGACCTCCCACAACCCCCAATTGGGTGTTTAGCCACTTTAAGATCATCAGACACAATCACGCCCAGGTCCAACTCTTCTTTTGTGGACAAAAGTACTTCACCCCCTACACTGTACCGCTCCCTTGGGAATTTTGCAGCTCAAATGCATGACCCTGCAGTTTTTAGCATTAAATCTCAGCTGCCAAATTCTAGACTATTCTTCAAGCTTAGCTAGATCCCTCCTTATGGTATCTACTCCTTCCTGGGTGTCTACTCTATTGCAGATTTTGGTATTATCTGCAAAGAGGAAAACCTTACTCGACAGCCCTTCTGCAATATCACTAACAAAGATATTAAAAATAATTGGACCAAGGAACGATCGCTGCGGCACACCAGTGGTAACCACCTTCTCCTCAGAGTGAGCTCCTTTTGCCTGTACCCTTTGGTGCCTCCCACTCAACCAATTTCTAACCCAATCAATACTTTCATGTCCTTCCCTAGGCTGCTCAGTTTGTTGATAAGTCGCCTGTGTGGAATGGTGCCAAAGGCTTTACTGAAATTTAAATACACCACATCTAGTGCTCTTCCTCAGTCCAACTCCCTGGTCACCCATTCAAAGAACTCAATCAGATTTGTCTGACAACACCTGCCTTTGGTAAACCCATGCTGCCCCATATCCTGCAATCCATTGGACTCCGGAACCTCAATATTCTCTCTTTCAGCAGTGTTTCCAAAAACTTACTCACCACAGAGGTATGTGCGTGTCCGCAGGGCCGGCCCTAAATTTGGTCCAAACAGTTGGAGCCCTAAGCGAACCTCAAGCTTTACATCCTTTCTGGCTGTCAAAATCTATTATTTAGCTTTGAATGTCTTGCTTTTGATGCCCTCCAGAAGTTGCTGCCCTAGGCAACCACCTAGTTTGCCTAGGGGTTGGGCTGGCCCTGCATGTCCATTTGCTGTGCATTCCTGCGCGTGTCCATATCCATCCATGTCTTAATCGCCCACAACACACTTTACTGCATGTTGGTGTTGGTGGTGGTAGCACAAGGTAGGCAGAGGTGGATGAGAGGTGCATGCAGTGGTGAGTCCCCACGGGTATAGGTGGAAGAAGCAGACATGCAGCATGTGAAATGGTGGTTTGCAGAAGCCATTGACAAGGGGTCATAGAGGGAGAGCAGGAGGGCATGCAGAGGGCACCCATACCAGAGAATATATCAGCCAAGAGGCCAGTTCATGGGGCTCAACAATGAGAGGGGAATAATGACTCGGACACAGAGGTTGAAAACACATAATCATACTTTTTATTTGCACATTGAAACATGCTATCTGTCACAGCGGTCTGTTCCCTTCCACTTAAATGCTGCCCTTCTCCCTGGAAGCATGTGGCATTGGGATGGAGCGGAGGCCCTGCTGGGCCAACAATGCCTGTGTCAGAGCTCCCAGCTCCACTATGATGCCCTCCAGATGGCTCACCATTAGGTCCTGGGTCCAGGCGATAGCTACAAAGCCTTGCTGTATCTCATGCCTGAGGGCTTGTAGGTGTAGTTGGACGTTCAGATTGTTTGGGCCCAGGCGAGCCTCATGATGGTGCATTAGTGGTAGCATATGTGGGAGCCCCTGATGTGGCACAGCTTCCAACTGATGTGGCACAGTAGTGCTGTCCTTCATGTCTACATCCCCGCTCACCCCCTCACCTCATCCTCTAACCACCCCTCCCTCCCTCCCTCCTCTCCCCTCCTACTGCTACTTCTCCCCTAACTCTCCCTCCCACTTCTGACACGACCCCTCTCTCTTCCCACAACTCCCCACTCCCACCTTGGGCCCTCCCTGCTGCACTACTGGACTTCTACCTTCCACCAGCCAGTCTGGTTGCCATTCCGGCTCCCACTTCCCATTCCAATGCCTTTTGGCTGCATGGGCTAGGATGGCCAACTCTTCTTGCGGGTATGGGCCTCTGATGTATTGGAAGTGCACCAGCAGTGGCTCAGTGGGGGGGGGGGGGGGCTTGAGCTGTACTTCCTCCTTCTCCTCCCTTGAGGTATCTATCACCAGCTGTCCACTGCCACTGCTGGTGCTGCTGTGAAACATTGCAGGAGGACCTTGATAAATTGGAAGACTGGATCTTCAAATGGCAGATGAAATTTAATGTGCACAATTGCAAAGTTATGCACCTAGGAAAGAATAACTGAAACTATGGTTTCATGATTCAAGGTTCCACATTAGGAACTACCACCCTGGAAAAAGATTTAGGTGTCACTGTGGATAACATGTTGAAACCCTCCATCGAGTGTGCAGTGATGGCCAAGAAGGCAAATAGAATGCTAGGAATCATAGGGAAAGGAATGGAGAATAAAACAAAGGATATTATAATGCCTCTGAGTCGTTCCATGGTGTGACCTTGCCTTGAATATTGTGTGCAATTCTGGTTGCCATATCTTAAAAAGGATATAGCGGAATTAGAAAAGGTACAGAGAAGAGCCACCAAAATGGTAAAAGGGATGGAAGGATATCCCTATGAGGAGAGGCTTAAAAGGTTAGGGCTCTTCAACCTGGAAAAGATATGGCTGAGGGGTGATATGATAGAGATCTGTAAATTAATAAATGGAGTGCAACGGGTAAATGTAGATCGATTGTTTACGTCATCAAAAAGTAGAAAGACTAGGGGATATGCAATGAAGCTAGAGTGCAACCCGTTTAAGACTAATAAGAGAAAATATTTTTTCACTCAGCGCGTTACCAGAGGATGTAGTAAAAGCTGCTGGTGTAGCTGGGTTTAAAAAAGGTTTGAACATGTTCCTAGAGGAAAGGTCCATAAACCATTATTATAGAGGACCCAGGAAATCCACTGCTTGTCCTAATACAAGCATTGTGGAACCTATGTGTCTTTTTGGGAAACTGCTAAGTACCTGTGACCTGGATTGGTCACTGTTGCAAACAGGATACTGGGCTTGATGGACCTTGGTTTGACCCAGAATGGTATATCTTATGTTTTTATATATGATCTTATGTGTGCCCCCTCTACATATGTGCTTTCCAACTGGCCTCAGCTTCCTTCTCTGCAGGGGCATCTTGGACTGTGCAGCAGAGGTTGAACGATGTTAGTTCATTCTATGCATTCCCACTTGTGCTGCTGCTTACCATTGCCTGCCACACTGACCCCCCCACAATGTGGCGTCACCATGCCAGTGACAGCCCCACACCTGCCCTTCGAGCCTTCTATGCTCGTGCTAAATGTCCTTACCTTGCTGTTCATGGAGTGCAAGCCGCAGCCGCTCCAGGAGACACAGCCTCTTGTGCTTCACAGCTCAGAAGTGGCACTTCTCCGAATCTTGTAGCGCCTGCAGATGGACATGTCATGGTTAGTGCAGCCCTGCCTTTCTCACCTGCTATGTCTCCATTAATCCACCAGCACTGTATATCTGTGCTTGCCTCAGCCATTTCACTGCTTTGTTAATTCCGCACTGCAGCCAGACGTGCCCTTCCACCTCCTGCCACCCCAACTTGCCCTGCTTGGCGCTTCCCTCTTTCTGAGAACTGCAGGAATGCCAACAGTTTTGCATGCCATGCGGTACCCTCCTGCCCCTGCCAATACCCAAGCTCTGTCTCTTCTGGCACATTTACTGTTATTGCATTGTGCAGATTGCTCGCCTTGCTGTACTGACCTCTCGCCGTTCGGTTGATATGCCACAGGCTGGGTAGAGCAGGTTCTTGCGGGTGAGCATGTGGTGGCACAGGTTTTTTGTCTCCACATGGGACAGGTTTGGGAGCCTGCCGGACATGCTGCCACTTTCTCTACTGGCTCTCATGCTCTGGCCATACATTGCTGTACATGCTGGTGTATCATCACTTGCACTTGGCTGTCCTTAGGCCCGCCTAGCCTTGAATGTCCTCGTCACTGTATTAGGCATGGGCTGGACATACGGCTGCCTCGTCCAACTGTGCACCCATATCACTGTATGTCCACCATTTCGTTTTACAACCAGCCTGGACATCCCCAGGTCCAGTTTCAAAATTGCATACATTTTCCACACATCCCCCTTTGGATGTCCTGTGGCACCCTGTACATCCTATGTAAAATGCTCTTCATAAGGCCTGGCACTTATACACATAAGTGCTGGCACTTTTTTGAATGTGTTCCATTGTATATTGGCTCTTCCTGCTGGATGTGCTACAAGCCACATGTATATTTCCCCACATACCTGTTGTCATTTTTAATCATTTCCCATTATAAATGAAACTCCCTAATCTCTTATGTGTCCTGTTTGTCTGTCTTGAATAGATTGCAAGCTTTATGGAGCAGGGACCTTCTCTTATGCATATGTGTACAGCATTGCATATGTCTAGTAATGCCACAAAAAGGATAAGTAGTAGTAATTAATAGTAGTAGTACACCCTTCTATGTATTGTACAAAAGGATCTGTGTTCAGTGAACCGTTTTTGTAAAATACTCAGAAAATTGTGCAGGTCTCGACCTGAACATCCCATTTCCTACCTATATGCCTTATGCAAAATTGGACTTTAAGGTTTGGGCCTCAGCTTGACAAACAATGATTTAATACAAGGTTTCCCCAAATATCCACTGTCATAAAAGGGGTGATGTGGCTACTATTTCTACTCTTTTGGATTTCTCAAAAACGCATATCTTTGCCATTATCTGGGTCTGCTTCACCCTGTCCCTATCAAAGTTTAGCGGGTGAGCCCCTCTAGATATTGAGCTATTATTCATAGTGCAAAGATAAACATTTACTCCTGTTCAGAACAGGAGTAAATCTGGATGGCCATTTAAACCACAAAAGTTTTTAAATATCTCTATCATAGCCCCCCTCTCACACCTTTCCTCCAAAGTATACATATTGAGATTTTTAGGTCTATCCCCATATGCCTTATGATGAAGACTGCTGACTATTTTAGTAGCTGCCCTCTGGACCGACTCCTTCCTGTTTATATTTTTTGGTGACAGAGTCCGGGCAGGCGGTGGGTGGTCACTGGCCCTGGATGTACAGGGCCGATTCTAATGTCGGCCCTGTATGCCCAGGGCCAGCAACTTGTACAGGGAAGTTATTCCACCTACGAGGAACTTCCCAGTATGTCCAGGATCGGCGGCCTGGGGCACAGATGGGGCAGGGGGACCCAAAGACATTCCCTGCAGCCACTGTTCCCTCTAAGCTGTGCGCGTGTGTGCGCGCACACACCTCGCCGAGCAAGCACACATACTTTACAACAGAGCGCACAAAAATTACAGCTCTGATTCTGATAGAAAACACAGACGTCTTAAAATTTAAAAGTTATGATTGTAATTACTAGAAATTTCCCGCTTCATTTAGTAATCGTCTATTTTCATTTAATTTGATTAAAATCAATGTGGTGTACATACTGTATTCTGACGTGTAGTCAAATTTTAAAGTATATAACTCAGAGTGTCGTTATGTGGCGCACAAAAATTTAACCTTCCTTCAAAAGCTGCACACAGCTGATATTTTATGCGCACACAGCCTAGAGAAAATTAGAGGGAACATTGCCTGCAGCCTGACCCTGGCCTTAGGAGGCCAGATCAGGGGTCTGGCAGCAGGGAATGCAACGTTGGAGTCCGGCGTCCGGCATCGTGGCTCTTCAATGAAGCCACGGTGCCATGGACATACAGAGGGGATATACGTCCATGATGGAATGAGCCCTATAGTCTCCAGAACTGTACACAGCACACCAAATAGGGTCTCACTGGAAACTTACTCAAAAGCATGACAACCTCCTGGGCATTCTTCTCCCTATGCATTCAAGCATTCTTCTGGCTTTTGCCATCATCTTTTTCTACCCATTTGGATACTTTAAGATCATCAGAAACAATCACCCCAAGGTGCCGCTCTTCTTTTGTGGACAGAAGTACTTCACCCCCTGTACTATACTGCTCCCTTGGATTTTTGCAGTCTTTTTAGTAAGAAATCTTAGCTGTCATATCTAGACCATTCTTCAAGCTTCGTTAGAGCCTTCTCATGCTATCTGCACCTTCCAAGGTGTCTACACTGTTACAGATTTTGGAATAATCTGCAAAGAAGCATATCTTTCCATAAAGATCTTCTGTAATATCGCTTACAAAATTTTAAAAAGAACAGGAACATGGACTGATCATTATGGCGCATCACTGGTAACACTGCAATCTTCAGAGTGAACTCCATTTACTACACTGGCCAGCCCTTTTATTAGGCAAGCTATTTATTTATTTATTTATTTACATTCTCTTATATACCGCGCTATTCTGCATCAGTGCGGTTTACATTGAACAAACTGAAATTACACTCACTGAACAGGGCATTATAACTTGGAGATAACTATTTTACAGGGAGCATGGGCTATGGAGGGTTAAGTGGCTTGCCCAAGACCACAAGGACCACAAGGAGCTAGACAATTGCCTAGGATGGCACAAGTTTAGGGACAGCATTCACAGTAGAAGGCAACCAACTTAGCACTGTCTCCCCCCCTAAACCTTTCAGGAGCAGCTCCCTTCTTTCTGCTGTTTCTGAATGTCAGCACTGATGAAGCTGCCACAGATCCTCACGCAGAGCCTCACGTTCATGGGCATTCAAAGCCTCTGATGATCCCACCCCCAAATCAGCAGGAAGTGCATGTCAGAGGGGGTGGGACTGACAGGGCTTCCAGTATGCTTGAATGTGAGGCTCTGCAGTGGCTTCATTTACCTTTTCAGTGCCGATATTCCGAAAGAGAGGAAAGAAGGCTGCTGCTCCTGGAAGGTTTGGGTGTCAATGGCTGAAGGTTTGCCACGGTAGGGGGGGGGGGTGGGGGAAACAGCAATGGTAGAAGGTTTGCCTAGGGTGGTCAATACTCTTGGGCCAGCCCTGTTTATTACTAACCTCTGTCGTCTCCCACTCAACCAGTTTCTTACCCAATCAATCCATCCCAAAGGTACTCAGTTTATGTATAAGTTGCTGATGTGGAAAGGTGTGAAAGACGTTGCTAAAATCTAAGTATACCACATCTAGCACTCTCCTCTGATATAATTCTCTGGTCAGCCAATCAAAGAAATCAATCTGATTTGTCCAGCAAGTCCTATTTCTAGTAGAGCCGAGCTGTCTTGAATCCTTATTTCTTGGATTCCAGAAACTGCACCATCCTGTGCTTTAGTAGCGTTTCCATTAATTTACTCATCACAGAGGTCAGACCAAATGGTCTATAGTTACCAACATCTTCCTTATTACCACATATGTGGAGAAGAACCACATTCAGTCATCTCCAGTTCTCTGATATCACTCCCGACTCCAAAGAAGCATTGGAAAGGTCAATCAGCAAGGCCTCCAGAACCTCTGTAAGTAGCTTCAATATCCTCAGGTGAATCCTGTCTGGCCCCATCATTTTGTCCACTTTTAGTTTAGCTAACGCCTCATGAACACAGTCTTCTGAAAATAGTTTGAATTCTACCTCACTTTCATTCCTACTTGTGTTTGTTTTTTGAGGTACCATTTACAACCCTTCATCTGTAAACACAGGAAACGTAGTTACTCACCTGTAACAGGTGTTCTCCAGGGACAGTAGGAATCAGTCCTCGCATATGGAGTGACATTGGCGCCGACGGAGCCCGAACAGAAGCATCTCCACAGCTTTCAAAGAAAGCCTTTAGGAGATGCCACCACGCATACATGGTCCCCTTCCCACCCAATGGTGCCATCTTGCTCAGTCATATGACATAGCTAAGACAGCAAAACACAAATTGGTATAGTTAAGGCAACTCTACGGGGAGGAGGAAGGGTTATGAGGACTGAGTCCTGCTGTCCCTGGAGAACACCTGTTATAGGTGAGTAACTACACTTTCTGCAGGAACAAGCAGGAAGTCACTCCTTACATATGGGATTCCCTAGCTACAGGCTACTGAGAACCTGTAGAAAAAACCTAGCTAAGCCATGAGTAGCTGCCGGTGAGTCCGAAGGAAAGACTCTGAAAGGACCCCAGTGTCCAGAGAGAACCATCACTCCGGTAGCCTGAACACAGAAGGGTCGGAGGGTCAGAGTTGCCTAAACCCCGAAAAGATTACGGAGTACAGCCTGGCTGAAGGTGCTGTCCTGTCAGGACTCCCTCTCCAGGAAGTAGTGAGCTGCAAAGGTGTGGACTGAAGACCAGGTGGCAGACCAGCAGATGTCTGTCATTGGGACAGAGCACAAGTTTGCAAACGAGGTCGCCATAGTCCTGACTCTGTGAGCCTTGACTCAGCACTCCAGTGGGACCTCAGCCTGTTCATAGGCGAGAGCAATGCTGTCCGCGACCCAGGTGAACAGGGTCCACTTGGTCACCGCTTCCCCCAGCCGGCTGGAGTCATAGGAGACGAAAGGTTGGGAGGCTTTGTGGTGGCCCTGGTTACACTGCAGGTAGAAGGACAGGGCCCTCTTACAATACAGAGTATGAAGTATGGCCTCCGCGTTGCTAGCCTGAGGCCGTGGGAAGAAGGTGGGGAGCACTACCTCCTGATTGAGATGGAAAGAGGAGACCACCTTTGGCAGAAATTTAGGATGCATAGGAAGCACAACCCAGTTCTTATAGAACCTTGTATATGGTAGCTCCACCACCAGAGCCTGGAGCTCGCTGACCCTGTGAGCGGAGGTGAGTGCTACCAGGAAAGTGACCATCCAGGAGAGGTACCGCAGGTGGCAGGTGGCTAGGGCTCAAATGGCAGCCGGATGAGCCGTGTCAGCACTAGATTAAGGTCCCATTCCGCCGGGGCTGGGCAGATTGGGAACTTGGAGAGCAGTAGGCCCTGCAGGAAGCAGGGGATGAGGAGCTGAGCCGAGAGAGGCTTGCCCTCGATAGCGTGGTGATGTGCTGAGAGGGCACACAGGTGCACCCTGACTGAGTTGGACTTTCCGGTATGGGAGAGGTGCAGCAGGTATTGCAGGACTAGCTGCACTGTGCAGGAGAAGGGGTCATCCCATTTCTCCAAGCATCACATTGAGAATCTCCGCCACTTGAAGGCATAAGCATGAAGGTTTGTGGGAGGCAAGCAGGACCTCTTCCACCTCCACTGAGAGGTTAAAGGGAGCCAAGGCTACTCGTTCAGCAGCCATACTGTCAACGCCAGAGACCCCAGGTTGGGGAGAAGGAGGGAGCACCCCTCCTAAATAAGGAACCCCAGGGAGTTCCCAAGAGGGACTGTGGGTTCTGTTGCTAGGCAGAGCAGCCGTGGGAACCACGGCTGCCTGGGCCACCAGGATTAGCGATGCCCTGTCCCGAAGGGCCTTGAATAGGGTCTTGGCAACCAGAAGCATGGGTAAGAAGGCATACAGAAGACCTTCCGACCACGAGATGAGAAAAGCATCCACCGCTACCCGGGATGAGTGAGGTTGATGGGAGCAGAAGTGGATCAGCCTGACATTGGCCAGGCTGGCGAAAAGGTCCATCTGGGGGGGTCCCCAGAGACAGAATAGCCTGTGGGCTACTCCAGAGTTTAGCTGCCATTTGTGAGGTTGCAGGACTCTGCTTAACCTGTCCCCGCAAGGACATTGTCTTGGCCCGGCAGGTAGACCGCTTTCAGGAGCATCCCCTGGCTGATTGCATACAAGCAGAGGGCTACTGCCTCCTGGCAGAGGTTGTAGGAGCCCGTGCCTCCTTGTTTGTTCATGTAGAACATCGCCACTTGGTCGTCCATCTGGATGAGCACCAGCCAGTCCAGGAGATGGTGGCAGAAGGCCTTGAGCGCCAGGAATATGGCTCTGAGCTCCAAGAAGTTGATCTGTTGATGGGCTTTGGCCCCAGACTAAGTGCTCTGTGTGCGGAAGCTCCCGCAGTGGGCTCCCCAAACCAGCAATGAGGCGTCCATGGTGAGGACCTGCTGAGGAGTGGGGGATTGGAAAGGCATGCCTACCCTCAGATGTTGCATGGTCTGCCAGCAGCAGAGCGACTCCACCAGAGGGTGGGTCACATAGACCATGTCCCAGAGGCAGCCAATGGCCTGCATCCATTGAGACCTGAGGCACCATTGAGCCGCTCTCATGTGAAGACAGGCATTCAGTGTGACATGTACAGTCGAGGCCATTTAGGAAGGCACTGAAATGGCACCTCTTTCTTCATCACTACGATGATGCAGTCTTCTCCCCACACTCACCCACTCTCACATCTCAATGCAGCACCTCAAACTCATGCACGTCACATTCCCAGACTGATCACTCGCAATCACACCTTCCCCTCCAACCACCATGAGAAACTTATGCAGTGCCGCATAACTCATTATATTGTTGCATAAAGTAGACTGTATTTATTCATCGTGTCTCCTTGTTAAGGGACTGGTTATTTATACCCTATTTTACCTGTTATACCTGCTTAATGCATACCCAAGTTTAATTTTCCTGTTTAATGTATACCCAAGTTATTATACCTGTTTCACTGTAAGCACAAATCACGAAATTGAGATGTGCAACGCTTATGTTCATTGTAAACCGCACTGATGTCGAATAGCACGGTATAAAAGAGACTACAAATAAATAAATAAATAAAAACAAAGGAGATGTAGTATCTTATGGTTTCAGCTAATCTCCAGAAATAGAGCAGCTATATTAAGCATAGTCCAAGGGTGGACGCTGTCGTTTTCATGATTTTGAACATTATACAACCCCTGTTTTAATGCAGTGGCTTTCTTATCAGTTCAGATTCAGGTTACATGATATAATTTAGAGTATAGATGGTGTTATGGTCCATTTTAATAACAAAGCCACTCCTTGGCACATCTAGTTTATATCCGCGATAGGTGTTACATTTTTAGTCATAGATATGGCCACATTCTATTTTACCATTCAGACATGCAATTACTCCTGATATTTTAGTATTCCTTCTGTATGCTCTTGTACAACCCTTATTCGTTTTTAAAATAAATAATTTAGTATGCAGTATGTGCTTTTTCCTTATAGGTTTAATTGTTGATGCTCATGTTTTGTTTGCTTCTGCGGTCAGGGCCATGAGCCACCCGGTCCTGTCACTGGGCAGGAAGGCCTTCGCCTGGAGGGTATCCAGGTGCGCCCCAATGAACTCCAAGCTCTGTGTTGGGGTGAGGTGGGCTTATCACAAACCCCAGGTATTGCAGGATGCAGATGGAGCGGCTTGTGGCCTGTTGCACCTTGGTGGCTGTGTCCCCTCTGATGAGCCAGTCGTCTAGGTAGGGGAAGACAAAGGCTCCTTGGAGGCGTAGGTAGGCCACCACGACTGCCAGGCACTTCGTGAAGACTCTGGGTATGGGGGCGAGCCCAAAGGGTAGTACTCTGTATTGGTAGTGGTCGCCTCCGACCATGAACCTGAGGTACTGCCTGTGCCTGGGGTGGATGAGGATGTGGGTATACACATCCTTTAGGTCCAAGGAGCATAGCCAGTCTTCCTACTGGAGATATGGTAGAAAGGTTCCAACTAAGAGCATCTTGAACTTCTCCCGCACCAGGAACTTGTTTAGGTCTTTCAGGTCTAGAATAGGCCTTAGGCCTGTTTTTTTGGGACGAGGAAGTACCTTGAGTAGAACCCCCTGCAGTGCTGTTGATGGGATACTAGTTCCACAGCCATGTCTTTGCTAAGATCTGTGAGTTCCTGCAGTAGCGGGGCCTGATGAAGGGGAGTCCTGGGAGCTCTCTCGGGAAGGAGGGGGCATCAGGTCCAGGTGGAGGAGGTAACCCTCTCTGACAACCTGGAGTGCCCAGGTGTCAGTGATGATAGTCGACCACCAGTGGACAAAGTGGGCCAGATGTACCCCCGTGGGCTGCTGATCTCCTGGAGAGGGAGAGGCTATGCCCAGCAAGTCAAAGGATTGGCCTTGGCTGGGGCTGAAGCTGGAGCCAGAGCCTTGGGGCCTTTTTGCTTGCGAGGTCATTGCCCAGGCCCTAGAGGACCCTGCTGTGGGGCCTGGTACTGTTGGTAGTTCCGGGATCCCAGGCCCTTCCTGAAGAAGGGGGGTTTCTTCCTGGTGGCCTTGAACTTGGGCCCCGAGGAAGTTTTTTTCGAGAGCCAGGTCCTTGTCACGTATTCTGCCTCAAGCTCTGCGGCTTTGTCTGCCATGGCCTTGCCAAAGAGATTCTCTCCCAGGCAGGGGATGTCCAGGAGCTTTTCCTGAACCCATTGCTCAAGGTTGGAAGATTGGAGACAAGCATGTCTCCTGGCGCTGATACAGCTGCTAGCAACCCAGGCCACGGCCTCAAAGTCATCGTAGGCAGCTCAGGTGATGAACTTCAAGCAATCGGCAGCAGTTTTGGATAGTGTCTGGAACCTCTGAAGGGGTTTCCCAGAGAGGCCAGCAGAGTAGCTCTTTAGCTCCTTCATGGTGTTCTGGAGGAACATTCCCATGGAGAGGAAGTATGCCTTGACCTGGCAGCTCAGCATGAAGCCCTGGTAGCATTTTCTGCCAAGGGTGTTGAGGCTCCAGGCCTCCATTGCCGGTAGGTATCAAGGAGTGCATCTTTTGGCTTTGGGCCAACACATGGCTGACTTGACCACTATGGAGTTGTGTGGTAGTTGGCTCCTACGGAAGCCCGGGCTCGGGTGGACCTCATACATGAGCTGGCTCGACCTCATGTATAAAGTACTGTAGTCGGTGTCTCCCACATACGGAGGAGCAGCCTCTCGAGGATCGCCAGGACCGGCACCGATAGGGACCCCTTCGGGGGGGGGGGAGGCGAGTTGAAGGATCTCGAGATCCTCTGACCAAGGATTGTCTACCAACTTAGTGGTGAAGGCTAAAGCATAGGCCATGTCCCGCATGAAGTAGAAGAAGGTCTTGTCTTCGGGCGGGAATTGATGCGGGCCCCCAGTAGGGATGGGTGCGACGGAAGGTCTCGATGTCTCCGGGTGTCCGGGGAAGTGTCATCCTTGGACTCCCAGTAGGAGTTGTCGGAGGTGGACTTGGCGATCGACCGGATGAGGGTTGGGGTTGGAGTCTCGTAGGCCTCGGAAGCGTGGCTGGAGCCACAGCCGCTGGTAGGGGAGTATCGGGGTCCCGTGAAGCAGGACCGCAAACGTGACTTCCATCGGAGATCAGCCTGGGAAAGGGAGCTCCAGGGGATCAGTTTGACACCAGGGGAAGTCCTTGAGGTTGAGGTTCTGGTGTTTTTTGGCAGATGAACCAGTGGAGCCAGACAGCGCTGCCTGCTGAGGCCAAGAAGGCAGACAAGCTGCGCTCCAGGGCCTCCATCCTGGTCTCCAGCCCAGATGGATCACAGCAGTTGGCGTGGACACCGAGGGTATCAGGTCCGACGCCGGTGGAGGAGAGTCCCTGGTGGGGATGGCCACGAGGACCTGGGCCCGATCGCAGAGGTTCATCGAGTTCTTCCGGGGAGGTTTTGGTGGCTGCTCCTGCTCAAACACCTCAGTCCTCCTCTGGGGGCTCTGGGATTTGGCACGGGACTTAGCTGCCTTCTCCGAGTCTTGTGAGGAATCCCGCAAGGCTTTTTTCTTTTTCTTCGGGATGCAGATCGAAGCCATCCAGTTGGAGGGCTTGTGGCTCTGACTGGTGGCCATGGAGTCACTGCGCGATCCCGGGATCTCAGACTGGGCCCTGGAAGGGGTTTCTGAGGCAGAGTCTGACCTGAACATCCAATTGTGCTTCTCCTGCTGCTTTTGACTGCTTTGGGGGCCAGCCTCTTGCAGGACCCGCAAGTCTCTGGGTCGTGGTTGGGACTGAGACAATGGAGACAGCAATCATGTCTGTCGGTGATAGAAAAATTACTGGAACACCGATCACACTTTTTAAAGCCACTGGCTATCAGGGGAAAAAGGGCCCCGGTGAGGTCAAAGACCCGAGGAACTGTCAGTGGGAAAAAGGGCACAAATCACACTAAAATTCATGGGCCCGAGGATGCAGTGCCGAGGCAAGCGAACTTGGGGGCGGGAAAGGGACCAGCTGCGACAGGAGAGAGAGAATTATTTAAAGAGAAAATATCAACTTTTTTCCAGGGAATGAGACGCACATCTGTTGGGCTCCACGGAAAGAAGGAGACTGAGCAAGATGGCACCCTTGGGCGGGAAGAGGACCACGCATGCGTGGTGGCATCTCCCAAAGGCTTTCTTTAAAAGCTGGGGAGATGCTTCCACGCGGGCTCCATCAGCGCTGTCACCCCTTATGTGAGGACTGACTTCCTGCTTGTTCCCGGAGAACAGAAATATGTGTTAAGCAATCCTGTTTTATCCTCATCAGCCTTTATGTATTCCTCCCCTTCACCCTTAAGACTCATAATACCACCTTTGTACTTCCTCCTTTCCCTAATGTACCTAGAAAAAAGCCTTGTCCGCAAGTTTTACTGTATTGGCTATTTTTTATTCCATTAACATCTTTGCTTTCCTGACTACTTTACCAACTTCCCTTTGCTTCTCCAGATATTGCTGTTTGTCTTCCTCTTTCTGCAGTCTCATGTTTTATGAAGGCTAACCTCTTTTTCCTTACCTTTTCAGCTATTTTTGAAAACCATAATGGCCTCCTTTTCCTCTTTTGTTTACTTTCCTAACAAAAAGATTTGTTGGCCTTAAAATATCTCCTTTCCGTTTGGCCTATTGTTCTACTTCCCACAGATGTTCCCATCTATCTTGACTCCTTGAGATACTCCTCCATCTTTGTAAAGTTAGTTTTCCTGAAGTCTAGGACCCTCAATTTTGAATGTGCCATTTCCATCCATGTCCTAATATTGAAGCTCACCCACTGCAACATCAGAAATACTCTCCCCATTTGTAAGCACCAAGTCCAATATTGCCCCTCCAGCGAGTTCCATTTAGAAGAATCTAGATTGGCCTAGATTGGCCACTGTTGGAAACAGAATGCTGGGCTTGATGGACCTTGGTCTGACCCAGTATGGCATATCTTATGTTCTAATCATACCCCAAGTTTCGTTCCCTTCTCAAAACCCATCTATTCTCCTGTGCCTTTCCTGGATCTAACTGCCCTCCATATCTTTAACTCTCTACTTTCTTCTGTCCTCTGTCTCTCTTTCTTTCTCTCCTAAGTAATTGTAACTTTCTGTTTCTGACTTTGATGTTTTTATTAATATTGTAAACCGCCCCGATGTAACGGGGGGCGGTATATCAAATGTTTTATAAACAATAAACAAACAATAAACAATAAACCAGTTGCCGGAAAAATTCTCTCTTTAGAGAATCCAGGATCTCCCTACTTCTAGATGACACCACGGCAGGAATATCCCAATCAATATCTGACAAATTTAACTCTCCTACTAATAGTACTTCCCCTTTCATAACAATATTGTGAATGTCTTCAATTGAATCTCTATTTCTTTTGCCTGTAAGGGAGTTCTGTATTTCATACTAATATAAATTCTTCTTCCAGACTAACCCATGGTTTCATCTCCTTCCCTCATAGGTTCTGCAGTTGTGAGACTTTAATATAATTTTTTGCATGTAGCTCTACTCCTGTTTTGTTTCTTCCTATCCTGTTTTTCCTGAATAGATTATAGCCTGGTAAAACAACATCCCAGTCATTATTTTCTGGGTAACATGTCTCTGTGACTGCTGCTATATCCAAGTCAGCCTCTTCCATTATAGCTTCTAAATCTGGAACTTTATTTCACATACTATGGGAATTAGTATACACAGCTTTTTTAATGTTTTACTTACCTGATGGCTTTAATTTATATTCTGGATTATTTATATATGGAATTATACCAATGCAAAAAAATATGCTAATATACTTTCACCTTTAGCACTGATGTTTTTACTATAGCCCTAGAGGTGAGGTGAAGTTTTTAAATTCAGTTTTTTTCTATGGGAACCCTGGACATGGGATCACCAGTTATTGCTACTAATGTTACTACTGATCACTTCTAAAGAGCTACTAGCAGAGTTGCCAGGTTGCCCAGCTCTAGGAGTGAGATTTTTTGCCAGTTCTGATTTTAAATTTGCATCGCAATGCAGTGTGGTAGTTGTAGTCCCCGATTTTACACATTAGCATCAGTGCTGCAGGCCCCATAATGCATTAGAATGGGATTGCCAAAAATCTAGGACTAGTCTAAAATCTCACAGCTGGATCTGGGTGACTTGACAACTCTACTAGGTGTACACAGCATTGTATAGATGCACATTAAAGACAAAAGCAAACTTCACAAAGGTGAGTTTTAAGACTGGATTTGAATATGGCTAGACAGGGAGGATGGGCTGGAAGCATGATGCTCCGCCTCAGGAAGTCTGTTCACCATATAACATGCAGCAAAGTGAAAAGAAGAAAGTGTGGAGTGGCACTGGAAGACGGGAGCACAAAGAATAGTGAGAGAGTTCCTGAGGAAGAATGTAGGGAATGTGAAGAGGTGACACGTAATGAGTAGTTGCAGAATGAATGTATCTGAAAATTCATAAGAGTAAGCTTGAGCTGTGTGCAGAAGTGCATGGGAAACCAGTATAATGACTTGAGGTGAGGGGTTACACACACATAGCAACACTGAGGAAAGATAAGTTATGCAGCTGAATTTTGAACAGAGAGTAGTGGAGAAACTGTTTTAAATGATGCCAGTCCAGCTACAGTCAATGACCTCAGCTGAATCACCGTCATTTTTAAATGGCTGGCTTTGAGCCAGGAAAGGCAAGAATAGGAGAGCCTGTAAGATGGGGGTGAGTTAATGAGTAGTTGTGAGAGGTAGGTGGGCGGAGGGTTGGGTTAATGAGTGAGTGAGGTGTTGTGGGAGGATGGATTAGTGAGTGAATATGGGGTAGCGGGGTTAATGAGTGGGCAGAGGAAGCTAGGACCAGAAAAAATGCAATGTGTGCCTTTGAGTCAGTCCTGACTCCTGGCGACCCAGAAGCTCCTGGGTTTTCTTGGCAGTGTCACCGGAAGTAGATTGCCAGGCCTTTCTTCCGAGGCAATGGAGGGTTAAGTGACTTGCCCAAGGCCACAAGGAGTGCTAGTGGGAATTGAACCCTGGTTGCTTGGTTACCAAGCCAGTGCTCTAACCACTAGGCTACTCCTCCACTCCAGAAAGCCTCCAATATTTTAATTCAATGTTTAGAGGTGGGAGTCATCTCTAATTATTCCCATTTTATGCACATTATTTGGCGACTGTTTCTAACTCCTGGTGCATTTGCATACTAATAGTTTACTGTAAAGGGAGTTAGCGCATGGGTAAAAAAAAATGTGCTTTAAAATTTAGTGCACTTTTTCTTATTCATGTTTAACTAAATTGGGCTCGTCAAGATTTTAAAAAGTAGAAATCTTGTAAATGGACTAGTCTATATGCTTACTGAGGTAAGAAATTGCTAGCAATGTTGAGAAATATTGTGACTTTTGTAAAAGATCTCCTTCTATAGTAACAGGAGTGAATGGTCCTCTATGTCATGATGTATATACCTCTAACAATACATCATCATCAAAAGGATTTCATTAAAAGGCACAGCATGAGCTCTACCCCTAAAAATAAATTCGGAAAGATGAAAATAGATCAAAAGAGAACAGCAAGATGAGAGAAATGCCCTGAAAAAAAGGCATTCATTTTACATGCTAATAAGAGAAGAATACATTTTACGGCTGCTCTACAAGGTCATGAAACCAAACAGAACTACTATTCTCATTTTATATCAGACCAGAAGAAAATGGCATATTTTATCTTTAAGCTTCCAAACTAGCACATCCTATAATGTAATTCTCCTTAACTTGCAATTGCCTCTTGGTTTCTCAACAATTAGTGTTCAAACCGTTAGACCTATCGCTGTACCAACATAGAACATAGATGATGCCCAGTGGCAGTGCTACAGATTGACATGCATAAATGCCCATGCTTAGATTATGGAAGGAAGTGCTTTGATTAGCATATTTCATAATCAATGTGTGTAATTCATGACACCGCCCACACGCTACCCCTGTGCACACCTACTGTAAAAGTATGGCTTGGCTTGCCACTGCATGAACTTTTATACCCTCCCTAATTTTATAAGACCCATTTTGTGCATGTACAATGATCACATGTGCACTAAAATGAGTTTATCAAATTACCTCAGTGGTGTCTATTAACATAAAAAACATTGGATTTGAGCTCCTCTAAAGAACAATCTCTAACTCTAGGGGTGTTATTCTGAAGAAACTGTTTTCACTGATTTGGGACTAAGAAAATAAAGGATTTCTCTTGTAGTTTGATAATGAATTTGTATGGATATTTTTTTAAAAGATGCAACAACAGAATTCACCTGCAGGTGCATTACAAAAAATTCTTGTCTTGCTGCATGAGTATTAGGAGACAAAGGAGATCATTTTAGAGGCTTGAGAGCTGTCAACATGTTATGCACGTAAATAAGAATTTTAGAAAGCCACGATTTACATGTGGATCAGTGGTTCTCAACCCAATCCTCTGGGACCCCCAGGCCAGTCAGGTTTTCAGGATATCCACAATGAATATGCATGAGATAAATCTGCATACAATGGAAGCAGAGCATGCAGATCTATCTCATGCATATTCATTGTGGATATCCTGAAAACTTGACTGGCCGGGGGGTCCAAGAGGACTAAGTTGAGAAACACTGGTGTAGATCCACATATGCAAGTATTTCTGATTATGCAACAGCAATATTTATTTCTTTATTTAGCAAGGTTTATATACCACTTTTCACTACGGTCAAGGCAGTTTACAATGAACAGTGCTTACGGTTTTACATTGAGCAATACTCATATACTTTACCAAATGTAAACACTAGCATTTATACCTACTCCAAAGCACATGGAAGCATCAACTCTTGTTTGGACCTAGGTTTACAGGAGTGATTGAGAAGACAACTATGCTCACCTCTTTGATGTTTAAAACCACTCTAAAATCCTAAATTTAAAGACCTTTTACTACAATGCATTAAGTTCAAGGCAGATGCAAGAATATGGGACATTCTCAGGTGAAACTTTAGCCTTACACCCCTTCACCTCCCAAGATTTTGTTAATTAGACTCAACAACCATGATCATCTCAACACCACCCCTCCCTCAACAGTCCTGTAAAAATGCATAATTGGACATCATACTTTTAAATATTAAACTTTGCTTTGTATCTATGTGTGTGCCCGCTCTTCCTGTAGGTAAAATAGTGTGCCGATACTCTTCGAGATTCCGTGGCTGTCAGGATGCATGGTTTTGTTTTGAGACAGCTGCTGCTCTTTACCACCCCTAAGATGACCACGTAGTCTTGCGTAATGATTCGGCAGGTTTTTGCACTTATCATGCATTAGGAACAAAAACCAATGCATGGTGAGTGTGAAAGCTGTGCAGTTGGGGGCATGTTCAGCATGTCCCTGCAGTTACTGTATTACACAGAAATGTTCCTTACCATGCGTTGTGTAATAGCAATTAATATAAGTGCACCTGTATTTATTACAATATTGACAGCACGCAATAAGTACTGCATGCTAACCACAATGCACAGTCCACACCAACTCTCCACTCATAAGCCCAGTCCCCGCATGGGATTTTTACCATGCTGGTTGCTTTTAACTTACGGTAGCCCTTACCGCAGGTCTGTACTAACAGTTACGGCACATTAAATCACACATTAACTGCTTAGCACATTAGTAAAAGGGCCCCTTAAAGTTTTCCAGTTTGTCTTTATTGGCTTCCCTTAGACAACCAGTTTTGTAAAATCCAGCATTTCCGCATATAAGTGGTAGCATGTATACATGTAGGTTGCAAAATCACCTCTAGCATGTGTAAGTATCGGGATTCACATTTTCAAAACCAGAATTGAAATAGCTTTTTTAATGTGTGTAAAATAGCTGTTCCCTTTGCACACAGAAACATAGAAAATGATGGCAGGTAAATACCATATGGCCTATCCATGAGAACTATTAAGTTCTATAAACCCTTCCTCTTCCTCTGAGATTTTCTGTATTATACCCATGCTTTTTGAATTCTGATACAGTTCTCATCTCCACCACCTCCACTGGGAGGCTGTTCCATGCATCTACTATCTTTTCCATAATTTCTCCAGATTACTCCTGAATCTATCCCCTTTCACCTTCATCTTATGATCCCTCATTCTAGAGCTTCCTTTCAGCAGGAAGAAGGTCACCTCCTGTGTATTTATTCCACAGAGGTATTTAAATATCTCTATCATATCACCCCCCCCCCCCCACACACACACACACATACACACACCTTTCCTCCAAAGTATACATATTAAGATCTTTAAATCTATCCCCATATGCCCTATGATGAAGACCACTTACCCTTTTGGTAGTGCCCCTCTAAACTGACTCCATCCTGTTTACATCCTTTCGAAGGTGCAGTCTCCAACTAGGAATCTGCAGTACGTGCAAGGGTTTTCACTCATAGCACCAAGTATGCCAGAGATGCAAAGAGTTATGTTGCATGCCTGCACTTTCAGGGTAATTGCTCGACATGGAATGGTTCACCTCAAGAACTGCATGCTAGGATTAGTTTATCTGGTTTTAGTAGGCCTTAACGACATTTTTGTTTCCTGAGGGGTGGTTGGGTTGATTGATACGATATCTTGTAAGATGGCATGGGTTTTCTTGATTGTGTTTTTATGTAATTTTATTGTATTTTTGTACAGCATTTTGAAAGTTTCCTCAATAAAATAGTATAAACCCATTATAAATAAATACATAAATTGTACACAGTATTCTAAATGAGGTCTCACAAGAGACTTGTACAAAGGCACTAATACCTCCTTTTTCCTACTGGTCATTCCTTTCCCTATTCACCCAGGCATTCTTTTGGCTTTTGCTATCGTCCTTTCTACCTGTATGGCTACTTTAAGATCACCTGATACAATCACCTCCAGGTCTCACCCTTCTTTCCTACATAGATGATAACCTTACAGAGATGAACAAAACACCTTTATCTGGTGCTCACAGCTCTACTGGTAACTCATCATAAGTGCAGAAAGGAAAGAGACAGACCAGCTTAATTTTGAGAGAAGGCCCCTAGCTCAGCTGGCACAACAAGGTGGTCACCTAGGGTGGCAGCTTCTGCGGGGCAGCAAAGAGCCGCAGCAATTAAAGCAAACCATTCTTTTACCTGCAGACAGAGAGGGCACACACATTTGCATACAAAGTTTAATATTTAAAAGTACATTGTCTATGATTAAGGAGATTTTTGACTTGGACTTCAGACTGGATCCTAAGTTATTTTTGTTGGCACTATGGCAGCTGGGTTCCCAGCAAAAAAAAAACAGGAGACAAATGTAGGCATGCTAGAGTGCATCCCTCTGGGAAATAGCATACAGATGGAAACAGTTGGAGCCCCCTACAATGGATCAATGTATTACTAGGCTAAGGGTAGTGTTTTAATGGAAACGTTAACAGCAGAGAGACACCCATATATGACAAAATGTGTTAGAAAATGGTCTGTTGTGAAGGAATTTTGCAGCGCCCTGGAGGATAAGGGAGGGAGGGAGGAAGGAAGGAAATAAAATAAAGATAAAGGATGTATATATGATGGCTGTGTAAACATGGGAATTGTTGGTTGTTCTCTCTGTGAATGTACATTTTTTAAATAAAAAAGTATATTGTTCGATTCTGCATTTTTAAAAGACTATTGTGGAAGGGGTAGTGTTGGGATGATCATGACTGTTGAGTTTAATTATCAAAATCTGGGGGGGGGGGGTTGGGGGAAGATTAAAGCTGAAGGTCCGCCTAGGGCGCTCCATATCCTTTTATCTTTGATGCTACAGTCGAAACTCTGAACTAACTTTCCAAGCAACCTCCGCTTTGCGCCTTACTCCAGCACGACCACGTCGCACCTCTGCTTGCACCCATAGTCGTCAGTCACTGAGAATGAGGTTCTCAGCTTTTCAGTGCAGGGCGACGAGTCCTGTATCAAAGCGCTTCTGCTTTCCTTTTCTTCTCTCCAACCTTACCTCCCGGTCGATTTTGCTGCACACACCGCGGTCGGGCGAGAAGTGGCGCCAAGGAGTAGTACCGCAGTGCGCATGCGTGTCGGGAACTGAGCGTTTCCATGGAGACGCGGAAGGACGCGCAGAGGAAGGTGGCAGGGGGCAGCCGCCGGGCTCTGCTGCAGGATGACGAGCGGCGGCGGTGCGGCTCGGAGGTAAGCGTGACTATGTCATTCTGCACACACGCTTGAAAAAAAAAATGCTTTCTTTTTCATTTCTGTCCTTTTTTAAAACTGGCATTATTGCTGGCGAAAGATGTACCAAGCATGTTTTTTCTGTAGGCACAAAATGGAAAGAAGCCTTTGGAACGTTAAGCTCCCAATGAGAATTGCCGAGACTTAAGGTGCTGGTGTTTCTTAAATCTAGACAGTCCTTTTCTTTCCCCCCTCCTCCCTTTGATTGTAGTTCTTTCTCTGCGGTAAACAGCCGGTTAGGTATTTGAAAACTAGAGTAAACTTCCCACCCCTTTGTTTCACTATGGTGATTATTGTGTGCCTTACAGATAAAAGGCAAGAGTGCCATTGTTTAAGGCTGGAGACAATTACATGACTGATTTGCAGGTCTGCTGGGTATATGGTTACCTTTGCCAGTGAAAGTTGTGAATTTTAGCTATTTCAGATACTAAATAAAATAAATGAAAAATGTCCCCTGTCTCTTGTACCTATCTTAATCCTTTTTGGAAAGCTCATCCTACCTAGCCACCCCCATTATTATCTAAATGGTGGAAGGATGTTGATACATACAAAGTTGCTAAATTACCCAGTTCCAGAAGTGAGATTTTAAGCCAGTCCAAGATTTCTGACAAGCTCAGATGATCCTGTTTCTTTGGGACAGCATGCCAAACCTGCGCTGACTTCCGTGCGCATGTGTTTGGCTTGCTCTCCTGTAGCAGCTGATAAGCATGCAATAAATAAAACCAGGAGTCATTTCAAAGATCCAAGCCAGTTTATTGTGCACATGGCTCTGAGAGACAAGCTTCAAAAAGACTGAGCAACATTCTTACAGAGACATACTCAGCTGGTAAGCTTCAATACTCCCAGTGCAATGCCGACTTCTGTGTGCATGTGTTTAGCTTGCTCTCCTGTGTAACACTGACTTTTTGTGCACTGGGTTATTTGCATATTGCATCCCAGTGCAGAGTCAGTGTTAAACTCACGCTATGAAACCCTGAGCATGAGCTTTAAGCACTGGGTTGTATAGCACAGGGTTTCTGCATCGGCCTGGAAGAAGGAAAGGGAACGTTTACAATCCATTAAAAGCGCAGAGTAGCTGGGGGAAAGGAGAAGATAGGAATTGCAGACAGCTGTACTATCTCCATACCTCAGTGGCCTGGGGGAAAGACAGCTGGAAGAATCAGGTCTTGAGGCCCTTCTCAAAATGTGGGGAGGGAGCATTCCTGTGGAAGATAAAGAAGAAGAGAGATCCAGAGGGATGGGCCCAGATGTGAGAGTGCATTAAAAAGCTGATGCCATGGACACCAACTACCGTGGGGGCTTCTAGGCTGGCATGGGGCTGCTGCTTCTGTCCAGCCATGACCACAGTAAATAGGCCAGGAACAACTGCTGTTCCAACCATTGAAGACTAACAATCCACCACAACAGGCTCAGTCAGACTACACCTGCTACCCACCACTGATCTGTTTCAGCCATGCACATACCAACTGCAGCCGGTCCACTGGTCAGCACACAAAGCATGTGCACAGAGCGACAATGGGCACCCTGGCTTAGGATAAATGGCATGGACATCCAGCATTTGGTTCAGTGATTAGACTCCCCAGACCGAGATTGCACCCACATCACTGGAGCCAGATATTATATATCACTATGTGGATACATAGCCATGCCATGGTCACTGCTCAGAGTGAGAGTGCCCTCTCAACATGGCATGCTGTGGCCACCCAGGCCATACACATGGCTGATGGGCACAACAAAATCTCAGCCATTGACCTCCCACCGAGGCAGACACATCCTGGCCAATCCACTCTGTTTCAGGCCATACCCACAAACCTCGGCTCCTTGTCATGCACATTTGTACATTAACACTGGGAACATCTTAGACAATGCAAGGCACAGGGAAGTGCAGAAAGCCACATAACAATGGAGAGAGACACATGCACACACCACTGGTCTCCATATCAGCTCAAGCATTCTTAACAGGTGCTCATTGTGCAGGTGCCAGTAGTGTGCTCTGACTTTAACACACGTTGTTAGCACCTGCACACTGTGTGGGCACTATCAGTCTGCTTCTCCATCCAGTTGTGGATAGTGAAGCCTGTCTATGTGGCTGAGGGTGTTTGTACCATTGCTGGCCAATTCATTGGGGTTACACATGCTGGTGCTGTACTTGCAATGTCCAAACTGGGACTTGAACCTGTGACCCTCTGCTTATATACACACCAACTGTGTGTGCTGCATCATAGTGCTGCCATATGGATAAAACAGTCCTTGGGGCTGACATGCTCCCAGTCAGACAGAACTTGGCACATGCTGCAATGCACACGGCACGCAGGACCAGGACATGGCTTTGGGCTACTGCAGGCGGGTGCCATTGCCACCACCCCCACACCATACTGATATGCCCACATGCTGTCAGTGGTGGTGGTGCACAGTCCCAGCCTGTTTAACATGCAGGTTTGGTGGGCGCCTAGGGCACAAGGTCTGGATGGAGGGGCAGAGGCACACATAGATGGTCATGCAGCCCCTCCCACCATCTGCCTCTGCAGGGACCCCATCACTGCCTGCCACCGGAGGTGGGAGGATGACAGCCACTGCTGTGTTAGTTCCCCAGGCACCTGCATTTTGCAGCTACCTGGAGGGCTACACCTGCTTGCGCTATTGGCCTCTTCTTCCACAGCTGGGTTCAGCAGCAGCTGGGGGGGAGGCCAGCCGGGATCTCTGCCTAGGGTGCCAGGACCCTTGGACCACCCTATGTGGTGCATCACTTTTCCGCAGCAGCAGTATATCTGTGTACCGTCACTGTGGGATCATGACGGACATCACAGATGGTAATGCAGATGGAAGGATACCCCTATGAGGAGAGGCTAAAAAGGTAGGGCTGTTCAACCTGAAGCAGAGACGGCTGAGGGGAGATATGATAGAGGTCTATAAATTACTGAATGGAGTGGAACAGGTAAATGTAACTCGATTGTTTACACCATCAAAATGTGGGAAGACTAGGGGACAGGCAAGGATGCTACAGTGTGACCTATTTAAGACTAATAAGAGAATATAGTTCGTCACTCAATGCATAAGCAAATTCTGGAATTCATTACCAGTGGATGTAGTAAAAGCTGTTCATGTCACTGGGTATAAAAAAAAGGTTTGGACAGATTTCTGAAGGAAAGGTCAATAAACCATTATTCAATGGGACCCAGAAAATCCACTGCTTGCCCCAATACAGGCATTATGGAACCTGTGTGTCTTTTGGGGAAAGTGCTAGCTACCTGTGACCTAGATTGGCCACTGTTGGACACAGGATACTGGGCTTGATGGACCTTGGTCTGACTCAGTATGACATATCTTAGGATCTTATGTTCTTAAGTACCACCTGGGCAGTTGCCTGGTCCACCCTATACAACAGCAACCCCCAATGCATGACCCATTTGCACCATCAACATAGTGTCCTTTCATATTTAGGCACCATGCTGTTGCAGTTAATGGAGCACTACTATCACTATCTGGGGCTCCCCTTTCAGTGCATCACATTGCAGACGTTAAATAGACTTTCTCTCCTCAAAAAAACACCCTTTCCTTCAGGTTTTACTTGGCATTAGGGGTCCCAGTATTAAATGACTTTTAAGCAAATTGTGCAACAGGTGTTAAGGCTGTTAACGCCCACTCTCCCCCCCATCAATGCTCACTCCATCTACTGCACCCTTAACGCTGCTGGAGCCTTTAACGCCCATTAATGTAACTTTTTTTGCTGCGTTAAGGGCACAAGGGTGCTTATAACAGGAGTTAACGGCACACTGGCTCCCTTAACACCCTTTAGTGAACATACCCCTAAAAAAAAAACTCTTCTGTTTTAAAGTGTCCCTGCTATGATAAAGAGCTTTGTGTAAAATAGTTCAAATCAAGAAATCAAGGTAGTGTGTCCAAATGAATTAGTTTTGCTTATATCATGACAACGATGAACCTCACTTATAAGTCAGAGTAGGTTTGGGTATGATCTCAGTCTCTCAAACTTATTGCTAGTACTCCATTTTAATGCTTGCATTGTACAAAAGAAAGCTTCCTTCTGGAGCTCATAGCGGTGTGTTATGTACAACCAAATATCAACACATATGACTTAGATTGGCCACTGTTGGAAACAGGATACTGGGCTTGATGGACCTTGGTCTGACCCAGTATGGCATATCTTATGTTCTTAACATGTGCTTGGAAAATTTCTGCATCTTTCTGCCACATTTTTATCTGGTCTCTGGTTAGATTTCTTGCCACTTAATAATCTTCTTTTTCTCCACACATAGTACAGAATAAGTTAACTGCTACCAACACTTCTCTTACTTACGAAATGCCATTTTGTGTTTGCTTTTTCCTCTACCACACTGTATGGTTTTCTTGCTTTGCTTTTTATTGATGGGAATAGGTCAGATGATCACAACGTCTTTATTCTCTACATTTCTGTCAGGGTAGTGATCCCAGTGTTTTTCTGGTACAGCAATGATACAGTGTTTATTTTTCAGTAGATGAGACACGCTACCTTACTGTGCTTTCCTGTACATGGATGTCAACTTTTCAAAACAATAAGGGGTGCTAACACTCAATACAAATTACCCTCCCTGGACACAGTGAAGGAGTTTGCTCTATAGTGGGGGTGCTTGGGCATCCACTGTAAAGCAACGTTACTTACCTGTAACAGGGGTTCTCCGTGGACAGCAGGATAAGTCAGCCACACCTGGTGACGTCATCCGACGGCGCCGAGACGGAAGTCCTCTCTATAGCTCAGAAGGGCTTTTTGCCCTTCGGAGCATGAGCCAACTAGCCCTACCCCCGGGTCCCGTCCCTAGCCAGCCAGGAAGTCACTAGCTGCGGAAATTTAGCTAGGGCATGGGACAGAGCAGGCCAAAGGGGCGACCCTTGATCGGGGAGGAGGGCGGGATGGTGTGGCTGACTTATCCTGCTGTCCACAGAGAACCCCTGTTACAGGTAAGTAACGTTGCTTTCTCCTAGGATAAGCAGGATGAGTCAGCCACACCTGGTGCCTCCCGAGCATTGAAAGAGGCTGTGGAAGGGGAGGCCCTGCTGGTTAAGCACTGAGGCGGAGCAGGAACTTGTTTTGCATTTATTCATTTATTTATGATTTTTTTTTTTTTTTTTTTGAGTAACCATGACAGTGTAGAAGTAGGAAACACAGTGTAGAGGTAGACAAATTACATACAATAACGTCGTGTAGCAGTGCAAACAGTAGTATTGTAGCTCATAGTGCAAGTAGTAAAAAAACAGTGCAAACAGTGTCAGTGTAACTCACAGTGCAAACAGTAAGGCAAACATAGTGTAGGCGAGAATTACAGTCAGAGTGGTGCAGCAGGCACGTTCTGTGGCTGAGGGAGCTCCGCGGTGGTTAGGATTGCCTGACCAAAAGCGGATTCTTCACCGACAATCTTGTCGAGACAGTAATGCCTTTGAAAGGTGTGCATTGATGACCAAGTTGCGGCCTTGCAGATGTCCACTGCAGGTATGTCGCGAAGGTTGGCAATGGAGGCTGCCACTGCCCTGAGTTGGTGCGCATGGACCTTGGGTGCGTCATGTGAACCGACTTGTTGGAGGCAGAACACCACGCAAGCGGAGATCCATATTGAGAGTGTTCTCTTGGTAACCGGCTGGCCTGGTCTGTTGGGATCGTAGGAGACAAATAGCTGTGTTCCCTTTCATAGGCCGCTGGTCCGTAAGAGGTATGTGCGTATTGCCCTGACGCAGTCCAGGGTGTGCAGTCGTTGGTCCTCGGCCGAAGAGTGTGGTTCCGGATGGAAGCAGGGAAGCTCAATCGTCTGGTTGACGTGGAAAGCAGAGGTTACTTTGGGCATAAACCTTGGATGTGTCCATAGTGTGGCCCGGTCCCCGGTAAGAAGGGTGTAGGGGGGATGCGACACCAGGGCTTGCAATTCGCTGATCCTTCTGGCTGACGTGATGGCTCCAGGAACAAGGTTTTCCACGTGGCGTACTTCAAGTCTGCCGAGAGCAGGGGTTCGAAAGGAGGTTGTGTTAATTCTTGCAGGACAATATTGAGGTCCCAGTGGGGCACGGGATCTCGGATTGGGGGCCGGAGATTATTCAGCCCTCTCATGAATCTGGCTACTAGTGGATTCTGAGCGATGGTGTTGCCCCCTTCCTGGTCATGAAAAGCTGCGATTGCTGAAAGGTGAACACAAACTGACGACACCTTCAGGCTGCTATGAAACAAGGTTGTGAGGTACTGTAGGACCGCCGTCAGTGGGCATGAGAAAGGATTCAGGTGGTTTTGCCTGCACCAGAGGCTGAAACGTTTCCATTTTAGGCCATACGATTTGCGTGTTGCTGGTCGTCGTGCCTCGAGTACCACTTGCTGTACTTCTGTAGACAGATTGAAAGGTGCCCATGTCATCCTTTCAGCTTCCAGGCTGTAAGAGCCAGGGTCCTTAAATTGGGATGATGGCAATTCCCTTTCTCTGACGTGATCAGGTCCGGGATCAGAGGTAGTTTCAGCAGAGGTTCCAGCGCAAGGCGGCGCAGGTATGGGAACCATACCTGGCGCGGCCAGTGAGGAACAATCAGGATGGCATGTGCCTTATCTGCAATGATGCGCTGTATGGTCAAAGAGATGAAGGGGGAGGGGGGTAGGCATATACCAGAGACCACTCCCCCCATTACACGTCGAATGCATCCGAGGCGATGCTGCAGCTGGAGGGCCATTTTGAGCAGAAGAGGGGACATTTCTTGTTGTCCTCGGATGCAAACAGATCGATCTGAAAGAGGGCGGCAGTGATGTTGGGGTTGAGGGCCCATTTGTGCGGGGCTATCTGTCGACTGAGTTTGTCCGCCAGATCGTTCATCGTTCCCGGCAAGTAGGAGGCCCGGAGAAGGCAGTGTCTGCAAAGAGCAAAGGTCCAAAGTTGGAAGGCTTCTTTGCATAGGAGGCGAGAGCCTGTTCCTCCCTGCTTGTTGACATAGAACATCGCTACTTGATTGTCTGTCTGGAGTAAGACCATCTTTCTTTGAATCAGGTTCTGGAAGGCCTTGAGGGCATAGAATAGCGCCCTGAGTTCGAGCAGGTTGATGTGCAGGGAGCGTTCCTTCTCGGTCCAGGCTCCTTGTGCGCGGAGGTGAAGACAATGGGCTCCCCAGCCCATCAGCGAGGCGTCTGAAGTGATGACTAGTTGATGAGGCCATTGTTGCAGTGGGCGGCCTTCCGCAAGGTTCTCGGCCTGTGTCCACCAATCCAGAGAACGCTTCGTTGTCACGTTCATGGGGATGCGAGATGAGAGCGGTTGAGTGTGTTGGTTCCAATGAGACCGTAGATGCCACTGTAGGTATCTCATGTGCAGTTTTGCCAGGGGAAGCACCTGTGTTGCTGCTGCCATGTGTCCTAACAGTTGAAGTATGCGTCGAGCAGACGTCTGCTGGGCTGTGGCGATGCCGCTGGCTAGGCTGGTGATAGTGTTTCTCCGGTGAGGTGGTAGGAATGCTTTCATCTGTACGGTTATTATAGCCCCAATGAATTCCAGGTGTTGAGATGGAACAAGTTTGGATTTTTGGAGGTTCACTCGAAAACCCAGGGTTGACAATAGATTGATTGTGCTCTCGACAGCAGAGTGTGTTTTGTGTGGCGATCGGCTCAAGATCAGCCAGTCGTCCAGGTATGGAAACACACAGATGTCCTGTTTTCTCAGGTGTGCAGCAGCTACTGCAACGCATTTGGTGAAGACCCGGGGTGCTGGAGATAGCCCGAAGGGAAGGACTCTCTACTGATAATGGTTGTTCAGGACTTGAAAACGGAGATATTTCCGGTGGGCCACATGTATTGGGACATGTGTGTAGGCATCGTGTAGATCTAAAGATGCAAGCCACTCCCCTGGTTGTATGAGTGGAAGGATGGTACCCAGGGAGTACATTCTGAATTTTTCCTTCAGGATGAATTTGTTGAGCTTGCGGAGATCGAGGATAGGCCGGACTCCGCCTGATTTCTTGGATATCAAGAAAAGTCTGGAATAGAATCCGGAGTTGACCTCGATGGTGGGTACCGGTTCTATCGCTCTTGTAATCAGCAGAGATTGTATCTCTGATGTGAGGGCGAGGAGTGAAGATGGTGGGACAGTGGTGCAGGGTTTCTTGCGCTGTAAGGGTGGGCACCTGAACCGTATACTGTATCCCTCCTTGATGATCCTCAGAACCCATTTGTCAGTGGTGATGGTCTCCCATGCCCGGAGGAAGGCAGTCAGCCGACCCCCGGAGGGGGGGTTGGCTGGGGAGTTCCCGTCAAAAGGGGGGGGTTGCTTTTCCCCGCGTTGGCGGTAGGGGTTTTCTGTTGTTTCCTGTCCCTCTGGCGAGGTTTGCCTCGGTAAGAGTTATGGTGCTGCTGCTGCTTATAGCGAGGTGCCTGCCACTTGCGGTAGGAGTTGGAGTTACCATAGTTGTTGCGTTTTGAGGAGGTTTTTTGGTAATTGTTGTAGCGGTTAGTGGAGTGGGGGTATCTTCGCTCCATTCCCTCTTCCTCCAATGTCTGTAAGGTGTTGCATCGGTCCTTCATGTCATTAACCGTGTCATTCACCTTCTCGCCGAACAGGGTGTCCCCAGAGCATGGGGCATCGGCAATGCGGTCGTGCGTGTCCTCGCGAAGACCAGAGGCGCGGAGCCACGCCATGCGTCGGGCTGATAGACCTGTCCCTGCGGTCCGGGCTGCAGATTCAAAGGCGTCGAATGCTGCCCTAACTTGGTGTTTGGTACATTCCTGGAGGTCAGCGATGGATGACGTGAGGGAAGTCAGGGTCTCGGTACTGAGGACGGATTTGATTTTTTCCACGAGGGTATCCTGGTAGAGGGCTTGTTGTAATTGATGAGCCGCTACCCTTGAGGAGAGCATAGCTCCTTGAAAAGTCCTTTTTCCCATGTCATCTAGGATTTTTAGGTCCTTCGTTGGGGGACTGTTCACATGGTTCCGAGTTGATTTGAATCGTTTCAGTGCAGACTCAACCACAATGGAGTTGTGGGGCAGCTGTGTCTTGTCAAAACCTGTAGTTGGTTGTACTTGGTATTTTAAGTCTAGCTTCCTAGGGGCAGCTGGTCCCGTGGCAGGGTTTTTCCACTGTTTAATCAGGTTTTCTTGTAGCAGCGGGTGAATTGCGAGGAGTGCCGGGTTCTTAGGAGTCTCCAAGAATTTGAGCGCTGCTTGCATTTCCGGCCGTAGGTTGGTGGGTAGAGACGCAGAGATTCCGAGTGCCGAGGAAAGTTTCTGGAGGAACTTGGGATACGATAGGTCTTCTGGGTTGGCAGGTTGTGGGTCAGCAGTAGGTGTACTGCTTGCTTCTGTGGATACAATGGCCTCCTCTGTGGGTGGGGGTTCTTGGGTGGCTGCCTCTTCCTCTTCTTCCCCTGCGGTGGAGTCTGCCGAAGACTCATGAACATCCGGAGGGGCAAGGGGTGTGTGGAAAGAAGGACAGGGTTCCTGTCTCCTCTCTAGAGGCCCCTGGCTTTCTGACCACTGTTTAAAACAGTTAGAGAAAAACTTAAAGAAATCTTCAGCTCCTAGGAGCCCTGCTATAGGTGCTACAGAAGGGGTTTCTGTTTAGCGTAGTTACTTACCTGTAACTGGAGTTCTCCGTGGACAGCAGGATGAGTCAGCCACACCAGGTGTCGTCCACCGATGGCGCCGTACACGGAAGTGCTCTCTAGAGCTCAGAGTCCTTCTGAGCATGAGCCAGAAAGCCCCACCCCACTAGCCTGCCCCTAGCTAGCCAGTGAGTCTCTAGCTGTGCCCGGCATGTCCGTGGCTAGGGGCGTGCGGAGGCCGACCTCGGCCTGGGGAGGAGGGTGGGAATGTGTGGCTGACTCATCCTGCTGTCCACGGAGAACTCCAGTTACAGGTAAGTAACTACGCTTTCTCCTAGGACAAGCAGGATTCGTCAGCCACACCAGGTGCCTCCCAAGCTGTGCGATAGCGCGGAGTAGCAGTGGAGAGGGAGGCCGAGACAAGGAGAAGTCAAGTGCTTAAATAACTTTTATTCACACACAGTGCAGTTTAACTTTGCAGGTTAACAACACGGCCGACATGGCCGGAGAATAAGGCCAACATGGCCGACTAACAATGCCAACATGGGCGACTAATAAGGCCAACATGGCCAACGTCAATGTCCACAAGGCCTAGCAATCAGGCCGATATGTGCGTACATCAATGTCCACATGGCCGAGCAATCATGCCCACATGGACGTACAGTCTGATTCAGTAGAGTGGCAGTCATGAGGCATTAGCAGTGGAAAGGATCGCTTGTCCAAACGCACAGCACGCCTGCGTGTCCAAGTCTAGGCAGTAATGCTTTTGAAAGGTATGGGCGGAAGACCAAGTGGCAGCTCTGCAGATTTCAATCAGGGGAATGGAGCGTAGGTTCGCAATAGTGGCTGCCAGTGCCCTGAGCTGGTGCGGCCCCACGTTTGGGGCCGCTAGTACGCCTGCCAGATCGTGGCAGAGGCCTATGCAGGCAGAGATCCATTGCGCCATGGTGCGCTTAGTGACCGGGCGGCCGGGTCTGTTTGGGTCGTAGGAGATGAAAAGCTGAGAACCCTTCCGTAGAGGGCCTGTCCTGAGGATGTAGATTCTGAGGGCTCTGGTGCAGTCGAGTGTGTGCAACCTCTCCTCCTTGGGAGGAATGGGGCTCAGGGTAGAATGTGGGCAACTCGATGGTTTGGTTGATGTGGAATTCCGAAGACACTTTGGGGATGAACCTGGGGTGAGTGCGGAGGGTGGCTCTGTCTTGCAGCAGTTGTGTGTATGGTGGGTGCACCACCAGAGCCTGAAGTTTGCTGATTCTGCGAGCAGAGGTGATAGTCACTAGGAATAGAGTTTTCCAGGTTAGGTGTTTCATGGTGGCCGCGAGAAGTGGTTCAAATGGCGCTTTGGTCAGTTGTTGGAGGACAAGGTTTAGATCCCAAGCCGATGCGGGAGCCCATATTGGAGGCTTCAAATTGTTCAGCCCTTTCATGAAGCTTACGACCAAGGGCAGCGAGGCGATGGTTCCGTTGCTCGTGCGCTCGTGGAATGCAGCGATGGCCGATAGATGCACCCTGACGGAGTTGGTTTTGAGTCCCTGTTCTGAGAGAGAAGCGAGATATTGTAGGACGCATGGAACAGGGCAGCTGGAGGGGTTGAGCCCTCTGGGAGCACACCAGAGGCTGAAGCGTTTCCACCTGAGGGCGTAGGATTTCCTGGTGGATGGTCTTCTGGCCGCCAGGATGATGTGTTGTACTTCCTCTGGCACGCTCATCGCTGAGAGGTTCCTCCGTTCAATCTCCACGCTGTCAGCGCCAGGGCCCCCAGGTTGGGGTGCAGTGTATATCCCTCGTCCTGGGTTAGCATGGATTGGTGGAGAGGGAGGCGGAGGGGTGGCTCCTGCGAGAGGCGTAATAGCGCTGGGAACCACATCTGGCGGGGCCAGTAGGGGGCCACAAGAATGGCCTGGGCTCTGTCCTGGATGATCTTCTGCAGTGTCCTGGAGATCAGGGGCATGGGTGGGAAGGTGTATACAAGAGACCACTCCCCCCAGCACACGGCGAAGGCATCCGAGGCTACGCTGTTGGCTGTCGGTCGCATGGAATAGAATAGTGGGCATTTCTTGTTCTGCTCTGTAGCGAAGAGGTTGATCTCCGGTTGACCCCAGCGGTTGAAGATGTGAGCGGTGGCTTGGGGACCGAGGGTCCACTCATGCGGGTTTAGCTGTCGGCTCAGTCTGTCCACCAGGGAGTTCTGTACACCCGGGAGGTAGGATGCTCTTATCCAACAGTGGTTCATTAGAATCAGCGACCATATTTTGAGCGCTTCTCTGCACAGTGGTCGGGAGCCTGTCCCCCCCCCCCTGTTTGTTGACATAGAACATGGCCACCTGGTTGTCTGTCAGCACTAGAAGAGACTTGTTGCTGATGTGTTGTTGGAAAGCCTGCAGTGCGTATCTTATGGCTCTGAGTTCCAGAAGATTTATGCCGATGTCCAGGCTCCTTGCGTACGCAGATGGCCCATGTGGGCTCGCCATCCTGTCTGGGATGCATCTGTGGTGATAGTGACTTGGTGACCGGACTGCTGGAATTGCTTCCCCACCATGAGGTTCCGTTTGATTGTCCACCACCGAAGGCTCTTCCTGGTGTGGACGTCGAGGGTGATGCGGAAGGAGAGCGGTTGCGTGCGCTGGTTCCAACACGAGCGTAGGCGCCACTGGAGGGTTCGCATGTGCAGTCGCGCTAGAGGCAGAACGTGGGTGGTAGCGGCCATATGGCCCAGGAGACAGAGGAGGGATCGGGCCGTTGAAGTTGTCTGGAGGGAGGCTGCTGTGGCGAGGGAGGCCAAATTCTTCGCCCTCTGTGCTGGGAGAAATGCCTTCCCTTCCACAGTATCTATACAAGCCCCTATGAACTCCAGACGCTGATTGGGGACCAGTTGTGACTTCTGGTGGTTCACCAGGAAGCCGAGGGTAGTGAGAAGGCAGATAGTTCGTTTGATGGCCCACCGCGTCTCCTCCGGTGATGGTGATGACAGAAGCCAGTCGTCCAGGTAGGGGAAGACATGTATGCCCTGTTTCTGCAGATGTGCAGCTGCCACAGCCACGCACTTCATGAACACCCGAGGTGCTGGCGAGAGGCCGAACGGGAGGGCCTTGTATTGGTAATGGCCCCCAAGCGCTTGGAAACGTAGATACTGTCTGTCCTGGGGGTGTATCGGGACGTGTGTTTATGCGTCCTGAAGGTCCAAGGAAGCGATCCAGTCCCCGGGTTGGAGAAGAGGGAGGATCGTGTCCAGGGAGTACATGCGGAACTTTTCTTTGAGGATGAACTTGTTGAGGTTCCTCAGGTCCAGGATAGGGCGTACTCCTCCCGATTTCTTCGGTACTAGGAAGAATCTGGAGTAGAAGCCCTGGTTGGTTTGTTCCGGAGGCACAGGTTCGATGGCTTGGGTTGTCAATAGATGCATCACTTCCATGTGCATGGGCAGGGATGTTTCGCTGTCGTGGGGTTGAGGTTTCGCAGGGCGCCAATGAGAGCGAAGCATGAAGCGCAGGCGATACCCCTCCTGAATTATCCGCAGGACCCATGTGTCCGAAGAAATAGTTTGCCAGGAGTCCCAGAAAGCTGTCAACCGTCCTCCAACCGGAAGGGTTGCCCGTCCCTGCGCGGACTGGTTGTCAAAAAGATGGATTGTTTTTGCCCAACAGGATAAGAAGAACCTCTACAGCCAACATGTTAGCAATACCAAAAGTGATGACAAGATGCGCCACATCAACTTCAAACAGAGCCTTCAGTCTGAGTGCCCCAAGCCTCTGGAACTCCTTACCACCACACATCAGAGCTATCCCCAACTTGAGCCAGTTTAGGAAGGTCTTAAAACACTTCCTCTTCATTAAATACCTCACAGCCCCCCCCGAACCCCAGCCACCATGTATGAGCAACACACAATAACTCCATCTCTCATATATACAGTTACCTTGTTCAATGTTCCACATATGTAGATAGTTTCCCCTGTTATCCAAGTTACTGCTCCTGTTCATTGTAATGACCTGACTCTTGTTTATTGTCGGATATTGTTTGTTCTATGTAAACCGCGCTGATCGCAAATAGTGCGGTATATAAGAGATGTAAATAAATAAATAAATAGAGGTGGCTGTTTCTTTTGTTTCCTGTCTCGTTGCTGCTTATGCTGGTGCTGGGCTCCATAAGAGGGTCTGTAGGCTGGCTGCTTGTAGCGGGGCTGCTGCCATTTGCAGTATGAGGGATAACCTTTGTAAGGGGTGTACGATTTTCTGCTGTAAGATCCCTTGGTGCTGGGGTTGCGCTCCAGGCCGTCCTCGGCAAGGGTTTGCAAGGTGGAGCAGTGTTCCTTCATATCGTTAATGGTGTCTGCCACCTTGTCCCCGAAGAGAGATTCACCATTGCAGGGAGCATCGGCAATGCACTTATGATTGTCTTCGCGTAGTCCGGAGGCTCGCAGCCATGCTAGCCTCCTAGCGGAGATGGCGGTGCCTGCCGTGCGTGTAGCAACCTCAAAGGAGTCATGAATCGTGCTGATGAGGTGCTTTCCGCATTCTTTTAGATCGGCAATAATGGCTGACACTTTTGCTTTTTCTTCTGGTGGTAGCATTGTTGAGGCGTCCTTGAGGGTTGCCAGCAGGGCGTACTGGAAGAGGACATGTTGAAACTGGTGTGCAGAAATGCGCGCATTCAGCATGGCCCCTTGGAAAACTTTCTTGCCGACATCGTCCAGGAGTTTGTGATCCTTTCCGGGAGGTGAGTTGGCATGATTGCGTGAGGACTTAACACGCTTTAAAGCAGAGGACACAACAATGGAGTGATGAGGCAGCTGGCTTTTTCCGAATCCAGGCGTTTGCTGGATTAGGTATTTTGCGTCCAGTTTCTTGGGGCACGCCGGTGAGGAGGCCGGGCTTTGCCACAGTTTAGTGTGTGTGTCTCGGAGACGCTGGTGTATTGGCAAGGAGATGGGTGTCCTCGGAGCGTCGAGATATTTGAAAACCTCCGGGCCATCCCGTAGAGGATCTGGGGGAGTGAGGTTAAGGGTAGTTGCCACTTTACGCAAGAATTTTGGATATGTAAGGTCTTCAGGGGTTGGATCAGCTACTGCAGATGGCCCTGCGGACTGGGACTCCTCACTCTGTACAGAGGTCGCTTTGTCCTTGGGGGACTCGCATCCGAGCGGCGTGGTTACTTCCTCCTCCTCTAGGCTAAGGAAGGATGTTGATTCTGGATCTGCAGAAGTGATGCTGCTGCTTACGAAGAAGCTCGGTGAGGCTGGAAAGCAGCTGCATTATGGTCTCTTGGTTGGGGAGAGACACTGCAGGGGAGCAAGAAACAGCTCGCAGGCTTGTCCCTTGACTAGGGAGAATCCCTGCAGGAGGAGTTACAGCTGGATGCTGTGCAGACAGAGGGGAAAGTATTTTTGTCGGTCTGGAATCGGGGCTGAGAGCGACAGCACTTTGCTTCCATTTCTGAGAAGCTTCATTTCTGTGCTGTGTCCCATGGTTGTTGTTGTCCCTGCTCCGATGCTGGTGCCGGCGATGAGGATCGCTTTCTCTGCTCCTGTGTCTGCTATGATCTCAATGGTGCCTGTGTTTGCTGCTCCCCTTACTGCCCCGATCGCAGCTCCTGCTTTTGGCTGAGGACTTGGTGCCGGCGCGGGGAGACAGCTCCGTGTCTGCCCCGAGAGTATGGGAGGCTCTGTGACGCTCTGGGGAGACCCTGTGTTGATGACCAATGGGAGCAGGGGGGGGCGGAGTCTGGTAACCCTTGACGGTGTCCAATAGGAGTTGACTGGGCGGAGGTAGAGGAAACGACGTCATCATGATGGCCGCCTCCAGAGACAACGTGGTAGGAGCAGCATGGGACCTCCCGGGGGCTCCTAATGGCGTCGGGAGAGTTGCGGAGGCCTGAGGGGGATAAGGAAGAGTGCCACTTTTCCCCCCGATTACCTTTAGCTTTGCGGGAGTCAGTTCTTTTCGCCGCTGGCTGCTCCCCGGTAGTCTTCAGAGTTGCAGGAGCTCCGGGTTGATTCGCAGAGGCTCCGGTGCAAATTGTAGACTCCGGAACTGCACGGCCGGGGATGGAGGACCCTGAGGACGCATCCCGAGCCGGTGAGGGTATTTTTGAGGCCTCCTCATTCAGGGAAGCGATGAAATCCTTCAGAGCATGGCCTCTCGATTTCAGAGCTCTGGGGGACATCTGGGAGCAGTGCTGGCAGTCCTGTACCTGATGGCCCGAGCCCAGGCATCTAACGCATCGATCATGAGCATCGGAGCTGCTCATTTTCCTCGAGCAGGAACTGCATTTCTTGAATCCGGGCTTTATAGAAGGCATCTTCTTGTGAGTATCCTTAAAGTATATATTTTCTGGCTAAGAGAGATAAGATCCGCGTGTGGTAGGCACGGCGGAAGAAAAAAGACTGGCTAGCTAGGGGCGGGCTAGTGGGGTGGGGCTTTCTGGCTCATGCTCAGAAGGACTCTGAGCTCTAGAGAGCACTTCTGTCTACAGCGCCGTCGGTGGACGACACCTGGTGTGGCTGACGAATCCTGCTTGTCCTAGGAGAATAGGCAGTCCCTCATCCCCTGAAGATGTAAGGCAGCTTGGGCTAGGGGGAGGAGCAGGTGATCTGGGGGAAAAAGAGTCCTGAGAGTACCTGCTACTGTGCCTCCTGCGTTTGGGGCTGGAGTAGGAGCTGCTGCTGCTGCTGGTGCTGCGTCCCGATCGTTGGCCCCGATGATGGTAGTGTCTGCGCTGATGTCTGTGTTTGCTGTGTCTGCTCCTGTGCTTTCTCCGGCTGCTGGTGTGTCGGTGCAGAGAGTGGGGCGGAGACCTGCTCCAATGACGGTGCCGAGAAGGGGGTGGGACTTGAGGAGGAGCCAGGAGGCGGGAGCCAATCCGTGAATGAGGGGCGTGGTCAGACGTCAGGCATCCAATCCGAGCAGAGGAGAGAGCCCAGGTACTGCTGGGAGCAACATGGCCGCCCCCAGTGAAAGCTCCACGTGGGTCCAGATCCACCGGGGAATCATCTGCCGAAGAGGGGAGCAGGGGTGGGTCGCCGGGGACAGAGGCCAGGGTTGGCATATCCCGGGGAGTTGCTGCATCTTTTACTGAAAATAATTTTTTATTAATTAACCATGCCAAGTAAAGTCAAATAAAGTCAAAGAACAAAACAGAACATTTCCACACTCAAAAATAACATATTCTGCAAGCCAACATAATTACAATAACAGAGGTTGGAGAAGATCTAAGTCTTAACCTCTCAAGGAAGAGAAGGGTGCTCCCTCCCGGAAAATACCAGAAGGAGCCATAGAAAGGCAGCAGCTCACAGAAGTCGACACCCTCCTCCCATGAACACAGATCCCCCACCCCGCCCATACCTTATATCCTATATAACCTCTCCTCCCCCCACCCAATTTTCCTACCCCCCCGCTAATCTAATCTAATCTAATCTAATTACCCTCCCCCCCACCGAGACCTGTTAGAGCAACAGATAGCAAGCAAAAGTATACCAATAGATGTGGCAGCAGAAGAGAAAGTAAAGATACAAGAGCTGTGTGCCAAAAATGTGGGCGTGTGTAGGTAAAGACAGAGTCAACACAGAAGCAAATAAGTGTGTCTAGGTGCACCGGGACAAAGTAGAGCTCAGCCAGGGACATAACCGAGGAAGAACTGCATACGGGCATATTAAACCGAGAGGCCTAGGTCCCCCAACTCCCCCACTAGTTAACAAACGCCCTCCCAGATATCTGTCATAGCAGCTAATTTCCGCCCTCCCAGAAGGGAAGCTGTCATCCGTTCCATGGTTTGCAATTCCCGCATAGCCCGAGCCCACGATTGAAGGGTTGGGGGCTGTGAGTCCAGCCAGCTACTCAAAACGCACTGCTTAGCAACCCCAAAGCCCCGTTCAAAGAGGGAGCGACACCCCACCGCCAAAGGGGAAACCTCCACGTAAAGTCCAAAAAGACACCATTCTGCCGAAGGTTGAACAGCCATTCCCTTCCATCTTGCCAGCTCGGCGAACACAGCGTCCCAAAAGGTCCGAATCACACGGCACTGCCAAAACCGATGCAACAAGGTTCCGCTCTCCAGCCGACATAAGCCACATAAATCTGTAGAGGTCAGGCCCATCCTAGCGGCCTGCACATTCGATATATAGGCCCGCCAGAGAAATTTATACTGAATTTCCCGCAGTCTCATAGACTCCGAGATCGTCTTTACCTTAGCGAACGCCTGCTGGAGGAGCGGCGGCGTAAGCCACGTCAATCCCTCCCGGGCCCACCTCCTGCACAAGACCTCGAGATGATTCACCCCTCCCTCCAGCCAAAATACCCCCCGAAGATCCCTCAGCGGAAGGGCCTCTCCCAGTGAAGCAAAGAGCTCCCAAAGTCCCTCTGGCCCCCAGCGTAAGCCTCGTGCAGTCATAAGCTCCCGAACATAGTGCCGAGTCTGCAGATAAAAGTAAAAGGAGCGCTGATCCAAAGAGAAACGCTGGGCCAGAGATTGGAAAGAATCCAGAGCTACCCCCTCCAACATCCGCAACTGCCCTAAATAGACTAACCCGGCGCTCGCCCATTGCCGCCGCCCCCGCACGACAGAGCCGTCCCGGCGCAAACATCGGGTTTCCCCCCAAGGGAAGGCAATCGGTACAGCGCCAACGAAGGCCGCGCATCTGACAGAGCAGCCGCCAAGCCTGCCGAAGAGCCCCTAAATAGATAGAGTGTTGACTAACAGGAGACATGTCTTGACGGCCCATATGCAGCAATGAGACTCTATGAAGGGGGCCGGCCATCTCATCAAACACCTCCACAGGGAGAAAAGTCCCTCGGGCTAGAATCAAATCCGCAAGGGGTCGAAGTAAGCACAAGAAGTTGTATTGGCGCAAAGAGGGGAGGGCAAGGCCTCCCTCCTCGACAGATCTTGAAAGAGCCACCACCGATATCCGAGCACGGCGACCCCTCCAGAGAAATTTAGCCAACGCCTTCTGTAAAGTGTCAAGGTCACGTCGGGCCAACCAGAGGGGGAGGTGTCTCAACATATACAACCAACAAGGCCATGCCACCATTTGCACAAGCGCCACCCTCCCCGTCAGTGATAAAGGCAGGTCCCGCCATTTAAGAAAGCGTGCCAAAGTGCTCTCCAGCAGGGGCAACACATTCACCGCATAGAGGCGCGAAAGACGGTCGGGAATATAGATTCCCAAATACTTAATCTGGCCAGAGGCCCAAATCAGCGGGAAGGCTCCCGTCCACATCCTTTCTGAGCAACACCCCACATCCAAGGCAAAAGATTTGTCCGAATTGATGCGCAAGCCCGAGAAAGAACCAAAGACATCGAGTATGTGCAAAGCACGTTCTAGCGAGGGTTGAGGGTCACACAAGCATAGCAAAATGTCATCTGCAAAAGCGCTGAGCTTAACCCCCCCATCCCGCCAAACAACACCACGAATTTGCGGGTCATTCAAAATGGTAAGCAACAACGGCTCCAATTGCAGGACAAAAAGTAACGGGGACAGCGGACATCCTTGACGGGTGCCTCTGTGAAGCTCAAAAGAGGAGGAGTAGCGGCCCCCACTGCAGATACATGCCAACGGCTGGGCATATAACGCAGCAATCCAATCAAAGTACGCACCCTCAAAACCAAAACGCGTCAAGACTTTAAACATATATGACCACGAAACCCGATCGAAAGCCTTTTCCGCGTCCAAGCTCACAAGAATCAGCGGTTCGGCTCTCTCCGTACAACACTCCATGCCCAACAACACCTTAGTGATATTCGCAAAGGCATCCCGGCCCTTAACAAACCCGGCTTGATGGGAGCCCACCAACCGCGGCAAAAAATTCTGCAACCGATTAGCCAGAATGGAAGCTACCAGCTTTAAATCGTAGTTGATGAGGGATATTGGACGGTACGAAGCTGGGCTCTCAAGATCCCGACCCTCCTTGGGGATCACCGTGATCGACGCCGTCCGCATGTCTCGCGGGAAGGACCGCCGTTCCCGCCCCTCCTCAAACACCGCCATCAAAGTAGGGGTAATCTGATCCAGCAAAAGTTTATACATCTCCACCCCATAGCCATCAGGCCCGGGCGCCTTGTGGGGTTTCCCATGCTGGATCACTTTGCGAATCTCGTCCGCGGTGATATTTCTATTCAAATACTGTCTATCCGCTTCTGTTAATTGAGGAAGGGGAACTTTCTCAAGAAACGCCTGCTCCACCGCACGGTCCTCGCGGTCAGGAGTATATAGACCCCGATAAAAGCGTTCAAAGATCTGCAGAATATTAGCCGCGTCCGTCTGCCTCTCCCCATTCCTATCCCGAAGGGCCGCGACCGCCTGGACTCCACCTTTGCCTTTAACTAGACGAGCCAAAAGTTTACCGGAGCGGTTGCCATATCGAAATAATTGATGTCTATAGTATTGGTCCGAGTATACCGCACGCTCCTGTAGAGCATCATTTAACGTCCGCTGGCAGTCAAGATAGAACCCCAATTTAGACGTATCCGCTATGGCTGCTCTCTTTGCCTCCCGGAGGGTCTGCGCCAATGCCACAATCTGAGCCTCGACACGCTTCTTCTCCCGGGCAACATAAGCTATTAATTGCCCCCGCAGGACCGCCTTCCCCGCCTCCCAGAAAGTGGTCGCCGAGATCTCCGGGGATTCATTCTCCCTTTGGTACTCCCTCCACTGATGGATGAGAAATTCCCGGAAAGTATCTCGCTGCCAAAGATGTCTAGGAAAGGACCACCTACCGCCCGGGGGCCGACCCTCCCTGAGATCCAGAAAGACCTTAGCATGATCTGAAACCACGATCGGTTCAATCTCCGATCTCTCCACTCTGCCGAACAAGTCCCGGGAGATCAAAACATAATCAATCCGGGACCAGGTCCGATGAGCCCTGGAGAGATGGGTGTAATCCCGCTCCTCCTGGTGTAAAACTCTCCAAATGTCTAGAAGGTCTCCCCAACGACATAGAAAGTCCACTCCTTTATTGTCCCACAGTCGTCCACAGGCCCCCCCGGATCTATCCAGAAGAGGGTCATGGGGGCAATTGAAGTCCCCAGCAATTACCAATGGAACCTTAGGCGCACCTACAAGCCGCTGCAGGAGGGCCTTGAAAAAGGGATGTTCATATGTATTAGGGGCATAGATATTCCCTAAAAACATCTCCTCCCCGTTTACACGTATATGCAAAAAGAGGAAACGGCCCTGGGGATCTCGTTCCTCCGTAAGCACCTCTAGAGCAACCCCCTTCTTAATTAAGACCGCCACCCCCCTTTTCCGCACCCCTGCTGAGGCAGAGAAAACATGGCCCACCCAATCTCTGCAGAGTTTTTTATGCTCCTCAGACGACAGATGCGTCTCCTGTAGTAAAGCAATATGTGCCTTAGATTTCTTTAAGGCCTGCAATATTTTGGTTCGCTTCACTGGGGTCCCAATACCTCCCACATTCCAAGTTAATATTCGGAGATTATGGGTCATAGCAAACAACAGGGAGCCATACCAAGAGCTTCCACCACAGCAAAAAACCCAGGGCTGCCCAGCCTCAGCCCCGAGCAGAAATAGGATAATGAAACAGCAGCCTTACCACCCCGCCGCCTATACACACCGCAGTCATAAATACCACTCACCACAATCGCACACACACCACAACAGCCCCACAAAGTCCCAGTTACCCCCCTCCCCCCCTCCCTTCCCCCCCTAAGCCCCACCACACGCAACCCCATGTCTCCTCATACTCACCCCCCCTAATCTCAACCTCCCCAACCACAACCCCATTAATCTTAACCCCACCCCCCCTCCCATCCAAAAATCTACAATTCAACCCCAGCTCACTCGCTGAGCAGCAATCCCTAATATGATGCTTCAGGGCTGCCCCAAGTGTCCGCTAGAAAAAGGCAGGTCACAGTAACGAAGCGCTAAAGGACCGGTGAGCAAAGTAGGAGTGAAAGTCATAAGACGGAGAACAAAAAGCATGAAAGTGAGAAATAGTTCATCCCCAGAAAGTCTCATGCCCTCAATGGAAACATATAACATAGAAACATGATGATAGCAGTGCACAAGTAACAATCTAGTTGTCAAACCCCCATAGAAAAACAGGACCCCCTTGCCAAAAGCAGAAGCATACTCCGAGGTATAGTCACAGCCCCCCACACAAAACACAAATCAAAGACAAAACTCAAGTTCTATGGAAAGCTCAGTCCCGGCCAGGCCCCACAGGCGGGCGCGGGCCTAACCTAACAATCCCCGCTTAGCCAGCAAACTCATCTCTGATATGATAGTTGCTCATCAACCGCTTGCATGAGTCGAAGGCAGTCCAAGCATTTCCAGCATGTCTTTCGCTCACACAGAACCAAGAGTTAGCCGTCATGACCATTGGCGCCAGTCTTAGGAAGGGAGTCCAGAAAGGTCTTCGCCTCCTTCGGCGTCTGAAAAGTGAGCGATTTGCTCTGATGCCACACACGCAAGGTTGCAGGGAAGGCAAGCATAAAACGGACCTGCATCTTAAATAGGTCAGCACATATGCCCGAGAAAGCTTTCCTCTGGTCCGTGACCTTCGCAGAGTAGTCTTGAAAGAGTAGAATTCTATGATTCTCCAGGTTCAGGTGTCCCTTAGCCCGGTAAGCCCGCAAAAGCTGGTCCTTATGCTGGAAATTAAGGATCCGTAGGATGACAACACGTGGGCGCTGCTGATCTTCGCGTCTGCGACCGAGTCGATGCGCCCGTTCTATCTTGAGCACTCCAGCCAGCGCGTTTAGGCCTAGCTCTTTGGGTAGCCAATCCTCAAACAGTGAAATCAGCATGCCGTCTGTAGTAGATTCTGGGATGCCGACCACCCGCAGGTTGTTGCGCCGTGATCTATTTTCTAAGTCATCAGTCTTCTCCAGGAGCGCTTCCAGTTGTTTCCTTTGCGCGGCCAGCTCTCGCTCCAGGCGGCCTTCACCCTCCTCCACGCTGGTGACCCGATGTTCGAGCTCCTCCACTCTCCGACCGACCTCCGCTAAGGAGTCACCCAGCGAATCAAGCTTTTTAAAAAGCTGGTCAAATTTCGGCTCCAGCACAGCAGCCACCTCCTTGGCAAGCTCCTCCGTTGCTGACTCAACACTTCCCGTGCCCGGCGAGGGCGGCTGCGCCATCTTGGACGGGCCTGTTCCTGGCCCCTTAGCCAACTTTTCTTTCTCTTTTTTCGGCAGGCTCGGCATGGGGACGCTCACCGCTCTCTCCCAGATCCGGAGGCAGGGTTCCCAAGACCAACACTTCCCTCTGCACTCCTCCGAGATGACAAATAAGTAGGTTAAGGTAAGAATTTCTCGGGGCAGCCCCGGAGCAAGCAAGAGAGCACCTTGCTTACTCACGCATCACGTGGGATCCTCTGCTGCATCTTTTAAAAACAGCGTTTCAGCTGTATTGGCCTCCTTACCGGCGTCTGTTTCCCCCTGAGTGCCCTCATCACGTCTGAGGCTTTTTTTGCAGGGCAAGGAGTTAGGAGCTGAGTCCAGTGATAAAAATTCCTGGAGAGCATGTCCACGGGACTTGATCGCTCTGGGGGACATCCGAGCACATTGAGGACAGTCTTGCACAGGATGGTCTTTCCCCAGGCATCGGAGGCATTTCTGGTGCATGTCCGAGTTGCTCATCTTCCGAGAGCATGCAGGATATTTTTTAAAACCCGGTTTGGGCATTGCTGGAGGTAAGAATTGCTTAAAGATGTTCAAATTGTTTGCAGAATAGAGTTGTAAGTAGGAGAGTAGAGAGGTCCATCTTGATGCAAGGCAGAAGAGTGAAAAAACTGGCTGGCTAGGGGCGGGACCCGGGGGGTAGGGCTAGTTGGCTCATGCTCAGAAGGGCAAAAAGCCCTTCTGAGCTATAGAGAGGACTTCCGTCTCGGCGCCGTCGGATGACGTCACCAGGTGTGGCTGACTCATCCTGCTTGTCCTAGGACAGCGATGGCGAACCTATGGCACGCGTGCCAGCTGTGGCACGCGAAGGCCTTGCAGCTGGCACGCGTGAAGGTCCGCAGAAAAAGAAAAAGCGGGCTCTGGCTGCTGCCGCGGACGCGGCAGCATGCAGTGTCCCGCGGGGCCCCCTCCGCCCGCTAAGCCCCTCTGCAAGGGCTTTCAGATTCGCGAGGGAGACAGCGTCTCCCTCGCGTCTCTGTTAAGCCCGCAGGGGCTAATGGGAAATTTCCCATCAGCCCCTTTAGAGGGACTGATGGGAAATTTCCCATTAGCCCCTGCGGGCTTAACAGAGACGCGAGGGAGACGCTCTCCCTTGCGAATCTGAAAGCCCTTGCAGAGGGGCTTAGCGGGCGGAGGGGGCCCCGCGGGACACTGCATGCTGCCGCTGCCGCGGCAGAAGCCAGAGCCAGCTGCTCTTTTTTTTTTTAAATTTGCCATGGGGGGTGGGTTAGGACTGCTAATGGGCTAGGGGGGGGTTAGGACTGCTAATGGGCTGGGGGGTTAGGAATGCTAATGGGCTAGGGGGGGTTAGGACTGCTAATGGGCTGGGGGGGTAGGACTGCTAATGGGCTGTGGGCTGATGGGGGCTGTCTGGAAATGGGGTGATGGGGGGTTAGGACTGGTAATGGGCTATGGGGGGGGGTTAGGACTGCTAATGGGATAGAGAGGCGGGTTAGGACAGCTAATGGGATAGGGGTCGTTAGTACAGCAGATGGTGAGCGGTTAGCAAATGAGGAGGGCTGTTGGGTGGGGTTAGGACTGGAAATGGGCTGATGGGGGGTTAACACTGGAGGTGGTCTGATGGGGTTAGGACTGGTAATGGGCTATGGGGGGGTTTAGGACTGATAATGGGCTATGGGGGGCTGGGACAAGAAATGGGCTGATGGGGAGGGGTTAGGACTTGAGGTGGGCTGATGGGGTTAGGACTGGTAATGGACTGTGGGCTGATGGGGGGGGTTAGGACTGGCAATGGGCTATGGGGGGCTGACTGGAAGTGGGCTGATGGGGGATTAGGACTGGAAGTGGGCTGATGGGGGGTTAGGACTGGTAATGTGTTATAGGGGGGGTCTTAAACAGAAAATGGGGTGATGGGGGGCTAGGACTGGAAGTGGGTTGATGAGGGGGGATAGGACTGGTATTGGGTTGGGGGGTTGCTAGGACTGGAAATGGGTTGGGGGGCTGCTAGGACTGGAAATGGGCTGATGCAGGGACTAGAAGGGAATGGATGCTGGGTGAGGCTGGAACTAGAAGGGAGCTGGTGTTGGGGGAGGATTAGAATGGGATGGGGCTGGGAGAGTAAAATGGAGAGGGGAAAAATATTTTGTGTGGGAGGGATAAAAAATCTACAATTGGCCGGGTATTGGGAGAGTAAGTGGGGATTGAGGATGGAGGGGTAAATTTTGAGTAGATGAAATAGGAATGAGGAAAGAGCAAAAGGAGAAAGATTAGTATGTTAAAGCAGATGTAGAGAGAGAATGGAAAAAAAACCCAAGAAGACAGAAGAAAGGACAAATGGACAGCAGATGGAGAGTTAGCAGAAGACACGAAGAAACCAGAAGAAAGTGGCTGGAACAATTGCAACTGAAAAAAAATGCACAAAAGGTAGAAAAATATCTCTTTATTTTGAATTTATTAATTGGAATATGTCAGCTCTGGGAAATGTGCATCATTAATTTTTGCGCTTTGTTTAGTACAAGAGGAAATTAATATATAGTTTTATTTCTACAGTGTTGTTGTATATTCCAAGTTTGGCTTTTGGGGTTCCCAGTTTAATTATTGTCTTCCTGTTTCTAAATTGTGATTCCTTGTTTGGTAATGGTCTGTTCTGCATGTGTAACTGAGCTGAGGTATTCTGTTTATATAATTCCTATTTGACATTGCCACTTGTTCTTTCCCCAGTAGGTCATGTATTGTTGTTCTCTGAGATGTATTGGTTTAATATTTGCAGTGTTGCCTTTTGATAGGTAGAGTATGGTGCTTTGTGAGTCCTGGTAGTGCTGTTAGGATACGGCGGGTTTGCTATGGGTTCTAAATGGGCAGCGTTTGTAGTAGTTCCTAATGTGCCTGGCGGTTGGTACTGGATTATAGTAATGTAGAAACCTTTTAGTCTTTCTTTATCCATATACTCATTAAGAGGCATGTTTACTAAAAGTTAGTGTATGGTAACATTATGCAAATATTTATGCAAATGAAGCACCTTATGCAAATGGAGCTTTAATTGACGTGCTGGCACTTTGAGGAAATACTTTGGTTTTGTGCGGCAGTTTGGGCACTCGGGCTCAAAAAGGTTAGCCATCACTGTCCTAGGAGAACACCCACACAGCTAGCACCTATGTTTCTGACATCAGCCCAGCAACCCCCAGTGACAAAATGGCTGACTATTTCCAGTTTTGTGCTACAGAATCAGCTTTTGATGGTTTGATTAGGAGTGTGCAGACAGAATATGTTTTCCATTGTGTTTAATTTCTTAATCCTTCTGTTTTAGCACTTACAAATTAGCTTGTACTTTTTCATAATATTGCATATTTTTTCATTATAGAACACATTATATAGCTCATACTAAATGAAATAGAAGGTTATTATTAAACAAAACAAAAATTTGCACCTCTATGTTACCAGGTTTTTTTTTTTTTTGTCTGCTTGGTATAGAATAATTTTGTCCATCTGCATTGTTCTGTGCTATCTCTCATCTTTAGACCTAAGTTCAACTCGCCTTAACCGTTCTTGTCAGATTTTGATCAATGTGCGATTGCCGAATATCTCTGTGTGTTTTGCTGTATTTATGCTTTAAAAATTCTTCCCTAAAACCCCAGTTGTTCTTTATGAAAGGCATGTGGGTTTGAGGGAAAATGACTGCTTACACTGTTGGTTACTGGCATGACAGAGAAAAGATGGAATACAAAGCTCAGAATTGTTCTTTCTGTAGCTGATATCTCAGACTATAAGACAATCATTAGCCAAACACATAATATAATCAATTACAAAACAGAACACACCTTCAGTTTCTTATTCTCTTATCTATGTGCAATATTTTAAATAGTTAACTGAGATTAGCCACATGCAGCCCAGAAGCAGTTCACAACCCAAACTGTGTGACTTATCAGTCCAGCTATGCTCTAGTTTCACTGCGCTTAGAGTTTCTGACTTTTTAGGAAAAAGTGGAAAGACTGTAATTTGAAAAATTATAATCTGAGATGTTACTGAAGAGAGTATAGGAGCCAGCTTTTCAAAATGACTGACAGACTGATGCAGAAAACTGTGTTGCCGTTAACACAGGCCTCTCCACCGCATTTATGCACAATTTTCTGCAGTAGTATGCGTGCAGAATGTAGAAAGGGATTTACCGCAAGTGTAATCACTGCTCAGATGCCTATGCTAATAGCAGTGCGCAGCGTATTTAAATTCATTCAAAATAGCTGATAATTAAGCAATTAGCTTTGCGGTACAGATGCAGAGGAGTGCACAGAAGACTGAGTTGGAGGAATGCCAGGGCTTTAACGCTAGGTTGGAGAAGACAAGGGTTCGTTCAAGATATCTGCAGTCAGGGGCAGTTTCTCCAAATGGGGCTACGGTCACTGCTGAGAAGGAATTTATGCCTATTTTTTGAGTGAACAACCCCCATAGCTTTTATTGGGCTTTACTGAAGTGTCCTGGGAAAAAAAAGACGACAGAAGCATGCTGGAACAATGAATGTGCGTGTGCTGGCTATCTATGTAAGAGCAATCATTCTGCTCAAAATTATATCAGCATTCAAAGACACCAATGTTATTCTGAGCAGAACGATATTGCTCTTATGCATCACATAGCATATATACACACATGTGCCTGGCTTGCTATCCCAGTTTAGTGGAGACTTTTTGCATGCAGCTCATTTGCATGCTGTTTGGTTACAGCACTGTTGCAAAAACGTCTTCACTAAGCCTTCAATTGGAAAACGTGACCTAGAGCTTTAGGGCTGGACTCTAGTACAGGGTTTCTGCATCAAGGCCCCTCCCTGGACACAGGGAAGGAGTTTACTCCATATAGCAGGTGCTTAAGCATCAATAGAGCTGGCACAAGAAAACTCATTGACAGCTACACAAAAAATATTTTACGTTATGTGACTGTTTATGGGGCATTTGTTAAGTAAAAAAAATGGAATCAGTCATGACTGTACTAATCACTATGGTGTTGTAGATAAGGTAATCTCCATTCTGTTGTTAGATAATATTATTTACAAATTATTTATGCTTGTTCACATAAGGCAGTGATCCTGATTCTGTGTAAATGACGAGTAAAAAAATATAAAATATTATTTTGTTCCTCTGACACCAGAAATTCCTGCTTAATAAAACTGAAATACAATCATAGGGCAAGAATATATTCTGTCAAATTTTCAATTTATAGTAATGCAAGCATATAACACTGTATGAAAATAGTTTCAGGCACCAGCAAACTGTGTTCTACCATGCAGAGGATATGGGTTCAATTCCCAGGTCAGATATTCTGCTTTCCACATCAACCAGGGCTCCAGATGGTATGGAGGCACAGTTACAGAACCTACAGGCACTGCAAAGGGAAGGAGCAAGCTCCAGTCATTAATGAACAATAACATCTACTGGCTGAACTTAGGGTGCAGATATATTGGGCCCTGTAGGAAACAACAGTCTCTGACTCTTGGACATTGTGATGGGGGGGGGGGGCAGGTTGTAAAAACAAAAGTACTTGCAAATGAAGGCTTGGTGCACCATAACCCTGTAGAACAGTGGTTCTCAACCTTTTTTGTACCGTGACCCCTTTTACCATTGGTCAACTTATGGTGACCCCTAATGATAAAATCAAATGCGTCTCTCTTCCTTTACCGTTAACGCATTGTTGCTGTAATCATTTGTTGAATTATTAATATATTATAGGCCTTTGCAATATGTTTTTATTTATAAAATGTACTTATTTAAACCACAATAATTAATCAGAACAACAAGTAACAATATTTGATTTCAAAATTATGATGATTTTGTAGTCAAATCACTAATATGAAATAAAATTATTTTTTCTACCTTTGTTGTCTGACCAATTTATTCTCTGATCATGCTGGTCCTGATCTGAGGCTTCTGCTTTCCTGTCTTCTCTTAGCTCTCTTTCTATGGTCTATGGTCCATCTGCCATTTCTTATCTCTTCTTTCGTTTTCTTCACTTCTTTCCATCAGCCTATTTCCAGTCCCAGTAACCCTCCCCAGTATCAGCCCCTTTCCAGTCCTCACTCCCAGTACCTTCCAATGTCAACTTGCATTCCCATGACTGCCACTGGTGTCCATTCCCTTCCAGTCCCCCTCCTTCCCCACTGACCAGTCCCTTCTAGTACAAATACCATGGCAGCCCCTCTCAGATCCACTCCCTTCCAGTTCCATTCTCCCATCCCCTCGTATCAGCCCGTTTGTAGTCTTAGCCCCCAGTTTTCTTCCAGGGCCAGCAGCTCTATCCTCCCCTCCACACAATCAGCCCATTCACAGTCAAAGCCCCCCAATCCCCCCTCAACCCCATTACCAGTGCTAGCCTCCCCTAATCAGCCCAATACCAGTCCTAACCCCCATCAGCTCATTACCAGTCCTAGCCTCCACTAATCAACTCATTTCCAGTCATAGCCCCCCCCCCATCAGCTCATTTCCAATGCTAGCCTCCCATCAGTCCATTACCAGTCCTACCCCACCCCATCAGCCCATTACCAGTGCTAGTCCCCCTCCCCCCTCAACCCCATTACCAGTGCTAGGCTACCCTAATCAGCCCTTTACCAGTCCTAACCCCCTTTCAGCCCATTACCAGTCCCTACCCCCCCTTTATCATTCCATTACCATTCCTAGCCTTCCCTAATCAACCCATTACCAGTCCTAGCCCCCCCCCCCCATCTGCCCATTACCAGTGCTAGCTCCCCATCAGCCCATTATAATCCTAACCTGCACTGTCTCTTGCCTCTGTCCAGCATTTATCCGGTCTGTCCAGTATGTCTCCTTGTCTCTCCCCTTTGTCCATGCTAGCCCCCCTCCCTCCATCCATCCATCCATATAAGCACCCTCCCTCCATCCATATCAGCCCCCCTCCATCCATATCAGCTCCCTCCCTCCATGTCAGCCCCCTCTGTCCATGTCAGCCCCCCTCCCTCCCTATCAGCTCTCTCCCTCCATCCATATCAGCTCTCTCCCTCCATGTCAGCCCCCTCTGTCCATGTCAGCCCCCCTCCCTCCCTATCTGCTCTCTCCCTCCATACATCCATATCAGCTCCCTCCCTCCATGTCAGCCCCCCTCCATCCATATCAGCGCCCCCCCCCGTCAATGGCAGCCGTGTTGCAGGTTCCCTGCCCCCTCATCACCTCTCCCCATGTCTGCCTCCCTTCTAATGCAGCCGTGGCTCCCTGCCTCTTTGGGAACCGCGTCTGTGCCTGTAAAATCGTTGCGGAGCCTCCCTGTCTCTCGACGGGCTCCGTGCAGCATTGTCCCACCTCCAAAGGAAGTGATAAAGAACTTCCTTTGGAGGCGGGAAAATGCTGCATGGAGCCCGTCGAGAGACAGGGAGGCTCTGCAACAATTTTACAGGCACAGCCACGGTTCTCTAAGAGGCAGGGAGCCGCGGCTGCATCAGAAGGAAGGGGGTGAGTTTGCCGCTGCCGAGAAGCAGACTCGGCAGCGGCAGCAACTTGTGCGCATTTAAAAAAATTTTTTTTTAACTTGGCGGAGACGAGGCGATCCCCTTGGGGGTCGCGACCCACAGGTTGAGAACCGCTGCTGTAAAACTTGTTACAGTTGAGCTATAAGACCAGAGAAGGAAACTGCTGGGCCAAAAAATTATAAAAAACACAAAAGCCAGCAAATACAATCAAATGGGTCGTATGAATGATACTCACATTCTCCAGACTATTCACCCATGAAAGACCACTACAATAAGTCATCAACATTCAGTTTTAAAATTGAGAGACAGAAGGTCAGTAGATTTCTAAAGTATTTACATTGTAAGTTCGGTAAGGTGGACAAATGGGTTAGTTTTGTGTACCAATACAAATAACTGCCTGAGGGTTTTACCAAATCAATATAAATATTACACCCTCAGTAACAACTTCCAATGAAAACATTTTTTTCTCAACAAACTCTATGTCAATTTTTTAAAACTGTATTTCAACACAATTCAAACAGGCAGAAACAACCTCAGGATGGCCTCAACCCTACATGTGGCGAATCTAATCACCATAGGGAAATGGCAGACACTCACTTCATAGGTCTGATAGCCTTTAAACTAAATTATTATTTTAATATTTTATTTTAATATCAATCAAAAATATCTACATCCACAAAACTACTTTTTGGGATTCCATAAAATTCAAAAATGCATTTCCACAATAAACATTACATCTCACATCTACAACACATAAAAGAACAGGGAGCATCTGTAGGTTTACTCAGTATTTGGAACCGGAACCCATGGAGCGCAGTCAATCTCCTATAACATATAAAAGGAGAGAAATCTTTAAAGGAAGATCAATTAACCACTTTAAAATAGGTATGTAAGTACTTATCTAAACTTCATGGACCCGGCCCACAGGATCAATGAAGAGACTTCGACTTCAAACCGCTACCGCAACCAATGGACAGCACTCGCTATCCAATTTGATGGTAAATCATCCGACAAAAGCTTTTGTTTCGCCAGGCAGGCTCTCTCAAGGCATCTTAATGCAGTTTATATATCCTCCAATTACTCCTCCAACAGACGTGCAAAATATCTATACACATATAATACTAAGACGTAAAAATACCTCCATCAACTAATCGGCGTCTGATGTCAGCTGTTTTAACAAACCCCTCACCAGTACAATCACATATCCAAACTGAAGTCACTGTTCACACCAGCTTTATTCCTAATACCCAAAAGATACAAATAAACTCTTTAAAAAATCTTTAGAAAGCCTGCCTGGCGAAACAAAAGCTTTTGTCGGATGATTTACCGCCAAATTGGATAGTGAGTGCTGTCTATTGGTTGCGGTAGCAGTTTGAAGTTGAAGTCTCTTCATTGATCCTGTGTGCCGGGTACGTTATTTAGATAAGTACTTACATACCTATTTTAAAGTGGTTGATTGATCTTTCTTTAAAGATTTCTCTCCTTTATATGTTATAAGAGATTGCGCTCTGTGGGTTCCGGTGCCAAATATTGAGTAAACCTACAGATGCTCCCTGTTCTTTTATGTGTTGTAGATGTGAGATGTAATGTTTATTGTGGAAATGCATTTTTTAATTTTATGGAATCCTAAAAAGTACTTTTGTGGATGTAGATTTTTTGATTAAATTATTATTTTAATTTAATATCAGTTTAAAGGCTATCAGACCTCTGATGTGAGTGTCTGCCATTTCCCTATGGTGATTAGATTCACCACATGTAGGGCTGAGGCCATCCTGAGGTCGTGTATGCCTGTTTTAATTGTGTTGAAATACAGTTTTAAAAAATTGACAGAGTTTGTTGAGAAAATTTTTTTTCATTGGAGGTTGTTACTGAGGGTGTAATATTTATATTGATTTAGTTGTGTACACCGTGCATCTAAGCCGGAGTTCATGAACTATAATCTCAGTCTCTCAAATTTATTGCTAAAAACTTACCATAATACTTGCATCATGCTAAGAGGAGATGGCTTTTGGAGTTCATAGGAATATAATAGGTGGCTTATACATATTATATCTTATCAAGTTGTGCTTAGAAGTAGCTTTTAATCAAGCCTGTGGCTTCACTTAATTGCCTCCTACTCTGCTAGCATAGTTGCATTTAACATACATCGGGGCATGCTTACTGAAGTGCACTAAATGTTTGCACTTTAATATGCTTTGTGCATCAAAACAGCCCCACACACAGAAGTACCTCACTAGGTCAAAATTCAAGGGCAATTAACACAGGCACACTTAATGCCTCCCACTGAGATGGCATTAAGTGCACCCATGCTAACTGCAACATTGACAATTAGCACGCCTAAACTACCCTTGCGCCAACGTCATGCACAGTCCACACCCATTCTCTACTCCTAACCTGCCTAGTCCATGCCCCATTGTACGCTAAGCACTTAGCATAGGATTCTTAACATGCTGGCTGTTTTAGTACACAGTAGCCATTACTACGGTCCTGTGCTAACTGCTTAGTGTGAGCCTAAGCATGCCTTAACCGTTAGCGAGCATGCCCCACAGAGTTCGAGGTAATTACTACTTTTATCAAGCCACGATGGGCATTTTTTCTACTCCATATATTTGCTTGCATAGCAGTAAGTATTTGCAAAAATTGAATATCTGCCACTTTTTGCATTCTGGAAACAAAATATACAAGGGCTTAATTAAATATTCTTAACAGAAGAAATTTACAGTAACAAATTCGAAAGATCAAAATTGAAAGGATACACTGGTGTCATTTGCCTCAAATCCTGTATCAACTAACCAGATTCTTTCAAGATCTTCACCCAACCAGTTACAAATGTCTACTATAGATAAACCTCTGTTCTTCTTGCAGAAACTTAGGGGTATGTTTACTAAGCAGTCTTAACATGCAGCCGGCGTTAGTGTGCAGGATGCCATATAAGGTAGTGGGCGTTCCAGTCTTAAGGTAGCATTTAGTGTTATCGTGCGATAAGGTACTTTTCGTGCGATAGAGGAAGCCATGGCACGTTAATGCTCGTTAGCCTTAATTAGGTGCGCTGACCTACAAACACAGCAACAGAGGTGTAGCATAATGGTTAATACATTGACTGATGAAACAGGGGTCATGAGTTCGATCACCCAGTGGGCTTGATGAGTAAGGCTGTCTGAGGCATTACCCTTTACTTTAAATCAGTGCTGTCTGAGGCATTTTCTTTTTTAATTTAAATTAGTGCTGCCAGCAAACACACCCTCACAGTGCCGTAACCTAAGGTGCCGCATAAGGCGCCCTATAAGGCACTCCAGAGGGCACATTATAAAGCGCACTGTCCGCCAAGGCACCTTATAATGTTCCCTATAGGGCACCTTATAAGGCACCTTATAGGGCGCTTTATAGGGTGCCTTATAGAGCGCCTGAGAGGGCACCTTATGAGGCACCTTAAGGCTACAGCACTGTGAGGGTGTTTTTGTTGGCAGCACTAATTTAAATTAAAAAAGAAAATGCCTCAGACAGCCCTATCAAATAACCCCACTGTGGGATCAAACCCATGACCTCTGGCTCCACAGGCAGTGAAGTAACCAGTGGACTACAGCTCTATAGCTAATAATAAACCCCTGAGACTAGAAGATATGGAAAATTTGCCCCAAATCTTGCAAATACTGATGTGTACTATTCTAATAGGTCACATTTTTTAGACCTTATATAGATTTAAGTTTCATCAATTTTATAAGAAATGTTTTACGTATGTATTTCACAGCAGTTTTATTCTTTTAACTTTTGGATGTGGGTCTCAGAATGAATGGGGGAGGATAGCTACAGGCCACAGCAACTGAAAAGCCTGAGAAAGTCCTGACCCCTTCCTTACATCAAGGACTCCAACCATCCAATTTTTTATATATGTATAACAGCTAAAATGTTCTTTCAAGAGCAGATTTAACCAAAAGTGAGCTCTGCAAACTCTATTCAATAAATGACTGCCAATAATTATTGATTGTGAATGTACTCTAACTTATCTGAAGAGGGATATATCCAAAATTTAGAGTACATTCCCAATCAATAACTATTGGCAGTCATTTATTGAATAGAGTTTGCAGAGCTCACTTTTGGTTAAATCTGCTCTTGAAAGAACATTTTAGCTGTTATACATATATAAAAAATTGGATGGTTGGAGTCCTTGATGTAAGGAAGGGGTCAGGACTTTCTCAGGATTTTCAGTTGCTGTGGCCTGTAGCTATCCTCCCCCATTCATTCTGAGACCCACATCCAAAAGTTAAAAGAATAAAACTGCTGTGAAATACATACGTAAAACATTTCTTATAAAATTGATGAAACTTAGGTCACATTTTTTAGATCTTATATAGATTTATTAGAATAGTACACATCAGTATTTGCAAGATTTGGGGCAATTTTTCCATATCATCTAGTCTTATTGCTCCGCAAATCCCTCAAAAAAGATGGATTTGTCTAATAATAAACCCCTGGCTGGCTACAGAAGGACTGCAAGTCACCACACAAACTGTCTGCTGTGGTTACCAGGATAGGGTTAACCCACCCGTACCCATGATGCACTGCACATGCAAATCAGCAGTCTACAGATGATCACAAGATGGGGTATGCACCCCCACAGCACCTCGGCCTGGTAGGGGGAACTGACCGTGTGCACCCCCACAGCACCTCAGCCTGGTAGGGGGTACTGACCGTGTGTGTTACTGGCACAGAGAAGCAACAGACCGTCACATTGTGCAGGTACTGCGCTCACCCTGAGGGTGAGGTGGGGCGCCCAGCGCCAGGTCCACAGCACCTTTCATGGCTGAAATACGCCATGCTGCAGGTCCCCATCAATGCTAGTGTGTGTGATAGGTAGTTCCTGCAGACACACCTAGGATACATCTGTGTCCATCTGTATTTCTCAGCCATGTCTAGCCCTTATGGGCTATGATGCAGCCAGAATAGTGCATATCCTGTGTTGGTGCCATGGTCACATGATGTAGGTGAAGGGAGGGTGTTTGGACCCATAGGCGGATTATGTACCAACACCCAACCCACCCTCTGTGGCTCTGGGTGGGAAACAGGATCTCCCACCAACAGATCCACATTCTACCTCCCTGCAATGGTGGCAGTAGAGGGGACCATCAACCCCAGTCCTGCTGGGGAACATACACCCCACAGGGCAGGCAATGCAGAGTTGTACACATCCATAAAGCAATAGCAGACAGACAGTAGGCCTGGAAATGCTCAGCTGCCCCCCACCACTATCTGACATTCTCCGGCAGCAAGCCTCCAGCCGCTGCACCCTGCAAGGTGTTCCAGCCAGACACATACTAGCTGCAGACAGTCTGCTAGCTAGTCCATAGTGCATGTTCCTGGAGGAGATGCGTGTACCCAGAACTGGGATGTCAGCATACACACCAAGCAGATAAGTCAGTGATTGGGCCCCAAAAGAGAACCCATAAATATCACATGAGAGAAATACTATATAGCACTATGGGGGAACCTAGCCATGCCGTGGTCACTGCTCAGTCAGGGTGAGAGTGACCTCCCAGCAGGACATGCTGTGGCCACCCTGTCCATGCAGGTGGTGGCCGGACATTACAATGTCCGAGCCATTGCCCTATGCTCTGTGCAGATGCATCCTAGCCAGGCCACCCTGTCCGGGCTATACCCATGGTACCTTGCTCCTCATTATGCACATTAGCAGGCTGACACTGGCAACAGTGCAAGCAGTGTGGGCTGAGGAAGGTGTTGGCAGCCACCACACACTGGGTAGACAGACACACACTCCCACACCTATGCCAGCATTGTGCAACTATAGAGGCTTTTGGCAGCCCTGGCTACCGCACCAGTCCTGGGCACAGTGCAAGCATGGCTATGGTACGCAATACTGTTGGGGCCACTCCCCAGGGTGGTAAACCCTGTCAGACACCAGACCTGAAACATACTCCACAGACATCAGAGAGGTTGCTATGATACAGCTCAATGAGCAGATTGTGCTTAACCTAGGGATTGCTATCTGCCAGTAATCATAGCAACCTTTTGATATATGTGTACAGTATTCCCAGGTTTAGGGTGGCAGTGCTATGCTATGCACGCAGGGCCCAACATCCTGCCTCTCCAGGAGGCTTTGGATAATGGCGCCTGTGGGTGCGGGTGTTTCTGCCCCTGTTGGCCACTGCTCTAGGGCAAAGGTTCCCAACTCCAGTCCTGGTGGGCCAAACACTGTTTGGGTTTTCATACTGTCCCTAATGAATATGCATGGATACATCTGCATACCATGGGGGCGGCGCATAGAAATGCAGCACAGGCATCTTTATTAGGGACAGCATGACGCCTGAATGGAGTTTGTCCCTCCAGGACTGCATTTGGGAAACTCTGCTCTAGGTATTGCACATGTCTATGGTGTCTGTGCTCTGTAGGGTAAAATATAGGCATTTCAGGCATGTTTATGTTATCTGCAATATAGGTTCCCTCTTTATTACCACGGTTTAGTACTGGGTAAAATATGGGGACTGGGTTGGTGGGAGCCACAGCTGGGACTTGAACCTGTGACCTTCTCCCCTTGAACACACTGGCTGTGCGTACTGCACCACACTGTTGCCACAGGGACAGTTCATTCCCTTGGGATACCATGACAGTTCATCAGACAGGGCCTGTCTGTTGCAGTGCATGGCACCCACCTAAACAGGCCTAGGCCTGTGGGCAGCTAAGAAACACAAACAGGAGCACCTGCTCACAGAGAAAACTCAGAGAACACAAAGAGTGAGCAGAGTTTTTGGTCACTTGCGCTTTATTAAGGTTGTGAACCCCGACGCGTTTTGGCAGATGCCTTCATCAGGGGTCTAGAGGACTGAAAAAAAATACAGTACTTGTCATAAAAACAGTAAAAATTACAAATAAATACACTCATTATATTAAAAACAAGATATTAAAAATGAAAAGATTAAAAACAAGAATAAAAACATGGCTACTGTATTTGTTTGCAGTCCTCTAGCCCCCTGATGAAGGCATCTGCCGAAACGCATCGGGGTTCACAACCTTAATAAAGCGCAAGTGACCAAAAACTCTGCTCGCTCTTTGTGTTCTCTGCTGTGGGCAGCTGCCACTGCCCCCTCCACCACCAGTACCCCTCTGTCGCCATGCTGACATCTCCTTCTGCTGGTGGTGCTGGTGGTGCGCAGTCTCAGATCATTCAGTGTGCCGGTAAGCAGCTGCCTATGGTGTGGGTTCTGGGGTAGGGGTGCCTGCATAGACATCCATGCTTCCCCCCAGCACCGCCTGCCAGTGTTCTGTGCCCTTGGGGGTACCTGCTGGGTACTATCCCGTGACACTGTGGGAAACACACTCGTGCCCATGTTGGGCCCTCATCAGTTGCTGTCTGGCGGCTCTACTGTTTCAGCATTTCTATGGGCCACCTAGGCATCACCCTAGTCCGCACTGTGGCCCAGCTGCACCACAGCATGTGCCACCTGCAGCCCTCTGTATCCCCTTTTCCAGCATCTGTCCAGTTGCCCATTCCGACATGCCCTCCCTGCTGTTGCGGGACATGTGCACGCCATAGGAAACCTGTCCAATAGAAAGGGAAAACCCTGATCAGCGCTATTTCACTGTGAGATCATTCACCATGTATGGGGACACAGCATAGCCCCTTCCAAAATTGATATCCTTTTTGTGGAGCTTTCCTGGTAGTGTTTTTTGATGTTTCCCATTAATATCACTATTGCCCAGCTTGGTTATGCTTTTTTTCCAGTTTGTTCAGGTCATTTTCAATGTTTATTTGCCCTTTTGTTCCGTGCACATGTATCACACTTATCACTTTTTGTAGGTTTCCCTGGCTTTGATGTACATTGCTGACGGAAATAGTTTCTCTTCCCTTTAAATCAGCTCTAACACGAGGGTTTCACTCGCGTTAGTTTTCAGCCCAGGAATCCACAGCGTTAGTGTGCAGGGAGCCTCTCCCCTCCCACTCTCCACCCATTGACCCTCTCTCTCCGTCCCTGGGGAGCCTTCCTCCACCCTCCGGGAGCCTTTCTCCGCCTTCAGCGCTCGTTTGCGCCGCTGTGCGCGTTAACGCACGATAAGGCGCCTTATAGCCCGGTAAAGCACCATTATTGCACGATAAGGTGCCTTATCATGCGATAACGTGACAGCAGCGCAAATAGCGCCCTTTAGTAAACATACCCCTTAATCTTTATGTAATACATAGTGCACCCAGCAGGCTTGAATCAAGAAATAGATTCTAAAGATTTTTTTTATAACTGCTAGCCTGATGTCTACATATGGTTTTTTAAACATTTTATATGTTTACAATTCAGAATACTTTATTACTTTTTTGGTGCCTCCAAGTTCTGTTGTTTTTAACTTTTTTTTTTTTACCAGTCAATTTATTTTCATTGACATACGGTATATGAGAAATCGGATAATAAAACAATTTAAAAGCTGTCCTTTTACTAAATTGTGTTTAAGTTTTTGCATTTACCACGTTTTAAGTAAAAATGAACACTCGGTAAGCACAAAAGTCATGCAGTAACTGTCAGGGGCATGCCTTCATGTGGTGACCCCGTTGCATAACATCTATGCTAAATCTCAGCAAGGCAACACTATAACTGAAGTATGGTAGGAACGTAAAAGAAAAATATATACTGGCCACACGTCGCCCAAGGATAAAATGGTGCCCACACATACAGTCATAGTGTACGGAGGTATCCCTGATAGACGGGTATCTAAAAAAATTAAGATCAAAGATACTGAGGGAGATCCAAGACCTCAAGCGAAGCATGCTACATTAACAGAAGATGATCTGAAATCTATATGTTCCAAAAATAAATTGAAAGTAGCAGCAGAAACGTCAAAACTACAAAGATATGAAGAAAATAGAAAATAAAGATATCAAAATTAACTATTTAGAGAAAATCCACAACAATTCTACAGGGAATTGGAAAAGAGCATTAAAATGGTAAAAGCACCACCAACCAGAGCCGAAACAGAAACCTTCTGGAGAACACTATATAAGGACCCTATAGAGCAAAGGTACTCAAATCCAGTCCTGGAGGGCCGCAAACCAGTCAGGTTTTTGGGATATCCCCAATGAATATGCATGAGATAGATTCAAATACAATGGAGGCAGTGCATGCAAATATATCTCATGCATATTCATTAGGGATATCCCAAAAACCTGACTGGTTTGCAGCCCTCCAGGACTGGATTTGAGTACCTCTGCTATAGAGTATAATCAAGAAACAGAATGGTTACTCTGCATACAGGAGTATTTAGAAAAAGCAATCATCAAACCTATGGAATGGCCTGCAGTAACAATGAAACAGCTGGAAATCAGGCTAAAAGGATCCCCAAACTGAAGAGTCCTGGCCCAGATGGAGTATTTTATTTTATTTATTTAAAGGATATTTCTATCCCGCCTTATACTTCAATCAAGGCGGTGTACACATCAAACAATCAATGGCAATGGTGTTTATGTTAGAGTAACCAACATTTGGCTCAAACAGTTAACATCACTCCACAAAGACCTGCCGAACTGCAAAAAATCATTTGTTCAAGAAACCAGACTTAAAGCCACAATGGCTTACTTAAAGGGTGACTCAAGTAACATTCCCAATAATTACAGACCAGCAACTTATCTACCTACAATCTATAAGCTCTTCACTTCAATAAATGCAGACAGAACATATGATTGTAAGAAACATAACTTTTACACAATAACAGACTTCTCAGTGATGCAGAGTTAGTTTAATCACTTTCTTGCAAGAAAGGGTGAAATGCTTCAGCGAGCATTCACACACATCCTCTGTTTCACAGTTCTTTTATAGTAGATTATGTACTCACCCTCTTTTCAGCATGTCCATAATTCATTGGATAATAATTATACACCTGTATCAGGCTATGTGTTATTAGCCACATAGACTCTCCCTTCCCAGGATGCAGATATACAGTAAAGGTGAATCAGCTTTGTACCTCTGCACCTGTGACAGGCTACATATTATTAACCATTAGTCATTTCTTTCCAGGATGCAGACATACAAAATTATATTACAGAATGGTGAATGAATGGAATACAAGCATTATATTACATTGTAAAAATAACATATCACATTTGTTTATATCAAACCCCTCCCTCTTTCTTTTTAAAGTTTTCTTGTTACTTTTTACATTTACTCCACAGTTCCGTAGAAAGCTTCTAATTTAGATAACATCCTTCCTAACTCTCTCTCTTCCTTTTTTCATCCATTATTAACATTGCACCTTTGTGCACTGGAAATGATACTATCATTTGTTTAGTGCTTACCATTTCTATCAATCTTTGAGTTAACCCTTCTATACACGGTATTATGCAACACCCCACTGTAATTAATACTCCAATAACAAGTACAGAAGTAAATATAGATACTACCACCCCTTTCCACTTCCCAAACCATGACTCCAACCATCAAGTGAGAGAGGTATCCATACCTGAATTTCTGTCAATTCCTCTGCCAAGGTAGTTAATCCTTGCAGGACTTTAATGATAGTACCATCAGGGGCTGTGTTATTGGGGATGAACATACATTTCCCCCCCCCCCCATATCACACATGCCCCCCCCTCAATATCACACACGCCCCCTTTTTCAGCTGCCATCATATCTAAAATCATTTGGTTCTCCCAGGCCATTCTGCTAATGGCACCCAATTGTTCTGCAATCCCCTTTATTGCATCCCGGGTATAATTGATAATACGAGTATATATATAAATTTATCCAATCTACATTTTGTATTTGTTTATCATGATTACCCATAACAGGGATTCGAATCCAGCTGCAATATGGTTTCATGCTTTATACTCATCCAGAACTCCCCAAGGGATTCCTATTGCATCTATATATATCCTGTCATCAAATGAGGCTCCCAAAGTACTCCTTTCCCTTTGTATTTGCACCTATTCTGTGAACGCCAAGGTGAAAGGAACTGCCAATTGAACTATTGCACATGTTCCCGACCATAGGGTAGGCAATGTTGGTCTCAATGTCCGCCCTCCACAGTACCACCACAGGTCTGTCCTATTGATTACCAGGTTGGAGTATTTCTTCTCTTCTCCTTCCATCCCTGTCAGGTTTAAGCTTAGAACGCAGGTGTTCAGTTCCCCCCTTCCCTCATTTAATTCTTCCCCCACCTGGTGAGACAGGCAGAGTGATTTCCAAACACTGTTGAAAATGTGGGTGGAACTTTTACCTCCTTCAAGTCTGTAGGGGGAAAGAGCAAATTCAATGACTTGCAACTTTCATTTCCCAAGCCATTGTTTCCTGATACAGAGATATGAGGCATCTTACTCCATTGGGATCTGTATCCCACCTCAAGGATAAGGGCACAACCTGTGCAATGGGCCTCCCAGAGGCACATGCGTAGAAATCGCTACGGTTGAGACTTCCTACGGTAACCCATTCCACCCAGGCGTTCACATCCTCATAACCCGTTTCCACCTCTAGAGTGTCCCTCAAATCTTTCATCTCCACTATTTTTGAATGCGTTAGGGTTCTTATTAGGTTCAAAAGATATACTGGGGAATGGTGTGGAGACCTGAGTCTGATTCATGAGGGGTATTCTTATCCTCAATCTTCCTAGGCGATCTTTCTCACTAACATCTATTCCTAGTCCATAGGTCCCATCCAGTAAGTCATCCCTTCCAGAGAGGGTGACCACGATGGGGTTGCAACTTCCTGGGTTACATTGCTAAATGCTGTGTTTCTTTATCATTGTTATTTTTCTTTTGAACTGTGTGCCTCTTCCCCTCTGGTACGGTTACAGTAAATATGCTCCTTCCCCACCGTGTCTGTGTTTGTATTTGTTCATCTGTCCATCCCTTTCCCTGTCCTAAATCCCATGTCATTCCCCTTAACAGAGTAAGTGATCCTCCCCACCATAGCAACACCATCCACTTTTCTTTGTCCATGTTATAATTTTTATTAGTCCTTGTTAACAAATTCCTCTCCTGTTCTTCTGTGTTTTCTTGGAATTTTCAGGCACAGAGGGTCATTAGTTCCCTGGACCTTCCATTGTTCGTCTGAAGGAGTTTCAGCCAAACCTTTAATCATGTATAATGAGTCCAACCTTTTTCTGCAGTTCTTACAGCAGTCTCAGTATTCAGTAAGAACTGGAACGGTCCTTCCCAGTCTGGTTGCAATTTAGACTCCTTCCAGGATTTTATCAAGACCCACTGTCCTGGTTTGAGACTGTGAACTGCAAACTCCAATGGGGGTGTTTGTGCCAACAATCCTTTATTCCTGAGAACAGATAAAGAATATATACTTGGGCTGTCCTCTTCTTTAAGAAACTTATCTTTAGTTTCAAACTGGGGAGGTTCCTTTAATTGTCCCATATAGGGTAATCCAAATAACATTTTGTAGGGAGACAATCCTAAATCTTTCCGAGGGGCTGCTCAAATTCTTAACAATGCTAAGGGCAAACACTTAGTCCAAGGTAATTTTGTTTCTAACATCAATTTGGCTAACTGCTCTGATTCATGTGTGCCACTCTCCCTGAGGAGGGTGGATGCCATGGAGTATGGAAATCCCAGGATACTCCCAGAGTTTCCATTATGTTTTGCAATACCTTGGCTGTGAAATGACTTCCCTGGTCCAGGTCAATGTGACCTATCATCCCATATCTTGGAATGATTTGTTCCAAAACTATTTTTGCTACTCCTATTGCTGTGACAGCTACCATGGGATATGCCTCTACCCATCCCATCAAATGTCCACTATAACCAAAAGGTACTTCACCCGCCCAACCAAGGGCAACTCAGTAAAATCAACCTGCATACTTCAGAATGGACGAAGACCAGGGTCTCTACCTCCCTGTGGTTGTTTCCTAAGGACCTTTTTGTTTATTTTCTTACAGGTTATACTGTACACCTCTCACACATTTTCTTGGCTACTGTGTATATTCCCATACACCCCAGTGACTCATTTATTTATATATTTAACAGGTTTTATATACTGCTTTATTATTTCAATCAAAGTGGTTTACACTGAAACTTAGGGGTATGTTTACTAAACTGCGTTAGTGAGATTCACGTTAGGAGCCGCGTTAGAGACAGAAATCCCAAATAAGGACATGGGCGGTACATCGTTGCCGAGAACGCGCCGAGAACACGCGTTATAAGGCGCCATAAATGAACGAGCGCTACAGGGCACGTTACCGCGCGTTAATCTTAAGAAGGCGTGCAGGCATACAATCACAGCAACAGAGCTGTAGCACAATGGTTACAACACTGACGGATGGTACAGGGGTCATGGGTTCGATTCCCCAGTGGGCCTAATGTATAAGGCTGGCTGAGGCAGCACCCTTTACATTTGTGATTGGTGAGGCATTTGACATGTATTTTAATTTGTGCTGCCAGAAAACACACCCTCACGGTGGCATAGCCTAAGGTGCCGCATAAGGCACCCCATAACGCACTCCATAGGGCACATTATAAAGTGTACTGTCCGCCAAGGCACCCTATAATGTCCCCTATAGGACACCTTATAAGGCTGTGAACAAAGCCCTGGCTGGCTGCAGGACTGCACGTCACCACACAAACTGTATGCTGTGGTTACCAGGATAGGGTTAACCCACCCGTACCCATGATGCACTGCACATGCAAATCAGCAGTCGACAGATGGGCACAAGATTGGGTATGCACCCCCACAGCACCTCGGCCAGGTAGGGGGAACAGACCGTGTGTGGTACTGCCACAGACAGTCACATTGTGCGGGTACTGTGCCCACCCTAAGGTTGAGGTGGGGCGCCCAGCACCAGGTCCACAGCACCATTCATGGCTGAACTACGCCATGCTGCAGGTCCCCATCAGTGTGTGATAGGTAGTTCCATTAGACACACCTAGGATACTTCTGTGCCCTGCTGTATGTCCCAGTCATGTCTAGTCCCTATGGGCGATGATGCACCCAAAATAGTGCATATCCTGTGTTGGTGCCATGGTTACCTGCTGTAGGTGAAGGGGGGGGTGTATGGACTGTGATGGAGAAGGTCCCTCTGACCCCTTAGAGAGAGATAAAACACAGGATCCAGCTTCAGGCTGGGAAAGAAAACAAATGCACATGGCTCCTGGTTTCCCAGGCAACCATAAACAGAGCAGGTCAGAAGAAGGGAAAACACGCCCCTGCTGTAGTTCAGTGCAGCAGTCAAGAGTTAAGCCAGAACACCTGTTGGTGGGAGGAGCCAGGGTAAACCCAGGAAACCAGAGATTTAAGGGAAGCTCATTAGGAGGAGAAAGAAGGCAGCTGGAAAGGACGCAACTGGGAAGGAAGCAGCTGGAAAAGACGCATCTGGGAAGGACACAGCCAGGAGGAGCACAGTCGGTACCTCAGAGGAGAGCTCAGCCAAGAGCATGGCTGAAGACACAGCTCTTAGAACCGTCATGAGAAACAGAGGATTGCCTTAGGAATGAAGACTCAGAGGAATCTATGGTAATTGAGGATTCTCTGACCTTTGATTCAGAAGAGGAATTCAGCAGAGGAAACAAGCAGGGAGTTGGTACCAAGGAGCCAGGTACAAGTAACCTAGGTTTGGTGCTGGGAGTAAAAGGCAACCAAAAGGGAAACGTACTGGGAAGGCAGACTTGTATGCACAGAGAAACTCCAAGGCTCACGTTTGCAGCTGATCCTAGAGGACAAAAGGAAACTCTCATAAGGAAGCCAAGAGGTAGGATAAGTGACCGGTATAAATAGAAAGCTGTCTTTAAGTGCTCTGATATTAACCCAGAAGGGTGGGGCTCCACATGTTGGGAATACTGTGGCAATTCACAACCGTGTATATCAAAAGGCTGGGAGGAAAAGTGCAATGCTGAAAAGATAGATGTGTGTTTGGAAACACCCTGTAGCAACTTGCAAACATTTCCTGCTGGGGTTCAGGTTGAACCAATGGACACGGAACCACCTTTAGAATGTCAGCCTAGTGAAACAATGGATTGTACAATATCTGTATCTGAGAAGATAAGTCCTGTGAAATAGAATTAAGCCGTGCAGAGAAAGAGAGAGTGCTGCGGGTAGCAGCTGACCAGAAAAGCACAAAAGGGTTTTGAAAGAGAAAAGTGTTTTTCATTTGGAATTACAGTGATGCTGAGATAAGAAGCTTGAATTTCTTTCTTATATAATTTAATGCCAGAAGTGTATGGCCAATGTTCCTTTTGTTCTACATCTGAAACCACTTGGGAAGGGGAATTAAAAATCCTGTTTTGCCTGAAACACTCGAGTCCACAACTCTCTTTATTTGGGATAGTGAAAACTTCAACTCCCAGAAGGCAGTGCTTTCCCCAAGCACCAGTAACTTCCTGAATAGAGAATCAGGCCGTCCATCTCCACAAGCTCAGGCTGTGGAGGTAACAGCGACATCACAGGTTGGCGTAGTTTTGAGGATTTTGCATGGAGTACAAAGGACATTTGTAAAAAGAAAAGACACCAACTACCAGGGAGAAGAAACTGCTGGCAGAGGGCTCCGGGATCGCCTGACAGCCGGTCAGGAGGAGTAAAGGCTACTTTCTCAGTGCTGGACTCTGCACTGTGCCGAGGTAAAGGTAGCTGGGCACAGGTGTGGGAGCATAATTAGGGAGAAAGGGGAGCCATTAATCTGCTGCAGCAGGGAGCCATTTGAAAAAAAAAAAAAAAAGAGAGAAAACGTTTGTTGTGGTGTAAGGACCGCACTTGGTGGTTTTTTTTGTTTGTTTTCTTACAGGAACAGCTGAGTCCATAATGGAGCCACAAGAGCTGTTGAGGTGGATGTCCAGCCAGTGGGACAAACAGCTGGAGCTGTCGCGCCACACCCAGGACCAGACTGCAGCGGCCATCTGTTCTCAACAGAAACCTCTTATGGACTTAATGGAGGCTCTTCTCAAGAAGCAAAAGGAACCAGAACTACCTGCACCGTCTTTTAATCAGGTGGTAGGACTGCCTAATGGTAGAGCTATGGCGCTGGGACACTTTAATCAAACGGATAACTTAGATGATTATATAGAAGCGTTTGAGCGTATTGCAGAGGCTACTAAATTGCCTGAGGAGCAATGGGCGGTACGATTCGCTATGTCGCTCTCAGGGGAAGCCTTAGCGGCTTATAAGTGTATGCCTGCAATACTTGCTTCTAATTATAAGGCAGTCAAGGAAGCTGTCAAGGATAGGCTTGGCTTAAACTCTTTATTCTATAATCGCATGTTCCGGGAGGCTAAGTTAAAGCCCAATGAAACCCCAAAAATGCTGTTCCATAGAATAAAAGGTTTGGCATGGAAGTGGCTTGAACCCAGCCAAAAGTCTCTAGAAACTGTATTGGATGCAATTGTACTAGAGCAGTATATGAATGCAGTACCCGCTGATGTGAAAACCTTTCTGATACTCCAAAGTTGTAAAACTACAGAGGAAGCGGCTAATCTTACAGAGAGGTATTTTGAAGCTGAGCTGGTTAAGGCTTCAAATCCGGTGGCTCTGAAGGAGATAAAAGCTTCCTACTTTAGGAGATCAGAAAAGTTTGCAAAGAATAAGTTACCTAATGACAGTAATGTTACACCTGTGATAAAGGGTAAATGTTTCAACTGTGGGGAGTTGGGGCATTACCGCAGGGATTGTGCACTACGTACAGCACTAGTGTCTGGAGGTGTAAAGCAAACACATGAGGGATTTGTACTTAGGGTACAAGTAGAAGGTGTTGAGGCCCAGGCACTGCTTGACTCTGGTGCTGACCAGAGCATGGTGTCCCAAAAGCTCTGGCAGGCTATTGAAGCCCACCTGCCGTCAGCATCGAGTCAAGCAGTAGCCTGTGTTAAGATACGATGCGTGCATGGGGCAGCCTCCTACTACCCAGTGTATAAACTGTCAGTGAAAGGGCTGGGCACTGAGAAGGAAATATTGGTGGCAGTGGTACCACGTCTTCCGCAGGACATTGTTCTAGGAAGAGATTGGCCAGCTTTCAGCAAAGGGATAGAGAAAGGCCTTAGGACGAAGACTGGCTTAAGCAGCCATCCCCACTAAGGAAAAAACCCTAGCTGTGAGGGAAGAGCCACGAGATGCTCCTAAGGTAGAAGCCATTGCGACCAAGATCCCTGCTCCTTTATTAGGAAAACCTGGTAAAGTCAGTCCGCAGCCCAAACCCCAGGTAGGCGAAGTACACTTAGGAAAACAAAAATTTGTTTTACAATACTGTAAAGTCTCTGCTCAGGCCCAGGGCCCACGGCGTGCTTCAGAGGCGGCCGCAGGCTACGATTTATTTAGTGCGGAGGATGGGATAGTACCGGGAGGGGGAAAGGCCCTATTAGACACAGGGATCAAGATACAGCTTCCTCCAGGGTGTTACGGGCGCATAGCTCCCAGATCAGGCCTAGCTACTAAATATTTCTTGGACATAGGGGCGGGAGTCATAGACCCTGACTACCGTGGAGTAGTAAAGGTCTTGCTTTTCAATTTTAACAAGGAAGACTTCAGAGTGAAAATAGGCAATAGAATCGCTCAACTGGTCTGTGAGCGAGTAGGATTCCCTGAGGTAGAAGAAGTATCTTCACTGACACCCACAGGTCGGGGAGAAGGGGGATTCGGGTCTACTGGGGCAGGGGAGATGAGAAGCCTAGCAGCCATCTCTGAAGAGCGTAAGGAAGAAGATTTAGGACCGCAGCCAGCAGACTGGAAGAAAAATCCAGAACCTCGTATAGGTGCTGAGCTGTCACCGCAGCAGCAGCAAGAACTGGGTAAATTATTGGGCAAGTTTGCTGATGTTCTGACAACAATACCGGGGGAAACAAATATAGTTGCTCATGAGATTGTCACCATACCAGGAAAGATAATCAGGCAATGGCCCTACCGGTTGCCAGAAGCAAAAAAAAGGAGATCATATCACAAGTAAAAGATATGATAAAAATGGGCGTCATAGAAGAGTCTAAAAGCCCATGGTCAAGCCCAGTAGTCTTGGTGCCTAAGCCAGACGGAAGCTTATGCTTCTGTATAGACTTCCGACAAGTGAATAACATATCCCAATTTGATGCGTATCCTATGCCACGCATCGATGATTTGTTAGATAGGTTAGGTCAGGCAAGGTATTTAACCACTTTAGACCTTACGAAAGGTTACTGGCAAATACCTTTGACCAGAGAATCAAAGCCAAAAACAGCATTCAGCCCCCCGGTGGGTCTGTTTCAATTCAAACGCATGCCATTTGACCTTCATGGGGCAGCTGCCACTTGCCAGAGGCTCATTGACCAGGTCCTCAGACCCCACTATGATTATGCAATGGCCTATATGGACGATGTGATAGTTTATAGTACTACATGGGCCCAACATCTACCCCGACTAGAAGCCGTCCTGTGAGCCCTAAGGAAAGCAGGTTTAACCCTAAATCCTGGAAAGTGCCTCTTTGCCAGTAAAGAGGTGAAATATTTAGGTCACATGGTGGGAGGAGGAGTGGTGAAACCATTGGCTAGTAAGATAGACAGCGTAAAAAACTTTCCCCAACCAAGGAATAAAAAACAGATGAGGGGGTTTTTAGGCCTCGTGGGTTATTATCGCAGATTCATTCCAAGATTTGCGGAAGAGAACACTCTTTTCACAGAAATGCTCAGAAAGAACGCCCCAAACACTATAAAATGGACTCCAGAGGCAGAGGAGGTATTTGTAGCTTTAAAGGAGAAGTTGTGTAGGGCTCCAGTGCTTAGGGGGGTCAACTTCGAATTGCCCTTTATAGTGCAAACAGACGCCTCGGAGACTGGGTTGGGGGCCGTAATGTCCCAAATATTTGAAGGGGTAGAACACCCGGTGACCTACCTTAGCAGAAAATTGTCTAGGGCAGAGCAAAAATACTCCACGGTAGAGCGAGAATGTCTCGCAATTAAATGGGCAATGGAGACATTAAGATTTTATCTGACAGGTTGGAAATTTTGCCTAGTTACAGACCATGCGCCATTAAAATGGCTTAATCATATGAAAAATACCAATGCCAGACTAACCAGATGGCATATGGCATTGCAAGCCTATGATTTTGTGGTACAGCATAGGGCGGGCAAACTCCATGGTAATGCCGATGCGTTATCCAGGATTACGTGCTGTCCGTTAAAATTCACGGCAGCCCGTAATATCTTAAGGGGGGGGATATGTGATTGAGAAGGTCCCTCTGACCCCTTAGAGAGAGATAAAACACAGGATCCAGCTTCAGGCTGGGAAAGAAAACAAATGCACATGGCTCCTGGTTTCCCAGGCAACCATAAACAGAGTAGGTCAGAAGAAGGGAAAACACGCCCCTGCTGTAGTTCAGTGCAGCAGTCACGAGTTAAGCCAGAACACCTGTTGGTGGGAGGAGCCAGGGTAAACCCAGGAAACCAGAGATTTAAGGGAAGCTCATTAGGAGGAGAAAGAAGGCAGCTGGAAAGGATGCAACTGGGAAGGAGGCAGCTGGGAGGTAGGCAGCTGGAAAAGACGTAGCTGGGAAGGGCACAGCTGTGAGGAGCACAGCCGGGAGGAGCACAGTCGGTACCTCAGAGGAGAGTTCAGCCAAGAGCATGGCTGAAGACACAGCTCTTAGAACCGTCACGAAAAACAGAGGATTGCCTTAGGAATGAAGACTCAGAGGAATCTATGGTAATTGAGGATTCTCTGACCTTTGATTCAGAAGAGGAATTCAGCAGAGGAAACAAGCAGGGAGTTGGTACCAAGGAGCCAGGTACAAGTAACTCGGGTTTGGTGCTGGGAGTAAAAGGCAACCAAAAGGGAAACGTACTGGGAAGGCAGACTTGTATGCACAGAGAAACTCCAAGGCTCACGTTTGCAGCTGATCCTTGAGGACAAAAGGAAACTCTCATAAGGAAGCCAAGAGGTAGGATAAGTGACCGGTATAAACAGAAAGCTGTCTTTAAGTGCTCTGATATTAACCCAGAAGGGTGGGGCTCCACATGTTGGGAATACTGTGGCAATTCACAACTGTGTATATCAAAAGGCTGGGAGGAAAAGTGCAATGCTGAAAAGATAGATGTGTGTTTGGAAACACCCTGTAGCAACTTGCAAACATTTCCTGCTGGGGTTCAGGTTGAACCAATGGACACGGAACCACCTTTAGAATGTCAGCCTAGTGAACCAATGGATTGTACGATATCTGTATCTGAGAAGATAAGTCCTGTGAAATAGAATTAAGCCGTGCAGAGAAAGAGAGAGTGCTGCGGGTAGCAGCTGACCAGAAAAGCACAAAAGGGTTTTGAAAGAGAAAAGTGTTTTTCATTTGGAATTACAGTGATGCTGAGATAAGAAGCTTGAATTTCTTTCTTATATAATTTAGTGCCAGAAGTGTATGGCCAATGTTCCTTTTGTTCTACATGTGAAACCACTTGGGAAGGGGAATTAAAAATCCTGTTTTGCCTGAAACACTTGAGTCCACAACTCTCTTTATTTGGGATAGTGAAAACTTCAACTCCCAGGAGGCAGTGCTTTCCCCAAGCACCAGTAACTTCCTGAATAGAGAATCAGGCCGTCCATCTCCTCAAGCTCAGACTGTGGAGGTAACGGCGACATCACAGGACCCATGGGCAGATCATGTACCACCACACAACCCACCCTCTGGGGCACAGGGTGGGAAACAGGATCACCCACTAATAGATCCACAGTCTACCTCCCTGCAATGGCAGCAGTAGAGGGGACCATCAACCCCTGTCCTGCTGGGGAACAGACAGAGCGGTACACATCCATAACGCAATAGCAGACAGACAGCAGGCCTGGAAATGCTCAGCTGCCCCCCACCATTATCTGATATTCCCCAGCAGCAAGCCTCCAGCCGCTGCACCCTGCAAGGTGTTCCAGCAAGACACATACTAGCTGCAGACAGTCCGCCAGCTAGTCCATAGTGCATGGTCCTGGAGGAGATGCATGTACCCAGAACGGGGATGTCAGCATACACACCAAGCAGATAAGTCAGTGATTGGGCCCCAAAAGGAAACCCATAAATATCACATGAGAGAAATACTATAAAGCACTATGGGGGAACCTAGCCATGCCATGGTCACTGCTCAGTCAGGGTGAGAGTGACCTCCCAGCAGGACATGCTATGGCCACCCTGTCCGTGCAGGTGGTGGCCAGGCACTACAATTGCCATTGCCCTATGCCGTGTGCAGATGCATCAGGCCAGGCCACCCTATCCAGGCTATTCCCACGGTACCTTGCTCCTCATTATGCAAATTAGTAGGCCAATACTGGCAACAGTGCTAGCAGTGTGGGCTGTGGAGGGTGTTGGCAGCCACCACACACTGGATAGACAGACACACACTCCCCACACCTATGCCAGCATTGTGCATCTATAGAGGTGTTGGGCAGCCCAGGCCACCACACAAGTCCTGGGCACAGTGCAGGCATGGCTATGGTACGCAATACTGTAGGAATCACTCCCCAGGTTGGTAAACACTGTCAGACACAAGACCTGTAGCACACTCCACAGACATCAGGAGGGTTGCTATAATGCAGCTCACTCAGATAATTGTACTTAACCTAGGACTTGCTATTTGCCAGTAATCATACAACCTCTTTAAAGATGTGTACCATATTCCCAGGTTTAGGGTGGCATTACTAAGGTATGCAAGTGCTAGTATTGGGAGATGCACGCAGAGCCCAAAGTCCTGCCTCTCCAGGAGGCTTTGGATAATGGGGCCTGTGGGTGCGGGTGTGTCTGCCCCTGTTGGCTGCTGCTTTACGGCAGAGGTTCCCAACTCCAGTCCTGCGGTGCCAAACATTGTTCGGGTTTTCATGCTGTCCCTCATGAATATGCATGAGATACATCTGCATACCATGGGGGTGGTGCATAGAAATGCAGCACAGGCACCTTTATCAGAGGCAGCATGGAACCGGAATGGTGTTTGGCCCTCCAGGACTGCATTTGGGAGGCTCTGCTCTAGGTAATGGGCATGTTTATGGTGTCTGTGCTCTGTAGGGTAAAATGTAGGTGTTGTGGGCATGTTTACGTCATCTGCAAGAAAGGTTCTGTCTGTATTAGCACGTTATAGTAGTGGGTAAAATATGAGGACTGGGTTGGCGGAAACCACAGCTGGGACTTGAACCTGTGACCTTCTGCTTCTGAATACAGTGGTTTTGTGCACTGCACCACCATGTTATCACGGAGATGGTGCATTCCCTGGTGATACCATGACTGTTGGTCAGACAGGGCCTGTCTGTTGTAGTGCATGGCACCCACCTACACAGGGCTAGGCCACGGTCTGCTCTGGTCAGCTGCCACTGCCCCCTCCACCACCAGTATCCCTCAGCCACCATGCTGACATGCCCTTCTGCTGGTGGAGCTGGTGGTGCGCAGTCTCAGGCCATCCAGTGTGCAGGTAGGCGGCTGCCTCTGGTGCGGGTTCTGGGGTAGGGGTGCCTGCATTGACGTCTACGCTCCCCCCAGCCCCGCCTGCCAATGTTCCGTGCCCTTGGGGGTAGCTGTTGGGTACTATCCCCTGTGATACTTTGGGGAACACACTCATGCCCATGTTGGGCCTTCAGCAGTTGCTGTCTGGCAGCTCCGCTGTTTCAGCATTCGTATGAGCCACCTAGGCATCACCCTAGTCCGCGCTGTGGCCCAGCTCCACCACAGCATGTGCCGCCTGCGGCCCTCTGTATCCCCTTCTCCGGCATCTGTCCAGTTGCCGTTCCGACATGCCCGCCCTGATGTTGCGGGACATGTGCACGCCATAGGAACCCTGTCCGATGGTGGGGAAAACCCTGAGCAGCGCTATTTCACTGTGGGCCCATTCACCTTGTATGGGGACGGAGTATAGACCCTTCCACGATTTATATCTGTTCTATGGAGCTTACTCGGGGGGGGGGAGGGGTTGATGTTTCTCATTGATACCACTATTGGCCAGCTTGGTTATTGTTTTTTTCCAGTTTGTTGGGGTCATTTTCAGTGTTTCTGTGCCCTTTTGTTCTGTGCACATGTATCACACTTATCACTTTTGTTTGGTTTCCCTGCCTGGGCTGTACATTGCTGACACTGAAATGGTTTCTCTCCCCTGTAATGTGCCTTTAACGGCAGGTTTTCATTCGCGTTGGAATTCAGCCCTGAAAATCAGCGCGTTAGTGTGAGGGGAGCCTCTCCTCGCCCACTCTCCGCCCACTGACCCCTTCTCTCCGCCCTCTCTCCACCTTCTGCATTGTTTTACCGCGCCGCGGGGCTTTACGATCGTTAACGTTACATAACGCGCGTTATTCACGATTACTGCAGTTTAGTAAACATACCCCTTAAACTTGGTAATGTACATTAAAACAGGGACATTAATAACTTGAATTTTTCTGAGGCAATGGAGGGTTAAGTGACTTGCCTAAAGCTACAAGGAGTGCTAGTGGGACTTGAACCCTGGTCTCTGGGTTCCCAATCCAGTGTTCTTAACCATTAGGCTACTCCTCCACTCTTGGTCATAATTTCTCTCATTATTTGTTTGTTTATCATCTGCCTGCCATCAGGTAAAACCCATTTCCCCCCCCCCCCTTTCAGTTTCTACTGCCCCTATATCTTCGAGTTTTCATTTTTCCCTTTCAGTAAATAAGAACATAAGAACATATGATATGCCATACTGGGTCCAACCGAGGTCCATCAAGCCCAGTATCTTGTTTTCAACAGTGACCAATCTACAGTAGGTCATAAGTACCTAGCAGTTTCCCCAAAAGACACAGGTTCCTTAATGCTTGTATTGGGTCAAGCAGTGATATCCTGGGTCCCTTTAATGGTTTATGGACCTTAAACTTGTCCAAACCCTTTTTTTTTTTAAAGCCCAGCTGCACTAACAGCTTTTACTATATCCTCCGGTAACAAATTCCAGAGTTTGATTACACGTTGAGTGAGAAAAATATTATTTATTTTCTCTTATTAGTCTTAAATAGGTTATCCTGTAACTTCATTGCATGTCCCCTAGTCTTTTTATATTCTGATGACGTAAACAATCGATCTACGTTTACCCGTTCCACTCCATAGGAAGGCAGCTGGGTTTAAACACTGATCCGTGGTCAATACTAGGTCATCTTTTTCCATTAATATTGCTTCATATTTAAGGATTCGTGAATCAGTGAACCACCTCCCAGCCCTCTGGGTTAAGATGGTTCTCCGAATGTCAGTTTCCTACTCTCTTATACCAATAGGGCTGTTGCCGCTACTGCTTGAATACATTCTGGCCATCCCCTAGACACTGAATCTAAGATTTTAGATAAATATTGTGGCGCTCGCGCCCCTCCTAGGCGGTTGTCTAGTAGGGACGGGAGTCCATCTTGTATTCCTTTGTTCCAAAGGTGTAGTTGTGACTCAAAGTAAAACCAAGTGGATGTTTAAAGCACACAGGAATTTTATTGGGTTCCGTTTAAGCCAATTTGATTACAGCCTTTAAAGAAACTTTCACTCTCAGCAAAAAGAAACAAGGATAAACTTCTCCAAAAATAAAGAACATGAAAACAGTGTTTCAGTAGAATTATTCACAATGGCTTCTTTTCCTCTTTCCCTTTAAGAAACATCTTGCTTTAGGGTTAACTCAGGAACATGTAGATACAACATACAATCAAGATCAGCAGTGCTGCCAGCTCTCTCTCCTTGCTGCTTGCAATTAAACAGTTTCAGCTGTCTAGCAGACTTGATTGCACTATCCACTTTCTGTAGGAAAGAATCTTATTGTTTCAACATAGGATTCCTTTTCCCTTTTCTTTCTTGCTTTCAGCTATGCCAAACTGATACAGCTGCCTTAATCCTTCCCCCTATTTTGGTTTCCTTCAATTAGGACCAATGCATACAGCACACTCCATCTCAGAACATGTGGATCCTTGGTCATTCTCCCTATCATCCACTTCCATGCTTTCTCCGGAGCTGGCTGCTGGGGAATCTTGGAACTGTTCAGGTACTTTTTGGTTAATGTCTTTTAAAAGCTTAAACAGCCTATCCCACTGTACTGCCTTCCCTTCCTTTGGCAGAACCCTAGCAGGCTTTCCTTGTTCAGCTCTCTTTAAAATCCCCTTTCTTCTGTTCTGGGTTTTTCCAGATATAATCCTCTCCTCAGAATCTGAGCAAGAGATACAAACATTAGCTCTCTCTGGTTTCTTTCTCCTACCTTGGAGTTTTACTGAGGGAGCTTCACGGCTGGAGTTTCTGCTGGCTGTAGCTATCTCTGCCTCAGAGCTAGTCAAGGAATCTTTGTAGGATTTCCTCTCAGCTACCGGAGATTTCCTCTGCCTGAAGACACACCTTTCTTCAGAGGAGTCTGAGCTCTCTTGCCTTGGCTTCTCCACCACCAACCTTCTATCTCTCTCCCTCCTGCCACTCTGTTTGGTCCTCTCTTGGGAGTGTTGTCTGCTGCTCTCTTGGCTGCAGCGCTGGCTACCTTTGCTCTTGTCCTGGCTCTCCTTGGCCTCCTTGGCTTCCTTGCCTTGCTTGCCCGGCTTGCCTTGCTGGCTTGGCTTGCTTTGCACCCCGTGCTCACCTCTTCTTTTCTCTGTTTGCTCAAACGTAAACGCTGAGCAGGGCACCTCCCCTTCTGACTCCACCCCCATGTAACTCCTATCCTTACCTAGGGTTGCTGTGGAGTCTGGGTGGGGCTTTAGCCTAGCTCTGCAGCTGTGGTTTCTCTCACTGCCTTTAGTTTGGTATATGTGTTCAGATGCACCCATCCCCCGCAAAGAGGAAAAAGTCCCTTTTCCCTTTGTTTCTCCAGGCTGGGCTGGACTCTCTTTACCACATATCCCCCCCCCCCTTAAACTATTACGGGCTGGGGCCACAACCCACGCACAGCACGTAATACAAGATATGGGTTGTACATCACCACCTACTCTTAGGGCTAGCTGAGCATTCCCTATACGCTCCTGCCATACTCTCAATAGATTAATATGGTAGACCTGTTGCTTCCCCCGTCCAGTATTCACAGCATATGACACTGGTCCGACCTGTTTTGCAACCTTATAAGGCCTCTCCAGGTATTCTCAAACCTAGAGTTAGCTGCGGCTACCATCACCATTACCTTATCCCCGACCTTTAGGAGGCGAGGCCTGGCTCGCCGGTCGTAATACGTCTTTTGCCTATTCTGACTTCCTTTTAAGTTCTCTTCGGCTATAGTGGCTATTCTCTGTAAGCGATTCTTCAGATCCGTTAGGAATCTGGGAACCTCTTGTATATCCTCTACGGGTGCTACCCATTGCTCCCTTAGGATATCTAGTACCCCACGCGGAGTCCTCCCATACATAAGCTCGTATGGCGATGTGCCTGTAGAGGTTTGTTTCCTTTCTCTACATGCATAGAGTACGAAAGGCAACATTGTATCCCACTCACTTAATCTACCCTCCAAACTCCTTCTTAGCAGGTTCTTTAAGGTCTGGTTGAACCTTTCCACTAGGCCATTGGTTTGTGGATGGTAAGCTGCCGTGCGGATATGCCTGATACTGAATGCGTCCCATACCTGGGCCAGGTGTTGGGACATAAAATTTGTTCCCCTATCCGTTAGGACCTCCCAAGGGAACCCTATCTCACAAAATAATTTTATTAATTCCAAGGCTATCACTCGCGCAGATGTGTTTCTTAACGGTACAGCCCATGGGAAGCGAGTGGCATGCTCCATTATGACCAATACATACTGGTGACCCCGGGGTGTTTTTATCAAGGGCCCCACTATATCTACCCCCAACCTATGCACTGGTTTGGTCATGATTGGCAGGGGGATCAAAGGCACCTCCGGCGGGTGGTTACCTGAGACCCTTTGGCAGGCCGGACAGGACGCACAGAATCTCGCTGTCTCCGTATAGACTCCAGGCCAATAAAACCTAGCTAGGACCTGATCTAGGGTGCCTTGCACACCCTTGTGTCCCCCTACCGGGTGATCATGGGCCAATCTCAGGACTATATTCTTGAAAGAGGCAGGTATCACCAACTGCTTCCTTAGATCTCCGGTCCGTGGATCTACACTTTCCCTGTATAGTAAGTTACTATCCCATAGAAACCTAGGCAGAGCCTCTGATCCTTTCCAGGCGAACTCACATGCTCGCACCAAAGCGGGATCTGCTTTCTGCTCATTGGAAATGAGGGAAACTTTTCTATTAACTCCTCAGGAACCCATGGCAGCTCCTTCCCTGACATTAACTGACCCCTATTCCTGGCCCTGGTGCACCTCTCTCGTCGCTTTTCAGCTTTTCCTTTCCTGGGGGCATCCTTGGCCGGGGTTATTAAGTCCTCATGAAAGGAGGTCCCGGGTATCGACTCCTCCTGGGAATCTACCTCTTCCCTTGAAGGCTTGGTGCCTGCGCGTGTGGTTACTAAGCCTGCTTTTTCCTGCAGCTCTTTTGCCATCCCCTTCCTGAACTGGGACCAGTCACGGCCCAGTACCATATCGTGTGGGAGCCTAGGCACAACAGCTACTGCCACCTCCCTTCCGCTACCTAACCCCTTTATTTTAACCCACTGGAGAGGATAGGTGGAGGCAGCCCCATGCACACATCTGATTGTAACATGCCCCCTAGAGGATTCCTGCAAGGACTGACGCTGGGCCTCTATTTTCCTCCAAAGCCCACTAGAAATCATGGACTGGCTGGCCCCTGAGTCTAACAATGCTTCAGTGGGTATCCCTTCCACTTCTACAGATAGGAGGAATCCCTCACCTATCTCTTTGGGACGAGTAATCACAAAAGCCTTCCTGGTCTTACAATTTCTCTTAAGGTGACCTGCTTCACCACAAGAGAAACACTTCCTCTGCATGTTATACATTCCATCTGTGGGTTTACTCTTTTCTGCCCTAAGGCCAGCAAATGTTGCGTTCTTTTCTAGCGCTTCTGAACCTGCCTTCAGAAAACCACCCTCTTTCCTGAAGCTTAACTTCTTAGCCTCCAGAAAGCGTTCAGCCAACACAATGGCTTCCTGGGTGTTTTTGCAGTTCTGTAGCACCAGAAAAGCCTGCAATTCCTTAGGCAGAGCCTCTGTAAACTGCTCCAGTATTACAGCATCTACTATGGATTCCACATTTTTACTTTCAGGTGTAAGCCATTTACAAACCAAGCTTTCTATCCTGTGATATAAAGCTTGGGGTGTTTCACCCTCCTTTATTACACATGACCGCAAAAGCCTACGGTAGACCGAGGAACTTAACCCCATCCAATCTCTAATAGCTTTCTTCACATTCTCATAGTCTGCAACCAATGTCACAGGCATTGCTCTGTAGGTTGCTAGAGCCTCCCCAGTAAGGGTAGTAGCAAACCTTATTGCCCACTGTTCTTTAGGCCATCTAGCCAATAAAGCTATTCTTTCAAAAGTCTTGATGAAATCATCAATATTATCCTCCTTGGTGAGGCGGCCACAGGAAAAAGTCCCCGCACCAGGGCCTTCCCATCCCGGAAAAATACCCTGTGCCCCTGGTACAGTCTGTGCCACCTTGGTTGCCTCTTCCTGTGTCTTGACCCATCTCGCCATCATCTCCAGCAGGGGTTGCAGTTGAGCCCGGAGCATGGACGTCGCTTGTTGCTGGCTCACTGGCGCCATTTCCCTCTGCTTGGCGAATTGGTCTGCCACCCAAGCCAAGATGTCAGCCGTCTCCATCGCTGGACTGTTTCTGTGAACAAAACAAACAGACAAAACACAAAGTGCAGCACTTTTATGCTCCCCCTTTCCTCCTGGTGAGCACTATGGTAGCCCCCTTACATCAGAATCCAGGCCTTAACCCCCTCTAGCCTACGGGTTACCTGATCCTGATGCAGGTCTTCGCTTTGCTACCAGTTTACACCGGCACTCCGGATCCGATGCCACTCCGGATCTTCCCTCCGTTGCATCAACCGGTCACCGTCCTTCCCTGGATCTTCCTTGCCCAGAGGTATAAGCTTCCGGTGTTCCCTTGACCGCTGGAAACACCAAATCCAAAGAACTATGCCACCTGTGGCGCTTGCACCCCTCCTAGGCGGTTGCCTAGTAGGGACGGGAGTCCATCTTGTATTCCTTTGTTCCAAAGGTGTAGTTGTGACTCAAAGTAAAACCAAGTGGATGTTTAAAGCGCACAGGAATTTTATTGGGTTCCGTTTAAGCCAATTTGGTTACAGCCTTTAAAGAAACTTTCACTCTCAGCAAAAAGAAACAAGGATAAACTTCTCCAAAAATAAAGAACATGAAAACAGTGTTTCAGTGGAATTATTCACAATGGCTTCTTTTCCTCTTTCCCTTTAAGAAACTTCTTGCTTGAGGGTTAACTCAGGAACATGTAGATACAACATACAATCAAGATCAGCAGTGCTGCCAGCTCTCTCTCCTTGCTGCTTGCAATTAAACAGTTTCAGCTGTCTAGCACAAACTTGATTGCACTATCCACTTTCTGTAGGAAAGAATCTTATTGCTTCAACATAGGATTCCTTTTCCCTTTTCTTTCTTGCTTTCAGCTATGCCAAACTGATACAGCTTCCTTAATCCTTCCCCCTATTTTGGTTTCCTTCAATTAGGACCAATGCATACAGCACACTCCATCTCAGAACATGTGGATCCTTGGTCATTCTCCCTATCATCCACTTCCATGCTTTCTCCGGAGCTGGCTGTGGGGAATCTTGGAACTGTTCAGGTACTTTTTGGTTAATGTCTTTTAAAAGCTTAAACAGCCTATCCCACTGTACTGCCTTCCCTTCCTTTGGCAGAACCCTAGCAGGCTTTCCTTGTTCAGCTCTCTTTAAAAACCCCTTTCTTCTGTTCTGGGTTTTTCCAGATATAATCCTCTCCTCAGAATCTGAGCAAGAGATACAAACATTAGCTCTCTCTGGTTTCTTTCTCCTACCTTGGAGTTTTACTGAGGGAGCTTCACGGCTGGCGTTTCTGCTGGCTGTAGCTATCTCTGCCTCAGAGCTAGTCAAGGAATCTTTGTAGGATTTCCTCTCAGCTACCAGAGGTTTCCTCTGCCTGAAGACACACCTTTCTTCAGAGGAGTCTGAGCTCTCTTGCCTTGGCTTCTCCACCACCAACCTTCTGTCTCTCTCCCTCCTGCCACTCTGTTTGGTCCTCTCTTGGGAGTGTTGTCTGCTGCTCTCTTGGCTGCAGCGCTGGCTACCTTTGCTCTTGTCCTGGCTCTCCTTGGTCTCCTTGGCTTCCTTGCCTTGCTTGCCTTGCTTGCCCGGCTTGCCTTGCTGGCTTGGCTTGCTTTGCTCCCCGTGCTCACCTCTTCTCTTCTCTGTTTGCTCAAACTTAAACGCTGAGCAGGGCACCTCCCCTTCTGACTCCACCTCCATGTAACTCCTATCCTTACCTAGGGTTGCTATGGAGTCTGGGTGGGGCTTTAGCCTAGCTCTGCAGCTGTGGTTTCTCTCACTGCCTTTAGTTTGGTATATGTGTTCAGATGCACCCATCCCCCGCAAAGAGGAAAAAGTCCCTTTTCCCTTTGTTTCTCCAGGCTGGGCTGGACTCTCTTTACCACAATATGCTACTGGTTGTCTCTTCACTGCCCAGTTTTGAGTGAGGACCCCCTAAGGCTACTCCCCCATTTACAGTAACAAACAAATGAAAAGGTTTGTCCAGTGAGAGTAAGGCCAGAACCAGGGCTTCTACCAAGCTCCGTTTTAAATCCTTAACCAACTCTTCTTCAGTGAGGACAGCCATTTCTACAATGATTTGGCTGTCTTTCACCTTTATTTCTAAGTTTAACTGTGTAATCATATCCCTTCCTAATGTATATTCCAGAAGCAGGGAGTAATCTAACAACTGTCCCGCTATCTCCTCATGGTCCATTTTTAACAGGGTGGGCTCAAATATTGAGATCGAAAAACCCTCTCCTTTTACTCCTGAGACTGTAAGCTTCTGATTTGTTAATCTCATTCCCTCTGGTATATAAATTTAAGGATGTCCGGGCAGCTCCTGTGTCTACTAAAAATACTACTTCTATCATATCTCCCCTCAGCTGTCTCTTTTCCAGGTTGAAGAGCCCTAACCTTTTTAGCTTCTCTTCATAGGAGTATCCTTCTATCCCCTTTACCATTTTGGTGGCTCTTCTCTTTACCTTTTCTAATAATGCTATATCCTTTTTAAGATAAAAGGATTTGCTGCCTGACTCCCTATTTCTGAGGTTAAATTGTATATAGGGGTTATGTCTACCTCTAAGGCAGTTCCCTTAGCAGTCTCATCTGCTAATCTATGTTTCTCTGGCTTCAAAAGAATTCCCTGCTTAATGACCATTTTAATGCATCACTGCTATTTTTTTTGGCACGAGCTAACACTTGCTGAATTAATCTTTTTCACTGATTACATATAAGTTAAGAATTTGACATAACTACCCTTTGGTCTGTGTCAAATTTTAGCCAAAAAACTGCAGCTAGCTCTATGCTTTCTCTTTTGTCCATGTAAACCAGCAAATTCTTAAAACACTTCTTTACTTTATCCTTAAAAAGGTTACCCTGTAGCTTTATTACATGCTACTAATACCAACATCCTCCCTAATTGACTGTCTGGAGGAATGTCCCCGGAGTCCTTATCCCTGACCCCATCCTTACTCGCGTTTCCTTTGGAATTCCTGACACTCATCGAGACCTGTTTCACCAATGTGTTTTTCACTTCATCTCTCTCCGGCCGCACTCCTCGCGGATGTGTCGGAACCGTGGATTGAGACTCCACACTCACTTTGTGTCTAGGACATGTCTCATACACACAACAGTTTGTCTCGATACCCAACCACCAAGGCAATACTTTAGTCTTGGTCTGTGCACAGAATTACTTGGTTGACGCGTTTGTCTCCAATACCTAGTCTGCTTCACTGAGTCTGTATTGATTTTTCCTTCATGGTCTCGGGATTCTGCTATCAGTACACTGTTGGAGCCCCTTGTCACTGATACATGAGGCCGTTGAACTCAACAGGACGCATCTCCCCATGGCAGTGGTCTCCTCCAGTGATGACACAATCCTGGACGAGCCCCCAATCTGTAAGAAACATAACTTTTACACAATAACAGACTTCTCAGTGATGCAGAGTTAGGAAGGGTGAAATGCTTCAGTGAGCATTCACACACATCCTCTGTTTCACAGTTCTTTTAAAGTAGATTATGTACTCGCCCTCTTTTCAGCATGTCCATAATTCATTGGATAATTATACACCTGTATCAGGCTACATGTTATTAGCCACGTAGTCTCTCTTCCCAGGATGCAGACATACAGCAAGCTGAATCAGCCTTGTACCTCGGCACCTGTGACAGGCTACATATTATTAGCCACGTAGACTCTCCCTTCCCAGGATGCAGACATACCGTAAACGTGAATCAGTTTTGTACCTCTGCACCTGTGACAGGCTACATATTATTAACCATTAGCCATTTCTTTCCAGGATGCAGACATACAAAATTATATTACAGAATGGTGAATGAATGGAATACAAGCATCATATTACATTGTAAAACTAACATATCACATTTGTTTCTCCAGGACCAAGCAGGAAGTCAGTCCTCACATATGGGCTATGTCAGCGCCGATGGAGCCCCCATGCGGAGCATTTCCCCAGCTTTCAAAGAAAGCTTTAGGGAATGCAGGCACGCATGTGCGGTCCCCTTCCCACCCAAAGGTGCCATCTTGCTCAGTCTCCTTTTTTCCACGGAGCCCTTCGGACGCCTGTCCTTGTCACCCATGGAAAAAGTTGATCTTCTGCGTTGGGTCGAGTATTTTTCTTCGGTTCAACGTCGATTCTTTTCCTGCCTGGACTCAGTACAACGGTGCCGAGCCCGGATCTCTGTTTTTGGTTTTTGTCCTTAGAGAGACTGCGTTTGCACCTTTTTTCTTTTCCCTGGCAGCCCAATTTTTTGATCTTGCAGGGGCCCTTTTTCCCCCTATGGCTGCCAGTGGATTTAAGAAGTGTGATCAGTGTAAGAAACTGATGTCTCTCACCGACACACACAACTGCTGCCTCCGGTGCCTGGGGCCAGACCATGATTCTAGGTCTGTAGCCCCTGTGGCAAAATGTCATCCAAGGCATTGCGGAGCCGTCAGCACCAGCGTGAGAGGATCTTCTCCGAGTCTGCCTCTGGACGGGTCCGGACTTCGTCAGAGGCCTCGACGTCTCGGGAGTCTGACACCGAGCATTGTTGGGACTCCTCTGAGAGGGAGTCCCCCTCGAGGGAGCACCAAAGGAAGAAGAAACCCGCGAGGACAGCATTGGTGGACGCTCTTGGCTCTAGGGCCAGGTCGCATAGCTCCGATCGCCGTCCCGGGTCTTCGGAGTCGGAGAGGCCTGCAAACCATCCTCGTGTGGAATCGGAGGCCCCAAGTCATGTGAGTACTGTTGTCCTAGTGGACTCTCCTCCGGGGGAGCCGACGTCGGGGCCCAAGTCGGAGGCTGCTGGGTCTCCTGAGCTCGGACTCAGGTTGACGGCCTTGGAGAGCAGATTGTCTGCCTTCATGGAACAGCAGCGGGTGCTGATCGTCGGTCTCACTGGCGCATCTGCCCCGACCACTAGGACATCAACGTTCAAGTCGACCCCGGAGGCCGAGCCGATCCTCGAGACCATGCGAACTCGAATCGATCTTCGGTTGCGGTCACCTTCGGCCTCCTGTTCGGGACCGAGGTCGTCAACGCCGATTCCCTCGGTGTGGAGGCGGATGGTGTCAGTGCCCGCCCACTCAGAGCCACTCAATTCCTCCTCGGAGGAATCGGCATGGGAGATGGAGGAGGAGGAGTCCCCTAACACCTTCCAGACTCGGTGCGTCCCTTCGGACTCACCGGGATCCGAACCTCAGGCAAGGTCCCCCCCCCCCCCCCCGAAGTTTACTAGGTTCTCGGATTTCGTGCGGGACATGGCCAAGGCACTGGCATTCCCAGCGGATCCAGAGGAGGAGCCTCGAGCCGAGGAGCTCGAGGCTCTGCAGTATGACTCTCCTCCAAAGGAGGCCTTTACTGTCCCGGTTCCTCCGATGCTGGAGCAGTTGCTCTTCCGCATGTGGGAAACGCCGGCCTCAATGCTGGTTCTAAGTAAGCGGGTCGATTCCATCTATCGAGTCCGCAAGAGCCCCGGGTTCCAAAAGGCACAGCTACCGCACCATTCCATGGTTGTGGAATCGGCCATGCATTGACTGAAGAGTCAGAAGATGCACTCCTCGGTGCCCCCCGGCAGGGAGGCCCGGAACCTGGATGCCCTCGGTAGAAAGTGCTTCCAGGGCTCTATGCTTGCTTGCCGTGTCCAGACCTACCAGCTGTACATGGGTACGTACGTTCGGGACCTGGCAAAGCAGATTGCCGGGTTCTCTGCTGGTTTGTCCGAGGAACCTTTGCAGAGGTTCAAGGCCTTGTCTTCTGGTATTTGGGAGTGCTCGAAGTTTATCTCTCGAGCAGCCTATGATGGATTTGAGGCTTCGGCCCGGGTAGCAGGGGCTGGCGTCAGTGCACGCCACCAGGCCTGGCCACAGTCCTCAGACCTCGAGCCATGGGTTCAGGACAAGTTGGTCGATGTCCCTTGCTGAGGCGAAAACCTCTTTGGCAAGACCATGGCAGAAAAGGCTGCAGAGCTCGAGACCGAGACTCCTACCCGGACGAGGCTGTCCAGAAAAATCTCTGCCCCTTCTCAGAAGAAGAAGGGCTCGGGGAAAAAGACCTTTTACCTGAGGAAGACCACTGCCTATAAAACCTACCCTCATTACAAGGCCTCTGTAGCTCCCCAACAGGGCCAGCAGGCCAAGGGGCAGGGTCATGGGCCCCGTATGCAGAAGGCCCCCAAGCTTCCTACTCAGGCTCCTGCTCAGCGGGGAGGGGTTTTTTGACTATGCCAGCATAGCCTCTTCTCCTTTCCAGGGCACAGGAGGTCGGCTGACCCTGTATGCAGACAGGTGGCCAGCCATCACAGGGGATACGTGGGTGCTAAGCATCATCAAAAGGGGCTATCTGCTCCACTTCACCCAGATATCCCCCTCCTACTTTCCAGGTGAGCCTCCAAGACCCCCTCTGCACAGAAACATACTCCTTCAGGAGTTGGAAGGTCTGCTAAGGGACCAGGCGGTGGAACTGGTGCCTCACCACCTGGAAGGGCAAGGCTTCTACTCGAGGTACTTCTGGTACCAAAAAGAACAGGAGGCCTCAGACCCATCCTGGACCTGAGAAATCTGAACACGTTTCTGGAGAGGGAAAAGTTCGAGATGCTTACCCTTGGAATCTTACTGCCCTACCTCCAGCAGGGAGATTGGCTATGCTCCGTAGACTTGAAGGATGCTTATACTCACATCCTCATCCATCCAAATCACAGACAATTCCTCAGATTTGTGGTGGGAGGAAAGCACTTCCAGTACAGAGTGCTTCCTTTTGGCTTCACCTCCGCACCCAGGGTTTTCACAAAATGCCTGGCGATGGTTGCGGCCTACCTCAGGAACCAGGGGATCTTTGTGTTCCTTTACCTGGACAACTGGCTTATCAGGGGCCAGTCTCCACAAGAGGCCAGGCAGGCCACCTTCAGAACCATATCCCTGCTTCAGCACCTGGGATTCGTCATAAACTTCCCCAAGTCCACTTTAGTCCCCTCACAGGACGTGGAGTTCATAGGGGCAAGATTGGATACCATCCATGCAAAGGCCTATTTGCCTACGGACAGAGCTCACAGGCTGATAAAGTTGGCCGGCCAGTTTCAGGCGAACTCTCTGGTCTCGGCCAGACACTTCCTCCGGCTCTTAAGTCACATGGCTTCCACAGTGCATGTCACACCGCATGCCTGGCTGCACATGAGGCCGGCTCAGTGGCACCTCAAGGCACAGTGGTTGCAGGCCACAGGGAAGTTGTCAGACAGAATAAGGGTGTCCAAACTCTTGATGGACTCCTTACATTGGTGGAGGCATCTCCCAAATCTGGTCAGGCGTCTTCCTTTCCAGGCCTCCCCACACACTCAGGTACTGACGACCGATGCTTCCCTGCAGGGCTGGGGGGTACACTGCCAAGGGGCCTGTACACAGGGCCTGTGGTCTCCGTGGGAGGCCGCCCAGCAGATCAACCTGTTGGAATTGCGGGCCATTCGACTGGCCTTACGGACTTTCTCTCAGCTCCTGTCTCACCAGTCTGTCCTAATTCAGACGGACAACCAGGTGGCTATGTTCTACGTCAACAAGCAGGGAGGCACAGGATCCAGACTTCTGTGCCTGGAAGCACAAGCTCTCTGCTCCTGGGCTGTCAATCAGGGCATGACCTTCAGGGCGTTCTGCCTCCCAGGCCAGGAAAACTACCTGGCGGACCGGCTAAGCAGACTCCTGCAGACTCCTGCAGCCTCACGAGTGGCAGTTGGATCCTCTGGTGGTTCAACAGATCTTTCTGAAGTGGGGACTTCAGACCATGGATCTTTTTGCCAGTCCGCTGAACAGGCAACTACCCAGGTTCTGTTCCAGGCAACCGCATCCCTTGCGAACAGCGCCAGATGCATTTCTGATCCCCTGGTCAGAGAGCCTGCTGTATGCTTTTCCTCCCACACCTCTGGTGGCCCGGACTCTGTTCAGAATCCAGCAGGACCGAGCCGCGGTGATCCTGATAGCTCCCAGGTGGCCCAGGCAGCCATGGTTCCCTCTTCTTCTGCAGTTGGCAGTGGATACTCCACTTCCTCTGGGGTTGCAACTCGACCTTCTGACTCAGGATCAGGGGTCCCTCTTACGTCCCAACCTCAAATCCCTGAATTTGATGGCCTGGCTGCTGAAAGGCTAGTCCTTGCCCCCTTGCTATTATCAACAGAGGTTGAAGAGGTGGTGTTGGCCTCCAGAAAGCATTCCACTAGGAAGGCCTATGCTCTGAAGTGGCGTAGGTGTTCTCAACAGCAAGAGGACCCCTTCTGCTCGGTCCAGGTGGTGTTGCAATATCTGCTCCACCTTTCCAACCTGGGACTTCAGTTCAACTCTGTCCGGGTTCACCTCAGTGCCCTCTCAGCTCACCACTCGCCGGTGGATGGACAATCCCTGTCGGGCCACCCTCTGGTGTCTCGTTTTCTCAGAGGCCTGCTTCTGCTTAAGCCTCCTATTCTTCCACCGGCCACTGAGTGGGATCTCAATGTGGTCTTGCAGCAACCGACTCGCCCACCTTTTGAGCCAATGTCAACCTGCCATTTACGTTTCCTCTCCTGGAAGGTGTTGTTCCTTGTGGCACTTACCTCAGCCAGGCGTGTGAGTGAACTTCAGGCCCTGGTTTCGGATAGGCCATATACCAGGTTCTAGAAGAACAGGGTAGTCTTGAGGACTCATCCTAAGTTCCTTCCCAAGCTAGTGTCCTCCTTCCACCTCAACCAGGAGGTGGTACTTCCGACATTCTTTCCCAGGCCACATGCCAGTAGGGCAGAAACTGTCTTGCATATCCTGGATTGTAGAAGGGCACTGTCCTTTTATCTAGAACGTACGCAGGGGCATAGAAGGGCTTCTCAGCATTTCCTTTGACCCTAATAGATTGGGGTTGCCTGTAACTAAGCGTACGTTGTCCATCTGGGTGGCAGACTGTATCGCCTGGGCATACAGGTCAGCCGGCCTCTCCCTGGAGGGTTGAGTCACGGCCCACCAGGTCAGGGCAAAGGCCGCATCAGTAGCTCACTTCCGTTCTGTTCCGTTGGCAGACATCTGCCGGGCCGCTACTTGATCTTCAAGCCAGACCTTTGCGGACCACTACTGCCTCGAGAGGGAGTCCCGTAGGGACAGTGCTTTTGGGCAAGCGGTACTCCGTAATCTCTTTGAGGTTTAAGCAACTCCTACCCTCCGGCCCTGGTGTTGGGCTACTGTTCAGGTGTGGTCTCGGAGAAGATTCTCTCACTGTTGCTGAGGCTCTAGAGGGAGCTCTATTTTTCAGCCTGGGTTCCTGGTAGCCCAGAGCTAGGGAGTCACCCATATGTGAGGACTGACTTCCTGCTTGGTCCTGGAGAAAGAGCAGTTACTCACCTGTAACAGGTGTTCTCCAGGAGCAGCAGGAATCAGTCCTCATGACCCTCCCTCCTCCCCTTGGAGTTGCAGTTGTATATAGTTCATTTTCTTTTTTGCTGTCTTTTAGCTATGTCATTTGACTGAGCAAGATGGCACCTTTGGGTGGGAAGGGGACCGCACATGCGTACCTGCATTCCCAAAAGCTTTCTTTGAAAGCTGGGGAAATGCTCCACATCGGGGCTCCATCAGCGCCGATGTCACCCATATGTGAGGACTGATTCCTGCTGCTCCTGGAGAACACCTGTTACAGGTGAGTAACTACTCTTTATATCATGATCATATTGAATCCAACATCATCATTGCACTAGACAAAGTAGCAATAAGAGGGGAGCATATGGAACCAAAGACCAGTTAATGTTGAATAAGGCCATCATGCCCAATGCTAAGAAATGCAGAAATCTCAGTGTAGCATGGATTGATTATAAGAAAGATTTTGACAGTGTCCCACGCTCTTGGATAATAAATTGCCTTAAAATGTATAAAATAAATCCTGGTTTGATAGAGTACATTAAGTTCACCATGATGATGTGACACACCACACTCTTTTTGAAATATACAAACATGACAGAAAAAGACCACATGGCCTATCTAGTCTGTCTTTCCATATCAACCACTACAACAGTCCCCTTTTTTGCTTTAGAGATCCTCTGTGTTTGTCCCATGCTTCTTTGAATTCAGATATGAAGAAGGTCAGTACATCATTCTTTACATTAAGATCCAGGAATATTTCAGGGAGATTCCCTATCACCACTTCTGTTTTGTGTGGCGCTTAATCCAATGAGTACCCTTATCAACTCTTTGGGGTACAGATTTAGCCTGAATCCTAAAGAATGTAACAACCCAGAAGCCACATCTCATTTACTATTTGTAGACTATCTGGAGCTCTAAAGTTCCAGCAACCAGCAATTAGCAAAGCAACTCTGTGTGGGGAAAAGCTTTTCTGGTAACATCAGGATGACTTTTGACCTTGACAAATGTGCTAAGGCAACTTATTTTAGAGGAAAATTGAGCAAAACAGAAACCATCTTCCTGGCTGAGGGCTGTGACATCAAGGACCTTGAACCGGAAGGTGTATATAAGTATCTTGGAGTAGAGAAAGGAACACTCAAGCAGAAATTATGAGAGAAAATGTCAGTAAAGAATACTACAGGAGATTAAAATCATTATTGAAAAGTGCTTTAACATCAAGCCATCAGTCAGCTTGCTAATCCCGTACTCTCATATAGCTTTGGGATTGTGGACTGGCCTCTTAAATATCTTGAAAAACTGGATGAGTGAACAAGAAAACTCCTCCATGAAAGTAATTGACAAGAATCAGTGTATGCCAAGGCTGTACATCCCTAGAGCTGAAGAAGGGCTAGGCCTCATAGAGACTGATGACACACACAGAGCTACTATCATAGGCCTCCCGGCCTACCTAATTGCATTATCAGATCCAAATATGCAAAACGTGCTGAAATATGAAAGTAAACATCCAGAATCTGTCTGTCATCAAACTTGGACAAGCATTCCGATGACTAAAAGGAATGAGTGAGAGTTCACAAGCATACACAGGGAAGGAAGTAATAGAATTTGCAAGAGAAAAAAAAACTCTTCAAAAAATTAGATCAACAAAAACAAGGAAAAACAAGTGGCAAATGCACAAATACAGTGGAAAATACAGAGTGTTACTCCAGGAACTCTTTATCGATCAAGAATGGTTATGGAGAGGTGAACTGAAACCGAAGGATAAGAGGTTGAAAGTTGCAGCCCAGGATGAGATGGTTTACAGTGAGCTTTGAAAAAAAACCTGGTAAAACAGATATATGTTGATTTTGTGGGAAAGAGCTGGAAACAGTGACTCACCTCATAGCTGGAGTGAAGTTCTGATGGAAGAAACATTTTATACAGAAAGGCACAATATAGTAGCATGCCTCATCCATTGGAAACTCTGTAAACACTACAATATTACTGTGCCTGAAAACCACTGGGTCATGACCCTAAAAGAATTACAGAGAATGAAGAGGTTATGATCACTTATGATACTCCCATTTGGACCGATAAAAAGCTGGATATGAGGAAGACAGATATAGTGGTAAAGGAGAAAAACACCAGAACTTCATTGATTATAGAGGTGTCATTTCCAAGCGACTACTCTTGACTCACGTTGAGAGGGAGAAAATCTTAAAGTACCAAGAAAATATGACAGAAAGATAAAGTTATTTCCCATCGTGTTGGGTGCCACAGGCTTAATTAAGAGGAATTTCCAGCACACCTTGATAAATTGCCCATACATATAACATCTTAAGATCTCCAGAGATAGGCTCTCTTTGGCACGATGCAAGTACTACATCAAGCATTAGCAGTACATTTGAGAGACCGAGATCCTTCTCCACATACCCTGGCCTAGAAGTGAGGTTCGTGACTGTCATGATGTGTGCAAAACTCGCCCATTTGGAGAAACGTCCCTGAAAAAAGTCCCTTACCATGCATTAAGGTCAGTCAGAATTACCAGGGGTGCACTTAATGGCATATGTTGACATGATGTGAATTGCAGCATGCCAATTGCAACACTGACAATGTGCGGTAAGTATTGTGCACTAACTGCAATGTGCAATCCATGCCCATCTTTGCCCATAACCAGCCCATTTCCAGCCCCATTGTACAATGTGCAAGTAACGTGGGAATCCGCATGCGGTAACTGTCATGCCAGGGCAGTAACATTTACCACGTGCTAAAAAGAGCATTAACTGCTTAGTGTACTTTAGTAAAATGGTTCCTTTATTAATTATTATATTTTCTTTTAATGCCCTTTTCCAACTTTTCTAACTTTTCCAACTTTTTTTATGGAGGTATACCTCATTTGTTTTAACAGAATAGGGTTTGGACAAAATATGGTTTATCAATATAGTTCTCATAAAAAGAAAAAAGGGAGAAGAAAATTCTTTCTTTCTGAAATACGTTTAGCAACATGTTTACAAATAAAGCTCATTTTTTGGAAAATGTTTTCTCGGCACTATATTAATTAGTAGTTTATAAGCAGTTCACTTTTTGTGATGAAAATAAGCTATTGTGCCTGGTGGGTATTTAAGAGGCAGGTTTTTATTACGGTGCTGTTGCTTTGTTAATGGTTGTGGCTGCCTAAAAGTTGTGCTTCCAGCACTCAAACTACAGTTCAAAATTCAGTTTGATAAATTGGATCTGTTTTTTAGCTAGGGCTGCTATGTAAGTTCAGCACACTATCTATTAAGTAGTAATCGCTGATGGCATTGGTGGCCTCTAATAAATGGAAGCTCATCCTTTTGGCAGCTGAATATCACAGCTAAATGGACAATAGCCAGCCCTGCCTTCACTCTTCCCCAATGCTAGTGCCTTCTTATAAGGATAAAATCTGACTGTTTAGTGTATTAAATGGCCAGATTTTATCCACACAATAACAAAAAACATACAGATGGCCAAATATGTTTTTGCCACAAACACAAAACTCACTTTGAATATTGGGTATGTTATTTTTAAAGAAAAAATTTTTTCACTGCACTAAAATTTAAATAAGATAGTGAGAGTTTCTGATGTATTTTTGGGCTTTATAATCCTTACACAGTGGTACAAGCATAACCTTTTGCCTTTTGAAATATCATTAATTTTCTGTACCATTTGGTTGTATATAAGATTAAATGACAGTTTATTATTTTTTAAGCCTATATTATGAATAGATATATGGTGTGATAAGGAAGCTTATCAAAGCTCAGGGAGTAATGACAAAAGAGGAGAATTTACTCTGATTAAGGGACCTGTGCTGGCAGGTTATAGAACTAAGACAGCTTGTTTCCCTAAAAGACTACATGATCCAGAATGCACCTGTATGCAGAAAGTCCCTAGGGGAGCTAGAGTGGAAAAGCTTTGTGTTTAATCAGAGAAAGCATTATGTCATCCCTAATCAAACAGCCCCTAGAACAGGGGTCTCAAACTCAAATTGCTTTGAGGGCCAAATGAGGACTTGTAGAGTAACCCGGGGGCCGCACAAGACGCAGGCCTCATTTGCATAAGGGCATCATTTGCATAAGGGCACATTTGCATAAATATTTGCATAATGTTACCATACACTAACTTTTAGTAAACATGCCTCTTAATGAGTGTATGGATAAAGAAAGACTAAAAGATTTCTACATTACTATAAACCAGTGCCAACCACCAGGCACATTAGGAACTACTAGAAACACTGCTCATTTAGAACCCATAGCAAACCTGCCGTGTCCTAACAGCACTACCAGGACTCACAAAGCACCATACCCTAACTATCAAAAGGCAACACTGCAAATATTAAATCAACACATTTCAGAGAATAACAATACATGACCTACTCGGGAAAGAGAACAAGTGGCAATGTCAAATAGGAATTACATAAACAGAATACCTCAGTTCAGTTACACATGCAGAACATACACCATCACCAAACAAGGAATCACAATTTAGAAACAGGAAGACAATTAAACTGGGAACCCCAAAAGCCAAACTTAGAATGTACAACACTGTAGAAATAAAACTATACATTGATTTCCTCTTGTATTAAATAAAGTGCAGACGTTAAAGATGCACATTTCCAAGAGCTGACATATTTCAGTTAATAAATTCAAAATAAAGAGATATTTTTTCTACCTTTTGTGCATTTTTTTTTCAGTTGCAATTATTCCAGCCACTTTCTTCTGGTTTCTTCGTGTCTTCTGCTAACTCTCCATCGTCTGCTGTCCATTTGTCCTTTCTTCTTTCCTAGTTTTTTTCCATTCTCTCTACATCTGCTTTAACATACTAATCATTCTCCTTTTGCTCTTTCCTCATTCCTATTTCATCCACTCAAATTTTACCCCTCCATCCTCAATCCCCACTTACTCTCCCAATACCCGGCCAATTGTAGATTTTTCTTCCCTCCCACACTAAATATATTTCCCCTCTCCATTTCACTCTCCCAGCCTCATCCCATTCTAATCGTCCCCCAACATCAACTCCCTTCTAGCTCCTGCCCCACCCAGCATCCGCTCCCTTCTAGTCCCCGCATCATCAGCCCATTTCCAGTCCTAGCTCCCTCCCCTCCCAGCCCATTTCCTTTCCAAGCCCCCTTCCACTCAGCCCATTACCATTCCAAGACCCTGTCCCCATCAGCTATTTGCAGTTCAAGCTCCCCCTTCTACTCGGCCCATTTCCAGTCATAGCACCCCCCCCCCAGTCCATTACCAGTTCTAGCCCCCCCCCATAGCCCATTATCGGTCCTAAGCCCCCCAACAGCCCACTTCCAGGCCTAACCCTTCCATCGCCCCATCTTCATTCTTAGCCCCCCCATAACACCATTTTCAGTCTTAGCCCCCCAATCAGACCACCTCCAGTCCTAACCCCCATCACCCCACATCAAGTCATGCTCCCCCCCCAGCAGCCCACATAAAGTCCTGATCCCCCCCCAGCAGCCCACATCAAGTCCTGCTCCCCCCCCCAGCAGCCCACATCAAGTCCTGCTCCCCCCCCCCAGCAGCCCACATCAAGTCCTGCTCCCCCCCCCAGCAGCCCACATCAAGTCCTGCTCCCCCCCCCCAGCAGCCCACATCAGGTCCTGCTCCCCCCCCCCCAGCAGCCCACATCAGGTCCTGCTCCCCCCCCCCCAGCAGCCCACATCAAGTCCTGCTCCCCCCCAGCAGCCCACATCAAGTCCTACTCCCTCCCTCCCTCCCTCCCCCCGGCAGATCCCTTCCTGCTTGCCTGCCTGCCTTGCTTGTGAGTTCTTCTCTGCTTCGGCTTTCAGAGCCGCGAAGGGAGAGCTTCTCCCTCGCGACTCTTTTAAGCTCGCCGGGGCAGATGGGAAATTTACCATCTGCCCCGGCGAGCGTAACAGGGTCGCGAAGCAGAGACGAACGCACAAGCAAGGCCAGCAGGGCGGGAGGGGGGCGGGACGTGCGGTATTTCTGCTACCGCCGCGGCCGCGGCAGCAGCCAGCTTTTTTGTAAAGTTTAATTTTCCCGCGGCGGCAGCAGCAGCAGAAGCCGGTTTTTTTTTTTCCTGGGCATCGCGGGCCGCACAAAGGTCTCTCGCGGGCCGCATGCGGCCCGCGGGCCGCGTGTTTGAGACCCCTGCCCTAGAAGAATGCTTAATCCACAACACCTGAAGAATGCAAGGGTGGAGTTGCAATCTAAGCCCTTTAAAACTAAAGGGGAATCAGAAGGAGAATGAGAACAGAAGGAAGAACAACCGGAACCTGAAGGAACAAGGACAAGGAAGCAGATGGTCCAAGAGAGGAGCTCAGAAAAGTACCTATGCCTGGAGAGATACCTGGGGAAAAGGATCAGAGGACTGGAGAAAGCCAGAGGTCTGTAGATCCACAGCCAGGGACCCTCAAGCAACGCCTAGGAAGAGGACTGTTGCAGCTAAGGAAGAAAGGAGCCCAAATACCTCTTGGAGGACGTCTGGAGAAAAGATCCTGAGGTCCAGAGATACCAACTGGAGGACAGGACACAAAAGCTCTATTGCATACTGGCCAGAATACCAGAAGAAGCAGCCTGACGCTTGCCTGGATTCAGGTAGGAACTGTGAACATTTCTCTAGCTTTGAGCAGTGCAAACAGGGAAACAGTTTCTCTCCATGTAGAGGTCAGTTCCTAAAGCCCTCTGAGTCAGACGGAGAAACAGAGTCAATGCAATTTCAAGAGCAAGGTTCAATATCTGATACAGAGGATAATTATATGGACTGTTCTTTGAATAAGTTGTTATTGTAGGAAAATCCTAAATATCAGAGCAAACATCAAAAGGAAACATTCTAAATATTAGCTTCCCATAAAGTTTTGTTGAAAAGAAAAAAAGCTTTTGGGAAAGTTTGGCACGTGTGCTGAAATCAAGCTACTAATTGCAGTTAATTGTCACCTGTTGGTGAAGGAGAGCCCAGCACAAGCCGTGCACACGTAGGATTAAAAATGTCTTTTCTTTATGGAGAAAGTGAGCATTGCTTTTGTATAAAGAAGTTTCCCTCTTTGATTTGTTTGTCCCCAGCACTGCTAAGGAGTTTATTAGCAGTGGCTGAAAGAAGCCTTTCTGTTCTATAAAGGACTTTGATTCTTATTTGCGTAAGATATTTCAGTTGCCTTATTTTGTGTTGAATAAAACCCTGGAGAAGTTATCTGGAAGGTGTTACCAAGCATATCTGTGTGTGGGATAATCACCCCATAAATAAACTCTAATTTTGTCTACACTCGACCAACTACAAGAGTTTTCATTATCTTAAAAATGCAAGCTTTGTGTGAATGGACTTCAATAACCACAATCCTTTGCAAGACAGTTAATTTGCATACTTGCCAAGATGGTGGTACCTTCATAACAAGCACCCCCTTTTACAATGGGCATATTAAGGTTGGCATCTTAGTGAGTTATTAATACCTAAAATTAGTGCAGGAGATGTGGCCAACCTGTATTGTGGGGAGCACTCCTGGCAAGTCCCCATACACTTAGCATGGTGAGGAAGCCCCTCACTGCACTAAACCTGCAACCGCGATTAACACGAGTACGCTTTCATTGAGATGGCGGTATGGGTACCTGCACTAACTGCAGCATTGATGATTAGCACATGCTCATGATGCTCACATCAATCACAACATTCAAGCAATGTCCGCTTTCTGTCCTTAACCTGCCCAGTAACCAGCCAATCTTGTGCTAAGCAGTTGACATGAGATTTTTATCATGCTGGTATTTTTAGCATGTGGCAATGGTTACTGCAGTCCCGCACTAACCAGTTGCGGTGTCCTCAACCCTGTACTAATTGTTAGTGTACTTTAGTAAAAATGCCCTGCAGAAGTTTAATAGGTATGTTTTATAAATATGTGCAAATACTTCCTATATATACACACGCATGTACATACATAAACATATTTCTTCTTTTTTAGGTATGCTTTACATTTTTTGAATGCAAGGGCTCTAGTCGGATTGGTGAAAGCCTATAGTCAAAGGACTTTTTCTTATCTTTATTCCCTCTAGGTGAGTCTGTTATCCATACAGATTATGCAGTTTGAAGTTGTATAAGAAATCAATTTTTCAAATACTGATTTAATGTTTGGGGCTTTTTGTTCTGCTTCTTCTCTCTATTAATGTATGAACAGGAGTATTGTATTCCATATCGTCCTGCTAGACCAGTCTACACAAGTGGGTTGTGTTCCCCTACCAGCAGATTAGTAGGGACAAAGAACCAATGAAAAGCTCAGGTTTCAATGACATCATTCCCGTGCCACCAGAGGTCCCTTCAGTATTTCTTTGTCGCCAGCAGATGGTGGATGGTTTTTCTCCTCTCTGTAGAAAATCTTGAGGACTGAAAAAGATTGATTAAATGCTCGTGAATGACCACCTCAAGCCCTAAAGGGGTGACTCTCTCACTTGAGGGTGAGGTGGGAGGCTGCAGTAGTCTGCGGTCTTTTTGGTAGCCAAAGGAGAAGGGAAAATTTGGTTCAGCTCCACACCCTTATCGTGATATGGGCCTGCTGAGCTGCACAAACTGGAAGGATTTGGAAGGATCTCAAAGAGTACTGCAGCCTCACACAACCTCAGTGCCCTCTCCCTCCTGCTCTCTTCCAAAGATTGCAGAGAGCTCTCAGAGGGTTTTGCCTGCCAGCCACCTTTCACACAGTGCTATTATTATTTATTTATTTATTTATTTCAATTTTTTATATACCGCGCTATTTACAATCAGCGCGGTTTACAGAGAACCAAAGACCAGAACAACAGGCTGTTCGGTATTACATAAAACAGGAAAATAAATTTGGATAAGATAAACATGGATAATATGGGGGTAAAACTATATACATTGAACTATATACATAGAATATTGATCTGCTAATTCGATCACATGAGAGAAGTATTTATGTAATATTATCAATAATGTTTGGAAAAGGAGGGGATTCTGTTAAGTTTGTGGTGAATATTATGTGGGGTAGTATTTGATGAATAAGTTATGTTTGAGGGCCTTTCAAGCTAACCCAGCCAATGAAGAAATTCCAGGGGAGTACAGCTGAGTCCAGCATGGATCCTATGCCTGGGGCTCTCAGGTGGTGAGTACCAAGGCTTGACCTTGTCATTGTTCTTGTTGGGGGCTCCCGGTTCAGTCTCCGAGGGATGGACTGCTAGCGACAGCTGGCACTCTATGGGGGTTTCCTGCCATTTTCTGCACACGTTAGTAACATTTATGTCTACTGTGTACCTGGGGGTCGTGCAGTCCTAATGCATGTTCTATCCAAGCGGCTTCAATGCACATTCCTTCCCTAGCACCTTTAACACACTTTATGTAAAAGCGCAGTTAATGTATGCTTGCGGGCCAACGCAGCCTTAGTGCACGCTGTTGTGATACTTACCCTAATTCTCTATGTCTTCTTCCAAGAAATGTTTTGACCTGTGGTCGGCGACGAACCTCATCCTTTTAGTGTCTGTTCTGGTAGTTACTCCTCTACTGCCATCCCCCTCTCAGTTGGTGTACCTCAGGGCTCTGTTTTGGGACCTCTCCTTTTCTCTCTCTACACTCGGGTCCTTGGTGCACATTTCCTCCCATGGTTTTCAGTACCATCTTTATGCTGATGACTCTCAAATCTACTTTTCTGTGCCTGAAATCTCTCCAGGAATCCAGGCCCAGATCTCTGCCTGCTTATCTGACATTGCTGCGTGGATGTCTCATCGCCATCTGAAACTGAACATGGCCAAAACTCCCTATCTTTCCCCATAAACCCACCTCCCCTCTTCCTTCCCTCCCTATTTCTTTGGATAACACTGCACTCCTCCCCATTTCCTCAGCTCGCAACCTTGGCGTTGTCTTCAACTCTACTCTCTCTTTCTCTGCACACATCCAACAGATAGATAAAACCTGTCGCTTCTTTCTCTACAACATTGGCTAAATTTGTCTTTTCCTTTCTAGACACACTACTAAGACACTTAACCACTCTTTAGTCACCCCCCCCCCCCCCCCCCCCCCGGTCTAGACAATTGCAACCTCCTCACTGGTTTCTCTCTCTCTTTCAGTCTGTTCAAAACTTAGCTGCACGGCTAATCTTCTGCCAGCCTTGATATGCTCATATAACCCCTCTTCTCAAGTCACTTCACTGGCTCCCTATTTGTTTCCCTATCCAGTTCAAACTTCTACTGACCTATAAATGCACTCATTCTGCTGCTCCTCACTACCTTTCCTCTCTTGTCTCTCCCTGCACCCTTCCTCATGAACTCCGCTCTTCCTCTGGCTTTCTTCTGTTTAAGCCATTTTCTTCTACTGCCAACTCCAGACTTCAGTCTTTTCACCTTGCTGCTCCTTATGCCTGGAACAAACTTCCTAAATCTATCCGTCAGGTTTCATCTCTTCCCCTTTACAAATCCATGCTAAAAACTCACCTCTTTGAGGCTGCTTTTGGATCCTAATCCCTTGCTCTCCTAGTGTCTCCTTTCCCTATTTAAACCCCTTGTACTGTCTGTCTTGATTAGATTGATAAGGCGGTATATAAAAATAGCTAAATAAATAAGACCTTTACTTGTTGAAACAGGGGCTGGTCCCAGATCCAGTCATGGTAGCAATGACAGTGACAGCAGCCTATTATAAAGGTATGAGCAAATCAGTATGTGCTTTGCTTGAGGCTCCATTATATCCCTCTGTTGTCCCAGCTTCTCAACATCATGTGGGGCCTGAGAGCAGAGCATGTGCTGATTCAGCCCCTGACCCTTGTGGACAGGGAGAAGGAAATGGATTTAGCTCATGCCTTTCTCAGAAGTTCAAGCTGATGCAGAATAGCGCGGTATATAAGAGAATGTAAATAAATAAATATTCAGGTAAGAACATAAGAAATGCCATACTGGGTCAGACCGAGGTCTATCAAGCCCAGTATCCTGTTTCCAAGTACCTGGCAGATTCCCAAAAAGGCACACAGGTTCCACAATGCTTGTCCTGGGGCAAGCAGTAGATTTCACAGGTCCTCTTTAATAGTAGTTTATGGACCTTTCCTCCAGGAACTGTCCAAACCTTTTTTTAAACCCAGCTACACTGACAGCTTTTACTACATCCTCCGGTAACTAATTCCAGAGTTTGATTATGCGTTGAGTGAAAAAATATTTTCTCTTATTAGTCTTAAATGGGTTACATTGTATCTTCATTGCGTGTCCCCTAGTGTTCGATCTATGCTTACCTGTTTCACTCCATTCATTCATTTATAGACTCTATCATATCTCCCCTCAGCCGTCTGTTTTCCAAATAGGTACTTTTCTATCCCCAGGGGGCTTACAATTTAAGGACTGATGCAGAAACCCTGTGGTAGAGCCCAGTGCTTAGTTCCTTACCGTCCCTCCAGTCCAGTCCCGAACCTCTGGGTTTAGTACCTCCTCTAGCAGCTTGGAGACTGAGTAACATCATTCTTTTGATGATACTGGTATGAATACCTGAGGGACTGCCTCCTGGCTCCAGTTATCTCAGTCTCCAAGCAGCTGGAGGTTGTATGAGCCCAGAGGTCCAGGGCTCCCCCAAGGGATGATTAAGAAGAGAGTTTCCAAATTTAAGTTAAGTTAATTTAATCTTAGGGTTAACAGTGTAGTTAAATTATAAGGTCAGGGGAATTATTTACTTTTAAATTTAACCTAAGGGATCTGAGGTATGCCCCCTCCCCCCCCCCTCTTCTTTGGCAAAAGGATTGTAGCAGAGACGGGGACTAGACTCCGACTCCCGAACCCACCTATTTGGGTGAGGAGCTGGTAGTCGCAGTGGCTGCCGACGCTGAGAGGCTTCGCTGGTCCTTCAGAGTCCCAGTCGCGGCAGAGACGGCGATCGCTGAAGCGGCGCCACCAAAGTTAAGTCCACTCTCTCCCTCGTAGCTGAAGCCATGCTTCCGGCTGAGCTTGAGGAGAGGCGGTCATGGCGAAAACAGTCAAACAGAGGTAAGAGGGCCGGTAGCACGGCGGGGGTGTTTGGCACCATTTTCCTCTGAAATGAGCAGCACAGTGCAGGCCGTGCTGCGTGCCGCTTGAGCGGGAAACAGCTGCACTGTGAGTTGGGGGAGCGCAGGTGACAGAGAGCTGCCTTTCCTAGGTGATCTCTCGATTTTCATTTTGGAGCACTGGAGGTTGCCTGGGGGGGGCAGAGCTATTTAAATTTTCGAGTTTTAAAGTTTAAAAAAAAAAAAGTTTTAATGAGAAAGTTGCTAAGGCAGGAGTTTCAACAGTTGATGACAGCAAGTTCAGGGTGCTAGCCTTACTTCAGAGTCTGAGGAACTGCAAAGGGATGCACGGAGGCGGAATGCCTTCTAGGCCACAGTGTTTGGTTTGTGGCACTAGAAGAGGAGCAGTGTCAGATGCAGGAGTGTGCAGAGGCTGCATCCAAGAGGCAGCTTCTATGGAGCAGGCTTTAGAGGTAGGTGGGGTCAGTCAAAAAGGGACAACTTTATCCCTGCCGGAGTCAGTCTCACCCGTTTTGCCATCTCTGGAGCCAGTAGCAGGTCCTTCCTCGGTTCCAGATTGTCCCCTGACCCAGGCACCATTGCCAGGGGGATTGGCAGTGTTTTCGCCAGAGTTTGGCACTCTCCTTCAGCAAGCATTTGGTAAGGGTCTAAGAAACACAAACAAGTTTCAAAGGGGGAAATCCAGGTGGGAAGCGTCCGGGGGCCCCTCTAGAATTAGGAACAAGCGCAGTTCCTTCCAAGAAGCCTAGGTGCGGAAAGGACAGGCAGGAGCAGTCAGTGACCTCAGAGGAGGTTCATTCCAAAGATATCGATCCAGATTTTGAGATGGAGGAAGAGTTAGAGGAAGGCGAACTCACTGAGCAGGAAGACCAAGCTAGAGTGGTTCAGGTTTTCCTGACGAGACGAGCTACCATCGCTGATAGCGGAGACGCTCAAGGCATTGAATATGCCGGCCATGGGTCCGGCAGAAGATGCCACCTTAGAAGATCCGCTGTTGCAGGCTTTTAGGAAGACTCAGAGGGCCTTCCCAGTGCATAGGATAGTGAGAGAAATTATTCAGCAGGAATGGGATATGCCCGAGGCAGGACTTAAGGGATCCAGGGTTATGGCCCGTCTTTACCCTTTGGTGGACCAGGATCGGGAGTTGTTCAAACCTCCCAAGGTAGATGCAGCGGTCTCGGCGGTTACCAAGAAAACTACAATTCCAGTGGAAGGTAGTGCCGCTCTTAAGGATGCTCAAGACAGAAAGCTGGACACCTTGTTGAAACAGGTGTTTGATGTCAGTGCTTTAGCCATTCAAGCGTCTATTTGTGGAGCATGGGTAGCCAGAGCCTGTCTTCGCTGGTCTCAGCGGATTCAGGGGGAGCAGATGGATGATTCGGCTACAGAAGCGTCCAGGTTAGAATCCAGAGCGGCTTATTTGGCGGACATTCATTACGATCTGATACGGGGGTTGTCTAAAAGTATGGCTTCTGTAATTGCAGCAAGGAGGTATCTCTGGTTGCAGAATTGGGCAGCAGATGGTTCCTCCAAGGTGAGACTTGGTAAGCTCCCTTTCAGAGGAAAGCTTCTTTTTGGTGAAGATTTAGAAAAGCTGGTAAAAGATTTAGGGGAGTCCAAAGGCGGGAGGTTACCGAGGACAAGCAGAAGCAGGGGCGTCCAGTTCAAGCGACTAGTTGTCAGCAGAAGGACTTTTGTCTTTTCCGCTCCCCTCGGTTCGGTCAATTTCAGAAAGGCTGTTTCCAGTATAGATACCAGGGGTTTCAGGGATTTCGAGGGGCAGGTAGAGGATTTTCCGCCTCTCCTTCCTTGAACCTTAGAAAGTCACAATGAAGCCAGAGGAATCCAGGCAAAGTGGGTACCCATAGGAGGGCGTCTGCAGGAGTTCTACCCTGCCTGTGTTCAGATCACTTTGGACCAGTGGGTGTTAGAGGTCATTCGCAAAGGATATGCTCTGGAGTTTCAACGCCCTGTGTGCGAATCTTACGTTCAATCTCCTTGCAAGGCTTGCGTCAAGAGCAGAGCGGTACGAGAGACCTTGCAAAGACTATTGGATCTGAACGTGGTACTGCCGGTGCCACCAGACCAGTATGGCTGCAGTCGGTACTACATATATTATGTCGTACTGCAAAAAGAGGGATCTTACAGACCAATTTTGGATCTCCAGAAAGTAAATCACTGTCTTTGAGTGACTCATTTTCATATGGAAACGCTGAGGTCGGTCATCGTGGCAGTACGAAAAGGAGAATGTCTCACATCTCTAAATCTGTCCAAAGCTTACCTACACATTCCGATTTGGCAACAACATCAGCGGTTTCTCAGGTTTGCGATGCCCATGGGGCATTTTCAGTTTCGGGCATTACCTTTCAGATTGGCGACGGCTCCACGAACTTTCACCAAAGTGATGGTAGTAGTGGTGGCAGCATTACAGAAGGAAGGGGTGTTAGTGCACCCTTACCTGGACGACTAGTTGATTCGGGCAAAGTCCAAGGAAGAGAGCGAGTTGGCAACAACGAGAGTAGTGGAAGTGCTACAAAGTCTTGGCTGGGTGGTCAACATGGCGAAGAGCCGGTTGAACCCCTCACAGACCCTGGAATACCTGGGAGCTCACTTCGATACAAGCATAGGAAAGGTGTTTCTACCTCAGGCACGGGTACTATGGTTGAGAAGTCTAGTGCGCAGTTTCCTGGGGAGAACGAATCCCACCGCATGGCATTATCTTCAGTTGCTCGGCACGATGGCAGCGACACTCGAGCTAGTTCCGTGGGCAAGAGCCCACATGTGTCCCTTGCAGAGAGCGTTGCTCAGAAGGTGGTCTCATCAAGAGGACTCTCTGTCTCGAAGACTGCCCTGTACGTTGGAGACGCGTCAGGTGCTTCAGTGGTGGTTGCAGCCAGGGAGTCTCGAAGAGGGAATGCCATTAGAGTCGCCAGCTTGGATGCCGTTAACAATGGCTGCCAGTCTGTTAGGCCGGGGAGCTCACTTCGAAGGACAGTTCGTTCAAGGGCAGTGGTCAGAGACAGAAAGGATGTGGTCAATCAACAGGTTGGAATTGAGAGCGGTAACGCTAGCATTGCAAGCTTTTCAACCGTATCTTCAGGGAAGGCCCATTCGAGTGCTTTCTGACAATGTGACCGCAGTGGCCTACATCAATCGGCAAGGGGGCACGAGTAGTATCGCTCTGGAATCCGAGGCCGAACAACTTTTCATTTGGGCCAAGGAGAATTTGCCAGCCGTGTCAGCGTCACATGTTGCAGGGGTGGACAATGTAGAGGCCGATTTTTTTTTTTTGAGTCAGGTCAAGGTGGACCCAGGGGAGTGGGTCCTTAATCCGGAGGTGTTCGATAGGATAGTAGGCCATTGGGGATCACCAGTAATTGATTTGATGGTGACTTTCCATTCAGCAAAGGCCAACAGATTCTTCAGTCAGAGACGAGAAAGAATGTCGGAAGGCCTGGATGCTGTCATTCAGAGGTGGCCGGAAGAACAACTCCTGTATGTGTTTCCACCATGGGTATTGAGAGGTTGACTTCTACAGCAAATAGAATTACACAGAGGGCACATAATACTGATAGCCCTGGATTGGCCAAGACGGCCATGGTATTCAGATCTAATGAGGCTCTTAGTTGACCAACCATGGCACCTACCGACTCGACGGGATCTGTTATTGCAGGGTCCTTTACGCATGCCTCAGGTGGATCAATTCTCACTTATGGCTTGGCTCTTGAGAGGGCGAGGCTGAGAGCCAGAGGCTACACCTCGGAGGTGATTACCACCTTGTTGAGATCAAGGCGGAGGTCGACCTCCTTGGCATATATATTTTGTATTTGGCAGATATTCGAAGTATGGTGTGATGGTAAAAGCGTGCAGGTATTGAAAGCTACAGTTTCACAAATTCTATCGTTTTTGCAAGATGGATTTGAGAAAGGTGTAGCCGCGGCATCATTAAGAGTTCAGTTGGCAGCGCTTTCCTGTTATAGAGGGAAGATTCAAGGGGGAAGTGCTTGGGGCACATCCTGATATTAGGTGTTTTTTGAGAGCAGTGTCTCTGTTATGGCCACCCTGTAGGCCGACGGTCCCAACGTGGGATTTGCATTTGGTCTTGGAGGCATTGGGACGCGAACCGTTCGAGCCTTTGTCAAGAGCATCATTAAAAGACCTTACACTCAAAGTAGTTTTTCTAGTGGCTATATGTTCGGCACGGAGAATTTCAGAATTACAGGCATTGTCCTGCAGGAAGCCTTTTTTTTGGCCTTTTACGATAAGAAGTTGGTGTTGAGACCAGTCCTGTCCTTTTTGCCCAAGGTGGTGTTGACCTTTCATGTGAATCAGGTGGTTTCTCTGCCAGTGTGAGTGTGGAGGCAAGGACACAGTTTTGGGAAAGCTGCATCTCCTGGATGTGCGTAGAGCATTGAAGAAGTATTTGCACAGGACAGCAGGATTCTACAAAATGGACAGACTGTTTGTCTTGTTTGGAGGAGTAAGAAAGGGGGAAGCGGCTTCCAAGGCGTTGATTGCCAGATAGCTCAAAGAGGCTATAGCGTCAGCTTACCCGTTGAAGGGTAAAACAGTACCGGAAGGGCTTAAAGCTCATTCAACACGAGCACAGGCAGTGTCGTGGGCCGAGTACAGTTTAGTGCTGGCTATTAAGATCTGTAAGGCGGCTACTTGGTCTTTACATTCCTTTGTCAAGCATTATCGTCTTGACATTCAGGCGGAAAGGGATACATGTTTTGGATCAGCGGTGCTTCAGGCTGGTATAGCTGGTCCCTCCCGTTAAGAATTGTCACTGCTCTGTTACATCCCCAGAGGTTTGGGACTGGACTGGAGGGACGAAAAGGAAGGTGAAATTAGACTTACCTGCTAATTGTTATTCCTTGAGGAACTCCAGTCCAGTCCCGTCCCGTATCCCTCCTTAATATTCTGTGTTTTGGGCTAGAGCCTGAAGCAAACAGGTATGGTATTCCACATGATAAGAGACAGACGTCATAATAAGGCTTATGGTGTATAAGGGGTGGGATGATGATATGGGGAGTCTAAAGAACTTATAATCCTTTATTTTGGAGGAGGGCGCACCTTAGCAGAGCACAGTGGGTAGAAGTTCTGTTTCAGTAAAAGTTTAAGGAACGGGTACATTTTCTTTTCCTCGATTAATAGTTTAATTGTTAAAATTTGATAGTTATGGTTGCTACTTAATTGTTGCTCCAGTGAGTCTGCTTTGTCAATAGGTTACTGGAGCCAGGAGGCGGGTCCCCCGGGCATTCATACCAGTGTCATCAAAAGAATGATGTTACTCAGTCTCCAAGCTGCTAGAGGAGGTATTAAACCCAGAGGTTCGGGACTGGACTGGAGTTCCTCAAGGAACAACAATTAGCAGGTAAGTAATTACACCTTTAGCACAGGATTTCATAGCGCAAGCTTAACACTGTAAAAAGTCAGCATTAAACTGGCAAGGCAAGCCAAACACATCCGCACAGGAGTTTGTGTTAGCAGCCCCATATGCTGCACAAGTTTGGCATGCTATCCCAAGGGTCATCTGAGGTGAAATTTGACACATCGCCTCAGATGATCCAGGCATTAGGGAAGGCCTCCCAATGCCATTAGCACAGCAATTGTGGGCCAGTGCCCCTCCCCAGATACCAACTCCCCCCGACAGAAGCAAAACCACTGGTAACTCAGTGGACCCCAATCCCCTCCCCCTCCCCCCCCACCTCATTAAAGTCATTGGTGGCCCCTCCCCTCCCTTCCCAGAAAAATCATTGATGGCCTGTGGGCTCCAATGCAATACCCCACCCCCACCTCACTATCTTTACCTTTATCTTTATTACAATTTTTGATAGACCGTCCATTGGAAGCCATCTGGTCGATTTACAATAATATAAAAACAAATAAAGCCAGAGTCAGAAAGGAACTACAATGTCAGATAAGAAAGAACACTATCATACCAGACTAAAGAAGAGAAAAGCTTAAGTGGAGGGGATGGAGGAAACAGAGGAGTTGGGAAAGGGAAGGTCATAGGCAGTACAGAAGAGATGGGTTTTTAAGAGGGATTTGAATTTGGGAAATGAGTGTTCTTGACAGATAGGGGAGAAGGGAATTCCAGAGTGACAGGGATAGAAAAAAGAAAGCAGAATGCAGAGTTTGCTCCAGACGGGCATGTACTGGGGAAGGGAGGTCAAGGCGGTTGGTGTGCAGTGACCGGAGGCTGCAGGGTATAGTGCAAAATTGCAATGATTCTGCAAGATGTTGGGGAGTGTGCTGATGTAGGGCCCTGTGGATCAGGATTAGGAGTTTGAAGGTGACGTGATAGGGGAAGGGAAACCAGTGTAGGTGGATCAAAGAGGGCATGATGTGACTGAAACAGGGGAGTATGGGTGCGGAGGTGAGCAGCAGCATTCTGAACTAAGTGTAGGCGGTGAAGCTGATGGTGGGGATACCAGCAAAAGCAACATTACATTAGTCCAGGCGCAAAAGCAACATTACATTAGTCCAGGCGCAAAATTACGAGAATAAGAAAAAGAGTTGTGAGGGATGTTGGAGAGAGTACTGGACTGATGGCTCAAATCTGATGGAGGTAAAAGTGAGAGCGGCATACAAGGGAGGAAATGTGGGTGTGAAAGGAGAGATCAGGGTCCAAGGTAACCCCAAGGTAGTGGAGTGAAGTTACAAGGGGAAGGGGGAGATTCAAAAGAAGAGGGAAAATGGTCGGCTGGGGACCACCATGGGTAAACCACACTGCAGATGCTGGGTTGAGGTGGAGTAGATTGGAAGATAGCCAGGTAGTGACAAGCGAAAGACAGGCATTAAGGGAGGAGAGATCCGGGTTCACAGGGGAGGTATGGTGTAGAAGAATATCATCTTCGGCGTAATAGAAGGCTGAGATCCCAGATTGTTGCACCAGGAGAGTGAGGGAAGCTAGGAAAATGTTGAACAAAAGAGAAGCCAGTACAGGGCACCCTGCAACTGAGTGGTAAAGGGGAGGAGGTGCGGGCATTAGAAATCAGAGAAAGAGCATGAGTAGAGGAAAGAGTGGAACCATCATAAACCTGCAGTCCGAAGGCATGAAAGTAGAACAGAGTAGTTGACAAGATCAAAAGCAGCAGAGAGGTCCAGGGAGACAGCCAGAGAAATGTCACCACAGTCATGGGAGTTGTGGAGTTCATTAAGGAAGGACAGAAGAATGATCTTGATGCTATGGCCTGAGCGGAAACCAGATTGGCGGGAGTGCAGGAAATGAGTGGAGTCCAAGTGAGTGGAAAGTTGTGCAAAGATGGCCTTTTCAAGGAGTTTAGAAACAAATGGAAGTGAGAGACAGGACGGTAATGGGTTGGATCTTCGGGGCTGAGGGAAGGAGTCTTGGTGATGGGACGCACCAGAGCATGCTTCCAAGAGACCAGATAAGAGACAGGAGTTGAGCATGGCAAGCAAATCTGGAAGAAGTGCAAGGGAAGGTTCCATCAGCCAGTTGGAAGGGACCAAATCTAAGGTGCAGATGGTTTTATGAGAGGAGATGACCATTCTGGTAAATTCAATGGCAGAGACAGGCTGAAAGGTAAACCACACATGGGAGAGAGAAGGGGAGGGGGACGAAGCAAGTGGTGGAGGGATTGTATCGAAAGAGGAGCGTAGTCCATGAAATTAAGCAGCAAAGGAGGCAAGATGGGAGGGGCTCGGCTCTGAGCAGTTATCCCTGTGAATTGGGGGGAGATGTAGGGAGGAGAGTGACCTGAAAGAGGTGTACAGTTGATAGGTGGTACTGGATGCAGAGGAGATAACAGAGGAAAAATGAGATTGTTTTGCTTATAATATTTGAGATCTATAGTGAGTGTAGCAGCTTTGGAACCGGTGAAGGGACTGTGTCCCTCTTTTTTTCTTCAGATGCATTCCACACAGCGAAGCTGCGCCCAATGCAGGCAAAGGCCTGGATGGTACCATGGGTGGTAAGCATGATCGCCCATGATCATCTTTGATTTAATTAGTGGAGGAGGGATAGTAAGGAAATCCACAGTACTACCTTTTAACTTTCGAAAGGGAGACTATGATAAAATGAGGAAAATAGTTAAGAAAAAACTAAAAGGAGCAGTTGCAAAGACTTACATCATGCTTGGGTGTTGAAAAATACTATCTTGGAAGCTCAGACCAGCTGTATTCCATGCTTTAAGAAAAGTGGAAGGAAGTCCAAAAAACTGCCAGCATGGTTTAAAGGTGAGGTCAGAGAGGCTGTTGTTGCCAAAAAAGCATCTTTCATGAAATGGAAAAAAGAGCCAAACGATGAAACCTGGAAACAGCACAAGCACTGGCAAGTCAAATGCAAGGCATTGATAAGGCAGGCAAAGGGAGAATTTGAGAAGAAGCTTGCTGCGGAAGCAAAAACGTGAAATAAAGACTTAAAAAAAAAAAAAAAAACCTGTGAGAGAGTCAGTTGGTCCATTAGATAATAGAGGGGTTAAAGGGGCACTAAGAGGCGACAAGGCGATAGAGGAGAGATTGAATGAATTCTTTGCTTTGGTCTTTACTGAGGAAGATGTAGGGATGTTACCCATGACTGAAGTGGTATTTAAAGGTGTGGAAGAATTGAAGGAAATATCGATACATCGGGAAGATGTATTACAACTATTAGATAAACTGAAGAGTAGCAAATCACCTGGGCCTGATGGTATACATCCAAGGGTGTTGAAAGAACTGAAATATGAGATTGCAGACCTGCTATTAGTAATCTGTGAACTATCATTAAATCATCTCTAATACCTGAAGATTGGAGGATTACCAATGTAATACCAATTTTTAAAAAGGGTTCCAGGGGTGATTCGGGAAACAACAGACCGGTGAGCCTGACGTCAGTACCGGGAAAAATGGTAGAAACCATCAAAGAATAAAATTACTCAGCATGTAGATAGTCATGGCCTAATGGGAGACAGCCAACACAGCTTTAGACAAGGAAGATCTTGTCTTACTAATCTGTTATGTTTTTTTGAAGGTGTGAATAAACAGGTGGACAAAGGTGAGTTGGTTGATATAGTGTATCTGGACTTTCAGAAAGCCTTTGACAAGGTCCCTCATCAGAGACTTTTGGCAAAACTAAAGAGTCATGGGATAGGAGGCATTGTACTACTGTGGATCAGGAACTGGTTAAAAGATAGAAAGCAGAGGGTAGGGCTAAATGGCCAATTTTCCCAATGGAGAAAGGTGAATAGTGGTGTACCCCAGGGATCTGTGCTGGGTCTGCTGCTTTTTGACATTCATAAAATGTCCTGGAAAGTGGAATAACGAGTGAGGTTATCAAATTTGCAGATGACACAAAACTATTTAAAGTTGTTAAAACCCAAGGGGATTGTGGAAAATTGCAAGAGGATCTTGATAAATTGGAAGACTGGGCATCGAAATGGCAGATGAAATTTAATGTGGACAAGTGCAAAGTTATGCACCTAGGGAAGAACAACCCAAACTATGGTTACACGATGCAAGGTTCCACATTAGGAACCAACACCCAGGAAAAAGATTTAGGCGTCATTGTGGATACCATGTTAAAACCTTCAGCCCAGTGTTCAGTGGCAGCCAAGAGAGCAAATAGAATGCTAGGTATCATAAGGAAAGGAATGGAAAATAAAACAAAAGATATTATAATGCCTATATATCGTTCCATGGTGAGACCGCACCTTGAATATTGTGTGCAATTCTGGTCGCCGTATCTTAAAAAGGATGTAGCAATTTTAGAAAAGGTTCAAAGAGCCACCAAAATGGTAAAGGGGATGGAAGAATACTCCTATGAAGAAAGGCTAAAAAGGTTAGGGCTCTTTAACCTGGAAAAGAGACGGCTGAGGGGAGATATGATAGAAGTCTATAAATTAATAAACGGAGTGGAACGGGTAAACGTAGATCGATTGTTTACGTTATCAGAATATAGAAAGACTAGGGGACATGCAATGAGGCTGCAGGGTTAACTATTTAAGACTAATAAAAGAAAATATTTTTTCACTCAACATGTAATCAAACTCTGGAATTTGTTACCGGAGGATGTAGTAAAGGCTGTTAGTGTAGCTGGGTTAAAAAAAGGGTTTGGACAAGTTCCTGGAGGAAAGGTCCATAAACGATTATTAAAAGGGACGCAGGATATCACTGCTTGACCCAATACAAGCATTGAGGAACCTGTGTCTTTTGGGGAGACTGCTAGGTACATATGACCTAGATTGGCCACTGTTGGAAACAGGATACTGGGCTTGATGGACCTTGGTCTGACCCAGTATGGCATATCTTAAGCGATGGACCGTGGGCGGCATGGACACAGGGGAGCAAGATGGTCCAAGTCTGAGGAGAGAGTGATGGGCCTACTCCTCTGGAGTGAGAGTGGAGAAATCAGCAGGAAAGAGTTGATTGGCAGGAGGAAAATGCTGGACAGTAGTGGGAGTGATATGGCGGGAGAGGTGGGAAGGCTGAGGGGCCCGGGTGAGTGGAGCCTTGTTCATTCTGCTGGAAGTTGGAGGCAGAGAGAGAGAAAAGGAAACAAGAGAGTGGTCAGTCCAAGGCAGTGGAGTTACTGTAATATCTGTGGGAACAGAGGGGGAGTCGGAGGGGGTTATTAAATTAAATTAAATCTTTCTCCCTGCTCTCCCCCCTGAACCTGCTGTGTTTTTAAATTTTGTTTTCCTGCCTGAGTGAACCCCCCTCCCCTCCCCCCTGCTGAGGTATTGTGTAGCCTTCTTCCTGTCTCCACCACGTGTGCATAGTCGGTTTTGTTTCCTTCTCTCTGCTCTGGGAAGAGCAGTCCTCTAACAGTGCTCTGCTAGAGAGGTGGATATTACCTCCTGTGACAACTTGCAGTGAGTTCTAGCTGTTTATTTAATTATTTATTGTTTGTCTTATTGGTGTGCTGCTTCAGCTTCTCAGCTGTATAACTTACCTTGCCTCTCTCAACTAACTGGGCTTAGTGTGGTTACCCCCCCCCCCCCCCCTGCTGAGGGTTCAGGACAGGGTACTTTGTAACTGCCCTCTTCAATAGGCACGCTGGGCAAGCTGCACAAAATTTTGACGTCTCTTTGAAGACGCCCGGCCAATAGAAGAGGCCCATGATCTGATCCAGGGTGCTATGGAAACCTTTATGCCCCCCTACCGGGTGGTCATGTGCTAACCTTAGGACCAGGTTTTTAAAAGTAGTAGGGACTACTAATTGTTTCCTTATGATACCTAAGTGAGGGTCTACACTTTCCCGGTAAAGTATTTCCCTGTCTAGGACAAATCGTGGCAATGCCTCTGAACCTGTATTAGCATGCTCAAACGCTCGTTTTAGGGCAGGATCCTCCCTTTACTCATTGGGGAAAGAAGGGAACTTCCCTACCAGCTCTGCAGGAGCCCATGGTAATCCTTCTCCCTTGGCTAAGTCTGCCCGATTCTGAGCCCTGGCCTGCCTTCCCTGGCGTTTTTCTGCCTTACTCTTTCTTTTTCCTTCCCTGGAGGGTGTTATTAAGTCTTCGTGAGTGGGTAAACTGCAACTGGGCTCTCCACTAGAGAGTCCTCTTCTTCCTCCCTAGCCTTGGTTTTGGCCCTTGTGGACACTAATCCTGTCCTGGACTCTAAACCCTTGGCTAGCCCACGTTTGAACTGTGGCCAGTCCCTCCCTAAAACTATGGGAAACGGGAGTTTTGGGACTACGGCTATAGTGACAGTTCTTTTCATGCCTAGGCCCTTCACTACAATTTTCTGTAGGGGATAAGCGGATGCTGCGCCGTGAACGCATCGGATCCTTATATTCCCCTCTGAATATTTTTCTATGGGGCCTCCTCTCCTGGCTTGTATCTCTGCCCACAGCTGTTGGGAGACCATCGACTGGTCGGAGCCTGAATCTAGGAGCGCCTGTACTGGGATGTTCTCCACCTCCACTGACAGCAGAAAGCCCTCTCCTACTTCTTTGGAGGGGTTTGTTATCAACACTGTCCTAGTGTGACACTCTTTCTTTAAATGGCCCTTATTTCCGCAGCCATAACACTTGCGCTGCTCGTACCCTGACCTGTGTAACCTCTCCCAGCATGGTCTTGCTCACTCTTTCTGGCTCTCTTACATTTGCCTGGCTCAACCCTGCACTCTTCATTTGGCCTATTACTCGAGCTTCTAGGAACTGCTCTGCCAAAGAAGTTGCTTCTTTAGTGCTCCTGCAATCTTGTAAGACCAGAAAAGATCGCATTTCCTGTGGCACAGCCTCTATAAACTGTTCTAGAGCAATTGTATCTAGAATAGAATCAACAGTTTTTCCGTCAGGCAAAAGCCACTTATGCATTAGTGCCTTGAGGCGCTGGCACAAAGCCCGAGGTGTTTCATCTGACCTCAATTTGCAAGCTCTAAAAAGACGGCGGTAGACCATTGGAGTCAATCCCAATCGGTCTCTCACAGCCTTTACCTCGTCATAAGTGGAGGCGAGCTCAGCAGGCACGGCCCTATAAGCTGCAAGAGCTTCCCCTATAAGGGAGCCTGCTATCCGTATAGCCCATTGCTCTGCTGGCCATCCACTTAGGACTGCCACACGCTCGAACACTTCGAAGTAGTCATCTACATCATCACCTGGGGTTAAAGGCCCAAATGAAAAAGGTCCTTTACTGTATTGTCCCAGTCCCAACAATGTTCCTGAGGAACTAGACCCAGTCCTTATCCGTCGCTTTCTTCTGCTCCTTCATCCACGCAGTCATGAGGTCCAGGAGCGGCTGTTGCTGTTCCCTCATCATGGCAGCCATTTTCTCTTGCGCCCTCGCAGCGTTCTCCTGCTGTTGGCGGAAGCAGTCTGCCATCCAGTTGATAAGCTCTGCACGCTCCATCCTGGAATGCTGGAAAGAAACAAAAAAAAAAGAACCCCAAGTGCGGCCCTTATCACAGCACTTCCTCTCCTCCACCTGCAGAACTTCCCCTCTTACAGCAATCCTCAATTAACCCCTTTAAATACGGGTTTACCTGCTGTAAGTGGTGAATCAGGCCTTTCAGCACCGTCGGTACCAGCTGGGCTCTCCAACTCCGCTCCGCTGAGTCTCCGGTCCTGGTTCTCTCTGCAGTATTCTTAGGAAGGCTTTCAGGATGTCACTCCGGCCACCTTGTAAATCCTGATGTTTTCCAGTAGCTTCGATTGGTAGGCTTTCCTCAGATCCAATAACTACGCCACCTGTCGGCGCGCCCCCGTGTGGCCAGGCGGTTGCCTAGGGCTACAGGGGAGGTGCCGATTGTCCTTTGTTGAAATTAGCCTGATAGCATGTAGTTGTGTCCCCGAAAGGATGAGAGCCAAGTGTAAAGGACGCAGGAAATATTTCTTTATTTTTAGAAACAAGGATTTCCTAACCTGTTCAATTCTTTAACATGAATTGATTGAAGTTGACCAAAACAAAATTCAGGATACTTCTCCAAATAACAGCACACAAGCCTATTATACAGTCCTTGGCTTGATACAGCTTTTAAACTTGCTTTCTGGTAAAACTCTATTTTCAGCAGTATTCTGTTTCCTGGTCTCCAGGAGGCGCTATGCCACCCTCTGTTACCTCACAGTAGGTGTAGCAAGACTTCCTGGCCCACCTAGATACTTTCACAAGCAATAGAATTCTTTTCCAATTATAATACAAACTTTCAGCACAGCTTCTTCCCAAGCAGCTTTAAACAGGACAGCTACTTTTAAAAGCACAGCTAAAAAAAGTAATGGGCTTTAAAATGTCCTTGCAAAAGAACTTCTGGGTTTCTTCCAGACAACACTTCCTTCAGTTCTTTTACTTATCACGAGGTAACACAGATGCATTCAGTAATCAAGACCAGCTGGGTTTCTTTCTGCTTTCAAACCCTATTTGGTTCCTTTATACTTCTTTAGCACAGATTGCACAGCTTACTTCCATGTCTGAGACATTGTCTAAATCCACAGTGTCTCCCAAGTCCATATCCTCCACACTAGATTCTTCTTGGTCACTGTTTTCCCCTGGTATCTTCCTGGAAAGCCTCACTGACTTGCACAGCCTTTAGGAGCTTCTCCCAGGTACCCTTAACAGTGTGTGAGCTTGTGGGGGAAGGGCAGGAAAAACCCTCTTTGTCTAATAAGCCTTTCAAACGTTGTAAAGGGCTCACCTTATTAGTGCTGCTTTTCCTCCTTATAGATTCCTTACTAGGAGAAGACTTGAGCCATGAACTCTTGGAGAATATTTCCTCCTCTGAAGACTCCTCCCCTGAGCTTTCCACTGGCCTTGTCAGCTCTTTGCTCCTGGTTCTCAATTGCTTCTGTGCAAGGGATTTCCATGGGTTTCTTGTCCTTCCTTCCTGGAACCCGCGTGTCCTCTCTCTCTCTCCTTCTCTCTCTCATACGGTTCCTCCTTCTCTCTCCCCTTCTCTCTCTCCTGTATGCGTGCAGCTTCCGTTCCTAAATGTTTGGGGCTGTCCTATCCCCTTTGACTCCACCCCCAAACCACTCCCTTCTCCTCCCTCTATCTCCATGGGAACAGGGCGTGTGCTTAGGTCTGCACTTCTCTGTGAGAAATCTTTACCTTTAGTGTTGGTGTTAACCCTTTCAGTGCCTGCAGTTTTATGGGTAAAAGAAAAAAAAGGCAGTTTTCCCTTTTTTTTTCTGCCCTCAGCGGCTGCTTCTCTACCACAGTATGCACTAAGTGCAAGGAGCTCTTTGCTCTCAGGGAACAAGTTCGTTCTCTAGAGGCTAGAGTAGCAGACCTGGAAGACATAAGAAAGACAGAGAAGTACATGGACGAGACCTACAGGGATATAGACCTGAAGTCCCACCTCCAGTCTGGCAGCATCCCTGTTGCCATGGAGGAGAGAGGTCACGTGACAGGAGAGCATCACCCTGGTGTGGCAGGAAGTGATCCTGTAACTAGGACCTGTCCTCCAGGTGATGTAAAACCCTCTCACACCGAGGATGTTTCTCCAGGGCCATGTGCCCATGAGAGGAGATTCAGGACAGCTGTCATAGTTGGTGATTCAATCATTAGGAATGTAGATAGCTGAGTGGCTGGTGGACGTGAGGATCGCCTGGTAACATGCCTGCCTGGTGCGAAGGTAGCGGACCTCACGCACCGCCTAGATAGGATCATAGATAGTGCTGGGGAGGAGTCTGCTGTCTTGGTACATGTTGGTACCAATGACATAGGAAAATGTGGTAGGGAAGTTCTGGAGGCTAAATTTAAGCTTTTAGGTAGGAAGTTGAAATCCAGAACTTCCAGGATAGCGTTCTCCGAAATGCTTCCTGTTCCACGTGCAGGACCCAAAAGACAGGCAGAGCTCCGGAGTCTCAATGCGTGGATGAGACAATGGTGCAAGGATGAGGGTTTTGGATTTGTTAGGAACTGGGGAACATTCTGGGGAAAGGGGGGGCTCTTCCGAAGGGATGGGCTTCACCTTAATCAGGATGGAACCAGACTGCTGGCATTAACCTTTAAAAAGGAGATAGAGAAGCTTTTAAACTAGAAAATAGGGGAAAGCCGACAGTCACCCAGGAGCGCATGGTTCGGATGAAGGTATCCTTGAAGGATACTACCAAAAGCAGTGAGGCTCCAAAAAAGAGTATAGTAGCCCAAATGCCCTTGAGTAAGGTGCAGACAGAGTGTAAAGATTCCAAATTACCCATGCCTACCAATAGCCAGATTAATATTAATAAAATACAGTCTCTAAAATGCTTGTATGCAAATGCTAGAAGTCTAAACAATAAGATGGGAGAGTTAGAATATATAGCACTAAATGAGAGGTTAGATATGATTGCAATCTCAGAGACATGGTGGAAGGAAGATAACCAGTGGGACACTGTGATACCTGGATACAAACTATATCGTAATGATAGAACTGATCAAATTGGTGGAGGGGTTGCACTCTATGTTAGAGAGGGCATTGAGTCAGAAAGGATTAAAGTTTTGCAGGAAACAAAATTTGCTGTAGAATCTCTATGGATTGAAATTCCATGTAAAAAGGGGAAGGCGATGGCAGTGGGGGTGTACTATCGACCGCCTGGCCAGAATGAACAAATGGATGATGAAATGCTCAGAGAAATCAAGGAAGCTTACAAAAGTCACAGCAGAGTAGTAATAATGGGTGATTTCAATTACCCTGGTATCGACTTGGTCAGTGTTATGGCAGGACAAGCTAGGGAGATAGTTTCTAGATGAAATAAATGACTGCTTCTTGGAGCAGCTGGTTCATGAACCGACCAGAGGGGAAGCCATACTGGACCTAGTCCTTAGTGGAACGCCAGATCTGGTGCAAGAAATAAGGGTGTTGGGACCATTTGGCAATAGTGATCATAGCATGATCATGTTTGATTTGATTAGTGGAGGAGGGATAGTAAAGAAATCCACAGTACTACCTTTTAACTTTCAAAAGGGAGACTATGATAAAATGAGGAATATAGTTAAGAAAAAACTAAAAGGAGCGGTTGCAAAGGTTAAAGACTTACAGCAAGCTTGGGTGTTTAAAAATACTATCCTCGAAGCCCAGACCAGCTGTATTCCACGCATTAAGAAAAGTGGAAGAAAGTCCAAAAAACTGCCAGCATGGTTTAAAGGTGAGATCAGAGAGGCTGTTGCTACCAAAAAAGCATCCTTCAGGAAATGGAAAAAAGAGTCAAATGAAGAAAACTGGAAACAGCACAAGCACTGGCAAGTTAAATGCAAAGCATTGATAAGGCACGCAAAGCGAGAATTTGAGAAGGAACTTGCTACAGAAGCAAAAACACGAAATAAAGACTTTTTCAAGTACATTCGTAGCAAAACGCCTGTGAGAGTCCGTTGGGCCATTAGATGATAGAGGGGTAAAAGGGGCAGTAAGAGGAGACAAGGCTATAGCAGAGAGACTGAATGAATTCTTTGCTTCGGTCTTTACTGAGGAAGGTGTAGGGATGTTACCCAAGACTGAAGTGGTATTTAAATGTGATACTGCAGAGGAATTGAGAGAAATATCGCTACACCGGGAAGATATATTACAACTATTTGATAAACTGAATAGTAGCAAATCACCTGGACCGGATGGTATACATCCAAGAGTGTTGAAAGAACTGAAATATGAGATTGCGGACCTGCTATTGGTAATCTGTGAACTTTCATTAAAATCATCTCTAATACCTGAAGATTGGAGGGTCGCCAACGTAACACCAATCTTTAAAAAGGGTTCCAGGGGTGACCCGGGAAATTACAGACCGGTGAGTCTGATGTCTGTACCGGGGAAAATGGTAGAAACCATCATAAAGAACAAAATTACACAGCATGTAGATAGTCATGGCCTAATGGGAGACAGCCAACATGGCTTTAGACAAGGAAGATCTTGTCTTACTAATCTGATATGTTTTTTTGAAGTTGTGCATAAACAGGTAGACAAAGGTGAGTCGGTTGATATAGTGTATCTGGACTTTCAGAAAGCTTTTGATAAGGTCCCTCAGACTTTTAGCGAAACTAAAAAGTCATGGGATAGGAGGCAGTGTACTATTGTGGATCGGGAACTGGTTAAAAGATAGAAAGCAGAGGGTAGGGCTAAATGGCCAATATTCCCAATGGAAAAAGGTGAATAGTGGAGTACCCCAGGGATCTGTACTGGGTCCGCTACTTTTTGACATATTCATAAATGACCTGGAAAAGGGAATAACGAGTGAGGTTATCAAATTTGCAGATGATACAAAACTGTTTAAAGTTGTTAATACCCAAGAGAATTGTGGAAAACTGCAGGAGGATCTGGATAAATTGGAAGACTGGGCATCCAAATGGCAGATGAAATTTAATGTGGACAAGTGCAAAGTTATGCACCTAGGAAAGAACAACCCACACTATAGTTACACAATGCAAGGTTCCACATTGGGAACCACCACCCAGGAAAAAGATTTAGGAGTCATCGTGGATAACATGTTAAAACCCTCTGCCCAGTGTGCAGCGGCAGCCAAGAAAGCAAATAGAATGCTAGGTATCATAAAGAAAGGGATGGAAAATAAAACAAAGGATATTATAATGCCTCTGTATCGTTCCATGGTACGACCGCACCTTGAATATTGTGTGCAGTTCTGGTCACCGTATCTTAAAAAGGACATAGCATTATTAGAAAAAGTACAGAGAAGAGCCACCAAAATGGTGAAGGGGATGGAAGGCTACTCCTATGAAGAGATGCTACAAAGGTTGGGGTTCTTCAACCTGGAAAAGAGACGGCTGAGGGGAGATATGATAGAGGTCTATAAATTAATGAATGGAGTGGAGCATGTAAACGTGGATCAATTGTTTACGCTATCAGAATATAGAAAGACTAAAGAATTTTTAACTGCAACTGAATGCGCTGCCACAAGTGGAGGAACCTGAGAATTCAAGGACTGAACAACATTATCAAGGACATTAACCCTCTCATCAAGTTGCTGAAAGGTTAAAACAGCCTCTTGAGAGAAGGTACAAAGCGCATTTAAAGTAGAAGAAACTTTCTTATCAATAGTTACTAGAACAGACCAAATATCTTTCAATGTTATATCACCATCAGGAGAGGTAGGAGAAATATCAGACACCACATTCACAGATTGCAATTTAACAGGAGTAGGTAAAACCAATGGTAACTTAGCTATACTTGCGAAGTCAGAAGTCCTAACTGACAAATCCATAGATTGTAGAGGCGCAGGCAATGGAGGTGGAGATCTCCCACTGGAATTGAGGGATACTCCATCTGGTGACTGCGCAAGGGGGACAGGTACAAAAAGACTGTGCAATGGACCAATCTGTTTCTCTCCGAGACCTGCTACAGCAGGGGCCTTATCAACATTCTTGGCCTTCCGTTTCCCCATCACTCAACCGATAGCAAAACAAAACGCAGAGCAGAGCCGCAGTATCGCCGAAGGAGTGCCAAAGGAGCAAGACCTGCTCCTTTGATCACGCTCCTTCGATCCACGCTCCGCGAACACGCTCCGCGGTAACAACTGGAAACCAAATATATAACAAGGTCCCCACTGAGAGGAGGGTGCCCGGGGCCCGCCTGCCCGATTTCCTGAGGCATAAGGAGAGAAAACCACGCTGAAGCCGAGCACCGGCTACAGCAGTCCAGGCAGCCTAGGAGCTGTTGTTCTGCCCCAATTCTCCGCGTTCTCTGTCAGCATACTCTCGGGTGGAGGCCCTTGAGAACTCTTTTCGTGCATGCAACCTCAGGTTCCTTAATTTTCCTCATACTTCTCTTTTAGCTCCTGGAATACTTTTAGGAAAGCATTTCAAAGAAGTCCTTAATATTCAGGAGCCGATTGTTGTTTCACAAGCTTATTATATTCTCGCTAGTAGTAAAAATGTTAATCCTCAGGAAGGGGGGATGGATGAAATTGTGCCAGCTATTTCAAATCTAACTGCATTTTTAGAAGATTCTACTGACTATCTCTACCCGTTCTACTTTACTAGTCACTTTTGCCTCCATCGAGGTTGAGCAGCGGATACTTCGTGCTTTCTTTAAGAAGAAATCTGTTCCTTTTTGTGGACAGTCTCTTAACATTTTTCCCGACGTATCCCGCGAGACTCAGCTTCGTAGGAGGCAATTTCTGGCTCTCAAACCCAAGGTGTTGGCCTTAGGGGCCACTTTTTTCCTTCGTTTTCCATGCAAATGTTTGATTGGGTTTGAGGGGGCCTCTTATGTTTTTATGGATATAACTCATCTTGAGAAATTTGTGTTTGATTGTTTATGTGTAGGCTCTGGAGATAGGTCTGGTAATTAGATGGTAGGTTCTCCAAAGTATAGGCTTTTAGCCTGGTTTACTGCATAAATTTAATTTCTTTTACTAGTTAAATCTGGCAGCACCATTTAATGTGGACTACATATTGTATTATGTTTCTTATTTAGGTATTTTGTATCATTCTTGTTGTTTTCCTTTTTTAATTTGGTGTATATTTCACTGTAAATGCTTAATAAAAAAAAATATAAAAAAGAATATAGAAAGACTAGGGGACATGCAATGAAGCTACAGGGTAAACTATTTAAGACAAATAAGAGAAAATATTTTTTCACTCAACGTGTAATCAAACTCTGGAATTTGTTACCGGAGGATGTGGTAAGGGCTGTTAGTGTAGCTGGGTTTAAAAAAGGTTTGGACAAGTTCCTGGAGGAAAGGTCCATAAACCACTATTAAAAAGGGACCCAGGATAATCAGTGCTTAACCCAGTACAAGCATTGTGGAACCTGTGTCTTTTGGGGATACTGTTAGGTACGTATGACCTAGATTGGCCACTGTTGGAAACAGGATACTGGGCTTGATGGACCTCGGTCTGACCCAGTATGGCATATCTTATGTTCTTATGTTCTTATGACATCGGAGGAGGGAGTGTGTGTAGCAGCTGCTTCTGTGTCAGCTGTGATTCCCGGCTGGGGAGCTTGGGGCCATGGCTTCCATTTTGGAGAGTGCGGGGGATCAAGTGGATATAAACTCGCGCCTGGTTTTGGACTCTTTGGAATTGAATCCTTGGCTGCAGAAACCAGTTAACATTACTTTGGAAATACTGTGGGGGGACTTGCAGACTTTGGAATCTTCTCTTCTTACCCAGTTTGCCTCGTTTCAGTCTCTGTTGAAGCAATCAGTTAATGTGTTAGCAACTAAAGTGTCTCAATTAGAAGCAAAGTTTGAAGATAGTGCTGCTGTGTCACGTACTGTTACTAAAGATTTATCAAATGTTCATCTGAAGATAGAGTCTCTGAAGTACTCTGTGAGGAGGAGGAACTTGTGTTTGCTAAATTTTCAAAGGGTTCCTACCATTTCTCCTAAGGAACTTTTTCATTCATATCTTACTTCTATGTTGAAAATATCTGTGGAGTCTATTCCTCCTCTAGTGAGGGGTTTCTATTTGCCCGCCGCTAAGCAGAAAGAGCCTATGTCTTCTTCGCCACTTCAGAAACCTGTTTTTGACTCTTTAGACCTGACTGGTTTCTTAGAGACCTCGGAACCTGAGGCTATTCAGCGATCAACACTTCTGCTGACCTTGGCTTTGGAACCAGATCATGACTGGCTGATGAAGATGTATTTCAGGGCTAGGAATGAGTTATTTATGGGTGTCCCTATTAGAATGTTTCCTGATGTCTGAAAGGCCAAAAAGCATAGGCAGCCATTTTTATTGCTGCATCCAAAGTTTTGCAGTTGGGGGGGGGGGTTTGTTTTTTTGCGATACCCTTGTAAATGTTTAATAAAGTACCAGGGTGTGAATTATATCTTTTTTGATCCCTCTCATCTAACTCAGTTTGTGGTTAGTAAAAGTGTTAGTGTTCCTCAGGAGTTAGTGAATCCATGAAGGTATCTCCCCTTAGAGTTGATCTCACGTAGTAGGTAGTAATGCACCAGTATGCGTTCTTATTTCTTGAGAAAGTTTTCCTGTGATTTGAGTCTGGCCTCTATTTTTATGGTGGACTAGTGAAATGTTATGCCTTTTCCTGGTTTGGTTGGCAAGGGGGGGGAGGGTATTTCCCCTTCATCTTATTATTATGCTTGTTTTTTGCTTTTCTTTTCTGTAACAAGTAATTTTCTTGTGTAAATTGTGAAAATTGCATAAATTAAAAAAAAAAAAGTGAAGTGTCAAACTTCAGCTCAGATGATCCTTTTGCTCCCAGCTGAATCTTTATACCCGAAGCTGACGTAAGATCCAGTGTTAAAAGCCATGTATAAAACTACTACGTTTCAGCAGAGTTTTTTACATTAGGCTGCATTTAGTTATGCAGCACTTTGGCAGTAGGCATGCAAGGGACGGCAGGACAGAGGGCCCGCCTAGGGCACCTCCAGTCCTTGCACCAGTCTTGGCCAGGATAAATGCCATGGTTGTCTTTCTCCTAAAGTCAGTCCTGAGCACGGCTTCTGATTTCCTGTTGGAGATCGGATGTAGACTCTTCATCAAGGGTTAGAAAATTCTGCCAGAAAATTTCTTAAATTCGGCAGCACATTGGCAAAAATGTGTATATTTTGGCATATTAAATGTTAAAGTTATTTTACATTTTAAAAAGTCTAGTTTTCCAAACTTGTGTATCTGTATAATTTATTTTGTTAATCTTGGGTGAAGGGAAAAAGGATCCCAAGTATCTGCAGCGGGAAGGGAGCTTGCATATGAGGAGAGGAGGAGGGAGGACTAGGGATGGAGTGGAGGAAAGACTGCGATTCTGGGATGGGGAAGAGGGAGGAAGAAGAAGGTTCTGGGGGACTAAACCCTATCATTAAATGACGGTATCTTCACACATGGCTCTGCTTTTCAGCCTCTACCAACTTATGCAAATGGGATGCCACATCCTTTCTCATCCCCCCATAGGCTGGCCCTGGAAGGAGACGTCCTTACCCCTGCTTCATTCCTGTTTCCTCTTGTATCCCCAACCCTTCTGTAACTATCTTCTCTCACCCTCTTCCCCCACCCTGGGCACTGATTTTCTTTTTGTCTCAAACATATTACCATCCATACATATCCTCATGTCATTCCCTCGTCCCACCATCCCTGTCTCTCCTCACCCCTCATGATCCTCCTCTTAGCTCTCCCTTAACCCGCAATAGTCCATCTCACAGCCCTTCCCAGCCTTATTCCTACTGGAGCCTCCCTTACTCCTTCCATGATACCTCTCTGTCCTTTCTTAGCTCTTCCCTTCAATAATTCCCATCTTGGCCTATAATTTCATCACTGCGGCTGATCTGGGCCAATGGTAGGATGAGGAGAGGAATGACAGTTTCTTGGACCGTGTCCTCCTTTTCTGCTGCCCCAGGCCCGATGCTTTCAGCTGTGCAGGACACTATAAGATAGATGATTTCAAGCAGCAAGTTACTTTATTTTAATTAAACTTTTGGTACCTCCCCTTCAAATATAAACCGCAAAGCGGTGTACAGAGGCAAAGACGTAAATAGATGCAACACAGGCAAGTGCCTAGGGTGCCAAATTTTAAAGGCACTGAACAGGAGCTTGATTCCTCTCTATAATCTCTAGGTGAAAGACCTCCATATTCACCTGCTCTCAGGTTCTGCCTATAAACGGCAACATCTTAAATCCAGCCCAGGGACTGGGAAACGCCTACGAACCTGAATGTAACTCGCCTTGAACTACCATGGGAAAGGCATGAGCTAACTACTACTAAATAAATAAATAGGACTTAAAATTGTAATCTATTAAAAGACAAAATAATTAAGCCCTGGGTGGCAAAGGAGGACATGGCTCAGGTGCTGCTGCTGCTGCTCTCCTCCTCATACAGGCCCAGTCCAACAACTACTAATCATTTGCATAGCGCTACGAGGCGTACTCAGCACTGTACATATAAATGCAAAACAGAGTCCCTGTTCATCAGAGCTTACAATCTAATCAAGACAAAACACATAGTGAAACTGGGGATTAGAGTACGGTAAAATACACATAAGTAGTGGACAAGAGAGTGAGGAGCATCAAGATCCAAAAGCAGCTTTTGTGGTGATAAGGCAGGTATTGATGAAGCACCACCAATCTAAAGACCTGTGACTCTACCTGCCACATAGGTGTAGGGCAGAAGCAATCTTCAGCCCTCTTGGACCATTTCAATACATGAAAGAAGGAGAGTGGTGTAGTGCAGGAAGTTGCGGCTTTTAGCTCCCATGGGCCAGATCAGAACAGGAGGGTGGCATGATGCATGCGGCTGCTATCTGCAGGACAGGCCTATCTGAAGCCGGGAAAAGCAGCTGCTTTCAGAGTTTTGCTGCTCTAGATATAGGCCTAGTCTACCTATCCATAAATGGATTGAGAAATACCCCCAGGCAGACCTGGAACACGTTTTCTAAGGAAGTGATAAAATCTCACTCATTGGAGTTTTTTTAAAAGCCAATTAAATAAATATCTTTCTGAAACAGTTTGGATACGAGATCCTGCTCAGTGTTTGGGAGATGATGGACCAAATGATCTTTTGAGGTCTCTTCCAACCATGTATTGATATGGTTTTTCCATGATTCTGTTTAATAGGGGTTTGATTACAGGCAGATTGTGGGAGAAAGCACTCATACTCGTAAATGGAATCTGTAATCTGTCTACATTGTGAAAGCTGTTACTGAAACAAAAGACTACATTAATGTAATCTAATTTTGCAGGTATATCCCACTCCTGCAGTCCCATGAGAACATCCAGAACAGTTTACAACATGCAAAAACAAAATTTATAAATTCAAATTGTGAAAATCCAATTTATAGAACACTTCAAAAATCATTCCAAAACAGTTCATGAACTATATAATAAAATGGCCCCGACATCTAACTTCCATACCCTACTCACTAGGATGAAGTCAGCTAAGACAAAAAGAGCAATTCATTTTTGATACCACACAGGTGCCGCTTATATAGAGGTCAGTTTTTACGGCTGCGTAGGATTTGTTCTACCACCACGGAGTTTTGTAAACATGCAGATGATTTGTGCAATCGCCTCCTTCAGCAATATAGTGACCAGGGCATGCAGAGAATGGTTATTTTTATCCCATACTGAGGAATTGCAAGAGGATCAGATCACTGGATTATTGCAATTCATGTCACATATTCATGAGGTGGCCTCAGTGTAACGTAACCATTGATCCATACTGCAATTACACGCTTCCTTCCAAAAATCTCAGATTAGCTTACTCCCATGGAGCTAACCTCCATGACCGACTTGTACACTCTACCACCAAAGTGGATTGTCCTATCCGGGCTCACGATAATCCGGGTCATAAAGCAAGTGGCAATTGACAATATTGTGCATAGACTTTGGAGGGAGACAGATGGTATTGGGAGTTTTGGCTGCAATCCTGGTGGCAAACCTGCTGCTTATCTACTTATGTCATATATATATATATATATATATATATATATATATATATATATATGATAATTTGCCCATGCAAGCTTATCTATGTGGGTCGCACTATGAGGCAAATTAAAATGTGCCTCAGCGAGCATGCCTCACGTTTATGATAGACATTGTCGGCCCCCATGTTGAAGCACTGTGTACAACATGGACACTCGTTCAATCAATTGCATTGGAGAGTGATTGATTTTGCACCCTTGGATTCGCGGGGAGGGGACCAGTAGGCCAAGTTGCAGTGGAGAGAGCAACATTGGATTTTTGAATTACAGCCTCTATCCCCGTCTGGAATGAACTCCGAAACTGATTGGCCCAGTCTCTTTTGATACTTGTGGTGTGTAACCTATCACAAGAGGGGATTTCCTATTCATGGCACTCCTCCTCTGCTTGGTGATTGGTTCCTTGGTGAATTGACTTCAGACGCCTTTCTCTTTTAAAGGTGTGGGTTTTTCTTGAGTCAAGTTTATAGCGCTGTTTTTGATGTTTGATTGTTGATGGGGGAGTTTCCTGATCACCTGAAGCACAGCCTTATTTCAATGGGCTCGAAATATGCCACATCGCGTGGGAGCTTCCATTGTTACAAAGTTATCTACTGCTCTTATTGAGATGAGTACTAAAACAATTAATTAAATTAATAAACAATTAAAATGGAGACATATATAGAGTGTGGATGGGTTTCACCCTTTATTAAGTATCTCCAATATCCTTTGGATTATGTTCTTATTCTTGCTCACTACCTTGCGCTATTAGAGAGGGTCCTTTTTTGTGATTGGCTTGCATTTTGGACTTTCCCAATTTTGGGGTTTTCTTTTGGCTTTTATAGAGGTGGTATAAAAAGTAAAGAAATATCCAAATTATTGAGCCAAGTTAAAATGAGTTGCAATTGAGCAGAGCATACTACAGATGGTGTGCTCCTTTAGAATGCAATAAAATATTTACATCTGCAAAGTCTTTACCATAAATATTTTTTTTCCCTTTAAATTAGGACAATTCCTGAAATGGCGCAGAGATTGTTAGTAGGATTTGATGCTTTAGACAAACGTTCACAGAAGATTCTGGCTAAGCATGCAAAGGTTAGTAAAAGTCTGTGAATCAAAATTTGACTCTTGTGTAACAGTTAACATCTCAGCTTTATTTGACATATGTATGGCTCTCTTCAGTGGCCTCTTGCAATGCATTCAGTTCATAAACAGTGGAACAGTTTTGGTTTGTTTTGAACTGGGGCGCCTAACATTTATGAAATAAATTACTTTTTCCTGGGATAAATAAAACCATTTCAAATTCAGTTTGTTCTTGTATTTATTAGGATTTATTAACCACCTTAATGAAGAGATTAACCTTTGGTGATGACTTACTTATTAACCAATAGTACCTCTGGGCTATTGCAACAGCTCTGGAGAATTCAGATAAAGGAAATAAAAACTGACTTTTAACAAAACATTGGGTCAATTTTTTTTTCTTTTTTTGCTGAATCAAAAGAAAGGAATGATGTTGAAAGAAGGCTGTTAAACGTATTTACTGTTACTATATTCTTAGCATTAACAGTGGAGCAGAGGAAAGACCAGGGCTCTGATACCCTTTGTGGCCTTGGGCAAGTCATTTAACCTTCCATTGCCTTAGATTGTGACCCTCCAGGGACGGGGAAATACCCGCGTGTAACTTGCCTTAATCTACTACTGGACAGGCATGAGCTAAATACAGTGCTAATAAATAAAAATGATCAAGTGGCCCAAGGCCACTAATTTCAAATTGGGGCAACAATTTAACTGGCCTGCTCCAGTGCTAGCAATTTTGTCCTGTCTCATGCCACTAATGATATGAATAAGCACATTTACTTCCACCAGTACAATTTGATTTTTTTAAAACACGTTTTCCATCAGACTTTATATTTTACCGTCTGCTTGGAGCAAAAAAAAAAAAGCCACCACATTGGGGCTATTGGGCCTATAAGTGATTTGGATAATATAACTGCTTGTGCTTCACCTTCCTAAACACAATTTCTTCATCAAATAAAAAATCGTCGGGATAACTTTCAGTAATGGCAGTCTGTCTATTTATTTAAATGCTGAGCAAGAATAGACAGCGGTGTTGAATGTACGTAGTTGGCATTGACTGCTGCAATTGGTTCAGTTTCAGCCTGTTTTTCAGCAGGGTAATCTAAATGTATAAACTAGCCATGTAAAGGCTTATTATCGTTGCTATAGGGATAATTTTGGGTTGATGTCCTCACTCTGCCCCTTACTACGAGGATAGTGCCAGGATCATTATACAAATTTTTGCCCCCCACACTATCCAGATAGGCTTTTATCATTAACAGAGAGTGGACTTATACATTTACTGGCTGTCAGTAAGAATATTAAGCCTACCACCCTGGATATCTGGGTTTGGATTCCTACTGGCACACCATGGACAAGTCACTTTACCCTCCATCAGAGGCGGTCCAAGGGGGGTGCGGGGCCATGTGCAGGGCCTCATTTGCATAACGTTACCATATACTAACTTTTAGTAAACATGCCTCTTAATGAGTGTATGGATAAAGACAGACTAAAAGATTTCTACATTACTATAATCCAGTGCCAACCGCCAGGCACATTAGGAACTACTACAAACACTGCCCATTTAGAACCCATCCAATAATATACACCCACTGAAATCAACCCCCGAAACACCAAAAATAAATCTTGATTTCACTCTAACCACCCCCGGAACTAAACACTAACACTTCATAAATTACTTTGAAAATAGTGCTCACCTAATTGCCTAATAGAACCCACAACAAACCCGCCGTATCCTAATAGCATTACCAGGACTCACAAAGCATGATACTCTACCTATCAAAAGGCAACACTGCAAATATTAAACCAAAACATTTTAGAGAACAACAATACATGACCTGCTGGGGAAAGAGAACAAGTGGCAATGTCAAATAGGAATTACATAAACAGAATACCTCAGCTCAGTTACACATGCAGAACATAGACCATCACCAAACAAGGAATCGCAATTTAGAAACAGGAAGACAATTAAACTGGGAACCCCAAAAGCCAAACTTGGAATGTACAACACCACTGTAGAAATAAAACTATAAATTAATTTCCTCTTGTACTAAACAAAGTGCAGACGTTAATGATGCACATTTCCCAGAGCTGACATATTCCAGTTAATAAATTCAAAATAAAGAGAGATGTTTCTATCTTTTTGTGCATTTTTTTTCAGTTGCAATTGCTCCAGCCACTTTCTTCTGGTTTCTTCATGTCTTCTGCTAACTCTCCATCGTCTGCTGTCCATTTGTCCTTTCTTCTCTCGTCTAGTTTTTTTTCCATTCTCTCTCTCTACATCTGCTTTAACATACTAATCTTTCTCCTTTTGCTCTTTCCTCATACCTATTTCATCCACTCAAATTTACCCCTCCATCCTCAATCCCCACTTACTCTCCCAATGCCCGGCGAATTGTACATTTTTCTTCCTTCCCACACAATATATTTTTTCCTCTCTCCATTTCACTCTCCCAGCTCCATCCCATTCTAATCCTCCCCCAACATCAGCTCCCTTCTAGTTCTAGCCCCACCCAGCATCCGCTCCCTTCTAGTCCCTGCATCAGCCAATTTGCAGTCCTAGCCCATCAGCCCATTTCCAATCCTATCCTAGCCCCTCCATCAGCCCATTTCCTGTCTTAGCTCCCCCCCACTCAGCCCATTTCCAGTCCTAGCTCCCTCCCCTCACAGCCCATTTCCATTCCAAGCCCTCTCCCCATCAGCTATTTGCAGTTCAAGCCCCCTTCCACTCAGCCCATTTCCAGTCCTAACCCCTCCAGCCCATTGCCAGTCCTAGCCCCCCCCCATAGCCCATTACTAGTCCTACCCCCCCATCAGCCCACTTCCAGTCTTAGCCCCCCCACATAGCCCATTACCAGTCCTAACCCCCCTTCCTCCCCATCAGCCCAGGTAGATATTAAAAAAAAAAAAAAAGGCTGCTGCTGCTGCCACCGTGGCAGCAGCAGAATCAAGTGTCCCACGGAGCCCCCCCGCCCCTACCCAGCAAAGCCCTCCCTGCAGCATCAGCTCCCAAAGCACGGGCTTTTCAGAGCCGCGAAGGGAGAGTTTCTCTCTCGTGGTTCTGTTAAGCCCGCCAGGGCTGATGGGACTTCCTATTTCCCATCAGCCCCGGCGGGCTTAACAGAGCCGCAAGAAAAGGAAACTCCCTTCGGAGCTCTGAAAAGCCCGTGCTGAGGGAGCTGAAGCTGCAGGGAAGGCTCTGTCGGGCAGGGGGGGCCCCGCAGGACACTTGATTCTGCCGCTGCCACGGCGGCAGCAGCAGCAGCCGGTTTGTTTTTTAATCTATTTTGGCTGATGAGAATGTTTGTTTGTTTTTTGCACGGGGCCCCCTGAAACATGGGGCCCTGTGCAAAAAACATTCTTGCTCAATGGACAGGCCGGCCCTTCCCTCCATTGCCTTGGAAGAAAGGCCTGGCAATCTACTTCTGGTCATACCTTGCCAAGAAAACCCAGTGGCTGCTGGGTCACCAGGAATCACATTGACTTGAAGGCACTTAAAAAAAAAATTCTTTTGAGCTCAACATAAACATATCAAATAAGATTGATACAATGTTGCTTTGAAGGGACTGTGAAAAGTAGTTGCTGAATACAACAGTGTATGTTAATTTAGTTTATTGGCAATAAGATGGTGGCGGCTTCATTATCTGCCGTAGTGGCGTGCTGTGACATTTACAGTAGGTGATTCAATAAATGTAGTAAGTATTTATGCAATGTGTGACCTTAACCAAAGTTAATGTTATACCCTGTTTTGGGCTGAATGGATGATCCAGCTTCCTGAAAGAACCATGAAAATGTCCTTTAAAACTTGAAAGAGACATAGTTAAGTGTCATGTCTTGTGTCTTTCCAAGTGTCACTTGGAATGATTTGTTGAAATCATGTAGTCTGTACTACAACAAGAGAAGCTCAGCAGCCCCTACATACAGGGCCTTCCCATCCATTGAGCAAGAATGTTGTTTGCACAGGCCCCGCGTTTCAGGGGGTCCCGCGCAAACAACATCCTTCATTGAAGATCGGCAGTCAAGGCAGCTTTAGAGGGAGCCGGAGAGGCCCCGGCTCCCTCTAAGAGCTGCCGAAGAGAAGAGCATCTTTTCCCTTCACTTCAGCAGCTGTACTGACATTTAGAATGCTACCGTGCTGATCGCAGGAAACAGGAAGTTCCCTTTGACCTCAGCGTGGCAGCGTTCTAAACGTCAGCACAGCTGCTGAAGTGAAGAGAAAAGGCGCACTTCACTTCGGCAGCTGTAGAGGTGAGACGGGGCCTCTCCGGCTCCCTCTTAGCTAGCTGTGGGGCTCTTCAGGAGGGGATGGGGGGGGGGGGTACTTGGACTGGAAATGGGCTGTGGGAGGTTGCTAGGACTGGAAATGGGCTGGGGGGGGTTGCTAGGACTGGAAATGGGCTGAGTGGAGGGTGGGCTTGAAATGCAGATAGCTGATGGGGAGGGGGGCTTGGAATGGAAATGGCCTGTGAGAGGAGGGAGCTAGGACTGGAAATGGACTGTGGAGGGAAGGCTTGAACTGGAAATAGCTGATGGGGAAGGGGGGCTTGGACCAGAAATGGGCTGATTGTGGGGCTAGGATAGGATTGGAAATGGGCTGATGGGGGGCTAGGACTGGAAATGGGCTGATGCGGGGACTAGAAGGGAGCGGATGCTGGGTGGGGCTGGAACTAGAAGGGAGCTGATTGATTGATTGATTGATTGATTTGTAAGTCTTTTATATACCGCCACTTCCCAAGATCAGTGGCGGTTTACATCAAACAAGAAATACATAGAACAGTTCAGTAGTAAATAGGTACATTGAACGGTAATTAGAACTATAAACATTAAGTATAAGCATATTTTGAAACTATTTACAAGTTTTTACAGTATTTATATATCTCCAGGAACAAGCAGGAATAAGTCATCACATATGGGTACATCGGTACCGACGGAGCCCGCGCGGGAAAGCTCCCCAGCTTTTCAGATTAAAAGCTTTTGGGGCCTCCCACTGCACATGCGCGCTGCCTTCCCGCCTTCCTGACCAGCTCTCGTCAGTTTCTTTTTTTCCGCGGAGCCAGCAGGTCGTGTTCCTGTCACCGCTGAAGAAATTGTTAATTTTATTGTTTTCTTTAGACCGCGTACCTGCCTTCCCCATTCTGAAACCGGTACTGCCGGTCTCTCTTTCTTTCTTTTGAAAAAAAAAAAAATATTTTTCTTTTCTTCAGCACAGCTTGGTACTTTGTTAGGCCTTCAGGCCTACACAAATTCTCCTCATGGAGAAGCCAGTTCCTGGTTTTAAAAAGTGTACCAAGTGCAGTGCTGTCATTCCTCTTACAGACACCCATGAATGGTGTCTTAAATGTTTAGGACCTGACCATTCCATACCGGACTGCCCATCCTGCTCCCAGATGTCGAAACGTGGATTGCAGAACCGGGCCAACAAGTTCCATGTGCTGTTTCCTTCAGAAGCATCACAGTCATCCAGGTCTTCCTCTCCGGATGGATCTCAGGTAACCAAAACTCCAGTGGGCAAATCCTCTAAAAGCAAATCTCTTTCTAAAGATCGAGAGGCTCTCAATTCTGAGTTCGAGGATTCTGCCCAGGCCAAAAAACCCCGGCGGGAGGCTCCGGCCTCCAAAGCAATCATGGGGTCACAGGTTGACATCGATGGCGCGGCCTCGACAGATCACCTGTTGTACTGCTCGGGGGTACCGGCCCATACCGGTACCGACATCCAGGCAGCAGTGGCGTCTATGGGCAATACTGTCCAAGTCATGCAGCAGGCCATTCTGGCTTTTATTAATGCTGCTACGCCCTCGGTACCGCAGCCAGCGGTACCGGGTCCGGTTCCGGTAATGGCTTCCATACCGGAACCGAGGCCATCGTCTTCCAAACGCAGATCGGTTCCGCATGCCGGATCCGGGCTTTTGCCCGGTACCGATCCCATACCCGGTACGCCCGATGTCGATACCGAACGGTATGCGTATCGTGCGTTGGAAGCACATAGAGGATACTCTGCTTCTTCAGAGGATTTTAACTCCTCTGATGATTCTGATGAGTTCTCCCTTGATCTTCCTGAGGAGCCTTCTTCTCCTAAAAGGAGAATGTCTCCACCAGAGGATTTGTCCTTTCAGGACTTCATCATAGAAATGACTAAAGGTCTTTCTATTGCTTCATCCTCTGAAAAGGAACCCAGATCAAAGAAACTGGATATTTTAGGATACTCTAAGTCTCCTAAAGAGGCAGTTACCCTGCCTATCCATGAAATCCTTCAAGAACACTTGATGGACTTATGGGAGGCTCCTCTAACATTGTCTCCTTCTTCTCGCAGGTTGGACACCATGTACCGTGTCCCCCCTTCTCCTGGTTTCCAAAAAACTCAGTTACCTCACCATTCTATTGTGGTGAAGTCTGCAATGAAGAAGATAAAGAGTACCAAAAGGCACTCTTCTACTCCTCCAGGGCGAGAATGTAAGACTCTAGACCAGGGGTCGGCAACCCGCGGCTCCGGAGCCGCATGCGGCTCTTTCTCACCTTTGCCGCGGCTCCGGAGCACACTGCCCGCCCGGTATTTATGGCGTTATGGGCTCCCTCCCTTCTTCTGCAGCCGCGGCTCCCTGCCTCTTAGGGAACCGCGGCTGTGCTTTTAAAATCATCTCGGAGCCCTTCCTGTCTTGACGGGCTCCGTGCAGCATTGTCCCGCCTCTAAAGGAAGTTTGGAGGCGGGACAATGCTGCACGGAGCCCGTCAAGACAGGAAGGGCTCCGAGATGATTTTAAAAGCACCGCCGCGGGGCCGTACGAGGCAGGGAGCCGCGGCTGCCGAAGCAGGGAGGGGAGCTGACATGGAGGGAGGGAGCAGATATGGATGGAGGGAGGGGGGCTGACATGGAGGGATGGAGGGGGCTGACATGGAGGGAGGGGGGCTGACATGGAGGGAGGGAGCTGATATGGATGGATGGAGGGAGGGGGGCTGTCATGGAGGGAGGGAGCTGATATGGCTGTCGGGAGGGGGGCAGACATGGAGGGAGGGGGGCTGACATGGAGGGAGGGAGCTGATATGGATGGATGGAGGGAGGTTACATGGATGGATGGAGGGAGGGGGGCTGACATGGATGGATGGAGGGAGGAGGGGCTGACATGGAGGGAGGGAGCTGATATGGATAGAGGGAGGGGGGCTGACATGGAGGGATGGAGGGGGCTGACATGGAGGGAGGGAGCTGATATGGATGGATGGAGGGAGGGAGCTGATATGGATGGAGGGAGGGAGCTGATATGTATGGATGTAGGGAGGGGGGCTGACATGGAGGGAGGGAGCTGATATGGATGGATGGAGGGAGGGGGGCTGACATGGAGGGAGGGGGCAGATGATGGATGGAGGGAGGGGGGCTGACATGGAGGGAGGGAGCAGATATGGATGGATGGAGGGAGGGGGGCTGACATGGAGGGAGGGAGCTGATATGGATGGAGGGAGGGGCTGACATGGAGGGAGGGAGCAGATATGGATGGAGGGAGGGAGGGGGCTGACATGGAGGGAGGGGGCTGACATGGAGGGAGGGAGCTGATATGGATGGATGGAGGGAGGGGGGCTGACATGGAGGGATGGAGGGGGCTGACATGGAGGGAGGGGGGCTGACATGGATGGAGCGAGGGAGCTGATATGGATGGATGGAGGGAGGGGGGCTGACATGGAGGGAGGGAGCTGATATGGATGGAGGGAGGGGGGCTGACATGGAGGGTGGGAGTTTATATGGTTGTATGGTGGGAGGGGGGATGACATGGAGGGAGGGAGCTGATATGGATGGAGGGAGGGAGCTGATATGGATGGATGGAGGGAGGGGGGCTGACATGGAGGGAGGGAGGGAGCAGATATGGATGGATGGAGGGAGGGGGCTGACATGGAGGGAGGGAGCAGATATGGAGGGAGGGGGGCTGACATGGAGGGAGGGAGCTGATATGGATGGATGGAGGGAGGGGGGCTGACATGGAGGGAGGGAGCTGATATGGATGGAGGGAGGGGGGCTGACATGGAGGGATGGAGGGGGCTGACATGGAGGGAGGGAGCTGATATGGATGGAGGGAGGGGGGCTGACATGGAGGGATGGAGGGGGCTGACATGGAGGGAGGGAGCTGATATGGATGGAGGGAGGGAGGGGGCTGACATGGAGGGGGCTGACATGGAGGGGGCTGACATGGAGGGAGGGAGCTGATATGGATGGAGGGAGGGGGGCTGACATGGAGGGATGGAGGGGGCTGACATGGAGGGAGGGAGCTGATATGGATGGAGGAAGGGAGGGGGCTGACATGGAGGGATGGAGCACTGGTAATGGGGTTGAGGGGACGAGCACTGGAAATGAGCTGATTAGGGGAGGCTAGGACTGGTAATGAGCTGATGGGGGGTAGGACTGGTATTGGGCTGATTAGGGGAGGCTAGCACTGGTAATGGGGTTGAGGGGGGATTAGCACTGGAAGGTACTGGGAGTGAGGACTGGAAAGGGGCTGATATTGGGGAGGGTTACTGGGACTGGAAATAGGCTGATGGAAAGAAGTGAAGAAAACGAAAGAAGAGATAAGAAATGGCAGATGGACCATAGACCACAGAAAGAGCTAAGAGAAGACAGGAAAGCAGAAGCCTCAGATCGGGACCAGCATGATCAAAGAATAAATTGGTCAGACAACAAAGGTAGAAAAATAATTTTATTTCATATTAGTGATTTGACTACAAAATCATCATAATTTTGAAATCAAATATTGTTACTTGTTGTTGTGATATTTCTGGCGTTTTTGTTTTTTTGGTGTGTGAAGGAAGAGGGGTAGTCTTCTACGGCGAGTATAGGCCAAACACCTATATTTTAACAGGAAAAGTAGGGGGTCGTATATAGCATTAAGGTAAGAAACAATATATGCAGTGTTAGATTTGTTTTAAATGTCGCAATGGTTTTGCGGCTCCCAGTTTTTTTTTTCCCTTCGGAAACGGGTCCATGTGGCTCTTTACGTCTTAAAGGTTGCAGACCCCTGCTCTAGACTCTTTTGGCAGGAAAATTTTCCAGGCTACTATGCTTATAGCCAGGATTAATTCCTATAGTCTTTACATGGGCATGTTTCTCAGTGAAATCGCTCTAAAAGTTCGGCATTTTGCCCCCTTTATCCCTGAGGATAAGAGGGGAGCAGTTCATTTCCTTAGTGAAACACCTTTTGGATATTTCAAAGTTCTCCAACAGGGCAGCTTTTGATTCCTTTGAGGTTGCTGGTAGGGCTTCGGGCATTGCTATAGCAGCCCGACGTCTTGCTTGGCTCCAGGCTTCTGATCTAGAACCTTGTGTCCTAGATGGCTTACGAAATCTGCCCTGTACAGGTGAGAACTTATTTGGTGAGGAGTGGCAAATTAAGGCCACTCAAATGGACGCAGAAAATGCCACCTTAGATAGACTTTCTAAGTCTACCTCCACTCCTGCCAAGAAGAAGTCTTTTAAGAGGCCTTATTACAAGAAGTCCAGATTTTCCACAAATACTGGCCAACAATCCTCTCAGCCTCGTTTTGCTGCTAAACGTCAGCAACCTAAACAGGCCAGGTCAAAGCCTGCGGCGTCTGCTACGCCTCAGCAGGCTCCACCCCCTCAGGGGTTTTGACTTGCCCCTAGAGAACTTAACTTTTCTGGCTCTAGAACAACCAGAGCCCCTCACCATACCCAGAAGGTTAGCTCACTTTGCTCCCAGATGGGAGCAAATTACATCAGAGCAATGGACCCTCTCTATCATCAGAGAGGGTTACAAACTCCATTTTTTCCGACCTTCCTCCTTATACTATGGTGAGGCAGTTCAATTCTCCCCCATCTCTCCTGGCCCTCTTGGGTCAGGAAGTCTCCTCCCTCCTTGCCCAGGGGGCAATAGAGGAGGTCCCTCTTCTTCAACAGGGGACGGGATTCTACTCCCCTTATTTTCTAATACCAAAGAAGACAGAGGGCTTCAGACCAATTCTGGATCTGAGAGAATTGAACAAATTTCTTTTCAAGGAGAAATTCAAAATGCTTTCTCTGGGCATTCTCCTTCCATACCTTCAGAGTCAGGATTGGCTTTGTTCTCTAGACCTAAAGGATGCGTATACACACATACTCATCCACCCATCCCACAGAAAATACCTTCGATTTCTGTTTCAGGGAAAACATTTCCAGTACAGAGTACTCCCCTTCGGTCTAGCCTCTGCTCCAAGAGTGTTCACCAAATGCATGGCAGTCGTAGCTGCCTTTCTAAGAGGCCTGGGAATTTTCATATTCCCATACCTGGACGACTGGCTCATCCGAGCTCCCTCTCAGTCCCAGGCCCAAATTTCCCTGGACCGCACAAGGCGTCTTCTGCAGTATCTAGGACTGGTAGTAAACCTTCCCAAGTCTCAACTAATCCCTACTCAGTCTCTCGAGTTCATAGGGGCTCAGTTAGACACCATCACTGCAAGGGCCTACCTGCCTCAGGTCAGGGCCCAACGCCTGCTGAGTTTGGCCTCCCAAGCTCAGTCCAGCAGTCATTTGACAGCCCGGGAAATGCTGCGACTTCTGGGCCACATGGCCTCCACGGTACATGTGGTGCCCTACGCTCGTCTGCATATGAGAGCAGCTCAATGGACCTTGGCCACCCAGTGGACTCAAGCACCTGGAGCGCTCTCCGACCAAATACTCACCTCAAGCCGTCTATTTTGGTCCCTCCAATGGTGGACATCCACCAAGAATCTGTTGTTGGGGGCCCCCTTCCAACCTTTGTTGCCCCAAGCAACCCTCACAACAGATGCCTCCCAGACAGGGTGGGGAGCTCATCTTCAGAACCTCTCCACTCAGGGCACTTGGTCTCCACAGGAGGCCACCCTTCATATCAACCTCCTGGAACTGCGAGCAATTTACCTTGCCCTCAAGGTCTTCTATACCCTCCTTGTCAACCTGACTGTCCTAGTTCAGACAGACAATCAGGTAGCCATGTTCTATATAAACAAACAAGGAGGGACAGGCTCTCTGTCGCTTTGCAACGAAGCTCTCAGATTATGGGCCTTCGCCAGAGAGCATCAAATTCACCTTCTTGCAGTGTATCTTCCAGGAGTTCAAAACTCTCGTGCAGACAGACTCAGTCGAGTTCTGCTTCCACACGAATGGTCCCTACATATGGACCAGATACGCAGAATCTTTCAGGAATGGGGGACCCCGGACATAGACCTCTTTGCAAGTCCGTGGAATGCCAAACTTCCCCGGTTCTGTTCCAGAACTCAGTGTCAGGGAGCTCAGGCCCACGATGCCTTCCTCCTGCATTGGGGTCAGGAATTCCTCTATGCCTTTCCACCCATTCCTCTAATATCCAAGACTCTGTTCAAGCTCCAGAGGGATCACGGGACTATGATCCTCATAGCTCCCCGCTGGCCACGCCAGGTGTGGTTCCCTCTACTTCTGCATCTCTCCCAGGGATCCTCCCTGGACCTGGGAGCTGCGCCAGACCTTCTGTCTCAGGAGGAGGGGACTTTGTGGCACCCAAACCCCAAATCCCTACGTCTCAGAGCTTGGTTACTGAAGGCCTAAGTCTTCAAGACTTTAATCTTTCTCAACCTGTGACAGATATCCTTCATGCCTCTAGGAAACCTTCCACGAGGCGTTCTTATGCTTTCAAATGGAAACGTTTTTCCATTTGGTGTGCTCAGCAGGGTCTTGACCCTCTAGCACTTCCTTTGAATTCCCTCTTGGACTATCTCCTGCATCTTTCAAATGCAGGCCTTAAGACGAATTCAGTAAGGGTCCATTTGAGTGCTATTGCAGCATCCTTAAAACCTATAAATGGACAACCTATCTCCTCTCATCCTCTTGTTGCACGTTTCATGAGAGGCCTGACTCTAACTAAACCTCCCATCCGACCTCCTCCGGTAGCATGGGATTTGAACCTAGTTCTAGGTCAGCTTATGAAGCCACCTTTTGAGCCTTTGGACTCTACCTCCTTCAAATTTCTTTCCTGGAAGGTTGTTTTCCTTATTGCAGTCACTTCGGCTCGCCGCATCAGTGAACTGCAGGCTTTAGTGGCTCATCCACCTTATACTAGGTTTCATCATGATAAGGTGGTCCTTAGGACGAATCCCCACTTTATGCCCAAAGTGGTCTCGCCTTTTCATCTTAATCAAGAGGTATATCTACCTGTCTTTTTCCCGGCTCCTCATGCATCCAGTGCAGAGAGGAACCTTCATACTCTGGATTGTAAAAGAGCTCTTGCCTTTTACCTCAACAGGACTCAACCACATCGAAAGTCTTCCCAACTTTTCGTGGCTTTTGATCCTTCTCATTTGGGACTTCCAGTCACCAAGCGTACACTTTCCAATTGGATCGCTCAGTGTATTTCTTTTGCTTACCAGAGTAAGAACATTTCTCTGGAGGGCCATGTCACAGCTCACAATGTGAGAGCCATGGCCACTTCTATGGCTCATCTTCACTCTGTGTCCATAGATCAGATCTGTCGAGCAGCCACTTGGGCCTCGGTTCATACCTTCACAGCCCATTACTGCTTGGACAAGGACTCCCGCCGGGATGCCTTGTTTGGTCAGGCTGTCCTCAAACACCTGTTCCATACTTAAACAACTCCTGCCCACCTTCCCTGGATGGATGCCTGAGATCCATGCGAAGATGGTTTACCCTTGGAGGGGGATCTCCCAGGCATCTTAGCTAGGGAGTCCCCATATGTGATGACTTATTCCTGCTTGTTCCTGGAGATAGCACAGTTACTTACCTGTAACAGGTGATCTCTGGGAACAGCAGGAATTAGTCATCACAACCCACCCACCTCCCCTAGGAGTTGTATCTCTATCTATCTATCTTCCTGTCCTCTCTCTCTATTGTCTCAGCTTTAAACTCGAACTGACGAGAGCTGGTCAGGAAGGCGGGAAGGCAGCGCGCATGTGCAGTGGGAGGCCCCAAAAGCTTTTAATCTGAAAAGCTGGGGAGCTTTCCCGCGCAGGCTCCGTCGGTACCGACGTACCCATATGTGATGACTAATTCCTGCTGTTCCCAGAGATCACCTGTTACAGGTAAGTAACTGTGCTATACATATTGTGGTGATGCGCAGGTAGCTGAGCCCTTTAAAATTGAAAAAAAAGAGTTTTTTTCTCATGAGCGGGGGATGGGCTCACTAAAGCATAGCTCCCAGGCAGGAAAAGAAGCTAGAACACACACTAACAGGGATAGCTTGAAGCCACACCCAGCCTCTAGAGCTCGTGCAGGCAGAGAGGAGGTGGGGCTAGGGAAGGAAACAAGCTACAGGATATTTAAGCTGCGTCACTCAGGAAGTGGGCAGGCAGCAGATACAGATACAGATACAGCAGCAGAAGCAGAGAGAGGACGAGGACAAGGAAGGAAAGTTGCAGAACAAGCAGGACGTGCTCAAGGAAAACTGCATGCTAAAAGCCAGGAGGAGAGGCCAAAAGTCCAGAGGAACCAAGGGAAGAAACAGCAGTATAAGGCTGTAGGGCCTGGTGGTGCAAAGGGGACCAGCCATAACTCCCAAGGCAAGTGCAAAGGTTGTGGGCATGAGAGGAGCTGGGGAAGAAGTCAGGAGTATATGACTGATTCTGAAAGTAGCAGCTCAAGTCCTGAGTCTGTGAACAGGCAGTACAGAAAACCAGTTAAAAAGAGGGTTTCTGCCAGTAAAGCAACTCATGTGTGTCCTGAACAGGAGTGGCTAAGAGAAAGAAGGGCAAGAGCTTCTGACCCGGTGAAAAGGGGGAGCCAGAAGTTAAAATGGGGGAAGCTTCTTAAGCTTTTAAAAGAAGTAAAGCATAGCGTTCCAGAACGTGCCCCAAGCCCTGAGTGTTATAGCACCCCAGAAGAAATGGAAGTAGAGCTGTACTCAGACAGTCCAATGTCCTCTGCAGAATCCATGGAGTGTGGGATTTGTATAAGCCGTGTTTAATGCTTTTATAAGAAGCTGTGGGTAACAGGTTAAGAAGATAATCTGTGCTGGTGTTATTGTGTGCCAAGGTGAAAAGCAGACAAGAAGTCACAAAAACCTCGGTGTTTAAAAGCAGCCAGTTGTATCTCTGAAGAAGCCAGGTTAACAAGGCTAGCGGTTTTAAACCAAGAGGCAGCACAGGAGATATGTCCTAATCTGCAGCAGCTGAGAGTGTAAGTCAAAAACTGTCTTACTGAAGTTTTTGTGAAACTGTGCATTTAACAGTGTTATACTGCTTTTGTTAATGGAAGAAGCTAAAAGGTATCAAGAGTGAAGAAACTACTTGAAGAATATTTGCTGAGAAGTTTAAGGGAGAAAATATCCTGTATTTTCAGTTTGCTATTTCTGTTCGCCTTATCAAGGTCATTTGCCTCAGCAAGGTCATTTGCCAAAATTGGTTCCAGAAAGAAATAAATAAAAAGCAATTTAAGTTAACAAATTGTCCTGTGATCCTCTTCCACTCGAATTGCTGATAAAGCAAACCCACAACTACACAAAAGAAGAGTGATGTCCAGCGCTTCCCACTAGGCAACCACCTAGGCGGACGGGGCGCGGCCACAATATGTACATCGGGTTTCATCGTGTGTTCAGTTTTGAGAGTAGTGTTGTGATTATCAGAGCAGGTGAGAGCCTTGGTGATTTATGGAGGATGGGTGGCCTTGTCAAAATTATTATCTATGTTAGAGTAATATTGTGTAAATATGTTTTTAATTCTTTTCAGAATTGCTTTAGGTCTTTTAACTCTCTTAATTGGGCAGGGAGATTGTTCCACAATAAGGGGGCTACAAAAGAGAATGCTGTGTTACTTGTACTCTGTTTTGTTTTTCTGATTGAGTTGGGCACTAAAATGGTATTGAGGTTATTCGCACGTCTTATTCTGTTATCTGAGGGAATTTGAAGCAATGTGGATAGGTAGGATGGTGCAATCTGATTAATTAATTTGAATGTTATTAGAAAGATTTTGTATTGTATTCTACTTATTATAGGTAGCCAGTGCAGGGAATAGAGTATTGGAGTGATGTGATCAGATAGTTTAGCTTTAGCAATTATCCTTGCTGTTACATTCTGAGCCATCTGTAAAATTTTTAAGTTCTTTTTGGGTACTCCTGATAGAATTTCATTACAGTAGTCAATGTGTGGAATTATTAGTGCTTGCGTGATAGTTCTGAAGTCTTCGCTTTCTAAGAGGGGCCTTAATTGTTGTATTGATCGTAGCTTATAGTAAATTGTTCTGGTTGTTTTTTTTAATGTGGTTAGTGAAGTTAAGGGCCTTGTCAAGGGTGATTCCAAAGTATTTAATCTACTCTTTTATGGGAAGGGTAAAGTTCAGAATTGTGATATCAGTTGGTGGAGTGTAATTTATGTTTTTTGAAGTGATTAGTATCTCTGTTTTCTTAAAGTTAATTTTCAGATTATTTGAGCATAGCCATTTTTCAGCTTCCATGAGGCAGCTTGATATTATGTCATAGTTTGGGTCATGTATATTGAATGCAGTGTACAGCATAATATCAGCATATATGTGATAATTCATTTTGTATTTCTGGAAAATAGTACAAATTGGTTGAAGATAAATGTTGAATAAAAGAGCTGATAAAGCAGAGCCCTGAGGTATTCCTTGTTCTTGAGGAAAAGGTGGGGATGAGTCCTGATTCATTTTTATAAATTGTGTACGGTCAGATATATACGATTTAAACCAGTCTAGCGTTGTTTTCCTTAATCCAATTTGACAGAGTCTTGATAGTAGTATGTTGTGATTTACACTATCAAAGGCAGCAGATATGTCCAGGAATACCAGTAGGTATGCTTGTTTTGTATTATCTAGACCTTTATTGAGAGTGTCCAAGAGTACAAGAAGGAGGGTCTCTACACTGTGAAATGGTCGAAACCCATATTGGTGGTCATCAAGTGGGGCATATGTATCAATGAAGTCTTGGAGTTGTAGTTGTACAACCTTTTCAATAATTTTTGTCAGAAAGGGAATGCTGGCAATTGGGCGATATGAGGTTGGGTCAGTCTCATTTAATGTTTTATTTTTTAAAATCGGGCGGAATGCAGAGTGTTTTAGTTCTTGTGATAACTTCCCTTGTTGAAGGGAATCGTTTACTATATTTAGCAAAAAGGGGGCAAGTTCTTGCTTTATCGTTTTGATCCATGTAACAGGACATGGGTCAAGGATGGATGTTGTGGTGTTGATATTCGATATTATATTTAGTAATTGTTTCTTGTCAATAGGCTGGAAAGAGTTCAATGTATTGATGTTGTTTATTGCTGTTATGGGATCAGGTATTGGTATTGGGGATAGTTTAAGTTTACTAGCAAAATAGTTTGCTAAATCTGACAAGTTAATAGGGTTAGATTGGTTATTGGTGGTAGGAGTTTTAGAAAGTGATTTTACAATTTCAAAAAGTTCCCTCGGGCGGTTAATAGCCTTAGTTAATATTGAGGTATGATGTTGCTTTTTGGCATTATTAGTAGCCGCTCTGTATATGTTAAGAGTTGAGATATAAAGTTCCCTAAACTCTGGTGTTTTCTTTATTCGCCATTTGTTTTCTATTTTTCTTAGTTTCTTTTTAATAGAAGCAAGTTCTTGTGTGTACCATTTTTCTGAGGATCTTTTGTATATCTTGTTAGGTTTAGTAGGTAATGGTTTGGAAGCTTCTTTTATTACATTATTCCACTGCTTAATAGCTTCATCAATGTTGTTTGGGTTTGTATTTAACTGAGGTAATATTGTATCTAGAAATATATCTGGTCTAAATGTACAAAATCGTGGCCCTTGACGGGTTGTAGTTTGCTGAAAGGAGGTGGAGGGGAATATTGATAGCAAATTGTATCATAAAATGATCAGACCATGGGACTTGTGTTATAGATGGGGGGTGTGGTGACTTGTCTCTATTATAGATTCTGGGAGAAAGATTAGATCGAGAGTGTTGCCTTTTGTGTGTGTAGGGTGTTTGACTATTTGTTTAAATCCCATGTCTTCCATTGATTCTAGGAAAGTTGATTGGAGTGTATTAGTGGTTGCTAAATTGAAATCTCCCAATACCACATGAGGTTTGTTTAGGGAGGCTCTACAGGATGTTTCTAATATGGTTGTTATGTTGTCCACATCAGATGATGGGGGTCTGTAAAATAAGCAGATGGCTAAATTTCTATTTTCTATTTTTAAAATATCAATATTTTCTTTAGACTCGCAAATCGTGGGAGAACAGTTCGAGCTAGATTTAGCCAAGATAAGTATACCACCTCCCTTTTTATGGTTACGGTTGCAGTAAAAAAGTGAATATCCCTTTACTTTTATCTGGTTTAGTAATATTGTATCTGAATTGGACAGCCAGGTTTCTGTTATGCAGAGATAGTCAGGCTTCTCGTCAGTGATGATGTCAGTAATGAGAGGTATTTTGTTTCTAATTGATCTTACATTGATAAGGATAATTTTTAGGTCTTGGGTATGTGTAGCTAGTCCTTTAATTATAGTTTGCGGTAATAATTTTATGTGGATTAAACGATTTGGTTGAGTATTTGAGTATCTAAAGTAGGGGTTCATATTAAGGTTATTATTGTATCTTTGTTTGTAGTTGTGCGGTATGATAGGTATGTGGGTTTGACTTGTATGGTCAAGGAGTAAGCTTGGTGCATGGGGACTAAAGTTAAGTGAGAGAGTTAGGCACATGTAAGTAAATAGGACATATAAAAGATGCATGGTGAGGTTTATAAGCTTCATTGTGAGATATGTAGTGAGCTCAGTTTTTATATTTCAGAGTAAGTAATAGTAGATAGTAATAGTAATTAATAAATGTTATTGATTGTCTGTCTAAGCTAAAAACAGACTAGTGAGAGATGATATAGGAGAAAGTCACTGAAGTTAGCTACCTTGTAACAGTCTGTAATAGTCAAGTAAGTATGTAGTTAGTTGCTTGTCTGTCTGAATTAAAACAGACTAGAGTGAGAGGACATGTTGGGGGAGGATTAGAATGGGATGGGGCTGGGAGAGTGAAATGGAGAGGGGAAAAATAATTTGTGTGGGAGGGAAGAAAAATCTACTATTGACCGGGTATTGGGAGAGTAAGTGGGGATTGAGGATGGAGGGGTAAAATTTGAGTGGCTGAAATAGGTATGAGGAAAGAGCAAAAGGAGAAAGATTAGTATGTTAAAGCAGATGTAGAGAGAGAGTGGAAAAAAACTAGAAGAGAGAAGAAAGGACAAAAATGGACAGCAGACGATGGAGAGTTAGCAGAAGACAACGAAACCAGAAGAAAGTGACTAGAGCAATTGCAAGTGAAAAAAGAATGCACAAAAGGTAGAAAACTCTCTCTTTATTTTGAATTTATTAACTGGAATATTGTATTTATTTATTTGGTCTTATATACCGCGCTATTTTGAATCAGTGCAGTTTACATTGTAACAACTTGATACATTGAACAGTGTACATAGAATATTGAACTTGGTATATAAACAAGTAACATGTAGACATAGAACATTTGAACTTGATACTTCAAACAAGGTAAATAACATATGAGAGTTTAAGACCTTAGCATTAAATCTAATTCTTACTAGCATGTAATCACAGATTACAAATAACTATTTACAATTTATCGGTATTGGATGAGTTGGGACGAGATTATCGTGGTGGGCTACGTTACCTGTTCGAAGTGTAGGTGGAAAAGGTGTGTCTTTATAGCTTTTCTAAAGGTGGTCAGTGATTAGTCTGATTGGAGCAGGTACTGGGAAATGTGAATCATTAACATCTGTGCTTTGTTTAGTACAAGAGGAAATTAATTTATAGTTTTATTTCTACAGTGGTGTTGTACATTCCAAGTTTGGCTTTTGGGGTTCCCAGTTTAAATATTGTCTTCCTGTTTCTAAATTGTGATTCCTTGTTTGGTGATGGTCTATGTTCTGCATGTGTAACTGAGCTGAGGTATTCTGTTTATATAATTCCTATTTGACATTGCCACTTGTTCTCTTTCCCCGGTAGGTCATGTATTGTTCTCTGAAATGTATTGGTTTAATATTTGCAGTGTTGCCTTTTGATAGGTAGGGTCTGGTGCTTTGTGAGTCCTAGTAGTGCTGTTACGAGACGGTGGGTTTGCTATGGGTTCTAAATGGGCAGTGTTTGTAGTAGTTCCTAATGTGCCTGGCGGTTGGCACTGGATTATAGTAATATAGAAATCTTTTAGTCTTTCTTTATCCATACACTCATTAAGAGGCATGTTTACTAAAAGTTAGTGTATGCTGACATTATGCAAATATTTATGCAAATGATACCTCTTATGCAAATAAGGCCCTGCACCGAGTCTTTGCACATGGCCCCGCACTCCTCTTAGGCCACCCCTGCCTACATAAGTTCACATTCCCATAAAAACACCACCAATATCCTTTCCCAATCCTCTTTCCCTCTGCCCAACAGCTTCCTCCTCTCTGCCACTTCTTGCACTCTCTCACACACTTATCTCCCATCTCTTCACCCTGCACTCCCTTTTCCCTTCTCCTGATGTCCTCTTGCTTCCTCTCTATCCCTCTGTTTCTATACCCCATCTCTTCTTATCCTAATTCTACCCCACATTCCTGCTCTACCCCATCTCTCTCTTCTCATCTTGTATTCGAAAATTGTCTACCATCCCCTCCTCCCCTCTATTTCCTCTACTTTTAGTCCCACAGTCCTCTTTCTCTTCCCCTTCAGCCCTGACCCCTTTTCTCTTCCCCTCTTGCCACCCAAACTCTACCCTCTCCTCCTCCTTTTTCCTCCCAATCCTCCTCTTATCATTTTGGAGGTCTACAGTGCCTTGCAAGTACTGCCACACCTAGCAGAGTCTCCATTGAAAAGTAAGGTAATACTGTGTGACTTTTAAACACAAGCTCTCTGCCTGAGAGCTCTTAAAGAGGTTTTTGTCTTCATTTTTAAAAGCTAAATCTCTTTCTGTATTGCAAAAAGGGAATTTTTTGGTGGTGTAGGATAAAGCTCTGCCTGTTAGAATTCATTGTTTCTTTTTCCAGCTTTCCATTCAGAGTGAGCTCTTTGAAGCCACTGACCTCATCAGGTTTTAGCTCCCTCCCTACCCACCCCAGCTCCTGTTCACCCAATGTGAGAATTCTTGCTTTACAGGGCAACTCCCCAATTAGCTACACACAGAGATATAGAATAATGCTGTTAGAATGCACATAAAAGAGGTTAACTATTTTTTCTCTTAAAGGACAGCTGAGGAAAAGTTAGGGTCTTTTGTAGTTCTCTCTCATTTACTTCAACAGGTACCAAAGCTCCACCAACTGAAAGATGGCTGGGAAAAATCATATTGCCAAAGCTGTTGTCCCCGTCCAGACAGCGAGCCCAATGCCAGTTGAAGAACCAATTCTATGTGCAAGATGCCTGCGAACTGAAGCCCTCGTGAAACAAGTGGAGGAGCTCAGAGAAGAGGTGGCGAGGTTGAGAAGCATTCAAGACAGTGAGAAGTGCATTGATAAGATGCTTCTTGAAACATCTAAGCTTTTCGACAGAGGTGAAGATGGGAAGCTACAGAATAAAGAGTTGGACAAGAATAACCAGAGCCTAGAGAATCAACAAACCCAACTCCACCAGTCCTTGAATTGAAGAACCAGTATGCAGACCAGAAAATGGAGGAGGTGAAAACATCCCAGGAAAGGGAAGAACCAGATCTCGAGTAGCCCAAAGTTACAAGATCAGGGACCACAAGGAAGCAAAGGGTAGTGGTGGTTGGTGACTGTCTTCTGAGGGGTACTGAGACATCCATTTGCCAACCAGACTTGATGTCCAGAAAGGTGTGCTGTCTGCCAGGTGCCAAAATCTGAGATGTTATGGAGAGTTTGCTGAAACTCATCAAGCCTAGTACTGACTATTTCCAATGTTGTTCATCCAGGTCCGCAGAAATGATGCTGCTAGGTATCCTTCTTTGTGTATCAAAAATGGCTTCATAGCTCTGGGACAGAGGGTGAAGCATAAAGATGCACAGGTGATGTTCTCTTCAATCCTCCTGGTTGAGGATAAAGGTGGAGGCAGAGAAGCTTGCATCCTGGAGATGAATGCATGGCTATGTGGATGGTGTCATCAGGAGCATTTTGGTTTCCTGGACCATGGGATGATGTTCCAAGGACTGCAGAGCAGAGATGGTGTCCATCTGTCCAAGAAGGATTGAAGTGCCTTCTACAGCAGACTGGCTAACCTAGTGAAGAGGGCTTTAAAATAGATTCATTTGTGATGGGTGAATAAAGCCCCAGGTAAGTGAAGCATTAGATGCCTCTATAGAAATGGGTAAAAGGGGCAACATCTGGAAAGCAGTGTGTGTATAAATGTCAGTAACATGGAAAATAAGATCCCAGATGTTGAGGCTTTAATGGAACAGGCTGACTTGGATTTAGTGGTGGTTACCGAGGCATGGTTCATGGATGACCATGACTGGGATGTAATTATACCAAGCTATGCTTTATTTAGGAAGGAGAGGGTAGGAGGTGGCACTATGTAAAAAATATTAAAGCTATAGATTTACAGGGCTTAAAAGGGAGAGAGGAGGCACTGTGAGTCGGGGGTTCAAATCCCACTAGAGGACAGCAACCTTGGGCCGGAAGGACTGGGGTTTCTAGTCCCACAGGTGCTCCTTGTGGTCTTGGGCAAGCCACTTAACCCTCCATAGCCCATGTTCCCTGTAAAATAGTTAACTCCAAGTTATAATGCCCTGTTCAATGTAATTTCAGTTTGTTCAATGTAAACCGCACTGATGCAGAATAGCGCGGTATATAAGAGAATGTAAATAAAAATAAAATAATAAATAAATAAAAATAAATAAACTAGAGAGGGAAAGAGAAATCCATTTGCATTGGCATGATATACAGACCTCCTTCACAGGGAGAAGAAGTGGATGGAGATTTAATAGAAGACATATGCAGCGTTGCCAGGAAAGGAGAAGTGCTATTGATAGGTGATTTCAATATGCCTGATGTTGATTGGCACATCCCTGCTGCGGTGTCATCTAGAAGTAAGAAGATCCTGGATTCTCTACAGGGAGAACTATTCAGGCAACTGGTAACAAAACCCACATGTGAAGGGGCCATACTGGACGGTGCTTACCAAAGATAAAAGTGTTTCTGATGTTACAGTGGGAGATCATCTCACATCCAGCGATCACCAGATGGTGTGGTTCAGTATTAGGACTAGGGCTGATAAAATCCATTCAAAAGTGAGGGTCTTAGAGTTTAGGAAAACTAACTTTGCCAAGATGGGCCAGTACCTCAAGGGGTCATTAGCGGGATGGGAACAGCTGGGAGATGTAGAAAAACAGGAATATTTTAGGGTAACCACCTTTTTGTTAGAAAGGTAAATAAAGGGAGAACACAAGTGAGATGCAGAGCCGAGATGGCGGCGTAGGCAGTTGTGTCTCCAGGCACTGACTTTCTATGATGCCGAAGAGGAAAGGGAAGCCTTGCAGGGAGCCTCCTCAACCTGCAAAGACTTCCTCTCCTGCTTTTACCTTGTCTGGTCCTTTGGAGAGTCCTTTAGTGCAAGCTGGTGTGTCTCTGGGTATTGAGGCATCGGGGCTGGAGAGCTCGGCATCCTCAGCTGGATGTGAACTTACACCAGAGCTGCGCTTGCCTCCCGTTCCGCCTGTGGGTTGGTCCCCCTCGGTGAGCTCGGATTGCCATGGACCTAATCTGCAGAGTGGTGGGCATCCAGAAGGAAGCTTCTCCGACTTGGTGGTGGGGCAAAACCAGTGGATCATATAACGCTTTTGGCTTTGGGAGCTATTATTGATTGAGGGTTATCCAGGCTCAAGTGGCTGGGAGTTCCTGAATAGCAGATGTGATGTCTGCAGGATTCACCTCAGGAACACCTTTCTCCTTCTATTTGGAGCATCTGTCAACATTTACTCTGGAGTTGATCTGGACAGTGGTTTCTTCATTGGGAACAGTACTGGTGCAGCACATGAATGGTTTGGCAGTACATGTTCAGTCTAATACTAAGACATCTTTGGTTAATACAACTGAATTTTCTGCAGTAAAAGATTTGATTGGGAATATACAAACAGAATCTCAGAAACATGAGACTTGTCATGCAGCAATTATGAAGGATATTTTGAGTCTGAGAGTTAAAATTAACTTCTAGAGAACCAAGTGTGGTCTATGAATTTACGTCTTGTTAATTTTTCTCATTCACCTTTAGTCTCTACTAGGGACATGTGGAAAATTTATTTGCAGGATGTTCTAGAGATTCCACCTGAGTCTCAACCTCCTTTAACAAAAGTGTATTATACACCTGCTCAGAAAAAAAGTTGCAGATGAGACTCAACAGGGTTTGTTGTTTAACTTGCAACATGCTGATATTCTTAATATATCTAACATCTTGGAGTCTGACACTGAAACTGTAATTCCTTCAACATTGGTTATTTCCTTAGCCTTATTGTCTGATTGAACGTGGTTTAAGTTATACAGTATTTCAAGAAGCGCTCCATTCCCTTTAAAGGATTGCTGATTGCCATGTATCCCAATCTGACTCATGACACTCAGCGGCGCCATAGAAAATTCATAGTACTTAAGCCAGGGGTAATCCAGCTGGGGGGGATTATTTTTCTTAAAATTTCCATGTAAGTGCCTTGTGCGCTTGCAATCTCAGAGTTTTGTTTTTTATGATCCCAACCAAATGGCTGCCTTTGTTAGTTCGCGTCTCCTATCTACAGAGTGAACCAGTTAGGTCCTATTTTGCACAGTAATAGAGATTAGTTTGGGATTAAACTGCTATCTATGCTTTTCTCTCATGTTTGTAAGTTTTCTTAGTTCCTATTTGATCTTGGCTCCCACTGGTTGTTGGGCTTGTAGGTATTCAAGGTGTATTTGCTTCTTCTTAATGTGTTTTTCCTTTAATTTCTAACCATGAGTGCCTTTTTTCTTTACAAGTATTATGCTTAGAATTTTGTAAAATTTATAAATATAAAATTAAAAAAAGAAAGGTAAAGGGAAAAGGAAAAGGAGGCCACTATGGTTCTCAAAATAAGTAGCTGAAAAGGTGAAGAAAGAGGGAGGCCTTCATGAAATACAAGAGATCACAGAGAGAGGAAGACAGGCATCTATATTAGGAAAAACATAGAGAAGCTAGCAAAGTAGTCAAGAAAGCAAAGATACTAAAATAAGAAGAAATAAATAGCCAATGCAATAAAATGGGGGTGGGGGGGGGGGGAACAAGACATTTTTCAGATATGTTAGTGAGAAGAGGAAGAGCAAAAGTGGTATTGCCAGACTCAAGGGTGAAGGGGGGGGGGGAATATGTAGAAGCTGATGAGATAAAGTGGAATTGCTTATTTCTGTTCTTTGTTCACAGATGAAGGTCCAGGAGCAGGACCTCAGAAAACACCCACAAACAACAACAGAAGTGACGAGAATCTTGAGCAGTCTTCAGAAGACTGTTCATTTGGAACTAGCTAAACTAAAAGTAGACAAAACAATGGGACCAGATAGGATACATCCAAGAATACTGATCGAACTTGGGGATGCTCTAGCAGCTCCACTGACTGACCTTCTCAATGCCTCTTTGGAGTCGGAAGTGGTGCCAGAGGACTGGAGAGAGGCACATGTGGTTCCCTTACAAAAATGCATAAGTAAGGATGAGGTTGAAAACTACAGGTCGGCTAGTCTAACCTCTGTGGTGAGTAAATTATTGGAAGTGCTGCTAAAAGAGAGAATAGTGAGGATTCTGGTCCAATGGATTACAGGATTGAAGGCAGCATGAATTCATCAGAGGCAGTTCTTATCAGACAAATCTGATTGATTTCTTTCACTGGGTGATGAGAGAGTTGGACTGACGGAGAACCCTAGATGTGGTGTACTTGGATTTCAGTAAAGCTTTTGATACTATTCCACACAGGCGACTTATCAACAAACTGAGCACCCTAGGGTTGGACTATAAAATTATTGATTGGGTTAGAAACTGGTTGAGTGGGAGGCGACAAAGGGTAAAAGTAAATGGAACTCACACTGAGGAGAGGGAAGTTACCAGTGGTGTGCCTCAAAAAGAATTGGACCAAGGACTGATCCCTAACATCTTTGTAGTGATATTGCGGAAGGGTTGTTTGCCTCTTTGCATATGATACCAAAATCTGCAATAGAGTAGACACCCAGGAAGGAGTAGATAACAAGAGGAGGGATCTAGCTATGCTTGAAGAATGGTCTGGATATTGGCAACTGAGATTTAATGCTAAAAAATGCAGGGTCATGCATCTGGGCTGAAAAAATCCAAGGGAGTGGTACAGTGTAGGAGGTGAAGTACTTCTGTCCACAAAAGAAGAGCGGGACCTGGGCGTGATTATGTCTGATGATCTTAAAGTAGCTAGACAGATAGAAAATGTGTCGGCAAAAGCTAGAAGGATGCTTGGGTGCATAGGGAGATGAATGGCCAGCAGAAAAAAAGAGGTGATAGTGCCTCTGAATAAGTCTCTAGTGCAACCTCATTTGGAGCAGTGTGTGCAATTCTGGAGACCGCACCTTCAAAAGGATATAAACCGGATGGAGTCAGTACAGAGGGTGGCTACTAAAATGGTTGGTGGTCTTCATTAGAAAGCATATGAGGACAGACGTAAATAGCTTAATATGTGTACTTTAGAGGAAAGGCGGGATAGAGATATGATAGAGACGTTTAAATATTTCCGTGGCATAAATGCACAAGAGGAGAGCCTCTTTCAATTGAAAGCAAGCTCTGCTACAAGGGGACATGGGATGAGGGTGAAAGGGGATAGGAATAATATGCGGAAATATTTCTTTATGGAAAGAGTGGTAGATACGTGGAATAGTCTCCCAGTGGAGGTAGTAGAAACGAGGACAGTATCTAAATTCAAGAAAGCATTGGGACAAACACAGAGGATCTCTAAAGGAAAAGAAAGGTGACTATTGTAGTTGATATGGAAGGGCAGACTAGATAGGCCAAATGGGCTTTTTCTGCCGTTTCTATCCCACTTGTATTCAATACCCTGTGCCACAGCCCCCATTTCTTCTCTCTTTTCCCTTCTTACTCCCTAAATTTCCCTCTCTTTCTCCCACTAGTGACCAGGATGAAAAAAAAATGGCAATCGGATTTTCCTTTCTCCTCCTACCTCTGTGATGTAATAACCCAGCTTCTCTCTTTTTTTTTTTTTTTTTTTTTTTTTTTAATTCAATGGCCATCAGCTCAGCCAGGCTGCCCCAATTCTAGCCAGCAGCAGCATTGCAGCTTTGAGGGAAAGTGCAGAGTTGGCACTGTAGTGCAGCGACAAGCCCCAGGAGAGGAGTAGAAGTGGACTCAAGGCTCCAAGCTGGCTCTGATGTCTGAGCACCGATGGTTGGGGCAGGCACAGCCTGAGCAGACAAGCATGGCACTGCGGCACTCAGCTCAGGGCTCCCAACTTGGCTCCTTGATCAGCATAGCATTTTCACTGTATAACCTGAAGATCATGCATCTGAAAAAGCAAAACAGTGCCCCCTGGCTTTCATGCATCTTGATGTAGTGTGGCATGGGCAGGCACAGAAGCTGCAGCTCCTGGTTTTGTGCAGGCCAGGAGGAGTTATTTCTAAGGCTGAACAGGCAAAACATTTATATTTTGTTTAATTTCCTGTGTTTACAAGCTTTTTCATTTTGTTTTGTTTTCATAATTTTTTTTGTTTTACATAGTAACATAGTAAATGACGGCAGATAAAGACCAGAATGGTCCATCTAGTCTGCCCAGTAAGATGGTAGGAGTAGGTGCACCTGCCACTCTGTGCAGGCCACCCCTCCCCATGTCTTTGTTTAGGGGTGCATCTGCCACTCTTTGCAGGCCACCCCTATTTGTTGAGAAATTAGATGTTTCAGTTTATTTTGGTTTTATCCTGTTGCTGTAAAGGGATCCACTGTGTCTGTCCCATGCCATTTTGAATTCCATCACTGTGTTTTCTCCCACCACTTCCATCAGGAGGGCGTTCCAAGCATCCACCACCCTTTCATTCAAAAAGTATTTCCTGACATTGCCTTTCAATTTACCACCTTGCAGCTTCATGTTATGCCCTCTAGTTTTACAGCTTCCCCGTCTTTGGAAGAGGTTTGTTTGTTCATCATTTCTCTTTAAGTATTTAAAGGTCTGAATCATATCTCCCCTGTCCCTTCTCTCCTCCAGAGTGTATTTAGGTCTTCAAGTCTCTTCTCATAAGGCTTCCGACGCAGGCTCCAAATCATTTTGGTCGCCTTCCTCTGAACAATTTTCATTCTTTTTACATCCTTTGCAAGATATGGTCTCCAAAACTGAACACAGTATTCCAAGTGAGGCCTCACCAGTGACTTATACAGTGGTATTAGAACCTCTTTCTTTCTGCTGGTAATTACTCTTTGTATGCAGCCCAATATCCTCCTGCCTTTTGCCACCGCCTTGTCGCACTGTTTTGCCACCTTGAGATCTACAGAAATAATCATACCAAGGTCTTTCTCTTGATTCGTGCACACCAACCTCCCGCCCCCTATCACGTACATTTCCCTTGGACTTCTGCTACTCAAGTGCATGACACTGCACTTCTTTGCATAAAATCTTAATTGCCAAGCATTAGACCATTCTTCCAGCTTTTATAGATCTTTCCTCATGTTAACCACTCCCTTGGAAGTCCACTCTGTTACAAATTTTCATGTCATCTGCAGAAAGACAGACCTTTCCATTCAGTCTTTCAGCAATATCACTCACAAATACATTGAACAGTGCCAGTCCCAGGACCAAACCCTGGGGCACCCCGCTAATCACCCTCCTTTCATCTGAGTGAGCTCCATTTACCATCACCTTCTGTCGTCTGTCAGTCAACCAATTTCTGATCCAGTTTACCACCTTGGGACCCATCCCCAAACTACTGAGTTTATTGATAAGCCTCCTATGAGAGACACTATCAAAGGTTTTGCTGAAATCCAGGTAGATGACATCTATCGCATGCCCCTGATCTCTGGTCACCCAGTCAAAGAACTCAGATTTGTTTGGCAAGATCGTCCTTTGGTAAAACCATGTTGCCTCGGATCTTGCAATCTGTTGGTTTTAAGAAAGTCCACTATTCGCTCTTTCAGGAGCGCCTCCATTACTTTTCCTGCCATCGAGGCAAGTTTTGTACAGCATTTCTCTAGGATCTGGAATAGGTTTGGTTAACATCTCCGATAGTATATAAGTAACTGGGAGTTTCACACAAGTAGCCCTGCCAAGTTATCCAGCTCCAAGAGGAAGGTTTTAGGTCATTCCTGGGTTTCTGCCAGTCCCATTGATGCATTACGTGCAGCAGCGCTATTAGCAGTCGTGACAGCTAGCATGCAGCTACATCCCGTGTACTACCTGTCACCAATCTCTGCTCCGATCCCACCCAATTGTACTCAAAGCAGTTAGCATGGGATTTTTACCATGCTGGCTACTTTTAGCACGTGTAGCGGTTACTGTGTTAACAGTGAGAGCTAAAACATATTTTAACAACATACTTTAGTAGACATACACTGATGAGTCACTAAGGGGGTCATTTTGGACACCTTATTCCTGATTTGGATGTTCTGAAAATGGGCATAGAGACATCCAAAGCCATTTTAGAAGCCGGCTGTGGGGACGTCCAAGTCTGAAGGGGGGGACGTGGTGGAGACATGGCCAGGGTGTTCCCAGGAACCTGGATGTCCACGCCTGATCTCAGAAACATCATCTGGCATAGCATCTAAGTTTAGACCTGCTTCAGGCATCTGAAAAGTGCTCGCCTTGGCTGAAAAACATCCAGAGGATTTAGAGGAGAAAGCACTCTATCATCCCCAGTACTCGGCACAATGTCAGTGACAGCAGCAGTGGGATTTGAACCCTGACTGCCCTGTTCCTAAGCCCACTACACTAACCATTAGGTTGTCCTAGATATCCAGGTTCTGAAACATGATTCTGGGGATGTCTATGTAAACACCCCTAGAAACGTCCATATCAGACACATCCTCATTTGTGAAATCATGTCTGTTCCTGGACGTACCTGCTCTTTTTCCCCAGACGTTCTGGTTTAGACATCCCAGATTTGCATGTCTAAAATTCCCCTCTAAATATTCCGGGGCTTATTAACAGCTATTTAAAAAAGTAGTAATGTATCTACTACAAGGATATCCAAAAAAACTTTTGCCATATTAACTTTATTATTATTTTCAATCTGTTGAAAAAGATTCAAATTTGTCAAAAGATGTCATGTTTAACTTCCTACCATGTAGAGATTGTGTCAGCTTCTATTTACTTACAATTTGACAAAGGATAATTTTGCCCTGAGATCATTACCCCAGGATAATTACTTTGGCATAATTACTCTGTAATAGTTATCATTACCCTGGGGTGGTAACCACTACCTAAAATTATTATCATTAGCAATGGGAAATTATCCTGAGCTCATAACTATCTTTGGGAGGGGGGAATTACCTCGAGATAACTATCATTTTATTACTGCAGGGAGATTTATTCTTACCCGGATAACACAGGTACACTAAAAAAAAATTTTTTTAAACTGCCTCTAATGTTTCGATTGATTTTTACGTTTTTTGGTGCGCTGAATCCAAATCTGGTAACCAATTTGCTCCATCACGTACAGATTTTTTGCTACATTGGGTTAGCAGTTTGAGGTGAACGTTTTAGATTGAGTGCGATCGAGATAAAAGTTTCTTGGATGAATTCTTTATACTAATTGTTTAGTAGTTATTCAAATAAGAATAAAGAAAATTGTAACAAGGCAGCACATAAGAATAGAGTAATGTCAACAAAACACACTGTGATGGTAGCAAAATTGTCTGCACTTAAAACAGCCACATACATGTGCACAAACATTGAGCATATAAGAGCGAGGTTAGACAAAAAGCAAAGCAAAGAAATGTGCAAAAAATGTTGTACAGGTATGTATGTAAGAATAGAAAACGCAAACCGCACCATTGCAATACATGAAGACAAACACCCGATGGTGTGAAAATAAAATTCTAATAAATGAGATCCAACACTGTGGTAATAACTAGCAAATTTTTATTTCAAAGTTTAGTAAAAACACGATATTTGTCAACACAGTTTAGATTTTAAAGTCATTCTTGGGTCAATCAATCTCCTGGTGGGCCCGTTTCTTCTTCCCCCGAATGCTTCTCTTGGTGCGCTGCTTGGCGTATTTTTCATCTGGGGTTTCCCGCAGCAGCAACCAGCAGAAATCAGCCATCATAGTGGTGTTCCATCTTCCTTGGTACCTTCTCTCTGCGTCCTTGATGTCCTGGTGAAACCTTTCACCTTGTTCTTCACTGTACGCCCCCAAGTTTTCGGGAAAGTAGTTCACATGGGAGTGCAAGAAATGGACTTTCAGGCTCATGTTACAGCCTTGTTCTTTGAAGGCATTGAGCATCCTGGCAACAATATCCTTATAGTTCTCATCCCGCCTGTTCCCCAAGAATTTGAGAACAACATCCTTGAAGGAATCCCAGGCTTCTTTTTCCTTCTCAGACATCGTTTCAGCGAATGCTCCATCTGAAATGAGTTTCCTTATATCAGGGCCAACAAACACTCCTTCCTTTAGCTTTGCTTCAGAAAGTCGGGGGAACTTTGAGCAAAGGTACCGAAAGCACTCACCATCTTTTGGAAGGGACTTGATGAATTGCTTAATGAGACCCAACTTAATGTGGAGAGGTGGTAATAGAATTTTATCACGAGGTACCAGGCTCTCATGAAGAACATTTTTCTCACCGGGTCTCAAATACTCCCGAATTGGCCAGTCTTTTTTCCCCCAGTGTAGGTCGCGGACCCGGCTATCCCACAAGCAAAGGAAGCAGGGATATTTGGTGAAACCGGATTGCTGCCCTAATAGCATGGATAGAATTTTAAAGTCTCCACAAATCATCCACTTATGCTCATCATAACGAATCTTCTGAAGAATCAGGGCCAAATTCTCGTATTTTTCTTGGAGAATAACAGAGTGAGCAATAGGAACTGAAGCGAATGTGTTGCCATTATGAAGAAGAACACCTTTTATGCTGTCTTTTGACGAATCAATGAACAGCCGCCATTCAGCAGGATCATACTTGAGTTTAAACTTTTCCATCACTCCGTATATATCGTTGCAAAATACCAAATCTTCCTCTTTGCTGAAATACTTCAAAAATTGTGTCTCGCGGTTGCGGTACCAATAAAAAGTTGTTCTTGGTGACAATAGATTTTTCTGTTTAAGCCGAGAACCTAGCAGTTGGGCAGCATCTTTTGGGAGTCCTAAATCCCGGACTAAATCATTCAATTCAGCTTGAAAGAAAAGTTCAGGTTTCGGATCTGGTTCAGTTTCAAACTCTGAAGTACTGGACTCATCGGGAAAAGCCATCTGATGAGTCTCATCATGATCAGAACCGTCCACACAAATATGATCCAAAGATTTTGGTGGTTCAGGCACAGGTACTTCGTTGCTATGAGGCATAGGCCTAATTGCTGAGGGAAGGTTGGGGTAACTTATTACGTTCTTATTTTTTAAGTTGTATCCCTTCACAATGCAAGAGCAAAAATAGCAGTCACTGCTGTGGTCTCTTTGTTCACGCCACATCATAGGTATTCCGAAACGAAATGCTTGTTTTTTACCTTTCATCCATAAGCGTAGATCTTCCTCACATGTCTTGCATACTTTGTGAGGAGCCCACGGTTTGTCTTGATCGCCTAACTTCAAACCGAAATAGGCGAAATATACTTTTTTAATAAATGCAGAAATGTTCCTCTGCCGCTTTTTCACGGTATATTCCCCACAAATAAAACAAAAACTGTCCGGAGAGTTGACGCAACCTCTGGCTCTGTGAGCCATCACAAATACACAGCACTGCAAACTACAACTGTAGTGAACCACTTCGGAATAAAGCTGGATTACGACTGAGCAAACAAAAGGTAATAATGAACTTGCAAGAAACTGAAATTTGACAGGAACGTTCATGTCGCAACCACCGTGTTTGAGCGAGCGAACGAGGCGAGGCGAACAGGAAAGAACATGCGCCAGCGCGAGTACTGGATTTAGCCCTCCGCCTCCCAATTGTCCTGTTAATGTATAAAATGAATACAAAACACTCTAAAATATCATGAGGGAGTGTTTCTAGTTAGTTAACCATTACAACCTCTATTTTGGGCCAAGAAAATAAACTGCAGTCGGCTAAAAAGAAATTATGTGAACATTCCTTATATGGGTAAGAAATCTAATTTTGCAAGAAAACGTGACGTGATGGAACATTTTGGCTATTTTTCCTGGATTCAGCACCCCAAAATCTATAGGAATCAGTTGCAAAACTGAAGGCAGTTTTTTGGTAGTGTACCTGTGTAATTACTCAGGGTATATAATTAGCCCCTGTAATGATTCCTGATTTGAGAGTAATAAAACTGGAATCATCACCTGGGGGAATTATCCTGGAAAAATTAGCCCTGTACTAGAGTAATTAGCCCTGAATAATAATTGTCCTGGGGTAATTATATCATAATTATCATTACCACAACAATTAGCCTGGCATAGTTATCATTAGCCTTGGATAGACTACCATGGGATAAATTACTACCCCAACATCATTAACCTGAGCTAATTAGTATAATTGTTACGTTTGACAAAGATTCTGTCATTGCCACAATCCAACCACTAACGCGTGTGGCCCCACAGCAAAACAATCCATGCAACCTGGATGACCTCATTGCACAACGAAACGCCTTCATTTCTTCATATAGCACCAGGCCTGACAGCACACCCAAGAAGAGGAGACCACACCTAGTAGCATGGTTCACACCAGAGCTCAAATCAATGTAAACTAAGCTCAGATGACTAGAGTGCACGTGGAGTCAACACAAAAGCCCAGATACCCATACAGCAAATTCCATGACCCCGAAACAATACTGTGCCCTCACCCTGCTAAAGAAGAAGAAACATCACACCAACTTACTCAACTTCTTCCTCAACTGACCTAGAGAATTATTTGACATTGCCCAGCACCTCATCAACACCCCCACCACCACGAAGATCATCACAGTCATCTCACTAACCAAGAAGGTCCAACACTTACAAGCTAAACAAGCAAGCACTTCAACAGCAGTCACACCGCCCAGATATGCGAACAATGTTTCTGACATCCCCAACACAGGAACATGGTCAGCCTTTAGCACCGTCTCCACCAGGCAACTGGAAAACATCATATCAAACCCGAACAGCACTACCTTCCCGTTGGACTCTTGCCCATTCTCATGGATTAAAATATCCAAGCAGGAGCTTATGCCACTCACCCTACACATTGTCCAGTCATCACTTGCACTGGGAAACATGCCTACCATCCTGAAGCAAGCATCCGTCAGACCATTATTAAAATCCCACACACTCAGCCCAGCTGTTCCCTCTTCTTACAGACCCATCTCAAGCATCCCATCATTTGCTAGGATCATTGAGAAAGCTGTCCAACTACAAACCCAGGAGTTCCTGGAATCCCACTTCCCCCTTGACAACCACCAGCATGGCTTTAAACCTTTCCACAGCACTGAAACACTACTGACATCTCTCCTCAACAAACTAATCATGGACTCATTCTAGTGTTCCTGGATATATCTGAAGCCTTCGACTCCATCATACACACCCAGCTCATATCATGCCTACACAAAATTGTTCTAAGAGGCAAGACTTTACAGTGGTTCCAATCCTATCTCTGACAGCTCACAACAGGTCAGAGTAGGATCGTAGACTTCAACCCCATTCAAACTCCTCCAGGGACTGCCACAGGGTTCTGCACTATCTTTATCCAACCCTTCTGCAAGGTCATTCGAGGCTATAAAATCCTTTACCACCTTTACCCAGATGATATCCTCATCTACACCCCACCAGCAACACAGACTACTCCATAATCAGCAGATGCCTAGAGGCAGTCACACTCTGATTCAGCCTCCACAACCTACTCATCAACCCTTAACAAGACAGAAGTCCTACACATAACCAGACACCCCTCCTTTTCTCCTCCAGTTACAATAACATTGCAAACTTAACATTGCAAGTAAAACAAGTGAAATACCTGGGCATAACTCTGGACCAGAATCTGAACTTCAACGCCCACATTAAACATGTCACTAGAGCAGTATACCACCGCATCAAAACCCTGTGGAACCTCAGACCTCTGCTTGACCATGAAGATTTCAGAAACGTCTGCCAAGCACTCAGTTACCCCCATCTTTGACTATGCTAACATTATCTATCAGGGCCTACCAAAATCCTCATTACAGCCTCTACAGCTTGCACAGAATGTAGCAGCAGAGGCAACAGCCATCAAAACCACAGAATACCCGTATTGAAGCAACTACGCTGGCTCCCCATCCACAGCAGAGTAAGGCACAAAGTGACACTGACAGCCTTCAGTACAATCCTCAAGCTATTAACCGATTCCCTACAGTCTCTACTTGTCAACCCCAATGCTAAAGATTGCGCAGAAGCGCAAACCACACTCTCCTTGCAGTACCTACTTTAATCACCTGCACCATGGCCTCCACCTCCAACAGAGCATTCTGCTTTTACGCACCAGCCATCTGGAGCTCACTCCCCCCAGACCTTCGCTCCCTCACAGACAATGGGGACTTTCGCTGAAAGTTAAAGACATTCCTTTTCCTGGAGTACTTTGGATCAGATACCTAGCCCCCCTTAATAGTCCCTCACACTTAGAATATTTATCACCCATATTAATTGACCTCATCTTAACTCATATTAATTGACCTGGCTCCCAGCAAACCATATTCTGTACCAACCCTATGAACATATTACCCATATGCTGCATAGAGCAACCTTCAGCTCTGTCCCTTGCTGTTTTTTTACTTTACATAGTTTATCTTGTACAGTTTACTTTGTTTCAAAGTGTTCCATGTAATGTTCAAGTTTTCCTTTCCAATCAGTTCTATGTAAACCACCGTGACTAGTAGACACGGTGGTATAAAAGAGTTGTTAAATAAATAAATCTCAGGATAAATATCCCTAGGTAGCTATATATTATCATTACCCTGAGAGATTTATCCTAGGATAATTATTTAATTTATTTAATTTATTTACATTTCTTATATACTGCACTATTATAATCAGTGCGGTGTACAGTTGAACAGAACATACTACAATGCAACAGGCCACATTGAGTTTACATTGAACAGGGGTAGTAAAACATGGAAGTAACCAGGGAAATTATTTACAATTTATATTTCTCTTTTATATATGGAAATTTATAATAGACATGTGTTCGCAAGTCAGGGGGTATGCCAGATTCATTAGCTTGGGGTTATTATCTTACAATTGTTTATCTCAGGATACTGATAATTACCATCTCCCTTGGATAATTACTATGTGGTACCAATACCAGGATAAGTATCATACTCCGGGATAAATTTCCCCTAGATAATTAACCAAAGGTAATTACTGTTCAGAGGAAGGCGACAAAAATGATTTGGAACCTATGTAAGAAACCTTATGAGAAGAGACTTGAACACCTAAATATGTACACTTTGGAGGAGAGGAGGGATAGGGGAGATATGATTCAGACCTTTAAATACTTAAAGAGGAACGATGAACAAACAAACCTCTTCCAAAGACGGGGAAGCTGCAAAACTAGAGGGCATAACATGAAGCTGCAAGGTGGAAAATTGAAAGGGAATGTCAGGAAATATTTTTTCACTGAAAGGGTGGTGGATGCTTGGAATGCTCTCCTGATGGAAGTGGAGGGGGCAAACACGGTGACGGAATTCAAAACAGCATGGGACAAGCACAGCGGATCCCTTTATAGCAAAAGGATAAAAACAAAATAAACTGAACCATCTAACTTCTCAATAGGGGTGTCCTACATGGAGTGGTGGGTCCACCCCTAAACAAAGACATGGAGGGGTGGCCTGCACGGAGCAACAGGTGCACCTACTCTTGCAGTATCTTGCTGGGCAAACTGGATGGACCATGCTGGTCTTTATCTGCCGTCATTTACTATGTTATACTGGGATAAGTATACCAAAGTAACTATCCAAAGATATTTCTTTGGGATAATTATTCCAGGGTACTGATTCTGGGGCAGTTGCCTCAGGCTAATATTTATCCCTGGTACTGATCCTAAATTTATTACCCCAAAATAATCATTAGTCCCAAGTAATTGCCCTTGATTTATTACCCCAGGATAACTGCCCCAGGGTAATGATACTGCTTTTATTATTCTGGGATAAGTATCATTAGTTGAGGATAATTAAGTGGGATCCTTACTGTGCCATAATTCTCATCTCCCAGTGATCATCAATGCTGGCTAATTACTCCTGCACAAATACTCTATGTTACTTAATCTTGCATAGTTATTCCAGGATAAATACTCTAGGGCAATTACCTTTAGATAACTATACATTACCCTGAGATAATCATCACTAGCCTGGGGCAGTTATCCCAAGATAACTTTGTATCTTACGGACTGCTCTCTAATTCCAGGTTTTTTACTTCTTTTCCGCTTCTCTCAGGTGTCCCCTAAGGTTCCTTGCTGGCCCCTGCCCTGTTCAATGTCTTCATCTCTTCTGATTCAGTCTCAGGGCTGCACGCCGTTTCTGTGTGCAGATGACACTCAGATTCTGCTCTCTCTTTCAAACTCCGCTTAAATGCTCTCTCTTAATTCATGTTCTTTGCCTTGTGTCACCTGTGCTCAGTTTGCTTAGCCTTCACCGTTCCTCAGTTCACCCAGCTTGCCATTGCCTTATGTCGTGTCCACCCCTTATATAGGCGGCTGCCTAGTGGGAGTGGGCAGACCACATATTTATTTGTATCCCTTTAAGTGCTGCGGTCTCTGTTCCCTTGTAGTTGTGGCACAGACTGAGTCAGCAAGGAATAGGGTAACAATAAGTTTTATTGTTATTGTTATTGTTGCACAAGTGTTCACCTACTATCCCAATAACAGAAATAAAGGATACTTCTCCAAAGCAAAGTCTCTTTAACTGAAACAGGATTATTCAGCTTCTAAACATACAGGCATGTTCCTTTCACAGCACTGTCCTTCAGCTTCTTCCTGATATACAACATTTACTGCTTTCTCCTTCAGCAATGAAAATGCCTCTTTAAAACACCCAAAACAGTAATGCTCTTTTCTTCCAGCTTTTGACTAATTGGCCTGGCTTTTACACTCCAGCAGCCCTCTGCCTTTTCCTGTGTAAAATCCTCCTGGCCCAATGTCAGGCTTCTTCCAGCACTTACAATTAGTATCACAGTTCATAGATTTTACCCTCTCTGGCAAAATGCACAATCAGTTTCCATATCAGAATCCTCACTAGCAACACCAGCTTCTTCCAACTGCATGGGCTCTCCTTCTGAGTCTGATATGCTTTCTTTCAATACAGGCTTCCCTTGAACAGGCTTCCACTGCTCTAATAAAGCCTTTAACTGTTTCAAACGGGACTCTTCTTTGTCTGAGCTGTGGGGGAGGAACTTAAAACACCAGACTCTTTGAGTACTGCCTTAATAGAATCAAAAGGGCTCACCTTTTTCCTGGCCTTCCGTACCCTTTCTGGCAAGTTTACAGGCAACCTCTTGTCCCCAGACTGCTTCCTCTGCTCCCGGCTGTTCTCCTGCTCAACAGGGTCTGACTCTGACTCCTGTCTCCAGAGCTTCCAATCAGCCACTTGCTCATATGCAGCTGTGCTTCTCTCTGAACTAGAGCTACTCACACGTTGCCTGCAATCAGAGTATCTGTGCAGCCTTTCCCTTGGAACTTTGCTCCTGCTTAAACTCTCATCTCGGTTCCTCTCACAGGTCCCCTCAGAACACTCTTCAGGGTCTCTTCCAGAACTCTTACAGCTCCTTGCTGCTGACATTCTTTCTGAACTTCCTGTTCTTTCTGTTCCTGAACTCAATCTGTTTCCTCGTGGCTAAATGTTAGGGGCTGTCCTATGGGCTTTGACTCTGCCCCCTTCCTCTTACGTCAGCTCCCCTGGTTGTCATGGAGCTGAGGTGTGGCTCATTCTCTTGCTTTCTGAGCACAGGGTTTTTTCCATTAGTTAAAGGTTTAACCCTTTCTCTGCCTGCACTGCTCTTAGCTGCAGGGGAAAAAGAGTGATTTCTGCTCCTTTCACTAGTGTTTAACCCAGCTGCGCCATCACACTTATCGCTCATCTTGATTACTTTAATTCTCTTTTTCTGGGTCATCCCCATTACTCTATCCATCGCCTTCAACTGATTCAATCTATGGCAGCTAAATTAATCCTCAAAGCTCGCCTCTGCTTTTCTCCCTTCATTGGCTTCCTATCTCATTTTGTATCCGCTTTAAGATTCTTACTTTAGTCCACTGAGCTCTGTTCGCTGCCTTCCCTCCCTATCTAGCCACGCTTATTTCTCCTTACCAACCATCTCACGCGCTCCGTTCTTCGATGCCGCTGTCCTGTCCTTGCCCTCCGTCTAGTAATCTTCAGGAATTCCTCCTTTTCCTACGCCGGTTCCTCCCTCTGTAACTCTTCCCCTTTCCCTCTGCCTTGAATCTTTTTTCCCCCAACTTTCAAGAAACTCTTCCAGCAAGCCTTTCCCCATCCCCCCTTCCTTTAGCTCTGTCCCTCAGGTTTGCCTGCTGTTTTCCTCCTCTCCCCATCCTTTTCTTTCTACCCTCTATCTCCTATTGTATTGTAAGCACAGCCCTTTCCGTCCCTTCTCTTCTCTTCCCCTCTACATTCCTTCTTACTGTGCCATTTTGCTTTTATTGTAAACTGCTGCAATAGCCTCTGGATTTTGGCATTATATCAAGTTCATGAAAATAAAATCATTACCCTGGGTAGTGATAATTGTCTGGAAGAAATTACTCCTGAGTAAGTATCTGGGAGAGTTTTTCTCGCCTATCTTTAAGGCGCAGAGCGCTAAGCAGTTAGCATCAAAAATCACTGCTACCCGCTTAGTGCCATTCCCTGCCTCCGCTCTGTCTCAGAACGCCCCAAACACGCCCCGATGCTAAGCGGATAGTATCTGGGCGCATTAGGAATTTAACTGGGATTTTCCAAAGGCACTACCCTTGTAGGTGCCTTTGGAAAATACCTGTGTAAATGTTTTAATTGGGAACATGGACTGTTACCCATGTAACTGCCTTCAAAAATTGGGCCCATAATAATTAGAATAGACAAACACAATATGTCCACTCCTGACTCTGACACAAGCAAAGATCTCCACCCAGCCTTGTCCCCCAGAAATCAAGTGTTAGATGCTAAAAAAAAAAAATATAGACAAGATGGGTGTGGTAATGAGCTGATCGGACGTGTGGTGGTCAGCTCCAGGCCCTTTCCCCAAACAATGGCAAATCTACCAGGCTGTAGTGGGTAAATAACCTTGCTCCCACTGTGTCTCAGTGACGGGGATACGAGAGAACCAACAAGAGGGTTTTTTTTAGCATTGGGGGGAGTCTGATGGCCGCCAAACCGCCGAGGAGGGAGAAGCCCCGAGCCCCTGAAGTAAAGATGGCGGACGGAATGCCTCGGAGCCCAGCCTCGGATAGCAACCCCTCGATGGTGGCTGAGGTCAGTGCTGCAGTAGTGCGGGCACTTGATGCGCGTTTCTGTGAGCTGACGGAACAAATACAGAGCGTTAATCACAACATCTCAGAGTTCACTGGCCATATGGAGCAGGCAGAGACTACAATATCTGACCTGGAGGATACTCAGCAATCCCTGGCAGCACGAGTGAAGGCCTTGGAATCCACGGTGAAGCAGCAGGCCGATAAGATGGATGACCTGGAGAATCGTGGACGCCGTAAAAATCTGCGCTTCGTGGGGATTGCTAAGAGTGTGGCCGATAGCGCTCTACGTGGCTTTCTGATTGCATGGATAGAGGAAAACCTGAGTGGCAAGGTGACTGGCCCTATTAAGTTGGAGCGCGTGCATCGTTTGGGCCCAAAGCGAGATCAGGACCATCGGCCACGTGCCGTTATAGCTCGCTTTCTTGATTTTAGCCAGAAAGAGGAGGTTTTACGAGCTGCTCGTGCCCACCGGAGACCAGCGGATGGCTTGGACCAAATCCTGATATTTCAGGATTATTCCCAGCTGGTTAACCAGCAACGAAGGGCATTTACAGCGACCTGCGCCCAATTAGTGAACAAAGGAGTGCGATTCTCTTTGCTGTATCCGGCTAAGCTTCGGGTGGACTACCAAGGCCGGACTCAGCTATTGCTGACACCTGCAGATGCCCAAGCGTTTTTGGAAAGATTGTCTGCAGCCTCGGACTCTGCTCCGTGAGGATGGCGGCTGTAATCTGCTGGGGCTTCAAGATGGAGCGGCTCTGTACATTGGAGTGCCTGGTAACATCGAGGGGCCTGGAGAGGGGCTCGATGTGGCCCGATATATTTCCTGCGTCTGGACTCTTTCTTATAATCTGCCTCTAATGTTAGTGTGTGGCCTAATGGTGTACTGCCCAGGGTTGTATATGTGTGCGTGAGGCATTTGAGTGTGGGGTGTGTGTATGTTTACTGGCCTGGGTCTATAATTTTAGTAAGGGAGGGAGTTACGTTTGTTTCTACTGGATTTTAGTATTGGGCTTCCTGAGCGGCCCACTCCTTACTGAGTTTTGGTGAGTGGCCCCGCGGATCTCTCTCTTTTGGGCCCGGGAATGGATGAATGGGGGCGAATGGCTGAATGACTCGGGGCAGGCGTGTGAGTGTGATATGTATAGTTTAGGGGGAGCAAATATCGGTGGGGGGTCTTGGTTCGGATGTGGGTGGGGGTGTTGGGGGGTAGTGAGTTGGGGAGTTTTCTTTTGAATGGCGGTTACATAGGCTTGGTACGAGGGGATTTCAGCAATTTGGGGTAGGCCTGAATACCACAAGGGGAGGTTTAGTCTATGATTAGGCTAGGTGGAGTTGGTAGCGGTTGGAGGAGGAGGTTCAGAGGGGGGTGGGGGTTAGGGGAGGGGTGGGAGTGGGGGTGAGGGGGGGGAAGGGGGGAATTGTCGCGGTCTACAGCCCTCACATACGTTTGGCCATTTCACTTGGGGGATCCGTGGGAGGAGGCCCTGGGCTGGGGGGGGTTTCCTCTAAGCGTATGTGGATATTTGAGCCTCAAATAGACTTATGATAGTTGAGACATGTTGAAGGTCTTTTCTTGGAATGTCTGTGGACTAGGTAGCCCCATCAAGAGATATAAAAGATTGAAAGCGCTGGCCAGACATCAATGTGACATTGCGCTACTGCAGGAAACTCACCAGATGGCGGAGGAGCATGCCAAACTCTGTAGAGACTGGGTGGGACAGGTCTGGGGGCTCCCGCCATGGGTAAGAAAGGTGGAGTGGCCATTCTGGTTCACAAGCGGGTGCGCTTTACGTTAATGCGGCAGGTTGTGGACCCACATGGGAGATTTTTGTTATTGCATGGTCTGCTGGAAGATCGGGAGATAATTTTGGGTGACTTGTATGGCCCTAACGCGCGAGATCCGGATTTCTTCAATCGGCTCGCGGCCAAAGTCGAACAACTGCCGGATGTACCACTGATCTTGGGTGGGGATTTCAATGGGGTCTTCGACGTGGACCTTGATACCTCGAGAGGCAGCGGCACCCGTGAATGGCAGCTTCTTGCCTGGACTTTGCAGAGTTTTCGGACTAGGTTGGGTCTGGTGGATCCCTGGAGATTGATACATCCCCTTGAAAGGGATTTTACTCATTCGTCGCGGGCGCATGGTACCAGTGCACGCATTGATTATCTCTTGATTTCAGCGAGTCAGTTTGCGGGTACTGATGCTCAGATAGGCCCTCTTGAGATTTCAGATCATGCTATGATTTGGTTGGAGCTGCAATGGGGGGGAGTAACTGGTTTCACGCGTATATGGCGATTCCCAATTGAATTTTATAAGGATACCCAATTTCAACAATTTTTGCGTCAACGCTGGCAGGAATTTGAGGTGAATCACCAGGCTCATAGAGACGATCCGGAACTGGTGTGGGAGATGGCAAAGTGGTGCTAAGTGGGGAGATAATTGGTTATGTAGCCCGGAAGCGAAGATTGATAGCGGAGCAAATAATTAAGCTGGAGAAACAAGTCACTCGGGCATGATGTCTTAGTGGGCACACCCCCACGATGTCTAATAAGAAGAGACTGTGGGAGCTTCAGGTTGCCTTGAACGAATTGCTGCATCAACGAGCTAAGAAATCCATAATGTACTATAAATTCTATGTATATAGTTCAATGTATATAGTTTTACCCCCATATTATCCATGTTTATCTTATCCAAATTTATTTTCCTGTTTTATGTAATACCGAACAGCCTGTTGTTCTGGTCTTTGGTTCTCTGTAAACCGCGCTGATTGTAAATAGCGCGGTATATAAAAAATTGAAATAAATAAATAAAATAAATAAATAAATAAATATAAGCTACACTGCTTTGGAGATAAACCAGGCACATTGTTAGGTAGGTGCCTGAAGGGTCAACGCAGTTGACGGTTGGTAGCAGCTCTTCGGGATGAGCAAGGCAGACTCCAAAATAAAAAAGAGGCGATAAGTGCGGTGTTTAAGGGTTTTTTCCAAAAATTATATGCTGCAGAGGAGATAACACCCTCTATGATGGAAACTTATTTGCAAGGCATGGAGTTGCCACAGGTAACTGAGGAGCAGCGTGCCCTTTTGGGACAGCCCATAACACTACAAGAGGTGCAGCAGGTGGTCTCGTCTGCTAGCTGTTATAAAGCTCCTGGACCAGATGGCTACAGGGCGGAATTTTATAAAATACTTTCTGACTGGGTGGGCCCTATGCTAGTGGAGACGTATCGGAGATGAACGGAGAGGGGTGCCATGAAATGGGGGGACAATCAGGTGTACATTATGCTGATCCCCAAACCTGGTAAGGACCTGACACAGGCGGCCTCTTATCGGCCGATTTCTTTGTTGAATTTTGATATGAAAATCCTAGCTGAAAGATTAGCGGTCTTAATGGGGGATTTAGTGCATGAGTCGCAAGTTGGCTTTATTAGGGGTCGATATGTGGTCCGTAATTTGCGTAGAATATTAGCGTCTCTGGAGTGGGTGCAAGCGCAACAAGTGCAGTCACTATTGGTGAGCTTTGACGCCGAAAAGGCGTTTGATAGGGTCAATTGGCAGTATCTTCATTATTTGTTACCGCGGTATGGATTGGGTCCTTCCTTTTGTGGGATGGTGAAGAGCCTTTACGTGAACCCGACAGCTCGAGTGCTCTGTAACGGGGTCCTCTCGGATCAGTTCTCTTTGTATAGAGGTACTAGACAGGGCTGTCCCTTGTCACCTTTGCTGTTTGTTTTAACTCTGGACCCCCTCATTCGTAGAATAAAATCCGATAAGAAGATCTGTGGGGTGGACATAGGTACGCAAGGTTTTAAGAAATCGGCTTTCGCGGACGATATGTTGGTGCACCTGCTTGCCCCTCGAGAGTCTTTGCCATGACTAATGACCAAGTTTGCGGAATATGGTAGGTTTGCGGGCCTTCGTATAAATACAGAAAAATCGGAGGCCTTAGATGTGGGGGGCCGGCTGCGGGGAGGGTGGAGAGGGCATTTCCCTTTGAAATGGGTGGAACAGCAATTTGTTTATCTCGGTATTGTCCTGACCAGCCTCCCTAAGGAGTTATACCGTACGAATTTTGAAAAAATTCTGTCCGGGGTGCGAACTCAATTAAGAGCCTGGAATCCCCTGCCGCTGTCGCTTTTGGGGAGGGTGGCCGCAGTAAAGATGGTGGTCCTGCCACGAATCCTATATTGGCTGCAGACCTTGCCAGTTTGGTTGTTGCGTCGTGATTTGCGCCGCTTGGAAAGAGAAATACAGGGATTTTTGTGGATGGGAGCTAGAGCTCGCATACCGATGAGCCGTATGATCGGACCTTGGCGTAGAGGAGGCATTGGCCTGCCCGACTTATGGTTATATGCTTTGGCCTGTCAGGCGCGCCATGTGGGAGATTGGTTGGGGGGGACAGATATTTATACACCTAGGGCTTTGGAGATGGCTGTGGTCGCCCCATTTTCACTGCTGGGGATTCTGCAGCTAGAGTGTGCTCATTTGCCTAGTGGAATTCAACATCATGTCCTGATGAATGCAGCACGCCGTACTTGGCGACAGTTGAATGGCTATTGGAATCGGGACTGGAAGGTCTCGAGTTGGTTGCCATTGCGTGGTAACGTGCATTTTACTCCAGGCTCTGACTCTCGAGCATTTCAGTCTTGGGGAGCGCAGGGATTGCGGACTGTAGGCCATGTTGTGGATCTGTTGGGTAAGTGCAAAACGTTTTGGAGTTGTGCGAGGAGTACAAGCTCTCTTCCCGTCAATACTTTGCTTACCTACAAATTGTTCATTATGTGGCCTCACTACCTAGGGAGGAACTTACAGCAGACCGCTCAGCGCAAATTCTTGCATTTTTTGATATTGGGGGTGATGCTCCGCCGTCGATAACGCGGTTGAAGACCAGGCTTGAGCGTTTTGGTGTTGTGCCGGACTACGACCGGGTCGAACAGGCCTGGGCCCGGGAGATGGGACGGGAGGTCCCACGCGGAACCCTTCTTGGGGCCTTGAGGCAATTAGTTACTCTAGCGGAAGGGGCCCGTTGGCGGGAGGTACAATATAAAGCATTAACCCGGGTTCATTTCTCGCCTAGACGGGCCTTGCGTAGTCATATTACCCAGGATGGGTCTTGCCCTAGATGTTCTCAGCCACTGGCTGACTTAACCCATATGTGGTGGACGTGTAGGCGTATTCGCCCTTATTGGTCCCGTATCCATCATTGCCTAGTGGGGTTGTTACATCAGCGTTTCCCCTGGACGGGATCGTTGGTAATCTTGGACCAGTTGAATCAGACCCTGCCGAAAGGGAAAGGGGTGCATAAGGCCTGTCTGGTGGGGAAGGGTCCGATACTACATAGATGGCGGGATAACTCCCCGCCTACTTTCCTGGAGTGGCGCAATAGTTTTCACCATCTGATGCTGACTGAACGCTGGAGAGCTAGGGGCCAGATGAAGAGGTGGTCCACTTTCATGTTAATATGGGAACCTTATATTCAGAGTCTAGGGCCGTATTGTAGGAATGAAGTGCTTAATGTGGGCTCTTAGTGGTATCGGAAGAATAGATGACGACTAGCGGGGGCGAGTTGGGGGACGGTTCCCAATGAGGTTGAATAGGGCTGGTTCTGGGGGGGCTGTGGAAGGGAGGGGGGTGTTCTTTTCGTAAAAATAAAAAATGTAACAACTATGGAACTGTTTCTTGATGCCGTATAAACCTGTACAAAATGGTTCCCTGTGGCAGGGATAAGAGTACACCCTGCTCGGGGGTTTGTTGTTTTGCTTGATGATGGCTGTTAGTTTTTCTTTGTTGTTAATAAATAAAATTTATAAAACAAAAAAAAAATATATATATATATATATAATGTTTGTTTTTAAATCCAGTCTTTAAACATCTTGATTGAGCTCTTCTCTCACAGGTATTGAGGAAGCAAGTTCCATAAATATGGAGCTAGATAATAAAATGACCCCCCCCCCCATGAGTATTCTCTAATCGGGCTTCTGCAGGCGATGGGGCTCCTCAATGTGCAATCCGAAAACAAAGAGTCCTACCTGGTACATATGAGATTAATAAATTGGGGAAAATTACTCCGGGATAACTATTATGTCCCTAGAATAATTTCATTACCCCAGGGAAATTATCCCCAGCCAGGATAATCACCCAGGATATACACTCTGGGCTAACGTCCTGTTATTGTTGTAAGGTGCCTTAGATGAGGGGGTCATATTGGTGCAGAAGAACATACCTCCAGCTTTAGTAACAGATTGTGTTGGTGTACTGGGCAATCAGCGGTTAACCTTTACGCAACCTGCCTTTTGTTTTTCAATCTTTGTCTTGTATTTGTACTAGTTCTAGACTCTGTCGCCACTGATACGATTAAAACCTTAAACCAGAGATTACGCAGTGCTGAGAACAAAAGTTGTTTTATTTTGCAAGGTCTAAGTACAATTGTGCTTCCTCTGCAGAGCAAATATCTACAAAATATAAAAATGATGCATTCTGCGAGTATCCCTCTGACATTCGACTTTGAATCAGAGTGTGATCCAATCAGTACTCTACCTAATTCAGCTCCAAAGAGGAAGGAAGATGAGAAAAATCGTATTCACAAACAAACAAGGTGATCAAACTTTGAAGCTTGTGTCGTTTAGTTGTATGTTTTTATCAGTAAGTGATCAATGAATATGTGCTCATGAAATGTGCACAAAGAATTTAAAATGGTCCATTTATGTTAAGCCACTATCACAGTCAATATTTCTCAGAATATGACTGCAAGGAAAGTATGTTTCACTCTGGGCAGTTTCTCCAAATGAGTGAGTTTTGTGCATACCATGACAGTCATGAACCTCACTTCTAAGCCAGGGTATGAGGAGTATGATCTCAATCTCTCAAATTTACTGTTAGTGCTGGGCGTAGTACTTGCATTGGGCCAAAGAGAGCCTCCCTCTGGTGTTTGTAAGAAGTATGCGTGCTTGGAAATTCTTCTTAATCAAGTCTGTGGCACCCAACACTATAGGTAATATTTCTGTTATCTTTATGCCACATTTTCTTAGTCTCTGACTGCATTTCTTGGTATTTCAGGATCTTTTCCCTCTCCACACAATTACAGAATAATCATTTGGAACCAACACCTAATTAACAACACTGTCCTGGTGTTTCTCTTTTACCACTATGTCGGGTTTCCTCGCATCCAGTTTCTTATCAGTCTTCATTCTCTGCAGTTCTCTTAGGGTCATAATCCCAGTGCTTTTCATGCACAGTGATGTTGTAGTGTTTACAGTGTTTCCGATGAATGAGGTGTGCTACTTTGTTGTGCCTTTCTATATAGAAATTTTCTACCATCAGAACTTCACAGGATGAGTCACTGTTTTCAGGTCTTTCTTACAGAAGCAACATAAGTCTGTTTTGATATTTTTTTCTACTATTTCCTTTTTAATTGGGCTTGTTTTATTTGATTCTTTTATATGTCAGATATTTGTGCATATATAGTCCAAACCCATTTCACTGGCCACATTTATTTTAGGAGATATTGGACAAAAAGGGGTTGAACTGCAAGGGTACCAATAATGTTGACCATATCTATATATAGATGTCCTCCAGGATAGCATTTTAGAACCAAGATGTCTACTAGCCTAAGTAGTGGCCTAAGAGCAGAGTGGTCAGGGTTCAAATCCCAGTGTGGGTCTTTGTGACCTAAGGCTAGTCACTTAATTCTAAGCTCTCTGGATGTTTTAAGATGAAAACAAGCACTTTCCTGATGCCTATTCATGCCTGGAGCAGGTATAAACATTGACATGCCTGCAAATGTCTGACGTTTCTGAGATCGAATGGGGATGTGTATGTACATTTCCACTCCCCAGACACACCTCTGCCACAACCCCATGCCTACTTGTACATTCCTGCACCACAGATGTCTTAAAATGTCATTTGTGGAATGGCTATTGACATCCATGTGCACGTCTTCAGATTGTCAAATCACCACTAAACCTTTTTAAAATTACCCCCTTAGTCTTCAGCAAGAATAGTAACTGAGAGGGAGCTGCAATTTGATCTCTTGGCTTTAGGAGTTTCCTGCAGAAAATCAAGGCAAGTTATATTCAGGTACAACGGGTAGTTTTCTATCCCTGGAGGGCTTACAATGAATGTCTGTCTCTGAGAAAATAGAGTTAAGTGGCTTGCCCAAGATCATAAGAAGCAGTGATGAGATTTAAGCCTAGCTTCCCTGGTTCAGAGTCCCACAGCTCTAGCATTATTTATTTATTTATTTATTTATTTATAGACTCTTATATACCGCACTATTAGGCATCAGCGCGGTTCACAAAAAACAGTGAGATACACAATTCAACAGTACTTTGTGTTTACAGAAAACAGGAGAATATAACTCGGATAACAGGGTATATAATTAATAAACATAGTCATAATATCATCATGGCTTCAGTTTTGTGTGTATGTGGTCTGTGGGGTATCTGTATTGTATGTGTATGAGTGGAAGGTCTGTGGGTTGGTTGAGATGTCTTTATTGTTTACTGGATAAGATAAAAGGAAGAGGTAGTGTTTCAAAGAGGTAGTGGGGCGTTAAGATCTATATGATCCTGAATTTGTTTTTGTACTTCTTTTTCCAAAATTTTTGCTAGTAATGGAATACTTGAAATAGGTCTATATGGTTCTGGTTTAAGAGGGTCAAGTTTGTTATTTTTTAGTAATGGCCTTATGGATGTTTGCTTAAGGGTACGAGGGAAAGTTCCTGTTGTAAATGATTGAATCATGAGTCTGGATATGATGGGACTGAGATCAGCTCGTAGATCTTTGATCCAGAACGCAGGGCAAGGATCAGTATGAGCGGTGGTCATGTTTATGCAAGCAATGGTGTCTTCGATTTGTCGTTTAGATGGTATTGAGAAGATAGTGAGTAGAGTTTGATCTACTGGAACTGGAACTATGTTAGGAGCCGAGTTATTGTCAATTTGGCAGAGTTTGGATTGTAGATAGTTAGCAAATATTTGAGGGTGGATTTCATATTTAAGTTGTGAGGCAGGTTCATTTGTCAAACGCTTAACTATGGCAAACAGGTCATGAGGTTTGTTCAGAGATCTTTTTAAAGTGACTGCATGGTGACGTCTCATTGATTCAGTAACTGCCATGCGATGAGATGTGAGATGTTGGATATATACAGCTCTGTCAACTTCAGAGTGTGAGTGTCGCCATCGTCTTTCAAGTTTCCTTAGGGTTGTGCGCGAGGCCTTCAGCTCAGATGAGTACCATATAGCAGAGTGTCGCTTGCTTTGTAGTTTGTTGGTCGACGGACATGTGGCAATCGAACTGAAAGTACTATTCCAATTAGAAACTAAATCATCAATGCTGCACTCTGGTAAGTTGGTTAGTGGAAGTGTTGATTTTAGGATTAGGTCTTTGTCAAATGGCTTGAATCTTCTCAGAGGGGTACTAGGATGGTCGTTTATTCCTCTTTCATCCTTTTGGTTACATCTAGCCTTGAATATAATTAGTTTGTGATCTGACCATGGAACTGGGTTGATTGATAGATCCAAGATAGATGGTAAATTGGCGGTTGTTTCAGTTGTAAATATTAGATCTAATATACCACCTTTAATATGGGTTGGATCTTTAATTAATTGATTATACCCCAAAACTTGTAGAGCTTCAAGAAAAGCTGTTACATGGGAGTCTTGGAGAGAAGGGAGATTAAAGTCTCCTAGCACCCAACTTGCTATGTGGGGGTTTTGTGTATTGGAGGCCAAGTCAATTATCATAGATAGAGAATCAGAATTGGAAGAAGGAGAGCGGTATAGTAAAGTGAAAGAACAACATTTATTTGCTATTGTAAAAGTATCTAGGAGTGATGAGCTTGTTGCTTCTTTAAGGTTGAAATGAAGGTCAGATTTGGTGATGGCTAGAACACCACCTCCCCTCTTGCCACTTCTATGACATGTATGTATAGAAAAATTAGAAGGCAAAAATTGGTTGATTAATACATTGTCAGCACAAGAAAGCCATGTCTCAGTGATTAGGAGAAGGTCAAGGCTATGTAATGAAATTATGTCAGAGATGATAGGCCATTTCTTGCGTATGGATCGGGCATTTATTAATGCACATTTCAGATATTGGGGAATTGGATTTCCTACTTGTTTCTTTTTTGTGGTGTTTTGTAATGAGATGAGTAACAGATGATGGTGGGAATTTTGGGTAGATACTCTAGAATTGTAGAAGGGAGTATCAGACCACTTTCTTCTGTGATTATGGATTGTTGGTATTCTATTATAGCTAGTGTGTAGGCTGGTAACATTACATATTCCTATAGTGATAAGGTAGAAGGTAAATGTTATAATGTAGAGTAAGGCCATATTGTATGTGTAAGTGAAATTTAAATGTACAATTAGTGAATACAGTGATAGCAGGCTGATTGGAGCTTACAGGATGGATGGAAAGCTAACACACTATTACCAGTATTACAGTGATAGCAGGCTGATTGGAGCGTACAGGATGGATGAAAAGCTAAAACACTATTACAGTATTACAGTGATATGTGGTAACAGGAGGTTAACTGAAGCTTATAGGATGAATGAGGAACTATGACATAGTTAACAGTGTTTCAGTGATAACAGGATAATTACAGTTGACAGGTTGAATAAGTACATATAACAAATAATAATGCTTAACTCTGTAGTTACTGGAATGTATATATAAAGATAACTTAATAGTTGTAGAAGGAGAGGATATATTGAAAGGGTATTTAAATAAATTATAGTACTTATATTTAGGTGGATTAAGAGACAATTTTATTTGTATACAAGGATATTACAATGGTTACTTGCGATTTTGAGGTTGTAACATTAATTTACACAATGTTGGAGGGGTTAGCTTGATGGGCGGTGGTCTCCTTCTACGGTCTCCGCCTAAGGGCCGTGGCAAAGGGCCCTCTGGCGAGGCCCTCAGGCGCGGGCCTGTCAGCTGGCAGTTGGTATTTAAAATGCCACTGCTCCTCCCCTCTCAGAGCCCCGATTGGGTTGCAGTCAGCAGAGAATGTTTAGCTCTGATTACAGGAGATTGATGGTAGAATAGCTGACCTGTCTGTAGCTGGCAGTTGGGATTTAAAACGCCACTGCTCCTCCCCTCTCAGAGCCCCGATTGGGTTGCAGTCAGCAGAGAATGTTTAGCTCTGATTACAGGAGATTGATGGTAGAATAGCTGACCTGTCTGTAGCTGGCAGTTGGGATTTAAAACGCCACTGCTCCTCCCCTCTCAGAGCCCCGATTGGGTTGCAGTCAGCAGAGAATGTTTAGCTCTGATTACAGGAGATTGATGGTAGAATAGCTGACCTGTCTGTAGCTGGCAGTTGGGATTTAAAACGCCACTGCTCCTCCCCTCTCAGAGCCCCGATTGGGTTGCAGTCAGCAGAGAATGTTTAGCTCTGATTACAGGAGATTGATGGTAGAATCGCTGACCTGTCTGCAGCTGGCAGTTGGGATTTAAAACACCACTGCTCCTCCCCTCTCAGAGCCCCGATTGGGTTGCAGTCAGCAGAGAATGTTTAGCTCTGATTACAGGAGATTGATGGTAGAATCGCTGACCTGTCTGCAGCTGGCAGTTGGGATTTAAAACGCCACTGCTCCTCCCCTCTCAGAGCCCCGATTGGGTTGCAGTCAGCAGAGAATGTTTAGCTCTGATTACAGGAGATTGATGGTAGAATCGCTGACCTGTCTGCAGCTGGCAGTTGGGATTTAAAACGCCACTGCTCCTCCCCTCTCAGAGCCCCGATTGGGTTGCAGTCAGCAGAGAATGTTTAGCTCTGATTACAGGAGATTGATGGTAGAATAGCTGACCTGTCTGTAGCTGGCAGTTGGGATTTAAAACGCCACTGCTCCTCCCCTCTCAGAGCCCCGATTGGGTTGCAGTCAGCAGAGAATGTTTAGCTCTGATTACAGGAGATTGATGGTAGAATAGCTGACCTGTCTGTAGCTGGCAGTTGGGATTTAAAACGCCACTGCTCCTCCCCTCTCAGAGCCCCGATTGGGTTGCAGTCAGCAGAGAATGTTTAGCTCTGATTACAGGAGATTGATGGTAGAATAGCATTAGGCTACTCCTCTATCTATAGGAGAAAAGGAAAGTACTAAAAGCATAATGACTCCAGTGAGAGAGAGACAGGAAATGGAGAGAACAAATAATGAACAAGAAACTCTCTTTGGCTTCCAACTGCTTCTCTGGGCTATGGTGCCATGAGTCTAAATTTGCAATTTTCAAGGCTTTTACCTCCTATTTCATACCCCCCCCCTTACAACTCAGTCCAGCCATCACTGTCATGGTCCTCAGCTGAGACCTACAAACAGCTCTTTCGGGAACTTGGATAATGTGGACCCCAAGTGCCACTAGGGTGGCCCTAGGTGTCACTTTTGTGAAGTGACAGACTCCCTCTCCACAGGACCTATGAACGAGATATTTTATTTACATGCCTGTAGGGCTGTGGTATCTGTTTATGTTTTTGAGATAATTGATCTGTTTGTCTAAGATGTTAATGCCTCTAAATGCAATATAGTTTCCAGGAGATTTTCCTGGGTAGTCTGCAAAAAGAAAAATCTTAATTGCCTTGGGAACAACTATATGATTCAGAGAAAATTATTCCCAGTTAAAACAGTTTGTGTGAGTGAAGGAGAGCACAAGATAGAGGGATACTTATACCCAGGAAGGTACCAACGGCTTTGCGAATGGTACAGCCGCACAGGCCATAGTACGGAAGGGGCACTGATATCATTACTGAGTTTCCAGGAAGACTGAGAAGAGCTAATTCCTGTGTGGAACTGGGTGAGAGTGCGGGGCACCAGGTTCGCAAGTCACACAGGATGCATTTCTAGTTTGCTATTTTCCTGCTTATACCTTGATCATTTTACTCCTGCGGAAATTTTGCGCAACTGCGCAATGCAGACTTGGAACAGAATTCCCCACTTGCACAGAATCCAGCATTTGTTGTGCAGAATTTGTGCAGGCTCAGGCACCGGTGAGCCAGACAGACAATCAGGCAGGATCGGGCACACACACCTTAAGAGCGCCTGATCCTGCCTCACTATTAGCAGCAACACAGCCACAAGAGTACTCCAGTTTGCTCCCGCGACTGTGCTAGAGTCCGATGCTGGTGCGTTTTCAAAGATACACAGGATGTGCTTCTGTGTACCTTTGAAAGAGCACCAGCATTGGACTCTAACACAGTCACTGGTGCAAGAGGGGAGCTGCTGGGGGCAGGAGAAGGGCTGCTGGTGAATTAGGGGGTTGCTGAGGGCTGGATATGGGCTGCTGGTGAGTCGGGTAGCTGGGGGCTAGAAGTTAGAAGGAGAGAAAATAGGGGGGACAAGGATGGGTTGCGGACAGAACTGTGAGGTGGAACTTTCAGGTCTAGAGGACGAGTTAAGCTTTATGATGGGGGAATTCTGTGCAATATTTACTAATAAAGCATGCAGAATTTTACAGAATTTTAAAATGGTGTGTGCAGAATTTTCAAGGTTTTTGCATAGAATTTTAAATGTTTTTGTGCAGAATTCCCCCAAGTGTATTAATTTGAATTCCCCTAATCTTAATACCATGAGATACTTGACATTATAACTGAATGAAGGAGGTACAGTTGATGCTCTTCTATAAAGTACTATACACCAAACAGCGCTATTGCATTTACCCATTACAGAAACGTATAATATATTTGTAATCGGCATCTGGATAAAAAAGTAATTGAAAAGTATAGAACAGTTCAATGCAATTTTAAATTTTATAATTCTTAGCTCGAAATCAGAGCCACTGGCAACACCAAGGAGGAGTGTTCAAAGCAAACATCATGTGAGGCCATTCAGTGCTCCAGAAGACGGAAAACTCAAACCAGCTTATCAGAAAGGTGCAGTATGTTTTCTTATAACTGAAGCGTAAGCCTAAGTCATTGCTATTTGCCTTCCTTTTGCTGTTATTGTTTCTATTCAATTATAATTATCATTGGGTTGCAGAGGAACATTGATACTATAATTGTATTCTATTTTTTCTTTTTGTGATAGAAAATAGAAAATCTTTTGAAGAAGGGAACCCTAATATAAAATTAAAGAAATTGAAGTCTGAATCAAAATCAGTTTCCAGAAGAACAAAGTGGATATCAGAGGTATGCATCGTAAATTAATGCGGCACCTTCATTTGCAACACGATGTGCCCTTATTTGGCAGCTTCACCCCTAGCAGTACGACTGCGGGATTGCTGCTAGGTGTCAAGGGTGAGATGCTGCTGCTCCCCCCTAGACCACTAGAAATGCCTGGTAAAGCTGGGGGTGGGATTAAGGGATGGGGAGTCTTGATGTTGAGGGGGTGGGCAGGGGGTGGGAGGGGGGACGTTGATGTTTGCTGTGCCCCTTCAAGCTGGCACTTGTGCATGCCTCGGAGCAGATGTAAAGACGTCCATGATTTTTGGCCACCATGTAAGATGGGGAATGCACATTTAGGCCCCCTTGAAATCTGAATGTATTGTAGATCTTGTGGCTTTCTAAGGCTTTTTAAAATCACTATTTTGCACATATAGCTGATCTACACATGCAAATGCCACTATTTACAACTGGAGATGCTCCTAAAATAAGAGTCTTAGGGGCTATGTTTACTAAAGTGTACCACCCGGTAGTGCAGGGTTTAGCAGGCAGTTTGAGCACCACGCTAAAATGTAGCAGGGCTCCCATGTTAAAAATCCTCTGCTAACTGGGCAGTGCATAATAGGGCAGGGTCTGGGCAGAACAAGGTATTGATGGTGCATCATGACTAGGGTAGCTCACACTACCCACACTTGCTGCCCTTAGCACGGCTTCGCTTAATGCCAGCTCAGTGGGTGGTAAGTGCACCCCTGTGCCGGCATGTGCAGTGCTTCTTCTTTGCACCACACTAACTGCAGGGGGGGTGGGGGGAATAGACACATCCACACACCCCTGAAGTTAGCACGGGCATCCCACACTAGTAGCGTGGCACATACGTGCATTACCGTCACAGGTTTTCGTAAACATGCCCCATAATTAAGAAAACTGCTTTTTGAAAAGGCACTAAATTTTCCAAACAGCAACAGCATGTATGTTTATGAAACGTAAACCCCTGACTTGGTTATACTTTGTTCAATTTAGAGCATACAGCTACAAAATATTGGACCCGATATTGAAAGGTTTCATACCTTTGAGAGCTATGTCCCTAAATTGGTGCCTCTGAAAATTTACTACGACCGAGCAACTAAATTTAGAGTCAAAATAGTGCTTATTATGGCCGTAAAATATCCAGAGGGCGTAAAGAAGATGGCATGCCACAATCACATTGATAACAGCAGTGGGATGTGAACCCAGGCTTCCCCAGTCTTAGCACACTACTCTAACCATTAGGCTATTCCTGGAGGGCCACACTCTGGGCTCCTATTCTGAGGATGTCTAGGTAAATACCCCTGCAGACATGCATACTGGGTACATCCACGTTTGTGAAATCGTACCCAAGCTTGGACGTGCCTGCTTTTTAATCAGAAGTTCTGGTTTGGTCATCCCAAATTGCACTTGGACATCATGTGTAAAATGCCACTGGGGCAGATTTGGGGCAGGGGGAAAAAGTTAGGAGCTTCGTACTGATTTTCAGCACTGGGCTCATAAATTAGGCTCAAAAATCTAGGCAAATAAATGGCAGACCTAAATTTATAAGCATAACTTTTAAGCTGAAAATAGGGTACAAATTTAGTAGCCTAACTTAGGATCCTGAATTTGGGAGCTCAGGTTTTTTTGTTTGTTTTTTAACATTGGGCCCATTTTATTATAGTCAAGACTTCTGTGGTGCATATCTGATATGCACAGTGCTGTACAGGAATAGATAAAAGGTAGTCCTTACTCCTTGGAGCTTACAGTTCAGTTGAGACAGACACCTTCCCTCTATTTCACAAGCTCGTCTGGAATTCATCACACCTCTGCTTTCTTTTTCCTTGGCCCTGCGCTCTGGAATTCCCTACCCTCAGACCTCTGCCTTGGACTCTCCTTTCCAAAGTTTAAATCTATGCTCAAAACCTCCCAATTTCAGCTGGCCTTTGGACTACCATCATCTTGCACATAGCCCTATGTTCCCCTCCTTTTTCTTCCCTCCTTACCAGCACCTCTGTCCTCTCTGCCCCCTGTGTGACTGCGACTTCTCTCCTATCCGACTATGGCATTCCTTTCCATTTCTGCTTATATTGTTTTGTAATTCTGTAAACCACCCTGTTGTGCTACAAAAGCGCAATATATCAAGTTTGAAAAAAAAAAAGATAGGGCACACAACAAAAATAAATAGATTTTGAATTAAGACAGCGATGCTGTGAATGAGAAGATTTAAGAGGTGATGGCATGCTTCTCTGTGGCTTGTATTTGGAAGCCAGGTCAGGCGAGTGTTCTCAAAAGAGCACAGAATGATAAATCAGCAAGGGCTTCCAGAAACTAGTTGAAGACACTGATTCTAACGAGACAGGAATAAGAACTGCCCTTGGGGGAGGGAGGGAGGAAAGGGGGGATTTGTTGGCAGCCTGTTTGGAAGTATGGAAATTTTGCTGATATTGAGGGGAATTTTAGAAGGTCCATCAAAGTGCAGTCTGGAATGTCTAAGCCAAAATGTCTAAAAAAAGAATGCAGGCACGTTCCCAGGTATGGATGTGATTTCACAAACATGACCATGCTCAATATGGGCATCTGTGGAGGCATCTACGTAAACATCCCCAGAATGGTATGACAGCACTCGGACATCAAGGATAGCCTAATGGTTAGAATAGTTGGCTAGGAACAGGGCAGTCAGGGTTCAAATCCCACTGCTGCTGTCCTTCACATTTTGTGGACATATTTTGCAAGGTCTGCATTCTTTTCTTCACTCTATGGATGTTTTTCAGTTAAAACAAGCACTTAGGGGATCCCACGTGACACATGAGTGAGTAAGGAGGCTTCTTGCTCGCTCTGGGGTTGCCTCGCGCTTTAATCAGCATAATAATCGCTGCCCGAACGAAGAAAAGTGGTAGAGAGAGTCCTATTGACAGCGAAAGAAGGTAGATACCATGGGAGAAGGAAAACCAGAAATAAGATGCCTCCTCTGCCGAAAAGGGACCAAGAAAAATCAAACAAGCCCGGGCTGTCTACAACCACGGTCTCGCAGTCGAGGTTTCCCGGAGTGGAGAGCGCAGTCTCAGTGACAGAGGAGGTAGCGCGGGAGGTGGTAAAATTACTGGACCCCAAATTTGATCAGATCTTGAAGAAATTAGAAGATATGGGGGAAGCGAAGGCAGAGGTGGGCCATAGAGTTGAAGAACTGGAGCATCGCGTGTCGTCGCTTGAAGATGAAGAGGGCCGGAAAGCAAGAGAGAGCGCGACACAGCACGTGCAGATTGAGGCCCTCCTGGCAAATGTTGACGACCTAGAAAACAGGTCACAAAGAAACAACTTGGAGATTAGTAGGGATACCGGAGGCGATCACAGATCATATGTTAGTGCCATTAATTGAACAGTGGCTCCCTAAAGAACAGGGTCTGAGTGCACTGGTGGGAGACTTAAAAGTTGAACGAGCTCATCGCTTGGGGCAAAAATGGAGTCGCAGCAAAGGCCATATGTGGCATTGCGAAGATTTTGAATTTTCAACATAAGATTCAGCTGCTGCAGGCATTTTGTAAGAAAGGGGACTTGGTGTTTGAAAATCAGAAAGTCCTGCTGTTTCAGGACTACTCAGCAGCGGTGGCAGCGAAAAGGAAAGAATTTGCATCTATTTGCTCTGACTTGTTTAAACGAAAGCTGCAATTTACGCTGGCATACCCGGCAACATTACGATTGTCGGACAAAGGAAAGAACTACACGTTTGCCATCGTGGGGGAGGCACGAAGATTTCTGGCGAATCAGGAGAAGGACAAGACAGGAGAAGTTGAGGTGGCCTCGGAGTGAAGCTGCCAGCGACAGAACTGAGACAAATAATGCTGGAGAGGTGAACTTCAGGCACAGGCAAGGAGAGGACTCTATTGTTTGGTAGTGTTGAGTAAATATGCGGGCAAAAAATAAAAAATCATGAATTACTCTGCTATCGAAGAGGGCAGCAACAAGTGCTCATTCTGTGCGGAGTGAAGTAAATGACTAGCAAGTAGAGCAGAAAGGGGATGTATGGCAACGCATTTGATACTGGGAGAGAAGACTGCTGGGATTAACCGGGGAACAGAGGATGTTGCGGGGCAGCCCTGTAGTGTCCAACAAGGGATCGTGCCTCAGCACTTAAGGGCTGAGGATAGTAGATGGAATCTTTTAAGGGGGGGGGAGAGGAAGAGGTGGGAGGGAGAGTCATGGGGATGGGGGGGGGAGGGGAGTGAAGGGAGATTGGGTGGGCAGGCTGTACGAGGGGGGGGGGGAAGGGCTTAAAAGAAAAACAAAATGCTAAGAGGGGTAGAGTGTTTTCTATCAGCTCTAAGTCTGTCCAGAAAGAAGACGAAATAACAAAGAAACGTGGGTCGCAGCACATAGTAGAGAGGAGGCGAGAGGAATGCTTGGAGTTGAGGCTGGAAAACTTCAGGCAAAAAAAAAAATGATGAAACAGGAATTTTGAGAAGAATCTATGGGGGGGGGGGGAGTTAGATGGGGCCTGACTTGCGTATAGTTACTTGGAATGTGAGAGGAATATGCACACCTGTGAAGTGCACAAAAATATTGCAAGCACTGAAACAGGAGAGAGTCCATATAGCTCTTTTACAAGAAACACATCTGAGTGCAAGGGAGCATGAGAAATTGAAGAGAGATTGGGTGGGGCACGTGCATGCGGCCACCTTGGGGGGGGAGAAAGAGGGGAGTGGCGATCCTAATTAAGAAAGGGATCCATGCGGAAATTCTGAAGGAAGAAGCTGACACACAGGGGAGGTTCATATTTTTGCATATAAAGATACAGGGTGAGGAGCTATTTCTTGGCAATATCTATGCCCCGAACATACATAATCATCAGTTTTTCAAGAATATTGCGCAAAGAATAGTGGGAGCCCCGAAAATACCACTGATACTGGCGGGAGATTTCAATTGTCCACATGACCCTGAGTTAGATAGATCGCAAACTCAGGAGGTGGCTGGAATAGGAAAGGGGTGGGGTATCTTTGTAGAGTGGGAGGATTAGTTGATGCAGGGAGAGTATTGCACGAAGGTGAGAGAGACTAGACACATCTGTCGAGAGCTCATCAGACATGGTCCCGGATAGATTACATGCTGGTGTCCAGAGACACCTTTGGAAAAGTCATAAGTATTGAGATTGAAGCAACTGTAATATCTGATCATGTGGTGATTAAGATGGATTGGAAAGGGTGGAGAGGAATACAGGGTAAATGGTCTTTCCCGAGACATCTATGGAAGAATAAGGAATTCCAGGAATACCTGGTAAAACAATGGGAGGAGTATATACAATTTAATGACACCCAAACAAGCAGTGTAGCTGTCCTGTGGGAAGCAGGGAAGGCAGTGATGTGGGGCCATACCATTGTGTTTGTGGCCCGCGAAAGGAAAACGCTCAATGACACTATTATAAGACAGGCCCAAGAGCTTCAAACCTATAAACGAATAGCATTGGTGGGGCAGGACCCGAAATACGTAAAGACTTATTTAGAGATGCAGAAGCATCTCAATCATATGCTTCAGGAAAGAGCAGTATACTCAATGCAATATTACAGGCATCCAATGTTCCCTCTAATTTTCTGTAGGCTGTGTACACATAAAATATCAGCTGTGTGCAGCTTTTGAAGGAAGGTTAAATTTTTGTGCGCCACATAATGACACTCTGAGTTATATACTTTAAAATTTGACTACACGTCAGAATACAGTATGTACACCACATTGATTTTAATCAAATTAAATAAAAATAGACGATTACTAAATGAAGCGGGAAATTTCTAGTAATTACAATCATAACTTTTAAATTTTAAGATGTCTGTGTTGTTTACTATCAGAATCAGAGCTGTAATTTTTGTGCGCTCTGTTTTAAAGTATGTGCGAGGTGTGTGCGCGTGCACCCATGCACAGCTTAGAGGGAACAGTGCAGGCATCAATTTTTTCGATATGGTGACCGCACGGGTAGGCTCCTGGCCTGGTTGGTGCGAGATTGGAGTAGAAATAAAGTGATAGCCGTAATTCGAGATAAGGACAGGGTAAAACATCACAACACCCAACTAATTATGCAAACCTTTAGGCAGTTCTACCAAGACCTGTACACCCCGGATATAGAGGATAGAGAGCAGGAGAGGGTCTTTCTGGATGAGGTGAACCTCCCGTACCTGACAGAACTGGAACAGGAGGAGTTGGACGGACCGATTTTAGGACAGGAAATCCAAAGTGTCATTAAAACAAATACCCCTCATAAATCCCCAGGGCCAGACTGATTTGGGATAGAATTTTATAAAATGCTCGAGCTTAATGTGATACCTACCTTGACAGCGCTATACGAAGAGGTGTTAGGGACCGGACAGTTTCCTAGAGAAATGAGAACAGCAGCTATCACTATTATCCCTAAGTCGGGCAAAAACCCAGAAGACCCAGCATTGTACAGACCGATCTCTTTAATCAATTATGATATGAAATTGCTAGCATCGGTACTTGCCACAAGATTGCAGAAAATACTCCCGAGACTTATAGGAATCCACCAATCAGGATTTGTTAAGGGAAGGGAGGCACTTTTGAATTATAGTAAAATTCTACTGAGTATGGATTTTTGCCATTTCCAGGAGGCGCCCTTAATAATAGTAAGTTTAGATGCTGAAAAGGCTTTTGATAGGGTCTCCTGGGCGTATATGCTTAAGGTGATGCAGAGGTTTGAATTTGGCGGGGCCTATTTGCAGTGGGTTAGGGTGCTCAATACGGAACCGATGGCTAGCATTACAATTGGGGGAGAATATTCACAGCCATTTGTATTGAAGAGAGGGACGCGACAGGGTTGCCCTCTGTCCCCTCTTTTTTTTTTTTTACAGCTAGAGCCTCTATTGCTGTCTATAAAAAGGCTGGAGGAGATAAAAGGGATGGAATGGGAAGGAGGGGTCATCAAGGTAAGCGCGTTTGTAGATGATATGCTGCTATGTCTGCGGGACCCGCAGAGGTCATTAACAGCTGCACCACAACAGATTGAGCAGTTTTGGTCCTTTTCAGGACTGCGCATAAATAAGACCAAGTCACTGGTCTTGGATGTGGGAGGAGTAGTCAAGTCCAAGTGGCCTTCCCATTAATATGGGCAGAGGGGCATCTCCGATATCTGGAATTCAGATACCCGAGAAAATGTCCCACCTTTACAGAGTCAATGTCAAACCAATGATGGCCGCTACCATTGCAAGTTTAAGGAAGTGGCAGGACTTGCCTATCTTCCCTTTTGGGAAGAGTAGCTCTATTTAAGATGGTGGAGCTCCCAAGGTGGATATACTTATTAAGGCATATCCCTGTTTGGATATTAAAGAAGGATCTATTGGTGCTAGAGAGACATATAAATAAGTTTCTTTGGAAAGGTTGGAAACCCCGAATAGCCGTTTCTGCCTTTAATGAGGCCCAAAGAGGAAAGGGAGCTGGGGTTGCTGCCTCTGAGAGTCTATAATCTTACTTACTTGGTTAGACCGCTGAGAGATTTGATATTAGGAACGGAAAACACTATACCACTGGGTCTAGTTGGCGAGATGGCTGGGATAACGCATAGAGCATATTTCTGCATAGGCCATATGGAGAGGCCGCGCCAGCTTGGAAAGTCTCAATATACCTGCAAGCGTTACACCAGGCTTGGAAGGTTCTATGTCAACACCGGAAAAGATGTTGGAGAGGGACGGATTGCCTCCCATTAGCAGGAAATTTAGAATTTATCCCGGGAACACAAGGGAAAGTAGGGAATGAATGGGCAAGACAAGGAGTTGAGTATGTAGGACATTTGCGAATGGAAACGGAATCAGAACTAGACTCTTTTTTTTTTTTAGAGTTGAGGAGGAGGTATAATCTTGACACTAGTCAATTTTATTTCTACCTGCAGGCGAGACACTATATCCAACGGTTGCAGAAAGATTTCAGTGAAATACTTAAAGAAGGGGGAATGCTAGACTTATGGACCACGCTAGAAGGGAAAATAACAGTGTCACAATTGAGGGGGGAGATATGCTTTGATAGCAATTTGAGTCCGTTGGAGAACTTGGCAAAGAGATGGCAGCAAGGCCAGATGCCTGGGATTGTGGTGCAGAAGTTGCAGCAGGCATTTCAGTCAATAAAAGCTGTATCGGAATCTGTAACATTGCAGGAAATACAATACAAATTTCTATGGAGGGCCTATATTCACGATGTGTGGGCGGCACGAGCGGTGATGGTTCCGACAGATGTGTGTAAGCTATGTGGAGAAGAAAAAGGAACATTTGCACATAGGTTTTGGTTCTGCTCACAAATACAACCTTTTTGGAAAGAAGTTTGATTGGGGCTTGGTGGGAAGAAATTGGGTCACGCGGATATCACGCCGGAATGGGGATTGTTTGGAGCACCGGGAACAAGAATTCTAGTACAAAGCCATTATAAAACAGCTGTGTGACAGGGGATTCATTGTAGCCAAACTATGTATACTCCAACATTGGATGTCGGGGGCCCCTCCAGTGTTCAAAGGGTGGGAAAGATCTATGTTAGAATTGAGGAACATGGAACACAGAACAGCTCAAATTCTGGGAGAGAAGAAAAAGAAGTGGTTTGCCAAAGTGTGGGAATCATTTGAGGTTACCACACTGGAATAAATTAACTTAACTAAGCTTACCTTATAGATGTCGAGCTGCAAGTGACTGGGAGTCTTGGTGGTAGCAGTGGGTAACAAAGCCTGGATGATGGGATGGGTGGGGGGGGGGAATGAAGTACTATTCTAATGAAGGAAGGGTACGGAATTGTAACAAGGCATATGCAGGTAACGTAAGGGGGAGGTGAGGGGGGCATGGTAGCAGGGTAATAGAAAGGGGTACAGCAACAGAAACCTGGTAATGATAATGGCCAGATCTGCAATGCGAATATGTCCTTTTTGGCCTGCCCTGATGATATCGAAAAAATTGATGCCTGCCCCCGCACATTAGGGTAAGAAGTTTATGCAGTTCTGTAGGGCTGCAGTTTGGTTTATATGGACTTATGTATGGTATACTCAATTATGTATTCTGTATCTGTGTTTAGTTACGAAGCTGCCCATCCATAATAACAATATATATATTAGTAAAAATGCTTTAAATTAAAAGACAATGGTAGAAACAGGGATGTTTTGAAATGTTGGATATTGACCTTGTAGTGCCAGTGTATTACATTATATTGTAGCTGTATCTAGGTCACCAGGGATCTGTCTGCTTGTTTTGTTTATTGGTTTGCTTCTGGGCCTTGATATGTTTAAGATGGCCTCCTCTCTGAAAGAATATGCTTCATATTTGTATCCACTTGTTTTTCAATAAAAAAATGATTTACATTAAAACAAGCACTTTTCAGATACTTTTTCATTGCCGTTCGTGCCTCAGAGCAGGTCTAAGGTTAGATGTAACATTGGATGTCCATGATGTTTGTGATCAGGCAGGGACATCCCAGTTCCTGGGAACACTTCCTCCCTACCCCCATTCACATTTGTATGTCTAAGTCTGTCCTCTTCAGGTCTTTATTCCTTCCTCAGCCTCCTATTGTCCAGATTGCTGACGAAGCCTCCTGCAACCATAAGTTACTCACTGCTACTGAGCTCTCTCTCTGAGAAATCCTCTCTTCTGTCGGCAGAAACTACTACTACTACTGAGCATTTGTATAGCACTACAAGACATACACAGCGCTGCACAGACATGTAAGAGACAGTCCCTGTTTATCAGAACTTACAATCTAGTCAAGACAGACAACACAGTAGGTGTAGAATGGGATACATTTATGGGGAATGGTAAGGAAACACAAAGGGGATCAGGCAAGTCAAGATCCGAAAGCGGCAGCAAAGAGGTGAGTTTTTATCCTGGATTTGAAAAGGGCTAGAGAAGGCACCTGACGTACAGACTCAGGTAGTTTGTTCCACGCATAAGGAGCAGGAAGGTGAAAGCAGCGGTCTGGAGTTAGCGATAGAAGAGAAGGGCACAGATAGAAGCAATTTGCCACAAGAGCAGAATTCCCGAGGAGGGGTGTAGGGAGAAATAAGAAACTCCAAAACCTATGAAGCCAGCACGTGAACAGTTTCCTCCCTTGAATGTATTCTATGCCTCTTACCCTTTACAGTAAAGTTCAGTCTAGAGAGGAAGGCCCAACTATATTGTATATACTGTGGTGGCGAGACTGTAGTGGAGCCCAGGGAAATGGATAGAAAACAGACTTTACCCCTAAGCAGAAGAATAGTTCAGGGAGTTTTGACTTTGAAACTCCAGCCAAGGAAAAAAAACACACACAGAGTTGCTGAGTGCAAGCCACGCCCTAGCTCCCAGGCAACCAGGGAAGGTAATGGGGAACACCTGGGGGTGGAGTTTGAAGCCATAGGGCAGCCCCAGTCATTTAAGCCTGAGGAAACAGGAAGAGAGGAGACAACCGGGGGACCTGGAAGAGAAGGAACAGCTGAGGAACCAGGAGGAGAAGGGGAAGATTCTTGCAAGGAAGCTGCGAGAGGGAGGTGTTCTAGAAGAAGCCTCAGGAAAGGTTCTCGTTGCAGCCAGCACACAGGAAACTACAGCTCTGAAGGAAGCCCATGTTGTAGGAGCAGTACAGCAGGCCCTGAAGACAGGAGAGTTTATCCTAGGGAAAGTGCTGTCTTTGAGTAGCGTACGGGCGTGGTCCTGCCAGAACCTGGGGGAAGAGTTTCACCTCGAGGAAGGTCTGTAAAGACCTCTGTTACTAGAAGTAAGGTGAGCCCATTTGAAACCTTGCATAGTTTATTGAAGGATAAGAATCCCCTCAGCCTTTCCAGCATTCCTCAGCATAGAAAGAGGTCTCATTGGGAGAAGGTTTTAAAGTTATTAGAAGAAATAAAACCTGAAATCCCAGAAGCTGATTCCAGCCAGATGCTAACTGACCCAGAGTATGAGAGCATGCAGGTAGATAACTATGATTCTGATAATAGTTCTGCCGACTCTCAAATGGACTGTTCTTTGTGTGTAAAGCAAAGGTGAAGAAGCTGTAAGGTTTAAAACTGAGAAAACCCAGAAGCTTTGTACTTGCCTGTTCTGCTAGAAATGTTTGGAATGAAGTTGCTAACATTTTAAAGCTATCAATGCAAAAATCCCTGAAAAAAATCCCCACCATGTGAATTCCAAATACTTTTTGTCGGACCGCAATGAGGGAGGTTTAGATAGTCTTCAAAACCACACCCGCCAATTGGGGTCCATTTTAATCGAACAAATAATGTTCTGTAGCAAACAATTTTTTTTGTATATCATAAACTTATCTTAAAACTCCAAGAGAAGAGACGTTGCTGTTGCATAAAATGTCCACAACTCCAAGATCACGACGTGCACGTTTCGGGAACCATTCGTCCCTGTATCAAGTGCTCTTTGTGTCGATCACAACGATATAGTTCTTCTCCAGTTTCTCACTCAAAAAAAGACGTTACTCGTCAGCATTAAAAAACGCCGGTTTTTGCCGGATAGCCAATCACTGCCGAGGATTAACCAAATCTTCATTGGTCAGCTATCTCGTCAATCATCAGGGAACTTGATGTGAAGAGGGGAACACATGTTTAACCCCTCATCCAATTGGATGAAATCCAGTCAATGAACTAAACCTGCAAAGCCCAATAATGTGAATGCTAGAGAACAGCCCGAGAAAGAGGGAAATCCCACCATCACAGGGAATCCCACAATACCAGGGCTCAGTTTAAAGAACACTTAACCATTCAATTTCCCTATTTAAGCCATTCGGTTGGACACTTTGTAGATCATAAATCCAGCGTTGTTCACAACGCTGTAAACGTGCAGTCCTGTCACCCCCCCTGGGGTCATCCGGAATGTAATCAATGACCGTCCACCTTAGTTTATCAAACGTGTGACCCTGTTCAAGGCAATGCTCCACTATAGGTGCAGAACGGATGTTTTGTTGTAGCCGAGATGCATGTTCGCCAATCCTTGTCTTAATAGGTCTTATAGTACGACCTACATATAATAAAGGGCACTCACATAAAATTAAATAAACCACATATGGCGAAGTGCATGTGGTGGACCAGCGACGTTTATAAGTACGCCCTGTCAGGGGATGATCCCACGATGTTCCTGGTATAGTATTACTGCAAAATTTGCATTGGTGACATGGAAAATGGCCACAAGAAGTGTTTGGGATCGATGGTTTGTCCAGTGTAGTAGTGGAATGGACTAAAATGTCCCGGAAGTTGGAAGCTTTTTTAAAAGCTGGCATAAACGAGTGGGCTAAACTGGGATGTATCGATAGAACAGGCCAATGTTGTCGGAGAATACCCACCACCGCATTGCTGCAAACCATATAGGGAAAAATGCCCACTATTTTTTTATCTGAATCAGACACCTGAGATGATGAATGAAATAACCAATCACGATGAGTAAAATGAGCACGCTTGTATGCTCGTTCAATCACTAAAGGAGGATATCCTCGCACAAGCAATCGGTTTTTCAACTCCTGAGCATGAAAATGAAATTCTCTCACAGTAGAACACAGCCTACGTAGCCTCAAAAATTGGCCATATGGAAGTCCCTTCTTCATTGCAGCAGGGTGGAAGCTGTTATAGTTCAGCAAACTGTTCCTTTGAACTGGTTTACGGAACAAAGTGGTTTGCAAGGAAGTGCCATCACGATAAATCAACATATCCAAAAATTCTATCTGCTGTGGATTGTGATGTGCAGTAAATTGAATATTCGGCTTTTGATCGTTTAACCACAAAAGAAATTCAGACAACTTTTCCATGCCGGCCGTCCATATAAAGAATATGTCGTCCAAAAACCTCCTCCACAATAAGATGTGTGCAAAAAATGTTGACAAATAAATCGAATTTTCTTCCATCTGAGCCAAATATAAAGTGGCGATTGAGGGGGCCACCGTGGCCCCCATGGCAATACCATAAACTTGCTGAAAAAATTCCCCTTCAAAGATGAAATAATTCTTAGTCAGAACTAATGAAATCTGATCCAACAAAAAATGTCTGGGTAAGCGCGAGGGTGCCGTAATAAAGGAGGTGTGAAGTAATGCAAGGGCCTCCCCTTGATGAATATTGGTATATAATGCCTCAATCGCCACTTTATATTTGGCTCAGATGGAAGAAAATTCGATTTATTTGTCAACATTTTTTGCACACATCTTATTGTGGAGGAGGTTTTTGGACGACATATTCTTTATATGGACCGCCGGCATGGAAAAGTTGTCTGAATTTCTTTTGTGGTTAAACGATCAAAAGCCGAATATTCAATTTACTGCACATCACAATCCACAGCAGATAGAATTTTTGGATATGTTGATTTATCGTGATGGCACTTCCTTGCAAACCACTCTGTTCCGTAAACCAGTTCAAAGGAACAGTTTGCTGAACTATAACAGCTTCCACCCTGCTGCAATGAAGAAGGGACTTCCATATGGCCAATTTTTGAGGCTACGTAGGTTGTGTTCTACTGTGAGAGAATTTCATTTTCATGCTCAGGAGTTGAAAAACCGATTGCTTGTGCGAGGATTTATTTATTTATTTATTTATTTACAGTCTCTTATATACCGCACTATTCAGCATCAGCGCGGTTCACATGGAACAAATGCTCATTACAGTTAACATGTATGAGTTTACATATAACAGGGGACAGAAACTTGGCTAACAGGGGTAACTATTTACAGACTTATTACATGGAGTCATAATCAAAGCAGTTGCATAGAAGACACAGTTCACTTTATAGGTTTGAGTATCCACATGGTGAGTTGCTTGTGGTATTGTAAATTTGACTGAGAATGGTATCGGTGATGTCCTGAGGTTCTAGGGGGTGCAGTCATGGTCTATCAGGTACTTGTTGAAGAGGTGAGTTTTGAGGGCTTTCCTAAACTGTGGTAGGTTCTTAATAGCCCGGATGTCATGGGGTAATGCATTCCAGAATCTTGGTGCACTGAGACTGAAGGCCCTGATATCCTCCTTTAGTGATTGAACGAGCATACAAGCGTGCTCATTTTACTCATCGTGATTGGTTATTTCATTCATCATCTCAGGTGTCTGATTCAGATAAAAAAATAGTGGGCATTTTTCCCTATATGGTTTGCAGCAATGCGGTGGTGGGTATTCTCCGACAACATTGGCCTGTTCTATCGATACATCCCAGTTTAGCCCACTCGTTTATGCCAGCTTTTAAAAAAGCTTCCAACTTCCGGGACATTTTAGTCCATTCCACTACTACACTGGACAAACCATCGATCCCAAACACTTCTTGTGGCCATTTTCCATGTCACCAATGCAAATTTTGCAGTAATACTATACCAGGAACATCGTGGGATCATCCCCTGACAGGGCGTACTTATAAACGTCGCTGGTCCACCACATGCACTTCGCCATATGTGGTTTATTTAATTTTATGTGAGTGCCCTTTATTATATGTAGGTCTACTATAAGACCTATTAAGACAAGGATTGGCGAACATGCATCTCGGCTACAACAAAACATCCGTTCTGCACCTTTAGTGGAGCATTGCCTTGAACAGGGTCACACGTTTGATAAACTAAGGTGGACGGTCATTGATTACATTCCGGATGACCCCAGGGGGGGTGACAGGACTGCACGTTTACAGCGTTGTGAACAACGCTGGATTTATGATCTACAAAGTGTCCAACCGAATGGCTTAAATAGGGAAATTGAATGGTTAAGTGTTCTTTAAACTGAGCCCTGGTATTGTGGGATTCCCTGTGATGGTGGGATTTCCCTCTTTCTCGGGCTGTTCTCTAGCATTCACGTTATTGGGCTTTGCAGGTTTAGTTCATTGACTGGATTTCATCCAATTGGATGAGGGGTTAAACATGTGTTCCCCTCTTCACATCAAGTTCCCTGATGATTGACGAGATAGCTGACCAATGAAGATTTGGTTAATCCTCGGCAGTGATTGGCTATCCGGCAAAAACCGGCGTTTTTTTAATGCTGACGAGTAACGTCTTTTTTTGAGTGAGAAACTGGAGAAGAACTATATCGATGTGATCGACACAAAGAGCACTTGATACAGGGACGAATGGTTCCCGAAACGTGCACGTCGTGATCTTGGAGTTGTGGACATTTTATGCAACAGCAACGTCTCTTCTCTTGGAGTTTTAAGATAAGTTTATGATATACAAAAAAAAATTGTTTGCTACAGAACATTATTTGTTTGATTAAAATGGACCCCAATTGGCGGGTGTGGTTTTGAAGACTATCTAAACCTCCCTCATTGCGGTCCGACAAAAAGTATTTGGAATTCACATGGTGGGGATTTTTTTCAGGGATTTTTGCATTGATTGATTTATCTCTGGTAGCGGGATTTGTTTGACAACATTTTAAAGCTGGCAGAGAATGTTCAGAAGTGCTGATTTGAATGCTTAAGTCCGTACCTAAGCGTATAAACAGCCAGAAGTAAAGTGGGTTGTGCTTTGCATAGGGCTCAGTTTGGAAGAGCAGTTATTTGGGCTGAACTGAGCCAGGAACCCTTAAGCTGTATTCTTGAACTCTGGAAAAAGATATACTACTGGTATAACAAGCTGAGTGAAGCAGTTGCTACCGCTGTTACTGTGAAAGTTCCTTTTTCTTTATTTGGAGAAGTATCCTACTTTTGTTGCTGTATGTTTGAAAGGACAAAAGAAGAAAAGAATAAATTTTTCCTGTATTTGCCTTCAACCCTCGGCTACTCATTTTTTTTCACAACTACAATCCCCAGAAGCCCTTGGCTCTGGGAACCCATAATACCAAGGGACAATAGGAGGTACACCCACTGCCTATAGGCAGCCGCCTAGCCCGCAGTGGGCGTGACAATACTCTTCTCACACTCTGAAGGTCATCCCTCATCTCCCTTCTCCTTCACAACATTGATTGAGCTAGGTCTGCAAAAACTTCCACTTTGCAATTTCCCAAGTTAGGGTACCCACAATCCTCATCTTGTTTGCCACCCTCTCCCTTTATGTCAAAATCGTGGTAACGCATAATAAATGCCTCTTGGCCTGTTCGTGCCCACCATGCCTGGTACACTATGGGAGTTATTCTGTGCCATTCGTGCCCTTCCCACCGGCATCTTACTTACCCACTGGTTGTACGGGGAGGTTAGATGGGGGCAGGGAAGGTGATGGGCAGTCGTCTGCCCTGGACGTACAGGGCCAATTCCAATGTCAGCCGTATACATCCAGGGCCGACGGCTTAGACGGGAAACATATTCCATCTTTGAGGTGGAATAAGTTCCCCGATCTTGCAGGGGACGGCGGCCCGGGGCTCAAAAGAAGCGGCAGGGGGTTGAGGAAATTCCTCACAGCCTGAGCCTGGTTCTGGGAGGCAGAGATCGGACTGCAGGGAAAGCATTTTTCTGTGCTTGTGCCGGGGATCGTGGCTTTACAATGGAGCCGCAGTACCATGTCAGCGTGGCTCCATTGTAGAGCCCTGACTGAGTTAGCCGGGGACAGGCCTGTACATACAGGCTGGGCTGAATCGCAGTTCCGGCCTGCACATACAGGCCTGTTTGTGATTCTGATCCTGTGGGATCAGAATCGCAAACCCCTCTGTATGTCCGGCTCAGACCGGACGTACAGAGGGGCTGTACGTCTCCGATGGAATGAGCCCCTATGGGTGCAATCATTCCACCATTTGGAGCTCCTCACCAAGACCTTTCGAGATTTCCTTAGAAATCCTTTGCACCAGTTCTGCACAGTACAAAAACGCTGGGTCCTCCGGGACACCCCAAAAGATCAGGATGTTTCACCTAAAACAGTTTTCCAAATCTTCCAATTCATTTGTTATTTCTTCCTACATACACTCTCAGGTTAACCACCTTTGTGCCATAAGCAATCATCTCTTCCTCCTGCTCCTCTATCCTGCTCTTGATGTCTTCCACTCAGTGTCCAAGCTCGCTAGTGTCTTTATGCAGCAACTCCTTCACTCCAGTAATATCATACTCGACTCTAGTCCTGCTTGAGGTCTCTAAACCAGTCACATACCTCCCTCTTGAAACTCTGTTCCTGCAAGACCTGGACCCTATGCTTTGTTCTGAGCAGGAGCCACAGCGTTTCCACATACAACTGGGGTCTCAGTTGCATCCACATTCTCCAGGACCACCATCTTGCCTGCTGCAGTGTTGCTGCACCTGGGTAGGCAAATCTTTAAGATCCTCCGCTTTCTTTTTGTTTGTGGTATTGTAGACTACTTGTGCTGCTCTTTTCTCTCTTTCAGGCCAAATTCTGCACTATATAGTGGGATTGGGTTGCTTTTTTCTCTCAGGCCACTCTGAGCTCAGACAAGTGCAGCCATGTCAGTTCATGACATCACTGGTCTCCGCTGTGGAGATATTCAATGACACTATCTGAGTAATACCGCTGAATACCGCAGTCAGCATCCTTATCAGACAGTCTCCCATTGGCCATTCAGCTAAGGGTTTTGAATATCAAGCCCAGAGAGATTAAACTGTTTTTTACAGGGAAAATGTGAGCTACCTGCAGGTAAAGTCAAAGTCTCCAAATGCATCCACACAGGTGAACACATTCTGCCTCAAAGTCCTCTAAATCCAACTTACATAGCAAGAAAGCTATAGTGTGATTGAAATTGATGGAAAAGCCCTTCATCATCAGAGGCTGCAGAACTGATACCCAATCTCCAAGTCCACCATTCCTCAAATTGAACAACTAGTATGCAGCCCTGAAAGTGGAGGAGGCAAAAACATCACAAGAACAGGAAGAACCACAGCTCAAGCACCCCAACGTTGCAGAATCGGTCACCACAAGGAAGCAAAGGGTAGTCATGGTTGGTGAATTTCTTCTGAGGGGTATTGAGGTGTCCATCTGCTGACCAGACTTGATGTTCCAGGAGGTGTGTCGTCTGCTAGCTGCCAAAATCAGAGATGATATGAAGAGTTTGCAAAGATTCATCAAGCCTACTGACTATTATCCAATGCTGCTCATCCATGTTGGCACAAATGATACTGCTAGGTATCCCTCTGAGCATATCAAGAGTGACTTCATGGCTCTGGGAGAGTGGGTGAAGCAGATAAATGCACAGTTGGTGTTATCCTCAGTCCTCCCTGTTGAGGGTGAAGGCCAAGGCAGAGAAGCTTACATCCTAGAGATGAATGCATGGCTGCTTGGATAGTATCATCCAAAGTGTTTTGATTTCCTGGATCCTGGGATGATCTTCCAAGGATTGCTGAGCAAAGATGGTGTCCAGCTATCCAAGAAGAGTCCGTGTCCAGATTTTTTGAGAATGGGTGAAGAAAGCCCCCAGATAAGTGAAAGTCCTCAGGTAAGTAAACATAAATACCTCTGTAGACATGGATAAAAAGGGCAACATCTGGAAACCGGTGTGTTATTAATGCCTATAATATGGGAAATGACTCTGGATGTTGAAGTCTTAATGGAAGAGGCTGACTTGGATTTAGTGGTAGTTATGGAGACATGGTTCATGGAGAACCATGACTGGAATGTAATTATACCAGCTTATAATTTATTCAGGAAGGACAGGCTAGAAAGAAAGGGAATAGGAGTGGCACTATACATAAACCACCCAGATACTTTGGTCCAGGTTGGTATATCAAGAACCTTGCTAAAGATAAAGATGAAAGATAAAAGATTAATATTAAAGCTACAGTATTGCAGGGCTTACAAGAGAAGGGGGAGGCATTGTGGGTTAAACTGAAAAGAGGAAATGGAATATCCATTTGCATTGGTGTTATATACAAACCTCCTTCACAGGCAGGAGAGGTGGACGAAGATTTAATTGAAGACATTCGCAGTATCACTATGTAAGGAGAGGTACTGCTGACAAGCGATTTCAATATCCTGGATATTGATTGGGACATTCCTGCTGCGGTGTAATCTAGAAGTAAGAAGATCTTGGATTCTTTACTGGAAGAACTATTCTGGCAACTAGTAACAGAACCCACACGTGAAAGGGCCATACTGGACCTAGTGCTAACGAATGGGGAGAGTGTTTCTGACGTTATAGTGGGTGATCATTTTGCATCCAATGATTGGATAGTGTAGTTCAGTATTAGCATTAGGACTGATAAAGTCCAGTCAATAGTGAGGTCCTAGACTTTAGGAAAGCTAACTTTGCCAAGATGGGACAATACCTCAAGCAGTTGTTAGCAAGATGGGAGCAGCTTGAAGATGTAAAAAAGCAGTAGGCAAAACTGAAAGGGGGTATTTTTTAAGGGCAACAAACCTTTTTATGAGGAAAGTAAGTAAATGTAAAAGGAAAAGGAGGCCACAATGGTTCTTGAAAGAAGTAGCTGAAAAGGTGAATAAAAAGATGGTGGCCGTCATAAAATACAAGAGATCACAGAAAAAGGAAAACGAGTATCAATATTCAGAAAAGCTTAAAGAAACTAGGAAAGTAGCCAGGAAAGCAGAGATACAAATAGAAGAAAAATAGCCAATGCAGTAAAGTCGGGGGACAAAAAACATTTTTTCAGATATGGCTCTGGAGACGTCTCTATGCCTGCTTGTGGACATCCAAAACACAAATAAGGCTTCTAAAATGCACTCCATTGTGTTGGAAAATAGTATAAAGATATAGAGCCCGATATTCAGTGGCAGTGGCTAGCACAATTACAGTGCCTAGCCATTGCTGCTGGACACTAAACCCAGATATTCAATGCCAGGGCCATATCCAGCCATCGGCATTGAATATCCAGGTCAGCTGCACAGCCCGGAATCTAACTGGACAGCCACGATATTGAGCCGCTGCCAAGTTAGCTCCTACGGGCAAAGATAGGCCAGCTTTTACCGCGCCTGTCTTTACCCATAGGTCGCTAAGCGGTCAGCGACTCAATATTGCCAATGACTGGTTAGCAACAGGTACCACCCCCAAAATGCCCTGATGCTAAGTGGTTAGCATCGGGGCATACAGTGGCAGTGCCCGGGGTTGTTCAGTGGCATAATCATGTTAGTGTCGCTGAATATCCCGCTTAGAGGTATTTACATGGCTTACAGGCCTGTAAACTGTGTAAATGCCTTTGAATATTGGGCCATAAAATATATTTTTTTTGTTAGGCTCTACTAAAGATATTTCCTGTCTATAAAAACAAAATTGGTTAAGTCTTCTTTTTATATTGGAGAATATAGGGCCTTTCTTCTGTACTCTAATCTATTTCTGTGAAGCACACAATCTGGTGTTTATAGAATTAATTCTATTTTGTCTTTAAAAAAATCTCTTCATAAATAGTTGATGCCCTGAGTTGTACTATTTTGTCCGTTATGCACTGTGATCTTTTCTTGCAAATGAGACACTTGTAACTTGTTTTAAAGGTGGCACATTGTGGGTGACCAAAAAATAGAACAGGAGATTTCCTCAAGGAATACTGCCAAATATTGGTCTCAACCAAAGTCATTCTAATCAACATACCTTAATGGTGAATGGACTTGGGGGTGGCAAAAGTAGTTTGTGAATGAAAGGAAAATCGGAGAAATATGGGAAGCTACGATATTGTTCTCCCCAATGAAAGACAGAACAGCAAAGCAAGAGACCTTGAGAGATATAGAAATAATAGCAACATCCCACAGAGCAGGGCTTCCCAGACCCATCCTGGGAATCACAGTTTTGTTTACTGCCTTTATATACCACCTTCCAACAATACATAAACATCAAATATAGTCAATAAATAACAAAAAATAAATAATCCACCTTGAGCTCAGATTTGGAAAAGGTGAGTAATAAAGCTAAAATTCAAACCCACCACAAATGTAATCAGTTAGCATGGTTCCATCAGGGGGAGGATATTGCAATATTTAGATCATTTGGCAGGACATTGAGGTAGAGCCATTTAGGGGGCGGTGCAGAGGAGGACCCCCTCATTGTACCTACGGGCTCCAACAATTTAGCTGGTCCTGATTGATTCTGCTTTCTGAATGAAAAATAAATTTTGAAAGGTAACTAAAGCAGCCTATTCAAATCTTATTTTAATCTGGCAGATTGGATCATATTTATCAGAAGCAGTAAATTCCACCCAAGCAGCTCCCACAATGTGTGTGTGGGGGGAGGGGGCAGGCAGCAAGGGGGTCCAGATGGCGACAGTGAAGGCACAGCAGCAAAACCTACTGGAAAACCACAGTTGCTATTGTGAGACTTCAGCCTGGCAGCGGGTGGTGATGTCTGCCAGGCCTGAAAACTTCACTGGACAGAGAAAAGGAGTGGGAGGCAATGCGGCAAAACATTTTAAAGTAAGCTTGCAGGAGGAAAGGTGGGAGAAACACTGCCCCCCATCCCCCGATAAGGCAGGACCCTCTGCGCTTAAACCACTGATCAGAAGATAACTTAAAGGCAGACTATGGTACTCGCACAAGTGGACTGCTGCATCCTGGTATATCTGGGCTTGGAAAGAAGTCTTGTTGTCAGGCTGCAATTAATTTAAAACACGGTGGATAGAGTAATAACGAAAATGGGGAGATGGAAAAGAATACCTCCAGTGCTGCACGAGTTGCCCAGAGAGTAAACTACAAAGTATTATCTACATCACACAGCATACAGTACCATGAGGAATGACACCATATTATCTGAATAAGTCTCTCTTTGTTTACTTTCCATTCTGAGACAGATCTTCAACTTAGCTTACCATCAGCAAAGGAGAGCATGAGGAAGAAAATATTAACAAGGGTGGCAGCTTTAGAGTACATTACAACGCTAGGATTCTGTGTCTTGAAATAAATTACAATTACATTCAAAAGAAATGAAAACATGGCTTTTTAAGATAAATGATTAGTCTAATACTACTACCAATTTATCTAGTGCTACCGGGGATATGCAGTGCTGTGCACATAGACATAAGAGACAGTCCCTGCTCCACAGAGCTTACAATCTGCTGAGAGAGACAAACAGGGGACTAGGGAAATGATTAAAGCACTTATGGGTATAGACAGGAGAATAAGGGGTCAGGATCCACAAGCAGCCTTAAAGAGATGAGTATTTAGCCCGGATTTAAACAGGACGCGAGATGGAGCCTGATGTATTGACTCAGCTTTGATCTATCGGTGATAGTTAGTAGCTGGATGTAATAGTGAAGCAGGGTATTTATTAACGTGTACTGTTGATATTGTTATATTGTAACCCGCCTCAAATCTGTCTAAGTTAGAAGCGGGATATAAGTGCCATTTTAAATTGAATTAAACTGGTCCTGTAATTTGAATCAATTACCAACTGAGACAGGACATTGACAGATATTCTTGCCTTTCATAAGAAGCTGAAGGCCCCTTTTATTGCCCAAGCAGTTGTAGGGGAGCATATGATGTTTTATTTTATTGTTTTAGTATGTCTGTTTATGCGTTTATTTTAAATTGTCTGATGAATTTTATATGTATTATGTTTTTTTGTTTCATACACCACTAAGAACTTATTGAGACCAGCGGGATACAAATGTATTTTAAATAAAATAAATAAACATACCAGCTAGGCTTATGGCAATTTTCTTTTCTTCCTGTAATACTGCAGGTGCTTCTTGGTGTCTGCTATTAGTGCCACCTCTCCACAAGCAACGATCCTTTGTGCTTGCCCTGTGCCTTCTTCAGTTCTGATAACTCAAATATCTACAACAGGGCTCAACAAAGCCCAGGTGCCAGGTCACCAAGGCGACCAGAAATTTGCTTCTGGCACCTGGGATTTCTTGCCCCCTCTGGATGGCTGCAACCCCTTTATGTCTGCCCGCGGGGAACCCATCAGGGATGCTGCTAGGGTTTCTGGTGCCCCCCTGCAACCTAAAGATTGGCACCCCCTCCCTCATCCTCCTTTTTCCCAAAACTTCTTTCTGAGCTCTTTTTGCATGATGCCAAACAAGGGCTTGGAAACCCCAACATAACTCCTCTGAAACTGCACCCTGCACCAGCACAGCGTTAATGTAAATATATATTCTGCAAAAAACAAAGGAAATGTAAGATGCTCGCACTCCAAGGGACCAAAAGAAAAAGCAAGATCCACAGCACAGTTTAACACCAAATTATAAAATTATAACTCATTTTGTTATTAACTGCATTATGGTTACAGTTTTTTTATGAACATGTATTCTACCTTCACAGAAATCTCTCCCTCAACAAGGGTGCAGAGCAGTACTAGGATGCTCACTATAAACTCAATAGATAGATTTTAAAAAATCTGATTCTGGTTTTCTCCAGTACCAGGCATATTATAAACGAATACAAAACCCTACTGTCTTGCTACAACAAAGGCTAGAACACCTTGTAATGAAGACGTGCAGTTTATTACAAAAACAAAGCAAGGATACTTATTCAGAAAAGACAAGTAATTCACTATTTTCCTTGCAAAGTTCAATATTCCTTGCTGATCCAAATAAATCTTTAATTAGTAATACATTCCACCCGTGGATCAGTAAGGATATTGTACGTAAGCAGTGGCTGAATTGGTTTTGTAATTCATTTGGAAATACAATAATAACATGGGATAAAACATAGTGGATTACATTAAGGTAAATGCTTGAGAGGATAAGAAGTCACGGTATAAATTAGGTGATATTTTTTCCAAGATATCTAATATACCATTCCCACCTGTCACACTTTGATTAAAATTGTATCCTTGCTTTGTTTTGTAAATAAACTGCACTACTTCATTACAAGGTGTTCTAGCCTTTGTTGTAGCAAGACACCTACAAAAGTCACTATGGATCTACGAAGCAAATCTACCATACCATATCAGCAGCAACTTCCAAAACTCACAGTAGGAGCCTACCCAGAACAAAGTAGCACTGTAAATATTGTAGCAGGCCCTAGAACATCCATACACCTATTTGAAAAGCTAAATAAGTCACATTACTACAGAGCAGATCCCTATGTGCAAACTCCATGTTAACAGAATACCTGGCCTCGGTCACACACTCAGAACAGAGACACTTGCCAAAAACAAAATAAACTACAACCTAAAAATGAACGTATGTAGACAAAAATTAAACTGAAATCCCAAGAAGCTAGACACTGCATGCAGTGCAACACCAAAGAAATAGAAAGATGCATTTCCCTGTATTGTGTAAAATATAAAGGGGAATGTTTACTAAGTGTGTTAGCTGCTAACGTGGCATTATCGCTGGGCAGTAGCAGCTAACATGAGTAAATGCAGCTAGCACAGGGCTTTCCTGCACTATCTGCAGATCGTGTATTAACTGAGCACCTGGGCAGAGAGAGGGCAGAGTGGGAGTACCTGTAAAGTGTGATTACCGCAGGCTTCAATGGTGCACAGTAACTGCAAGTTGGGCAGACATCACAGGTGCAGCAAATGCTACCTCAATGGGTGGTGTTAGCTGCATCTGCAGTACTGCTGCTCCGCAATCCTTGCAGTTTGGCAGCATTACTTGCTGGGGAAATGCACCTCCAGCAGATAGTACAAAGCATTTGCAGTTAATACAGCGCGGCAGCACTAACACACGGCGTTAGCTGCAAAAGCCTAACGCACCTTGGTAAACATGCCCCAATGATAGCACAAAGTGATTGCTAAATTACAAATTAAATTATTTTGTTCTTCCTTTATTGTCTGATCATTTTATTCTCTGGTCATGCTGGTCCCAATCTGAGATTTCTGCTTTCTTCTGCCTATTAGCTCTCTTTCTACGGTCTCTAGTCCATCTGCCATTTCTTGTCTATCCTTTTGTTTTCTTCAATTCTTTCCATCTTGGATATTGATCTTTTCCTTTCCACTTTCTTCCATTTATTTTTCTCTCTGTCCATTCAGATTTCACTACTCCCCCTTCTTACTATCCCGTCCTCATTACCTGCTAGGTACTTATGACCTAGATTGGCCACTGTTGGAAACAGGATATTGGGCTTGATGGACCTTGGTATGACTCAGTATGGCATATCTTATGTTCTCAGTCCACCACATTTTTACTCCATCTGCCTATCACTTTTCAACCCTCACCCAATCCTCCCATTCTCCGTGAACAAGCAGGAACTAAGTCCTCATGTTTGAGTGACATCACTGACAGAGCCCCACTAGGAACGCTCCCCAGCTTCCAGAGGAAGCTTTTAGGAGGTACACTGCACAAGCGCACCTGCCTTCCCTATCCGCCACAGTGCCATATTCTCCAGTCTTTTTTCCGTGGAGCCCCTAGGACAGTGATGGCTAACCTTTTTGAGCCCGAGTGCCCAAACTGCCGCACAAAACCAAAGAATTTCCTCAAAGTGCCAGCACGTCATTTGCATAAGTGGTCTTATTTGCATAAATATTTGCATAATGTTACCATACACTAACTTTTAGTAAACATGTCTCTTAATGAGTGTATGGATAAAGAAAGACTAAAAGATTTCTACATTACTATAATCCAGTGCCAACCGCCAGGCACATTAGGAACTACTACAAAAGCTGCCCATTTAGAACCCATAGCAAACCCGCCGTATCCTGACAGCATTACCAGGACTCACAAAGCACCATACCCTACCTATCAAAAGGCAACACTGCAAATATTAAACCAATACATTTCAGAGAATACTGGGGAAAGAGAACAAGTGGCAACGTCAAATAGGAATTTCCTCTTGTACCAAACAAAGCGCAGATGTTAATGATGCACATTTCCTAGAGCTGACATATTCCAGTTAATAAATTCAAAATAAAGAAACATCTTTCTACCTTTTGTGCATTTGTTTTTCAGTTGCAATTGGTCCAGCCACTTTCTTCTGGTTTCTTCATGTTTTCTGCTAACTCTCCATCGTCTGCTGTCCATTTCTCCTTTCTTCTCTCTTCTAGTTTTTTTTCCATTCTCTCTCTCTCTACATCTGCTTTAACATACTAATCTTTCTCCTTTTGCTCTTTCCTCATTCCTATTTCATCCACACAAATTTTACCCCTCCATCCTCAATCCCCAATTACTCTCCCAATACCTGGCCAATTGTAGATTTTTCATCCCTCCTACACAAAATATTTTTCCCCTCTCCATTTTACTCTCCCAGCCCCATCCCATTCTAATCCTCCCCCAACATCAGCTCCCTTCTAGTTCCAGTCTCACCCAGCATCCATCCCCTTCTAGTCCCTGCATCAGCCCATTTCCAGTCCTAGCCCCCCATCAGCCCATTTCCAGTCCTAGCTCCCCCATCCATTTCCAGTCCAAGTCCCTTCATCAGCTCATTTTCAATCCTAGCCCCCCCCCCCATCAGCCCATTTCTAGTCATTTCCTAGCCCCACCATCAGCCCATGTCAAATCATAGCTCCCCTGCACTCAGCCCAATTCCAGTCCAAGCCCCCCCATGAGCCTACTTCCAGTTCTAGCCCCTCCATGAGTCCATTTCAATTCAAGCCCCCACCACAGCCCATTTCCAATCTTAGCTCCCCCCAACAGCCCATTTCCAGTCCTATCCTAGCTGTTCCATCAGCCCATTTTCAGTCCTAGCTCCCTTCCCTCACAGCCCATTTCCATTCCAAGCCCCCTCCCCATCAGCTATTTGCAGTTCAAGCCTCCCCTTCCACTCAGCCCATTTCCAGTCCTAGCAACACCCCAACCCATTACCAGTCCTAGCCCCCCGTCAATCAACTTCCAGTCCTAACCCCCATCACCCCATTTTCAGTTTAAGCCCCCCCCTATAACCCATTACCAGTCCTAACCCCCCATCAGCCCATTTCCAGTCAGCCCCCCATAGCCCATTGCCAGTCCTAAACCCCCCCCATCAGCCCACAGCCCATTACCAGTCCTAACCACATCAGCCCACCTCAAGTCCTAACCCCTCCCCATCAGCCCATTTCCTGTCCTAGCCCCCCCATAACCCATTATCAGTCCTACCCCCCCATCAGCCCACTACCAGTCTTAACCCCCCCATAGCCCATTGCCAGCCCTCATCAGCCCACAGCCCATTGCTAGTCTTAACCCCCCCATAGCCCACTGCGTCTTAACCCCCCTCCCCAGCCCACTGCCAGTCTTAACCTCCCCAGCCCACTGCCAGTCTTAACCCCCCTCCCTAGCCCATTGCCAGTCTCAACCCCTCTCCCTCCCTCCCTAGCCCATTGCCAGTCTTAACCTCCCTCCCTCCCTCCCTAGCCCATTGCCAGTCTTAACCTCCCTCCCTCCCTAGCCCATTGCCAGTCTTAACCCCCCTCCCTCCCTCCCTAGCCCATTGCCAGTCTTAACCCCCCTCCCTCCCTCCCTAGCCCATTGCCAGTCTTAACCCCCTCCCTCCCTCCCTCCCTAGCCCATTGCCAGTCTTAACCCCCCTCCCTCCCTCCCTAGCCCATTGCCAGTCTTAACCCCCCTCCCTCCCTCCCTAGCCCATTGCCAGTCTTAACCCCCCTCCCTCCCTAGCCCATTGCCAGTCTTAACCCCCCTCCCTCCCTAGCCCTTTGCCAGTTTTAACCCCCCCTCCCTCCCTAGCCCTTTACCAGTCCTACCCGCCCCCCCTCGGCTCATGGCAATTAAAAAAAAAAAAAAAATGGCCGCTGCCGCGGCGGCGGCATGGAGTGTCCCGCGGGGCTCCCTCTGCCCGGCAGGACTCTCCCGGCACGGCTCAGCCCCTCTCTGCCGGCTTGCAGATACGCGAGGGGAGGGATACGCGAAGGGAGAGAGTCTCCCTCGCGTCTCTGTTAAGCCCGCAGGGGCAGATGGGAAATTTCCCATCAGCCCCTGCGGGCTTAACAGAGACGCGAGGGAGACTCTCTCTCCCTTCGCGTATCTGCAAGCCTGCAGAGAGGGGCTGAGCCGCGCCAGGAGAGTCCTGCCGGGCAGAGGGAGCCCCGCGGGACACTCCATGCCGCCGCGGCCAGCTTTTTTTTTTTTTTTTAATTGCCATGAGCCGGCATATCTCAATTTGCGACCTTCCCACGTGCCAGCTGCAAGGCCTTCGCGTGCCACAGCTGGCACGCGTGCCATAGGTTCGCCATCGCTGCCCTAGGATGTGTTCCTGTAGTCCAGAAAAAGTTTTGAATTTCTTGCCCTTGTGGCTGAGCTCTTGCTCATTTCATCACCCGCCTATTGTTGGTTAGCTTTCTCTCACCCCTTGGGTGTTTTCTTCTCTTATTTTTGCACCTTTTTAGCATCTTTTTCTCCTTCAGGGGCTTTTCCCATCCACAGCCGTTTTTCAATTTGATTTTGTCAATGTGGTATTTTTTGTCGTCATGTCTAAGCCAGTTAGCAGCTTTAAAAAAAGTACCAAATGTGACAAGACCATTTCTGCCACCGACTACCATAATTGGTGCTTGCAATGCCTTGGACCTGATCACCAGCCGGTGTCCTGTGAACTCTGCTTGTAGATGATGCATCGAGGGCTGAAGAGTCGGGAAAAGCAGAAGGCGTCCTCTTTGGCTTATTTGATTCAGTATCCTCAGCCCTGATCCCCTCATCCATGCTTGAGGTAGCCAAAGGGAAAGAGTAGAGAGCTCAGTCAGAGCAGAAGGGTTTGAGCAGAGAGGGTTATCCCTCCACAGAGACCCCATCTATGTTGAAATGGGAGTAAAAGGAGAATGTCCATGTGCAGTGTTAGAGCCCCTCTAGACGCGAGATGGACAGTGAGGGCCGGGAATGGCTGACCAAACTTCCCCAGCAGGAGAACCCTACCCAAATGGCAGAGTCCATTCCCAGTGCCCAAGAGGGCTGTTGGATGTCTCCTGATACTTCTATCATGGCGTCCCCACCCAAGGGTTCACTGGCAATGGCCATGGTATCAACATCCTCATCTATGGTAGTTCTGGAGGAATGCCTATGAGCCTTAGAAGCTCACCTGGTGGCAGTGGAAGTCCTGCAGAAAGCAGGCTTCATGGCACAGAGTGCGTCATCACCACACTCCTTCCAGTCTATCCTGGAAACCATTGCCCTGCCCACTGTGGCTGGGACATCGGGTTGGAGACTAGTATCAACACTGGTGGTCAGAACTATCTCCCTTTCCAGTATATCAGCGTCCGAGGCCCTGGGGAAATGTCATCGGTATCTCAAGCACAAGGGGGACCATCGATGTGCCCCCTCTCCGGAGCTGCGCAGTCAGCGCTCAGAAGAGACTTGGCATTACTTCAACTTTCTCTCTGAATCCAAATCGGAATGGGAAACAGAGGCAGAATCAATAGTGTTGGACGGGAGATCCTGGGCCCATCGTCCTCTCTGGATCAGCAGAAGTTGCCCCCCAGAAGACATGTCCTTCGAGGATTTTGTTCAGGACCTGGCCAAGGCCATCCCCTTTTCTCTAGAAGCAGAAGAGGAACCAAGGGTGGAGAAACTGGAACTCCTCCAAAACCCCTCGGACCTTCTTGAGGCTGTGACAGTTCCCGTCCACCATTACCTGCAAAGATTGCTACTACGGCTGTGGAAAAGTACCCCTCATGCTCCTGGCCATCAGCCTCCAGCTCGATTCCCTGTACTTAGTCCAGACGGCCCTGGGGTTTGAGAAGTCTCAACTGCCCCACAATTGCATTGAGGTCAAGTCTGCCTTGAAATGGTCAAAGAGTACCAAAATGCGCTGTTTGGTGCCACTCACATGGGAAACATGGACCCTGGACTGCTTCCAGGATTCCATGCTGATAGCCCGGATACTGGCCTACCAAAAAAACTTACATGGCCATGTTTCTCAAGGATGTCATGCTGGACATCGAGGACTTCACTTCTCTCATCCGAGGACTGCCATGAGTCCTTTCGAGGTCTTGTAGCTCACGGCAAAGATTGCTCAAAGTTTATTGCCCAGAATGCTTACAAACACCTTTGAATCCACCGGTAGGGTGGCAGCTGTAGGAATTGCCCTGATTGCAGTCCTCTGACCTGGAGCAGTGGGTCCAGGACAAGATCACCAACATCCGTTTTCAGCAAACCCATGGAGAAAAAGGCCGAAGAGCTAGAAAAGGTGCAGGAGACTCTTTCCAGGCTTTCCAGAAAGACTGCAGATCCCATTAGGAAGAAAAGCACCAACCAAAAAGACTTTCCTCCCGTGCCAGCAGAGGTACGTTCTGTCCCAGCTGCAAATGCAGCTTAAGGCCCAGGCTCTCCGCTCTCAGTGGAGGCAGTTGGGGACAGGTTACCTCAGGCCAGAGGGACTGGGGTCTCTAGTCCCATGGCCACTCCTTGTGGCCTTGGGCAAGCCACTTAACATTCCATTGCCTCAGGTACACTTAGATTGTGAGCCCTTCGGGGACAAGGGAATAAACAGTACCTATTAGTGTGTGTGTATATATATATATATATATATATATATATATATATATATATATATATATATATATATATATATACATACACATACACATACACACATACACATACACATACACACATACACATACACATACACATACACACATACACATACACACACACACACATACACATACACCGCTCTGATGCGTAAGTAAAGAGCGGTATATCAAGTGCCTAAACCATAACCAAAAGCCCAAAGGTGCAGCCCACCCCCAACCCAAACCAGGTGCAGGTTTTTGATGGGGTCCTCAGGAGCTTAGCCACTCTACTCATGTCTGCCGAGGTCCTCCCGCAGGCAGGGGGGGCGGGTCATCCACTTTGCCCATTGGTGGCCTCTGGTCACCTCGTATGCTTGGGTGCTACAGATCGTCCAGAGTTGCTGTCTGTTGCATTTCACCCTGCTGCTGCCTCCTTACAATCCCAGGGAATACCCCGTGGACCCCGTGCACCACAGCCTCCTGCAGATCAAAGTCGTGGCCCTGCTGGCCCACTTCCCCATCGAGCTGGTTCCTCCAGCCCAGATCAGGCAGGGTTTTTACTCCAGGTACTTCCTGGTCCCCAAAAATAACAGCAGGTTCTGCCTCATTGTAGATCTGCAAAACCTCAACTGGTTCTTGGTGCGCAAAAAGTTCAAAATGGTCTTGTTGGGAATGCTGCTCCCATTCCTCCTACAAGACAACTGCTTTGCTTCTTGGATCTGAAGGATGTGTATGCGCATATTCCGATCCACCCTCACAGACAGTGCCTTCAGTTTGTGTTGGGTAGCCAACACTATCAGTACTGGTTACTACCTTTCGGGCTGGCTGCAGCCCCCAGGGTTTTCACGAAGTGCCTGGCAATTGTAACCACTTTCCTCTGGATCTGGGGGATCTTTGTCGTCCCATACCTGGATGACTAGCTCGTTAAGGGTCCCATGCCGACCAGTGTACGTCAGTCCACCGAGCTTACCATTCAGGTGCTCGAAAGCCTCAGCTTCATGATCAATTATCTGAAGTCTCACCTCCAGCCAGTACAGCAACTGGAGTTCAAAACCCTCCACGATACCACTCATGCTAGAGCTTTCCTGCCTGCAGCGTCTCAACGAGGTGATGGGCACATTGCAGAATCAGCACCACAACACAGCCCGTGGGCTGATGAGAGCCCTTGGAAACATGGCAGCCACAGTGCTGGTCATCCCTCAGGCCTGCCTCTGCATGCAGTAGGCTCAATAGACCTTGCGAAGAGAATGGTGGCAGGCCTCGGACCATCTGAAGGACAGGACAGTGGTCACTACACCTCTTGCACAGTCCCTGATGTGATGGCTCATGCCCGCACACTTACATCGGGCCTCCTGTTCCAACTAGCAACACTCTTCAGGCTGCTCAAGAGAGATGCCTCAAAGCTTGGCTGGGACGCATACTTGGATGGTCTCTGCACCTAGGGCCTGTGGTCTGAAAGTGAGTCTCTCCATCAGATCAACTTTCGAGAGCTCTGGGCCATCGCAAATGCTCTTCTTGCCTTTTGGGAACATCTAATATTCTTCCACCAACCGAGTGAATTAAAGTAACTATATGATAATCTTTTTTTGTCTGAAGTTATTGCCCTGAGAGATTTCTCTCTCTCGAAGCGTGACTTTCCTTTTAATTACTATTGTGGTAACCAAACCACCGTATAAAAACTGTGAAGTAATCGCATTCAAAACTAATGCTACAACACATACATAACACCGTAAAATTCCACCGTGCAGATCTCAACGAACACAGCACTGCGTTTAGAGCCGCACTTCTCTTTCCGGCTCTGTCTCAACGCTTAAATATCTGCATTTATACTCATCTGGAAAATAACGAATCCTGTTCCGCTCTCACGGCTGTACTTTCTATTTTCAGCTCTTTTTTGTAGCGGGGATCCTACGTTCTTTTAAACGGATCACTCCGATATTGCAGTCAAACTTTCTCTAAGCTCAAAGCAATAGTGGGAAAAGTTTTTAAGCCTTCAACTATCCGCCCTTCTGATGTCAAACCAGACTCAACCAGTCCTGTTCCAAGTTCAAACCGTTCAAACTGACGCTCAAGAACTGGTGCTGAACAAAGGACTATCGTTTGTCCCACGAGTTCAATACCAACCATTTCAAGTTCGAATTGCTTTATAAAAATTCTTTCAGAAACTAAGAGTTATTCAGTTTTGTGCGGTGAATCCTTTAACTCCAGACACATCGATAGTTAAGTTACCATCGAAATGGATTCCTAGAGGTGAAATAGATCCATTCATTTTGACTTTTCAGAGATTAGTGTTGCAGGATATACATCAAATGGAGTTAGCTCCGGCTAGTAGTAGAGCATACAATACAGCTAATAATTTGACGAAAGTTGAATGGCAAGCATTGAAAGAGTTACGTCAAAATACCTCTATCATGGTTAAGAGAGCAGATAAAGGAGGAGCTACAGTGATACAATCGACTGATCAATATTTAAATAGTGCTCAGATACAACTGAATGATTTAAATTTTTATCAACCTTTAGATGAAGATCCATCATCAGAAATATGGGCCTGTATTAGGAATTTGGTACAAGAGGGGTTAGATCGAGGATGGTTAACAAAGAAAGAATTTAATTTTTTGACACCGAAATTCCCTTTAATTCCCTATTTCTATACGGTGCCCAAAATTCATAAATCCCTTATGAACCCTCCAGGGAGGCCCATTGTCTCTTGCAGAGGTTCCATGTTGGAATCTCTTTCACAATTTTGTGATATATTTTTGAGACCCTGTGCACAACAAGTTTTCTCTTATATACGGGATACTTCTCAATTTTTAGAGAAACTTGATTTGGTTACACAATCTATAACTGATACCAGGGCCGGATTTACCTATACGCCACCTACGCCGTGGCGTAGGGCCCACAGCTGACAAGGGCCCACAAAATCTTAAAATTAAATTTAAAAAACAAACGCTGGCTACCGCCGCGGCAGCATAGACTGTTCCCGTGGGGCCCCCTCTGCTGCTGCGGCAGCATTGATTGTCCCGCGGGGCTCCCTCTGCCCAGCTGAATCCCCTCCCTGCCGGCTTTGAGAGGCGCGAAGGCAGAGTGTCTCCCTCGCGCCTCTGTTAAGCCCGCAGGGGCAGATGATTTCCCATCTGCCCCTGCGGGCTTAACAGAGGCGCGAGGGAGACACTCTGCCTTCGCGCCTCTCAAAGCCGGCAGGGAGGGGATTCAGCCGGGCAGAGGGAGCCCCGCGGGACAATCCAGTCAAGTCCTAGTTTACTAAAAGATCTAAATATTGCTGGCATCCCATTATAATTATATAGTTGTAAAGGTAATGTACAATTATGAGGTTTCCTAGTTCTGAAAGCTGGCTCTCACTAGATGCAGAAATTCTGTCTCTCTCTCACACTGTCTGTGCCTCTCATATACATACACACACACACGTTCAGATTCAAGAAACACTATTGGCATGACATTGCATGAATGTGTTTTTAAAGGAATCCATAAAGCGGAAAGGAAAGAATTACAAGGTAGAGAAGAGGAATAACAAGGCCAAGCCCAGGGTTCTGGTGCTATTAAGGGGCTTGTTTACAAAGTGGTTCGCGATCGCGATCGCAGCCGCGGCCCCATTGAAATCAATGGGGCCGCGGCTCCGATTACGATCGCAAACCGCTACCGCGGCTTTGTAAACAAGCCCCTAAGTGTTGTCTCTGGTCACATTACATCTCTGGTCTGGTAGCAGGAGACAGTGTATGTTGCTGTTTCTACAGCTGCTGCTATTTCTCCAGTTTCGTCAAGGATTATATAGTTTTTCCTGCTCATTCCTCTGTGAGGTATCTTCTAATTTCCACCAGCTTTTGGAAACCATATTTCGTTTAGATCTTTGTATTTAGCACAAGACAGGAGGAAATACATTTCTGTCATGGAGATGAAGCAAAGTGTAGTTTCTATGTAGAGATCTATAGGCACAGCTCCAGGTTTCCTGTGATTCTGCGGCTATGGCGAGGGCTGCAAGATCTGGTGTTTGTGCAGAATTGGCTGGTTTCCTTCCCTTTATGTTAAAAAAGGATGAGATTTCCTTCTTTCAAGCAAAAAAAAAATTGGCTGATCTAATGTATTTCAGGAGGGCTATAAGATGCCTCTTATTTTCTTTCTGTTTCAAAAAGTTCCTCAAACAAAGTAAGTGGGGATTGAGGATGAGGAAAGAGCAAAAGGAGAAAGATTAGTATGTTAAAGCAGATGTAGAGAGAGAATGGAAAAAAAACTAGAAGAGAGAAGAAAGGACAAATGGACAGCAGACGATGGAGAGTTCGCAGAAGACACGAAGAAACCAGAAGAAAGTGACTGGAGCAATTGCAGCTGAAAAAAATGCACAAAAGGTAGAAAAATATCTCTTTATTTTGAATTTATTAATTGGAATATGTCAGCTCTGGTAAATGTGCATCATTAACGTCTGCGCTTTGTTTAGTACAAGAGCAAATTAATGTATAGTTTTATTTCTACAGTGTTGTACATTCCAAGTTTGGCTTTTGGGATTCCCAGTTTAATTATTGTCTTCCTGTTTCTAAATTGTGATTACTTGTTTGGTGATGGTCTATGTTCTGCATGTGTAACTGAGCTTAAGTATTCTTTTTATGTAATTCCTATTTGACATTGCCACTTGTTCTCTTTCCCCAGTAGGTCATGTATTGTTATTGTCTGAAATGTATTGGTTTAATATTTGCAGTGTTGCCTTTTGATAGGTAGGGTATGGTGCTTTGTGAGTCCTGGTAGTGCTGTTAGGATACGGCGGGTTTACTGTGTGTTCTAAATGGGCAGTGTTTGTAGTAGTTCCTAATGTGTCTGGCAGTTGGCACTGGATTATAGTAATGTAGAAATCTTTTAGTCTTTCTTTATCCATACACTCATTAAGAGGCACGTTTACTAAAAGTTAGTATATGGTAACATTATGCAAATATTTATGCAAATGAGGCCCCTTATGCAAATGAGGCCCCGCACCCCCCTTGGGCTGCCCCTGCTGGGGGCCCACAATTTTTGTTGGCGTAGGGCCTCACTCAAGGTAAATCCGGCCCTGACTGATACGATTTTGGTATCTCTAGATGTGATAGCCTTATACCAATATATCACAGGAGGAGGCTTTGGAGGTTATAAAGAAACTAGAGATATCTTTACCTTCCCGGTTACCAAGGGAGTTTTTTATTCAACTGTTATCTTTAGTTTTGACAAAAAAATTTTTCCAATTTGAAGGAAAATTCTTCCATCAGACTCACGGAATTGCTATGGGTGCCCCGGTAGCCCCTTCAATCGCTACACTCTATCTAGCTGATTTTGAAATGCAAGTGATTTACCCGTCTCATTGGTATTCTAAGATTGGGCTGTGGGTCCGATTTTTAGATGATATTTTCTTTCTGTGGAATGATACTGAAGAGGCTTTAACAGTTTTTATTGCTTGGTTGAATGTTCAAAAACAAAATCTATCATTCACGTTGCACTTTCACACACAAGAATTGGAATTCCTAGATGTAAAAATCTTTAAACATGAATCTCGTTTGTGCTCAACCTTATATAGAAAACCTGTACAACGAAATACACTTTTACAGTACTCAAGTTTTCATCCTCCTGCTTTAAAACGGGGCCTACCTTATGGACAATTTCTTCGCCTTCGGCGGATTTGCAGTTCTATTCAAGAATTTGAACATCATGCACATGAATTGCAATCAAGGTTATTACAACGAGGTTATCCATTTTCTATAGTCAAACAAGCCCTTATAAGGGCACGATACACCCATACGGAATGGTTAAGAACTTTGAGAACACGATCTGAGGAGGACTACATTACAGGAATATTACCTTATATGGTGAATAGTTCTAAAATTAGTGCTATTTTGAAAAAACATTGGCAAGTTTTAGCCCTTCATTCTTGTTTTCAAAAACCTTTACGAGTGACTTATACCAGGGGTCCGAATATAGGCAATTTGATAAACAATACAGGGGTTCGATCAACATCACCATCAGAGGATTTTCCTATGGGACATTTTAAGTGTTTAAAGGGTCGATCGTGTACACTTTGTCAGCAGGCAATAGAAGGCAGTGAATGGCTGATCCCCCATACTGCTATAAAACAGATATCTAAATGGGCTACCACATGCTCTACATCATATGTAGTTTATATTCTTATATGCCCTTGTACAAAAGTCTACGTTGGACGGACCATTAGGACAGTAAAACTTAGGTTGCAAGAACATGCATCTAGAATTCGTAATTCAGTAATTACAGCCCCTTTGGTACAACACTGTGTGGAGTTTAAACATTCATTTTCTGACTTCCATTGGCGAATTATTGATCATGTTCCTTTAACTCTCAGAGGAGGGGATAGAGAACAGCGACTACAATGGTTGGAACAACATTGGATATTTCGGATTGGCTGTTTGGAACCTGACGGTTTGAACTTGGAACAGGACTGGTTGAGTCTGGTTTGACATCAGAAGGGCGGATAGTTGAAGGCTTAAAAACTTTTCCCACTATTGCTTTGAGCTTAGAGAAAGTTTGACTGCAATATCGGAGTGATCCGTTTAAAAGAACGTAGGATCCCCGCTACAAAAAAGAGCTGAAAATAGAAAGTACAGCCGTGAGAGCGGAACAGGATTCGTTATTTTCCAGATGAGTATAAATGCAGATATTTAAGCGTTGAGACAGAGCTGGAACGAGAAATGCGGCTCTAAGCGCAGTGCTGTGTTCGTTGAGATCTGCACGGTGGAATTTTACGGTGTTATGTATGTGTTGTAGCATTAGTTTTGAATGCGATTACTTCACAGTTTTTATACGGTGGTTTGGTTACCACAATATTTATTTTATTTTATTATTTTATTACAAATTCTTATATACCGCGCTATTTGGCATCAGCGCGGTTTACATTATAACACAACAACCATAACAACATGCTGTTTGGTTTTACATCGAACAGGGGTCCAAACTTGGATAACAGGGGTAACTATATACATGAGATTTTTACATAGTAAAAAGTAGCTTGGATAACAGGGTTGATTATATACATGAGATATTTACATGGCAATGAGTGGGTGAAATAACATAATGAACGTGAGGGTTCTTTCTTAGAGTGGGTCATCTCTTCAGAGGGGTGTCATTGGAGTTTGGGTAGCATTGGAGGAATAAATGGTATTTGAGTGCCTTTCTGAACTGTGATAGGTCGGCAATCGCCCTAATGTCAGGGGGTAGGGCATTCCAGCATTTAGGTACATAGTAGCGGAACGCCCTGTTTGTGGTTGATATGTTGCACTTTGATGATTCCTTTGGTTTTACTAGTAGGTTTATGGCTATTGCTCTTCTGGATCTGTTGGGGGGCACCATGTGAATAAGATCTGTGAGTGAAGGGGATGAAATACCTTTGATTGTTTTGAACGCTAGGAGAAGGGTTTTAAAGATGATTCTTCCATGGATAGGTAACCAGTGAAGTTGTTTGAGAATGGGGGTCACGTGGTCACTTTTGGCGGCTCCGTGTAGGACCCTTGCTGCAGCATTCATGGCCAGCTGTAAAGGGGCCAGCGTGGAGTGGGGGAGCCCTTGAAAGATGGCGTTTGCAAAGTCGAAGTGCGGCAGTATTAGCGCTTGGTATATGGTCCGGAAGTCATCTGGGTCCAGTAGGGAGCGCAGATGCCTGATTGTGCGGATTTTGAAGTATACAGCTTTGACAATGTTGTTTATGTGGTGTTTCATATCCAGGCGTTGGTCCAACGTAACTCCGAGGTATCTTATTGTTTCTTTGGTTAGTAAGTCCGCTTCATTAACACTGACATGGGGTGGAGGAGTAAAGTTGGGGTCTCTGGAGATGAAAAGAACCTCTGTCTTTTTATGTTGAATGCGTAGATTCTGTGATTGAAGCCACGCTGAGACAGCATTGAAACAGTCTATTGCTGGTGTTAGGTCCATTTGGGCTGTGGAGAACGGCATGTATAAAAGAATGTCATCTGCATATATCAAACAGCTCACATTAAATGATCTTATGATGTTGCAGATGGGCTGCATGTAAATATTGAATAGTAGGGAGGACAAGGAGGAGCCTTGAGGTACAATAGTAATTAAAAGGGAAGTCACGCTTCGAGAGGGAGAAATCTCTCAGGGCAATAACTTCCGACAAAAAAAGATTATCATATAGTTACTTTAATTCACTCGGTTGGTGGAAGAATATTAGATAAAAGAGTGAAGGGTGGATAAATATTTGGTTTTGGGAACATCTGGCAAATCAGGTGGTCATGATCCAGACGGACAACCAAGTTACGATGTTTTGTGTGAACAAGCAGGGGGAATGGGCTCCTACCTCCTGTGCTGGGAGACTGTTTGAACATAAGAATATAAGATATGCCATACTGGGTCAGACCAAGGTCCATCAAGCCCAGTATCCTGTTTCCAACAGTGGCCAATCTAGGTCATAAGTACCTAGCAGTTTCCCTAAAAGACACAGGTTCTACAATGCTTGTACTGGGGCAAGCAGTGGACATTCTTGGTCCACTTTAATAATGGTTTATGGACCTTTTCTCCGGGAACTCGTCCAAACCTTTTTTAAACCCGGCTACACTAACAGTTTTTACTACATCCTCCGGTAGCAAATTCCAGAGTTTGTTTACACATTGGGTGAAAAAAATATTTTCTCTTATTAGCCTTAAATAGATTACCCTATTGCATGCCCCCTAGTCTTTCTATAGTTTGATGGCGTAAACAATTGATCTACATTTACCCGTTCCACTCCATTCATTAATTTATAGATCTCTTATCATATCTCCCCTTAGCTGTCTCTTTTCAAGGTTGAAGAGTCCTAACCTTTTTAGCCTCTCTTCATAGGGTTTTCCGTCCATCCCCTTTACCATTTTGGTGGCTCTTCTCTGTACCTTTTCTAATAAGGCTATATCCTTTTTAAGATATGGCAACCAGAATTGCACACAATATTCAAGGTGCTGTCACACCATGGAACGATACAGAGGCATTATAATATCTTTTGTTTTATTCTCCATTCTATTCCTTATGATACCTTACATTCTATTTGTTCTCTTGGCTGCCGCTGCACACTGGGCAGAGGGTTTTAACATGTTATCCATGATGATGCCTAAATCTTTATCCTGTGTGGTAGTTTCTAATGTGGAACCTTGCATCGTGGAACCATAGTTTGGGTTTTTCTTTCCTAGTGTGACATAGTGAGTCCTTTTAGTCAGGGAGAAACTCCCAAAGATCAGCAAAAAAATGCAGGGCTGCAACATAAACAACAGCACATGGCTGGTTGTCAGGGAAACCAAGCCCGAGGGAGAGAAACAGGCCCCTGCTATCAGTTCAGCAGAGAGTCACGAGGTAATTCTGAACACCTGCTAGGGGGTGGAGTCAGGCTTTATCCGAGGAAACTGACTCATAAAGAGGGCCCAGTTAATGGAGAGAGGTGCAGAGCTGAAAGCAGAACAGAGAAGGAAGAGAGAGACGGAGACGAGGAAAGGTCAGATGCTGGGAGTGAGAGATACAGCAGGAGCAGACCTGGTCAGTGGAAGTCCTCTCTGGATTCTGAACGGGAGAAAAGGCCAGGAAGGCAATTGAATTACACTCTGCACAAGTCAGGTTGGGAACCTACAACAATTTGTAAACCCCAGAGAAAACCTTATACAGCCAGAGTAAAAGGTAAGCCCAAGGGCTGGAAATATAATAACCACTGTGGGTCTATTGACCAGGAAAGTTGGGGCTACGGTACAGGGGACTATAATGAGAATGGTTATTTAGAGCTGTACCAAACCCCAGAGTTTATCCCAAGGCCTAGTGTGGGAGTGGGCGTGGCTCCATGGAGAATTTATGTTACCTTTTGTCCTGGTGAAATCCACCCCGGGAGGGGAATAAATCCCTTTTTGCTTTATCAACTTGAGTCACACTACTCTTCATTGAACTATCAAAGGAAATACATTTCCCTACATGCAGTTTTGCAGGAAATAGTAAACCTCAGTTCAGGAAGAAAACTTAACCTCCTTAAGCCCTACCTACCTACGGGTACTGGCAAGGGGGGAGGATCACACTAGGTACATAACTTTGCACTTGTCCACATTATATTTCATCTGCCATTTGGACACCCAGTCTTCCAGTTTATCAAGATCCTCTTGCAATTTTCCACAATCCTCATGGGTTTTAACAACTTTGAATAATATTGTGTCATCTGTAAATTTGATGACCTCATTCATTATTCCCATTTCCAGGTCATTTATGAATATGTTAAACAGCAGTGGACCCAGCACAGATCCCTGGGGTACTCCACTATTCACCTTTCTCCATGGGAAAATTGGCCATTTAGCCCTACGTTCTGCTTTCTATCTTTCAACCTGATCCACAATAGTACACTGCCTCCTATCCCATGACTTTTTAATTTTGCCAAGAGTCTCTCATAAAGGCTTTCTGAAAATCCAGATACACTATATCAACTGACTCATCTTTGTCTACCTGTTTATTCACACCTTCAAAAAACATAACGCAGATTAGTAAGACAAGACCTTCCTTGGCTAAAGCCATGTTGGCTGTCTCCCTCTAAACCATGACTAACATGTTCAGTAATTTTGTTCTTTATGATGGTTTCCACCATTTTTCCCAGTACTGACATCGGCCTCACCAGTCTGTAGTTTCCTTTCTGGGCTTGGCAGGAGATAGGGGTGCAGGCTTGGCAGGTGGGGAGGGCTAGCGCCTATGCCCCCCTGACATCGGTGCCCCTCTGCAGCGCTTACCCCACTTATTGGGTAGTGCTGGCCCTGGATCCCATCTCCCAATGGTCAGAACAGAAGGGAAGGCTGTGATCGAGGCAAAGATTCCTTCTGCCTGCCCATGGGAGATCAGGTCCCTGCAGGCAGACAGAAGGTATCTTTGCCGTGATTGTGGCTATGCTCTTCTTTTCTACCCATGGAGATAGGATCCCCTCAAGCAATCAGCCTGCATCAAGGCCGCAATTGCAGTCTTCCCCTTCTCTTCTGCCTGCAGGGATCCAATCTTGCATGGGAAGACAGATGGGGTCTATCACAATCCTGGCTATGCTCTTCATTTCTGTCCATGAGAGATGGGATCCCTGTGGGCAGAAGAAAAAGGGAAGGCTACAATTGTGGCTGCGACGCAATTTGACTGCCCGTGGGGATCCCATCTCCTACAGGCAGAAAATAAAAGCACAGCCACAATCATGGCAACAATACCTTCTGTCTGCTGTGGAAGATCCCCATGGGCAGAACAGAAGGGAAAGTCAGTTGTGGCCACCAGCAACAAAAAGGTTGGTGGGGGTGGGAAGGCAAGAGAGGTAAAGAAGGCAAGCAAAATTTAAAGGGGCAGTGGGCTTATAAAAAAAATAGGATTGGGAATTTTAGGGCAGAGGATGGGAGAGTTAGGGATGTTGGTGAAGAGGGGTGAAGGGTCTGGAAGGGTAACAGAGTAGGCAAGCTAACTTGAGAGGGTTGGAGGGAAGAGTGCAAGGTACTGCCAAAAGGTGCATTCTCCTGACCCAGAACACACACAAGCACCGCACACCCACACCACACCACACCACATATACACAGGCAGCCTACCTTCGCACAACAGACATGAACCCCATTTCTGCACTGCATATACATACACAGGCATCCCATCTCTGCAACATATACAGACACAAGCACCCCACCTCTGCCCCACACGGAGGCTCCCCAGCTCTGCAGCAGACACACACACACACTGAAGCCTACACCCCACCCACACAAAGGCACCTACTTCCACATCCCATGCACAGACAGGCACACTACAGTTGCACCACACACACTAACACTTAACAACAGTTATAGCTTCAGATATTATCTATACTGCATTTCTGTCTAAAGATGCCACACAGTATAGGCACTCTGGTGCTGGCCTTGCAAGACTTGAGAACATGAGACCAGTTTGAGAGACAATGCGGGAGAGGAGCGAGGCAGTCACAAGCACTGATTCCTAAGATTTTGACCTGGTTCCTTAATCCACATAAAATTTGTCAAGGCCGGATCCACAACAATTCTAAAGAAATATGTCATTCCTGAGTCTACTACACTACACCCTCCTAGACCTTCTGCTTTTTAATTTAAAGCAAACTAGGAAATGCATCATTTCTCAAATGCATAACATTGATTTCTATGTAAATGTGTTTTCCACATGATAACATTAAAATTTTAGATGTGCTCTGGAGTGATTTTATCAAGCTTTTTCAGCAGGTAAAGCGTATTTTACACGCAGAAACTGGATCTCGTTAAATTGCACATGTGTAAAAAGTAGTGGCACTGCAAGAGGGCACCTGCCTTTCCACAATCTGCATGTAGCTCTTCCCAGAGGTGCAGATGGGGCAAGGTTAGCGCATATTTTATAAAATACACATGAACACACACGGGTCGCCTAGGTTAATTGAACAGAAAGAGACACAGGCGCTATGTGGCTTTATAAGATAACAGCAAAAACTTAGTAGAAATCGTGCCTGTATAGAAGGTGTGGACATTATGCCTGCTGGAGAGCACACATTTGAGTGTTTTCTGTACTGCTATATCAGGTAATCATAGCAGTTTGTGTGTGTTTTATAAACAGCTGTGCAAATCGCAAGTCTACCCACACTCCACCCCAAAACACGCCTACTCTAGAGTCACATATAAATATGTGGAAAAGGTTTATAAAATGACCTCCTCCTCGTAGTACGGGACACACATTTGCATCATCGGATGATATGTAAGTTTGTGTGAGCAAATCTGTGTGCTATAAGGACCAGATTTATAAAGGCACATATGCATAAAATAGGTGCCTTTTTGGATATTTCACCTAGGCACCCTGTTATGAAATTGCCCCCTATGATGGTAATTTTTAGTAAGATAAAAAAATAGCTGGAGAATAACTGCCAAAATCTAAACTGCAGCTCTCTCTTGCAAAGGGTTTGTGTTCCAGTATTTTTTTATTATTATATAGGTTGAAGATCTCCCGAAGTTGGACATTCTGTGCCAGAATGAGCGGAAAACACCTATAGGATCTACTCTTGAACACACAGACACATCCCATTGGTGTTCACCGACGGTTCCTAACTGTCCACCAGAAAGCATCATTTTAACTGGTATGAACTTTGCAATATTAACCAAAGCCTCCTTTTAATTGATACTTGAAAAATGCAAGGAGTGGCCTAGTGGTTAGGACAAGGTACTTCAGGCCGGAGGGCCGGGGGTTCAAGTCCCACCTGGGGACAGCAATCTCGGGCCGGAGAGACTGGGGTTTCTAGTCCTATAGGCACTCCTTGTGGCCTTGGGCAAGCCACTTAACCCTCCATTGCCCATGTTCCCTGTAAGTATTAGCATATGTGTCTCATATCCCCTCGTGTTAAATGTATCCCCCAATTGACCGCTTTGACCTGGTGAAAAGCGGGATATAAATACAGCTAAATAAATAAATAAATACTTATGTCATTTATACTCTGCACAATAAAAAAAATAAAGAAAGAATATAAAACAAAACCTTTTATTGGACTAACACCACATTTTTTTTACTAGTTTTCAGAGATTATAACCTTCTTCCTCTTTCTGATCTGAGGAAGGAGGTTTTAACCTCCAGAAGAAAGTTAAAATGTATTAAATTAGTCCAATAAAAAGCTATCACCTTGAATGCTTTTTTGTTTTATATTTAGTTATTAACCTTTTAAGGCAGACTAACGCACTGCCACCACACTACTTTGTATGATATTTTTTTATAGTTTTTAGTTCACACCTTTCCAGCAGTAGTTCAAAGCAAGTTACAGTTAGGTACAGTAGATATTTCCCTGTTCCCAGAGGACTTACAATTTAGGGGGCATGTTTATTAAAGGTTAAGCCGCGTTTTTTTGTTTTTTTGTTTTTTTGGTTTTTTTTATGCCATATTGGGTCAGACCAAGGTCCATCAAGCTCAGTATCCTGTTTCTAACAGTGGCCAATGTAGGTCATACGTACCTAGCAGTTTCCCCAAAAGACACAGGTTCCACAATGCTTGTATTGGGTCAAGCAGCGATATCCTGGGTCCCTTATTAATAATGGTTTATGGACCTTTCCTCCAGGAACATGTCCCAGCCTTTTTTAAACCCAGCTACATTAACAGCCTTTACTACATCCTCCAGTAACAAATTCCAGAGTTTGATTACACGTTGAGTGAAAAAATATTTTCTCTTATTAGTCTTAAATAGTTTACCCTGTAGCTTCATTGCATGTCCCCTAGTCTTTCTATATTCTGATAACGTAAACCATCGATCTACGTTTACCTGTTCCACTCCGTTCATTAATTTATAGACTTCTATCATATCTCCCCTCAGCCGTCTCTTTTCCAGGTTAAAGAGCCCTAACCTTTTTAGCTTTTCTTCATAGGAGTATCCTTCCATTCCCTTTATGATTTTGGTGGCTCTTTTCTGAACCCTTTCTAATAAAGTTTAGCCGCTAATGTAGGGATAAACATTAGCGGCTAAACCTTCTGCTCAAAGCTCAGCACTGAATTTTCTACATTCTAATGAAATGAAATATATATGGGAAGCTGAAACTTCCGCTTAAAGCTCAGCACTGAATTTAACATATTTTAAGAAAAATTTAAAATTAGTGGCCGTTTATATAAAAAAGAGGTCGGTGATGTAGTGGTGGCACATAGTCCACTTGACAGTGCATTATAAGTCAGTGGCAGCCCGAGTTTCTGAGACCTCATGGCTATTTGAAATGGAATAGAAATTTGTTGGTTATGTTGTTTCTAGTTCAAAGAAAGATATATTGTACTTTCTAGTTCTATTGCAGAGTCTAATGATACAATAGTCATATTAACTCTGACAAGAAAGAGACCGGAATTGGAGTTGAGTCCCATTAGGCCATGACTATCTACATGTTCAGTAATTTTATTCTTTATGATGGTTTCTTCCATTTTTCCTGGCACCGACGTCAGGCTCACCGGTCTGTAGTTTCCCGGATCACCCCTGGAACCCTTTTTAAAACTTGGTGTTACGTTTGCGATCCTCCAGTCTTCAGGCATTACAGATGATTTTAATGATAGTTCACGGATTACTAATAGCAGGTCTGCAATCTCATATTTCAGTTCTTGCAACACCCTTGGATGTATATGTATATGTGTTAATGAAATGAATGTGCTTTAAATGCCACTGCATCCAAATAAAAGGTTTGTGGACTCTTAATGCATATAAATTTTATCAACCTTTAAACCTTTAAACAATATGCTCCTATAAATATGCTCCTTCATTTTGTACCTGAAGCAATAGGGAGCTAAGTGATTTGCCCAAGGCCACAAGGAGTAGCAGTACGATTTGAACCATGGTCTGTTTAATCAGCAGGCTACTGCTTGAACCACTAGGCTACTCCTCCACTCCAAAATGTCTGCTGATGGTTTTTCAATTTTAGATCACTATTCAGTTTGTAAATCTATTTATTAGTATTTAGTTCAGACCTTTCCAATGGTAGTTCAAAGTGACTTAAATTCAGGTGCATAGGTATTTCCTGTCCCCCAAAGGACTTACAATCTAGGTTTGTACTTGAGGCCATTGAGAGGGGGGGGGGGGGTTGATGACTTGCCCAGGGAGCGCCAGTGGGAATCATGCCCAGTTCTCTTAGGTGCTACACTGTTGTTGTAACCACTAAGCTACCCCTCCAATCTAGTCTATACTTACTACTACTTTGTATAGCACTACAAGGTGTATGGCAGCACTGTACATAGTATATGACAGCAGATAAAGACCATCATGGTCCATCTAGTCTGCCTAGCAAGGTGGCTAGAGTAGGTGCACCTGCCGTAAGATACAGTCCCTGCTTAGCAGAGCATACAATCTAATCAAGACAAATCACAACGTGAAACTGGGGACAAGAGTATGGTCAGATACACACAAGTAGTGGACAAGAGAGTGAGGAGCATCAGGATCCACAAATGGCTTCAAAGAGGTGGAACTTTAGCCTGGATTTGAATAGGGCTAGAGAAGGGGCCCAACACACAGACTCAGATAATTTGTTCCTGGCATATGGAGCAGTGAGATGGAAATCTGGAGTTAGCAATGGTAGAGAAAGGCACAGAGAAATGGACCTACCAAAGGAGTGGAGCTCCAGAGGAGGGGTGTAGAGAAAGATAAGAGGAAAGGTAGTGAGGAGTCGCAGAATGAATGCACTTGTAGGTCCGTAGGAGAAGTTTGAATTGAATGCAGAAACTGATAGGGAGCCAGTGAAGTGACTTGAGAAGAGGGGTTACATGAGCACAGAGACACTGGTGGAAGATAAGCCATGCAGCCGAGTTTTAAACAGATTAAAGGGGAGAGAGATGCTTTGCCACTGACTACTGAGCCCAGGGCCGGATTTACCTTGAGTGAGGCCCTACGCCAACAAAAATTGTGGGCCCCCAGCAGGGGCGGCCCAAGGGGGGTGCGGGGCCTCATTTGCATAAGGGGCCTCATTTGCATAAATATTTGCATAATGTTACCATATACTAACTTTTAGTAAACGTGCCTCTTAATGAGTGTATGGATAAAGAAAGACTAAAAGATTTCTACATTACTATAATCCAGTGCCAACTGCCAGACACATTAGCAGCTACTACAAACACTGCCCATTTAGAACCCATACAAAAATCGAGAAACCGGTCTATCCGGAGTGAAAAATAATCTTTATAGTCAAAGACACTCCATTCAAACCTGTAACTTTAGTGATAAAACATTTCTTATCAACTCAACGTTACTCTTCATCTACATATATATGCTTAATATTGCTTTTGCATTTGTCTATCACCAGACCACACCAGGGCAGACTCCTGGAATCCGAAATGTTGACTTAGTTGTTTGAATATACCACCGTACCAGGAGGTTTCAGACCAGATACCGCGCTTAACAAATGCTTATGTAGTAAAGCAACAGCGCACTGATTACATCAACAACCTTCCTGTATTTTTGTTCATTTTTATATATTTTTCAGTGGTTAATTGTCACACCAGGTTTCTACCGCCACCAAACTTTCAGTGAAGAACAAAAAGCTTAACTTATAGCTTGTATCTTCTGCGCCTCAACGCCTCTCCTGGTACCGTATTCGCGTTTCACTCCAAACAGGAGTTTCCTCAGGAGGATCTACAAAAATAGAAACAATGTAACGATGTCTTCTAGAAATACCCACTATGGTTAACTGGAAAGTAGAAAAATCATTTACATTTCTGTACATAGTCAGGAAAAACTTATTGTAGAGAGCTTTTACTCACTAAATTATTGCTGCCCGCGTTGTATTCATGTGTCTTGAAGTAACTCAAAAAACGCCGCGCATGCGCATTTGTCACATCCGGGTGTAATTTATACTCACTATCTGATTTCCCATCTGGAACCCCTCTATTTTCATCAATTAGTTTACAAACACACTTGCCAATCGATCGAGGAATTTAGACCTCTTGGTTGAAGAGTGTTAACTGAAAAAATCCAGCGCTGTTCATAATAAAAAAAAGAGTCTCATCTAGGGTCTTTCCTCTCATCGGATGTTGGATGTGATCAATACAAAAACACCGCAATTGTTCAAACTCATGCCCTTCTTCTAGGCAATGTTGAACTATGGGGGCAGTCAGTATTTTACAATGGAGACGACTCTTATGTTCCAAAATACGAGTTTTTAGTGTCCGAATAGTTTTCCCTATATAGAGCTTTTGATAAGGGCATCTTATGGCATAAATAACTGAAGTAGTTTGGCAAGTTGTAGCTTGTTTCAGACGATAAGTGCGTTCTAAATATGTGAAGTGAGTAGTGGGTTCTGACATAAAACAAATGACACATGAACCACATTGAGCATGACCTACTGGACCTTGTTGTCCCTCTACAGATCGTAGGACCGCTGGACTCAGTTTCTCTTTAAGATTAGCATTGCGTTGCCAAACACAGCGGATATATTTCTCCTCCAGTCCTGGAACAGTGTGTAAAAGATACATATGCCTAGACATGATTCTCTGGATGTTATGACTTAGAGGTGAAAATTTAGTGATGAAGTTAACATGATCAGTATTTTCCCTTAAGGCTGACTTGGGTCTAGGTTGTAAAAGCCAATTTCGATCATTAAATAACGCACGCTTATATGCAGTCTTGATGACTTTTCGGGGGTATCCCCTAGCCGCAAAATCATCTGAGAGTTTTCGTGATTGAACCTTAAAATCAGCCGTGTCTGAACAATTGCGCCTGTAGCGGAGAAATTGAGACAAAGGAAGGCTGTCTTTTAGCTTGAGCGGATGACCACTCGAATACTGCAAGAATGTATTCCGTGCTATCGGTTTCTGATGAATTGAGGATTTCCAACCTATAGAATCTTTTTCAATCAATAAATCCAAAAAGGTGATTTGTGTGTTGGTAATGGAGTAAGTAAATTGAATAGCCTCATTACGCCCGTTCAGCCAATGAACAAACTGTAATACTGAATCTTCTGTTCCTTTCCATAACAGGAAAATGTCGTCTATAAAACGAGCCCAAAATTTTATGTTGGAACTATAGGGGGAACTGGTCAACCACTGGTTTTCAAAATCTGCCATAAACAAATTGGCAATGGAAGGGGCACAGGTGGCCCCCATTGCCACCCCAGACTTTTGATGGTAAATTGTAGCTTCAAAAATAAAATGATTATGAAACACTGTAAGGCGTGTTAAATCCATCAGAAAGGACAACTGAGCCCTTGTCAAATCACCTCTATTGATTAGCTGCTTTTCCACAGTATGATAAGCGTCCTTTTGAGGTATGCTGGTATAAAGTGCGGTTATGTCGAGAGTAATCAATAAAATTTCTGCTTCATGTGCCAATTCGTTTTGTAGAACTGGCCATGAGTTGTCAAGGCCTCAATGTCAGCTGTTAGACAGAGGTTTGTCATTTGTACCGAACATTCAACATGACCCATTTCAATTTCGCTTGGACTTGGAAGCCCTCCTCAGAAAATTGAGTCTCAAAGCTTACTTTGCTCAACAACCAGTAGATCACATAGGTGATCTGATAGTAGAGGACAGCACCCCTACTAGGAGAATGATGCTTCCTTTGAAATCTACTTGGACGCCTCCGGGTCCTCTCCCCCCAGCATTGCAAGTATTTCGAGACATCATTCTCAAGGAAGTAGGTCAGTTAGAAAGTCGCTATCGGCTATTTACGAATGTTCTCCCCCAAGCGGAACGCACCGCTTTACGAGAGCTTCAACAAAGATCCGATATTGTTATCCGTCGAGCGGATAAAGGGGGAGCAGTGGTGGTGCTCAGCCGAAATGATTATCTCGAGGAAGCATACCATCATCTCATTGATAATCAAGTTTATGAAAAGATGGTGATAGATCCTACTGCAATGTTACAAGAAGAAATTCGTCAAATCACCCAGGTAGCGTTACATAATAAAGTCATCACTAAAAAAGAATGGGCATTTCTCAATATAAAAACTCCGAGTATGGCCCGTTTTTATCTCGTTCCCAAAGTGCACAAACGTCTTGAAAAACCACCAGGAAGACCGATTGTGTCAACGCGTGGCACAATTTTGGAACCCCTGTCAATATACCTCGACTCTTTTTTACGTCCATTAATGATAGATATACCATCTTATATCCGAGATTTGGCACATTTTTTAGAGAAACTAGTTCTACAAAACGAATTGGCACATGAAGCAGAAAGTTTATTGATTACTCTCGACATAACCGCACTTTATACCAGCATACCTCAAAAGGACGCTTATCATACTGTGGAAAAGCAGCTAATCAATAGAGGTGATTTGACAAGGGCTCAGTTGTCCTTTCTGATGGATTTAACACGCCTTACAGTGTTTCATAATCATTTTATGTTTGAAGCTACAATTTACCATCAAAAGTCTGGGGTGGCAATGGGGGCCACCTGTGCCCCTTCCATTGCCAATTTGTTTATGGCAGATTTTGAAAACCAGTGGTTGACCAGTTCCCCCTATAGTTCCAACATAAAATTTTGGGCTCGTTTTATAGACGACATTTTCCTGTTATGGAAAGGAACAGAAGATTCAGTATTACAGTTTGTTCATTGGCTGAACGGGCGTAATGAGGCTATTCAATTTACTTATTCCATTACCAACACACAAATCACCTTTTTGGATTTATTGATTGAAAAAGATTCTATAGGTTGGAAATCCTCAATTCATCAGAAACCGATAGCACGGAATACATTCTTGCAGTATTCGAGTGGTCATCCGCTCAAGCTAAAAGACAGCCTTCCTTTGTCTCAATTTCTCCGCTACAGGCGCAATTGTTCAGACACGGCTGATTTTAAGGTTCAATCACGAAAACTCTCGGATGATTTTGCGGCTAGGGGATACCCCCGAAAAGTCATCAAGACTGCATATAAGCGTGCGTTATTTAATGATCGAAATTGGCTTTTACAACCTAGACCCAAGTCAGCCTTAAGGGAAAATACTGATCATGTTAACTTCATCACTAAATTTTCACCTCTAAGTCATAACATCCAGAGAATCATGTCTAGGCATATGTATCTTTTACACACTGTTCCAGGACTGGAGGAGAAATATATCCGCTGTGTTTGGCAACGCAATGCTAATCTTAAAGAGAAACTGAGTCCAGCGGTCCTACGATCTGTAGAGGGACGACAAGGTCCAGTAGGTCATGCTCAATGTGGTTCATGTGTCATTTGTTTTATGTCAGAACCCACTACTCACTTCACATATTTAGAACGCACTTATCGTCTGAAACAAGCTACAACTTGCCAAACTACTTCAGTTATTTATGCCATAAGATGCCCTTGTCAAATGCTCTATATAGGGAAAACTATTCGGACACTAAAAACTCGTATTTTGGAACATAAGAGTCGTCTCCATTGTAAAATACTGACTGCCCCCATAGTTCAACATTGCCTAGAAGAAGGGCATGAGTTTGAACAATTGCAGTGTTTTTGTATTGATCACATTCAACATCCGATGAGAGGAAAGACCCTAGATGAGACTCTTTTTTATTATGAACAGCGCTGGATTTTTTCAGTTAACACTCTTCAACCAAGAGGTCTAAATTCCTCTATCGATTGGCAAGTGTGTTTGTAAACTAATTGATGAAAATAGAGGGGTTCCAGATGGGAAATCAGATAGTGAGTATAAATTACACCCGGATGTGACAAATGCGCATGCGCGGCGTTTTTTGAGTTACTTCAAGACACATGAATACAACGCGGGCAGCAATAATTTAGTGAGTAAAAGCTCTCTACAATAAGATTTTCCTGACTATGTACAGAAATGTAAATGATTTTTCTACTTTCCAGTTAACCATAGTGGGTATTTCTAGAAGACATCGTTACATTGTTTCTATTTTTGTAGATCCTCTTGAGGAAACTCCTGTTTGGAGTGAAACGCGAATACGGTACCAGGAGAGGCGTTGAGGCGCAGAAGATACAAGCTATAAGTTAAGCTTTTTGTTCTTCACTGAAAGTTTGGTGGCGGTAGAAACCTGGTGTGACAATTAACCACTGAAAAATATATAAAAATGAACAAAAATACAGGAAGGTTGTTGATGTAATCAGTGCGCTGTTGCTTTACTACATAAGCATTTGTTAAGCGCGGTATCTGGTCTGAAACCTCCTGGTACAGTGGTATATTCAAACAACTAAGTCAACATTTCGGATTCCAGGAGTCCGCCCTGGTGTGGTCTGGTGATAGACAAATGCAAAAGCAATATTAAGCATATATATGTAGATGAAGAGTAACGTTGAGTTGATAAGAAATGTTTTATCACTAAAGTTACAGGTTTGAATGGAGTGTCTTTGACTATAAAGACCATTTAGAACCCATAGCAAACCCGCCGTATCCTAACAGCACTACCAGGACTCACAAAGCACCATACTCTACCAATCAAAAGGCAACACTGCAAATATTAAACCAATACATTTCAGAGAACAACAATACATGACCTACTGGGGAAAGAGAACAAGTGACAATGTCAAATAGGAATAACCGAGGTATCCGGATGCCCAACCCGGCTTGTACCCATCCCCCACCCCCCCCCACCTCCTTTCCTTACCCCTTCCACCGACCCACCCCCCCCTCAAGACAAACCGCACAGACATCAGGGTTTGGTGCAAACATTGCTTGGTCGCAGCTTTATTGACTGTAAAAACACCGGCCCAACACGGGCCAATTTTGTAATCCAAAACCAGTAACTGAATACAGAATAACCCCCCCCCCCTCATCCAGATGGTGCCCCCCACCAGCCATTAGTAGCAAAGTGGAGCACCATCCACACACCCCCTCCCCCGTGACCCCCCCCACGCCCGCCTAGCCGTTATAGCAAAGGCCGGCTGAGGGGGTTCCTATTTCCGGGTAGAGACCCCATCCGGGACGTCTCCCCCAACCTGACGAGCCGTGCCGCTCACCTGGAAGGCGGCATACGGCTGCACTGAGGCACCGGGTCCACGAGCACCAGCTCGCTACCCCGCCACCGGCACTAGGTAGCTCGCTATCCTAGAGCCGCCCCCACCAAAGAAAGCTGCGACCAGCACCAAGACTCCAATGCCTCCTGCCAATCATTGAGAAGCAGGTCCTGCCCCACCGGGGCCAAGTGAACCCCATCCAGCCGGTACAGACCGGCACAGGCGACATCAGCCCACGGGTGTCGAACATGTAGCCCACCCGTCTGCTGCACCCAACGCCCAATCTGACAGTTGAGCTTGCACAAACCCCTCGACCAACGCCGTTGGGTCCAGCAGGCAGGGCGAGGAACAATGTCCGACCAGATGATGGCCACCCCTGGGATGACCTCCCGCAGCCGGGCAATGTCATTCAAAACTGTCATAATGAGTTGCAGGCAAGCCCAGCCAGCAACGTCATTGCCCCCCAGGTGAAGCAGCAGCCCGACTGGCCGCTGCCGCCGTCCGAGTTCTGCATGGACGTGGTCCAGGAGCTGTCCCCAGTGCATGCCATGGCGGCCCATCCAGCACAGGCGCACTCCAGCCCCAGCAAGACCAAGATGAACCCCCAACGGCGGAACAGCCGCTCGACGCTCCGCCCAGTAGACAAAAGAGTGCCCGATGATCCACCAGTCCCCACCGGACACACCACCTGAAAGCAGAAAAGAGCGGACTGCCAACAGCAAGCAATTCTGCAACAGGGAGAAAAGCATTAGTACCCCCCAGGCCCCGCCCCTGCACCGCCCCCTCGGGCAGAGCACCCAAGGAACTAGGCGGCACCCCCGGAGGCCGGTGGGCGAACATACCCAGCATAAGCCCCCGACCGCCATCTGCCAATGCGCTGAATGACCCGCGAGTCCAGACCCGCGGCCGCCGCGCTAGTCGCCGCCCCAATCCGGAATGAGTGCGACGCGTAGCTCCGTTCAGGGCAACCCAAGGCGCGCAAAACCAACCGTAGCACCGCCGTGAACTGATACTGAGTCACTGGCCTGCCGTCCGCGTGAATGAAGAATTGGCCCCGCGCCCCCGGTCGCTGTTGCACGTATGCACCCAAAGCCCGCACGGGACAAGACAACAAGGGGGGAATAGCACGGAGCAAGACCCAACCCCCTTTTCCGGACTGGTCCGTCTTGGACCGTGATAAGAAAATCTGCACCCGCGCCGGATCCACACGAACATGCCCGAAGTCGAGCCCGCCAAAAGCCCCTCGGCTCGCGGACCGAGGGACAAGCTCGGATACCCGAAAGGTGCCGAAAAAGGCCGTAGTAAACAGCGCATGAAACAAGACCGCCTTGAAACCGGAGGCCGCCACCCGCGGTAAAACCGCACAAACCTGCAACAAAAGCTCATGAGATATCGGGAGCCGCCAATCCCGCGCCCCCGGCTGTACGCGAGCCCATCCGGCAAGCAGACGCCCAACTAAAAAGGAGACACGCGGGTTTCCCCAACCAGCAGCTTTACAAAAGAAAGAGAAGCCCGCCAATGCTCTAGCAACTGCCGACCGGGCCCAGCCCTCCTGCTTCGCCCACAACACAAAACGGCCGACCAGGCCATCCGACACCGCCCCCCCAGACCAACCATGCGCGCCCAGAAAAGCACTCACCTGACGGTAGCCCCGCCAGTACGACGCCCAGGTACTACGAGCCACCGATGCTGCCAGGAGAACCATTAGGTCAGGGTCCCAATTCTCCAGAGATGCTCCGGAACCCGCGCAGGCAGCTCGTCTGCCTGAGGAGCCAGCCGCCGGAACTGCGCCCACTGAAAACGGGACAAAGCGTCAGCAATAGTGTTCTGAGAACCAGGCACGTGCCGAGCTCTAGCGGTGACGTTCAAACGCAAGCAGGCCAACACAAACACTCTCATCAAGGAAGCCACCCTGGGGCACCGGGGAGCTTGACGGTTTATGACCTCAACCACTGCCGCGTTATCGCACCAAAAGATTACCCGCCGGTCCCGCAATCGGTCCGGCCATACCCAGAGAGCCACCACAATGGGAAAAAGTTCCAGGAAGGTGATATTCCGGGTGAGGCCGGAGCTTACCCAACCCGCCGGCCAGGGCTCAGCGCACCAGGACCCGTGACAAAACGCCCCAAAACCAGAACCGCCCGCCGCATCGGTAAACAACTGCAGATCGCGATTCGAGAGCTCCGGCAGCTGCAGGACAGAGGACCCGTCAAAGCCAGCCAAAAAGGCGTCCCTGACCCGCAGATCCGCCCGCATCCCAGCGGACACCCGAATACGATGATGAGGCAGTCGCAGCCCCGCCATCGCCAAGGAGAGGCGCCGCGTAAAAGGGCGCCCCATGGGGAGGACACGGCAAGCAAAATTGAGATGCCCGACCAACCACTGGAGGACACGGAGGGAAGTCTTGGAAGCGGAACCTATAGAGGCCACCAACTCCCGAAGGCGACGGATCTTTTGCGCTGGCAAGCGCACCACCATAGCCACCGTGTCAATTTCAATACTGAGAAAAGTAAGACACGTCACCGGTCCGACCGTCTTATCAGATGCGACGGGGATGCCGAAGTCGGCAGCCACACGCAGAAAAGTGCTGAGGAGATTGGGACACGTGGGAGCACGCTCAGGTCCGACAAACATAAAGTCGTCGAGATAGTGCACCATGGAAGCGGCCCCCGACTGTCGTTCCATGACCCAATGCAAGAACGTACTGAAGGCTTCGAAGTACGCACAAGAGATGGCACAGCCCATGGGCATGCACATATCAAAATAGTACCGCGCCTCGAAGCGAAACCCCAGCAGAGGGAAGGCCGTGGGGTGCACCGGCAACAGGCGGAAGGCCGATTCAACGTCCACTTTTGCCAGAAGGGCACCAGGCCCGCATCGACGGACCAGGGAGACGGCGGCATCGAAAGAAGAGTAATGGACCGTACAGAGCTCGTGAGGTATGCAGTCATTGACCGAATCGCCTGGAGGGCAAGAGAGGTTGTGTATCAACCGGAACTTGCCCGGCTCCTTCTTGGGAACCACCCCCAATGGCGAGACCGTAAATGGAGAAAAGGGGGGCACCAGGAAGGGGCCAGCAATGCGACCCAACGCACACTCATCAGAAATCTTCCGCCGCACAAAATCCCCATAAATCCGAACGGAGGCAGCATTGCGGGACCCCCCTTGGGCGGACGCGCCCTGGACAGGAATGCAGAAACCCCGGGAAAACCCACCCAAAAGCAAACCCGCCGCCCTCCCCGACGGGAACGCCCGTACGCCAGCAACCAGGGGCGCATCGCCGCCACGCGTACGGGGGTACGGGCCAAGGCCTGCCCCCAGTTACTTCCCCGCTGAGGGGGCCCCCTGGACCCCTTTTCTGCTGCACTTCGCATCTGCGTGCGCACCACCGCACAAGGAGCAGGCATGCTTGAATTTGCAGTCAGGGAAGGGGCAGGACGCCTTGTTGAAGCGCCAGCAGACGTCCCCCCCACCGAGAGCTCCCTTTGGCTGGGGCAAAGCCGAGCCGGAGGCATGAAAGGAACGCCCGCTAGCTGGCACCGGCCCCGCCCTACCGGCCGCCCCGCCGGATACCCCAGCGCGACCCCGTACGGACATCTGGGTCAACCATAGGTTGATGTCTTTCGTTCCCCACATCAAGCGGCTATTCTCCTCCATCTGATCCCGAAACTCCTCGTCATAATTCAACCAAGCCCAACCCTCGTGAGCCTGGGACGCCGCCAGGATATTATCAGCATAGGCGAGCAGGGCCCCGTACTGATCCGGGAAGTAATGCCCCCATACGCTCGCCAAACGCAAGAAGGCGTGGGTCCAGTTGAGGGTGTTGCGAGAGACCTTGCGCACGCGGCCCGCCTTCTCGTCCTCCTTGCGCTTTTTCCTGCTCTCACCAGAGCGCTTCCGACCATCGAGGAGACGGAAGATGTCAATATATTTTCGGCGCTTGATCCGCCGCCGCAACTTCCGCGGAACGGCCTCCCACAACTCAGAGCACTGTATGACGGAAACCCCACCCAAGGCGCACGCTGCCGCCCCTCGAGTGGAGCCGAGCGAGGAAGCCGAGGACGACGAGGAGGAAGAGGAAGAGGATGCACGCCTGCAGCACCGAGCTCGTTTGCGCTTCCCCGCTACCTTCCCCGCCCCCACAGGGCCCGGTGTAGATTCAGGGGCCCCCCCCGCAGCGCCACCAGCATACTCACCACTCCCCCCAGCGGGGGCGACAGGAGCCCCGCCAGATGACATGCCAGGCGCCGGAACCTCGAGCCCAGCAGTGGACCCCGCTGGGTCCGCACCAGCCAATGTACCCGAAGAAGCCATGGGAGGTGGAAGGCGTTGAAGTCCACGGAACCTGCGGAGAAGAGGAAGAGAAAGCAGCCAGAGCACCAGGGGTACCGAGAGCTGTGGGCGACCCGGCCCCCCAAGTCCGAGCCAAAGACCCCAACCCCCCGGCCTCCCAGGCCGCCGCCCCCCCGGCCGCCCCACGAATGTCCCCTAACCAACCCCCCCAGCCACCCCAAGGGCCTCCACCCCCCCCACGGGGCCGCTCCGAACAGCCAAGGGCCCGCGGAACCCGGGAAACCGGTAGCAGGAGGGGAAAACCAAGGGGAGGGGGAAGGCCCCCCCGCGCCCGGGGGAGGGGGTGGGAATGAGGGCCAGCCCTCCGCTGCTGTAGGCAGCAGGCTGTGGACAGGGGCCCGCGGAGACCCAGGGCCGCCGCCGACCGGGCCGCCCGACACCTCACCGCCCCCCAACGCCGCCAATGCAGTGCCCTCCACCAGAGGCCCCGCAGAAGGGTCTTGCTCGCCCCTGGAGGCACTCGCTGCACACGCGGGCACAGGGAGCCCCCGAGTGGCCCCCCGCCCCCGAGCCCGCCGCACCCCGCTAAGCCCACGGCTCCGCCGCGCCGCAGGCGGCCCCCCGGGAGCCGGGGCTGCGGCACGGCCCGCCCTGCCGCGGTCACCAGGGAGGGCACCACGCCGCAGAGCTCCCCGCCCTTGGGCGGCACCCTTCGCCCCCCTGGCCACGCCCCACAGCGGGACCCGCCGGGCCATGGAGAAAAAAGGGGCACTCAGCCAAAGGACAGCACCCGGCGGCAAGGCCCTGCCCCCCAACCAACCGAGGCAGCACCGCTGAATAATAGCAGGTGTCCTGGTATTTAAAGATTTTTTTTTTTTTTTTAATCTATTGGTATGTGCCTTATTGCTTTCGGTTTTCCTGTCTTTTTTTGAATTAATTGGGCACAGCAGGGAACGCCGCGCCCAAAGGTCCCCAAGCCGGCCGGGGGCCCGCTCACCAAACGAGGCCTCACACAGGCCTGACCAACCCCCCACGTGCCCCGAAGCCAACGGCCACGCTGGACTCTGCCGAGGAGAAAAGCAACCACGCGAAAGCGTGTTGGTTTCTTTACTTTCGTTGTTTTTTTTGTTTTTTTTTTATGGTGAGGCACGGGGACGAAAAGCACCACCCACGGACCACCCGAGACAAAACAACGAGACCGGTAGGCCCAAACAACCCACCCGCACCCGAGAGCGACCACCTCCAAACCTTTCACTAGCGCGAGCAAGGAGGAAGAGAGGGGTCACCGGCCAGCAAGCCCTCCTTGCTCGCGCTGCCACCCACGTGTCTGCCTACGCGGACCAATCAATACGCCCCCCCCCCCGGGAGCATAGGGCCCAGCGCGCGTGCCAGCACGCCGCCCCCCCCCCCCACTCCCCCAAGCAAACACGGCCAGCCAGGAAGTCGGGCCCCGGAACCCGGTTACCAGGCCGACCGGGGTCCGGCGGCCCAGCCCCTCGTTATATAAACAGAACACCTCAGCTCAGTTACACATGCAGAACATAGACCATCAAACAAGTAATCACAATTTAGAAACAGGAAGACAATAATTAAACTGGGAATCCCAAAAGCCAAACTTGGAAAGTACAACACTGTAGAAATAAAACTATACATTAATTTGCTCTTGTACTAAACAAAGCGCAGACGTTAATGATGCACATTTACCAGAGCTGACATATTCCAATTAATAAATTCAAAATAAAGAGATTTTTTCTACCTTTTGTGCATTTTTTTCAGCTGCAATTGCTCCAGCCACTTTCTTCTGGTTTCTTCGTGTCTTCTGCTAACTCTCCATCGTCTGCTGTCCATTTGTCCTTTCTTCTCTCTGCTAGATTTTTTTCCATTCTCTCTCTACATCTGCTTTAACATACTAATCTTTCTCCTTTTGCTCTTTCCTCATTCCTATTTCATCCACTCAAATTTTACCCCTCCATCCTCAATCCCCACTTACTCTCCCAATACCCGGCCAATTGTTGATTTTTTATCCCTCCCACACAAAATATTTTTCCCTTCTCCATTTTACTCTTCCAGCCCCATCCCATTCTAATCCTCCCCCAACATCAGCTCCCTTCTAGTTCCAGCCTCACCCAGCATCCATTCCCTTCTAGTCCCTGCATCAGCCCATTTCCAGTCCTAGCCACCCATCAGCCCATTTCCAGTCCTAGCAACCCCCCAACCCAATACCAGTCCTAGCCCCCCCATCAACCCACTTACAGTCCTAACCCCCCATCACCCCATTTTCAGTTTAAGCCCCCCCTATAACCCATTACCAGTCCTAACCCCCCATCAGCCCACTTCCAGTCCTAACCCCATCAACCCATTTCCAGTCAGCCCCCCATAGCCCATTGCCAGTCCTAACCCCCCCATCAGCCCACAGCCCATTACCAGTCCTAACCCCATCAGCCCACCTCCAGTTTTAACCCCCCCAGCCCATTTCCAGTCCTAACCCCCCCATAGCCCATTACCAGACAGCCCCCATCAGCCCACAGCCCATTACCAGTCTTAACCCCCCCTCCAAAGCCCATTACCAGTCTTAACCCCCCCAACAGCCCATTACCAGTCCTAACCCCATCAGCCCACCTCCAGTCTTAACCCCCCCACCCCCTTTCCAGTCCTAGACCCCCATAGCCCATTACCAGACAGCCCCCATCAGCCCACAGCCCATTACCAGTCTTAACCCCCCCCAAGCCCATTGCCAGTTCTAAGCCCCCCCCCCAACAGCCCACAGTCCATTACCAGTCCTAACCCCATCTTCTCCAGGACCAAGCAGGAAGTCAGTCCTCACTTATGGGTGACGTCGGCGCCGACGGAGCCCTCGCGGAGCAATTTTCCCCAGCGTTAAAAGAAAGCCTTTGGGTATTGCAGCGCGCAAGCGCGGTAGTCTTCCCGCCCGAATGTGCCTTCTACGCCAGTCTTAGTTTTTCCGCGGAGCCCGACAGACGTCCCCGTCTTGTCCCCGCGATAAAGTTGATTTTCCTCTGTATTTTTCATTTTTTCTTTCGTTTCGACGCAGGTCGTTTTCCCGCCCGGACTCGCGACGAAGGTCTCGAGTCCTCTAACGGTTTTTTCGGTTTTTCTGACTTAGTCAGTTTTCGTTTTCGTTTCTTCCCGGGCAGCCCGGTCCTTTGACCTCGCAGGGGCCCTTTTTCCCCCGATGGCTGCCAGTGGCTTTAAGCGGTGTGGTCGGTGTGACCGAAATATGTCACTCCCGACTCACACGACCTTTGCCTCGCTGCCTGGGCCCAGATCACGAGGAACTGATCTGGGCCCTGCAGCAAACTGTCCTCGAAGGCGTTGAGGAGTCGGCGGCATCAGCGCGAAAGACTCTTCGCTGACCCCAGCCGTACCCGGACCTCGTCGGAGGCCTCACTGTCGAAAGGCTCCAGTTCGGACCGTCGACGGAGCTCCTCCGACCGGGTTTCTCCCTCCGGGGACCATCGACGGAAGGAAAACAACCCGCGAGGGCGGCGTCGGTGGACGCTCCTGGCTCCGCGAGGGCCAGGTCGCATAGCCCCGACAGCCGCCCGGGTCCTTGGAGAAGGAACACCTCCCGAAGCGACCTCGCCTGGAGTCGGAGATGCCTGCCCGGGTAAGTCTGTTGTCCTTCTGGCTCGCCTCCGCTTCAGCCGACGTCGGGCCCCGACGCCGTCGGGGCCCGAGTCGGGGGCTGCTGGGTCGCCTGAGCTCGGACTCAGGTTGACGGCCTTGGAGAGCAGATTGTCTGCCTTCATGGACCTGCAGCGGGCACTGCTCGCTGGCTTCGCTGGCGTCGCTGCCCCGACCGCCGGGACGTCGACGTCCAAGTCGACCCCGGAGACCGAGCCGATCCTCGAGTCGATGAGAACTCGAGTCGATCCGCGGTCGAGGTCGCCCGCGGCCTCCCGGTCGGGACCGAGGGCGCCGACGCCGACTCCCTCGGCGTCGGGGCGGCGGGCGCCGCCCCCGGCCCGGGCCGACCCCCCCGAGGCCTCGTCGGAGTCGGGCGGGGAGGCGGGGGAGGCAGAGTCACCGGATTCTTTACCGCCTCGGGGTGTCCCAGCGGACACGCCGGAGTCCGAGCCTCGGAAGCAGTCCCCCCCGGAGGATGCCCGGTTTCCGGATTTCGTTAGGGATATGGCCAAGGCTTTGGGCCTTCCCTGCGGACCCCGAGGAGGAGCCTCGAGCCGAAGAGCTCGACGCCATCCAGTATGACTCTCCCGCGAGGGAACACATTACTGTGACGGTTCCTCCTATGCTGGAAAGACTACTCTTCCGCAGTGGGGAGAGTCCGGCCTCCTCTCGGGTCCGGAGCAAGCGGGTCGATTCTATCTATCGAGTCCGCAAGAGCCCTGGCTTTCAAAAGGCGCAGTTGCCACACCATTCCATGGTAGTGGAATCGGCCATGCATCGTTCTTAAGAGCCAGAAGATGCACTCCTCGGTGCCTCCTGGAAGGGAGGCCCGTAACCTGGATGGCCTTGGCAAAAAAGTGCTTCCAGGGCTCTATGCTCGCCTGTCGTGTCCCAGACTTACCACTCTACATGGGCATGTATCTCAGGGATCTGGCTAAAGAGCTAGCCGGCTTCTCCGCTGGTTTGTCGAGGAACCCTTGCAGAGGTTCCTATCCTTGTCCACAGGTAATCGGGAATGCTCAAAGTACATTACCCGAGCAGCCAATGATGGCTTTGAAGCCTCGCCTCTAGTAGCCGCAGCCGGCATCGGTGCCCGCCGACAGGCTTGGCTTCAGTCGTCCGACCTTGAGCCCTGGGTACAGGACAAGTTGGTCGATGTCCCCTGCCGAGGCGAAAACCTCTTTGGCAAGCCCATGGCGGAAAAGGCTGCACAAATTGAGACTGAGGACTCTCACCAGGACCAGGCTTTTCTAGGAAGACCTCCGCCCCTTCCCAGAAAAAGAAGGGCTCGGGAAAAAAGACCTTTTACCCGAGGAAGGCGGCTGCCTACAAACAATACCCCCATTATCAGGCCCCTGCAGCTCCCCAACAGGGCCAGCAGGCCAAGGGACGGGGTAACGGGTCCCGTAGGCAGCAAGCCCCCAAGCCTGCGCCACCAGCCCCTGCTCAGCAGGGTGGGGGTAATTGACTCGCGCAGCCAAGCCTCTCCCCCCCCCGCGGGGTCCCCCCCGCCCCGGAGGCCCGCTGGGTCACGTCGCCCACCGATGGGCCAGCCTCACCCCCGATGCCTGGGTGCGTCAGGGCGGGCGAGAGGGCTACCGGCTCCACTTCCATCAGGTCCCGCCCTCCAATTTTCCGGGATAGCCTCCGCGCCCCCCTCTGCACCGGGATGTGCACCTTCAGGAGTTAGCAGGTCTACTGCAGGATCAGGCGGTGGAACCGGTGCCACACCACCTGAGAGGTCAGGGCTTCTATTCAAGGTATTTTCTGATACCAAAGAGAACAGGAGGCCTCCGACCCATCCTGGACTTGCGCAACCTCAACAAGTTCCTTGTGCGGGAGAAGTTCAAAATGCTTACCCTTGGAATCCTTCTTCCCTACCTCCAGCAGGGAGATTGGCTATGCTCCTTGGATCTAAAGGATGCTTACACGCACATCCTCATCCACCCAAGCCACCGCCAATACCTAAGGTTTGTTGGTGGCAGGAAATCATTACCAGTACAGAGTACTGCCCTTCGGCCTGTCCTCCGCACCGCGAGTCTTCACAAAATGTCTCGCGGTCGTGGCGGCCCATCTCCGGCTTCACGGCCTCTATGTTTTTCCGTACCTCGACGACTGGCTCATCAGAGCAGCGTCCGCTCAGGAGGTCACCACCGCCACGTGCCGCACGGTGACTCTGCTGCAGCACTTGGGCTTTGTCATCAACTTCGCAAAGTCCACTTTGCTCCCCTCACAGGATCTCGAGTTCATCGGCGCAAGGCTGCACACCCCTCAGGCGCGAGCGTACCTACCGCTCGACAGGGCTCAGCGGCTCATGGACATAGCCGACCGCTTTCGCAGCCAGCCCCTGGTCTCCGCCAGGCGCTTCCTGAGACTGCTCGGCCATATGGCTTCCACCGTCCATGTGACCCCCAATGCCCGCCTGAATATGCGGCCTGCTCAGTGGTGTCTCCGCCAGCAGTGGCGACAGGCCACGGGCGGCCTAGCAGACCTGTGTGCGCGTCTCCGAGCCGCTGGTCTCGTCTATCCGGTGGTGGCTCCGGCAGCCGCACCTGGTATTGGGAATGCCTTTCAGTCACCTCAGCCGACCCGGGTGCTGACCACCGATGCATCCCTCCTGGGCTGGGGAGCCCATTGCCAAGAGGCACGTACTCAGGGCCTCTGGACCAAGTGGGAGTTGCTCAGCAGATCAACTTCCTGGAGCTCAGGGCGATCCGCCTAGCTCTCAAGGCCTTCTCCCAACTGACCTCCCAACAGTCCGTCCTTGTCCAGACGGGACAATCAAGTTGCCATGTTCTACGTGAACAAGCAGGGGGCACGGGCTCCTTCCTCCTCTGCCGGGAGGCACAGAAGCTCTGCTCTTGGGCCGTCAGTCACGGCATTCCTCCTCAAGGCAGTTTATCTCCCGGGCCAAGAAAATTGCCTGGCGGACAAAACTCAGCAGGGTCCTCCAGCGCACGAGTGGCGTCTGGACCACTTGATCGTTCAGAAGATCTTACTCAGGTGGGGCCTACACACGGTGGATCTCTTTGACAGTCCTCACAACATGCAGCTTCCTCGCTTCTGCTCTAGTAAGCCTCACCCCCTTCGGGTGGCGGCGGACTCATTTCTGATCTCATGTTAGGTGAGCCTTCTGTACGCTTTCCCTCCAATCACTTTAGTCTATCGGACCCTTTTCAAGTTTCTCCGAGAAATAGCTTTCATGATCCTGGTGGCCCCTCGCTGGCCCAGGCAGCCGTGGTTTCCGCTCTTGCTGCAACTGGCGGTGGAGGATCCAATCCCTCTGGGGGTGCAACCGGATCTCCTCACCCAGGATCAGGGGTCCCTACTGCACCCCAACCTCAGGTCTCTCAACCTCATGGCCTGGCTGCTGAGAGGGTAGTCCTTGCTCCTCTCCTCTTGCCGGCAGAGGTGGGGAGGTCGTCTTGGCTTCGCGACGGCCTTCTACCCGCAAATGCTACGCCCTTAAATGGCGTCGCTTTGCAGTCTGGTGTACCCAACAGTCTCAGGATCCCTTCTCCTCCCGGTGTCGGTGATCTTACAGTACTTGCTACACCTCTCTAATCTGGGACTTAAGTCCAACTCCGTCAAAGTTCACCTCAGTGCTCTTTCCGCACATCATGTGCCGGTGGACGGCAGACCTCTCTCCAACGACCCTCTCGTAGCGAGGTGTCTCCGAGGTCTCCTACTACTTAAACCACCGCTGCGCCCGCCAGCGCCTGACAGGGACCTGAAGGTGGTGTTACAGCGGATCACCTGTCCGCCTTTTGAACCTATGGCTACCTGCTCTCTCCGTTTTCTGTCTTGGAAAACGCTGTTCTTGATAGCCCTCACTTCCGCTAGGCGCGTAAGTGAATTACAGGCCCTCGTGTCTGATCCCCCCTACACTCGGTTCTACAAGAAATAGGTAGTCCTGCGGACTCACCCAAAGTTTCTGCCTAAGTGGTCTCCCCTTTTCACTTGAATCAGGAGGTGGTACTTCCAACCTTCTTTCCCCAGACCACACTCCAGCCGAGCTGAGACGGTCCTCCATACCCTGGACTGTAGAAGGGCGTTGAACTACTACCTTGACCGTACGTCGGAGCACCGTAAAGCTGAGCAGCTTTTTGTGTCCTTTGACCCCAAGAAAGTGGGGCTCCCGGTCTCCAAGCGTACTCTGTCCATCTGGGTTGCGGACTGTATATCTCTTGGGCTTATGGGGCAGCCGGACTCGCCTTAGAAAGTCGAGTCACGGCTCATTGCGTTTCGGGCAAAGGCCACGTCAGTGGCTTTACCTCCGCTCTGTTCCGCTGGCAGACATCTGCCGGGCCGCTACTTGGTCTTCGAGCCAGACTTTTGCGGTCCATTACTGTCTCGAGAGGGAGTCCAGTAGGGACAGTGCTTTCGGACAGGCAGTCCTCCGTAATCTCTTTGAGGTCTGAGCAACTCCTACCCTCCATCCCGGATGTGGTCTAACGGTTTGTGATAATTCAGCGAAGATTCTTTCCTTCTGTGCTGCTGAGCTAGAGTGATCTCATTTTTGTGCTTAGGTTATCTGGTAGACTTGAGCTTGGGAGTCCCATAATTGAGGACTGACTTCTGCTTGGTCCTGGAGAAAGCGTAGTTACTCCACCTGTAACAGGTGTTTCTCCAGGAGCAGCAGGAATCAGTCCTCATTACCCCCCTCCTCCCTTGGAGTTGCAATCGCTTGCTTAAGTTTCTTTTTTGCAAATTTTTATGCTGTCTTTTTAGCTATGTCATCTGACTGGCTAAGATGGCACCTTCGGGCGGGAAGACTACCGCCATGCGCGTGCAATTCCCAAAGGCTTTCTTTGAAAGCTGGGGAAAATTGCTCCGCGAGGGCTCCGTCGGCGCCGACGTCACCCATAAGTGAGGACTGATTCCTGCTGCTCCTGGAGAACACCTGTTACAGGTGAGTAACTACGCTAACCCACCTCTAGCCTTAACCCCCCCAGCCCATTTCCAGTCCTACCCCCCCACCCCCGTCGGCCTAAAGTAAAATTTAATTTTAAAAAAAAAAAACCTGCTGGCTGCCGCCGCGGGGCCCCCTCTGCTGCCGCGGCAGCACGGACTGACCCGCGGGGGCCCCATCTGCAAGCTGACTCCGTCGGTCCGTCGATCCCTCTCTCCCTCCGTGCACGCTGTGAGAGGCGCGAAGGTAGAGTGTCTCTCTCGCGTCTCTGTTAAGCCCGCAGGGGCTGATGGTAAATCACCCATCAGCCCCTGCGGGCTTAACAGAGACGCGAGGAGACACTTTCGCGTCTCTCACAGCCTGCACCCTGCACGGAGGGAGGGAGGGAGGGAGGGAGGAAGGAACCGACGGAGTCAGCTTGTAGAGGGGGCCCCCGCGGCAGCCAGCAGGTTTTTTTTTTAAATTTTATTTTAAAAAAAAATTAACTTTTTCTTTTTTTGTGGGCCCCTGCCAGCTGTGGGCCCTACGCCATGGCGTACATGGCGTATAGGTAAATCCGGCCCTGACTGAGCCACTGGACCAGCATTTAAACAGTGGATAACAATCATGCAGAAGACATAACTCTGATTCATAAGCCAGGATTCTCCGTGAACAAGCAGGAAATAAGTCCTCACTTAGGGGTGATGTCACCAACTGAGCCCCACATGGAACGCTCCCGAGTTTCCAAAGGAAGCTTTTGGGAAGTACACCATGCATATGCACCTGCCTTCCTGTCCACCACAGCACAGACTTCTCCAGTCTTCTTTTTTCCATGGAGCTCCTAGGACATGTTCCTGCAGTCTGGGAAAATGTCTTTATCTGGCCCTCATGGCCTAGATTTTTCTCTTTATTTCTTTTCCACTGTCAGCCATTTTTTCCCTATTTAGGGATTTTTTGTGTGTTTTTCCCTCTTCAGGGTGGTTTTCCCGCCAACAGCAGTTTTTCAGTTTGACTTTGCTGAGGCAGTTTTTGACATGTCTAAGCCAGCTAGTGGCTTTAAGAAATGCACCAAGTGTGGCACGACCATTTCTGCCACCGACCAATATAATTGGTGCTTACAATGCCTTGGGACTGACCACCAGCTGGTGTCCTGCGAGCTCTGCTTGTAGATGACATGCTGAGGGCTGAAGGGTCAGGAGAAGCTAAAGGAGTCCCTCTTCAGCTCATCTGATTCAGCATCCTCAGTTCCGACCCCTTCGTCTACACCTGCAAAAGGTCCCGAGGTGGCCAAGGGGAAGGAGCAGCATGCTCATTCAGATCAGAGGGGCCCAAATAATGAGGGGAGACTCTCTGCAGAGATCACGTCAACATCAAAGAGTGAGCTCTGAGAGAAATCCCAAGTGCAGCATCATCGCAGCTCTTCTTGATGCAAGGTGTAGAGCAATGGCCAGGAGTGGCCAGCCAAGCTTCCCTGGTGAGAGGACCTGACCCGGATGGCGGAGTCCACTCTCAGTGCCCAGGAGGTAAGCTGGATGTCTCCTGATGCATATATCATTGTGGAATCCCTGCCAGAAGTGTTGATAACGGTGTCCGCGGCTGCAGCGGTTGCCTCGGCCTTCTCGCAAGCAGTGGTTCTGGAGGAATGTCTGTCTTCAAGCCCTAGAAGCTCATGGCTGTGATAGAAATCTTGAGGAATGCAGGCTTCATGTCACAGAGCGTGTCATCACCACACTCCTTCCAGGCTATCCTAGAGACCCATGCCCTGCCCGCCGAGATAGGGATATCAGGTGGGAAATCAGTATTGACTCCAGTTGCCGGAGCCATCTCCCTTTCCAGTGTGTCAGAGTACAAGGCCCAAGGCCATCGTCATCGGCATGCCAGGCGGCATGAGGGACATCAGCATCCACCCTCTCCTAAGCCACGTAACTGGCAAAAGGAGGAAACTTCCTCTTGGAATGCAAATCAGACTGGGAGACCAAGGCAGAATAGACAGCATCGGACCTCAGGTCCCCAGACCTCCCATCTGACCTGTTGCTTCCACTTGAACACTGCAAGTTGCCCCCGGAGGACATATCCTTCCAGGACTTTTTCACAACATGGTCAAGGCCATCCCCTTTTCTCTAGAATCAGAGGAACTGAGGGCGGAGGAACTGGAACTCCTCCAGTACCCCTTGGAAGGCGGTGATGGTTCTCGTCCACCATGTCCTGCAGAGGCTGCTGCTGTGGCTATGGGAGGCAACGCTCATGCTTCTGGCCATCAGCTTGATTCCCTGTACTGGGTCCAGAAGGGCCAGGAGTTTGAGAAGCCTCAATTTCCCCACAATTCCATTGTGGTGGAATTGGCTTTGAAGCATGCAAAGATTGCGAAGATGACACTTGGTCCTACCAAGTCATGAGGCTCATACCCTGGACTCCTTTGGGAGAAAGTGCTTCCAGGGTTCCATGCTGATCACCAGGATTCTGGCTTACCAGACCTACATAAGCATGCTCCTCAAGGATGTTATGCTAGACCTGGAGGACTTTGCCACCCTTATTCCAGAGGACTATCGTGAGTCCTTTCAGGACCTAGTGGCTCACGGCAAGGATTGCTTGAAGGTCATGGTGCGGTGCACCTATGATGCCTTTGAATCTGTGGGCATCATCAACTGCCGGATGGCATCACTGCAGTCTTCAGACCTGAAGCAGTAGGTCCAGGACAAGATCTCCAACATCCTCTGCCAGGGTGAGAACCTCTGCAGCATACCTATGGAGGAGAAAGCCGAGGAGCTAGAGAAGGAATTGGGATCCTCACCATATTCTCTAGAAAGACTGCAGAACACACGCGGAAGAAACATCACACCAAGAAGGCCTTCTATCCACACCCGTGCTGGTATTTCCAGCACAGCCTAAGGCACAGATTCCCCACCTGCAGCAGAGGGAGAAGGCCCCAAAGGTGCAGCCTGCCCCCCCCCCCCCAGCCTGTCAGGTGTGGGATTTTAATGGGTTCCTCAGGAGCATAACCAGCCAACCATTGTCCATCGAGGCCCCCCTGCAGGTCAGGGGCAGCGTGTCCACTTTGCCCACAAATGGCCCCTCATCACCTTGGACATCTGGGTGCTGAAAATCATCCAAAGCAGATAATTGGCTGCACTTCACCCAGCTGCCACCTCCATATGACCCTGAGGAGTACCCCATGGACCCCGCGCACCGGAACCTGCTGCAAACAGAGGTCATGGTCCTACTAACAGACCTTGCCATTGAGCCGGTTTCCCCAACTCAGATCAGACAGGGCTTCTACTGCAGGTACTCCCTGGTCCCTAAAAAGGCAGGTGGTTTCCATCCCATTCTGGATTTTCAAAACCTCAACCAGTTCCTGGTGCGTGAAAATTCAAAAATGGTCTCATTGGGAATGCTGCTCCTGTACCTTATACAGGATAATTGGCTATGCTCCTTGGATCTGAAAGATGCATATAGGTATATTCTGATCCACCTGCATTACAGGCAATACCTTTGGTTCATACTGGGCGGCTGGCATTAACAGTACCGAGTGCTTCCCTTCGGGTTGGCTGCAGCTACCAGGGTCTTCATGAAGTGTCTGGTGGTCATGGCCACCTTCCTATGGACCCAGGGGGTCTTTGTCTTTCCGTACCTAGACAACTGGCTTGTCAAAGGTCCCAAGCTGGCCAGCATTTGGCAGTCTGCCCCACTCAATTCAGGGGCTCAAGGGACTCAGCTTTGTGGTCAACTACCCAAAGTCCCACCTCCAACCAGCTCAGTTGCAGAAGTTCATAGGGGTCTTCCTTGATACCACTTGGGTGTGGGCCTTTCTGCTGGCTGACCACCTGCAGTGCCTTGTCAAGGTGGTGGCCGTGTTTCAACAAAAGCACCACACCACAGCCCATGGGCTATTGAGAGCCCTTGGATACATGGTTGTCACGGTGCATGTTACCCCTCAGGCCCACCTCTTCATGTGGACCTTGTGCTCATGGAAGTAAACATTGGGCTATGGGACAGGATAATGGTTACTGTACCACTGGCACAGTCCCTGGCATAGTGGCTCGAGATGGACAACCTGCTTCGGGGCCTCCCATTCCAGCCGGCAACCCCCCACAAGACACTAATGACCTGGATGGCCTGCACACCCAGGGTCTGTGGTCTTAACAGGAGAGTCCATCGAATCAACTTCCTTGAGCTCCAGGCCATAACGAATGCCCTCTGCCTTTCATGTGCACCTGGCAAATCAGTTGGTACAGATTCAAACAAACAACCAGGTTGCAATGTTCTATGTGAACATGCAGGGGGGGCATGAGGTCATACCTCCTGTGCTGGGAAACTGTTCACCTCTGGAAGTTCACCCTGTTCCACGGTATAGACCTCAGGGAGATCTTTCTGCCCAGTGAGCCCAACGGCCTGGCGGATTGCCTCAACCAGGTGCTTCGACCACATGAGTAGACCCGCAAGAGGGAGTTGATGGACTGGATCTTCCAGGAGTGGTGCACTCATGTGGTGGATCTTTTCACTACAGCACAAAATGCCCAGGCAGCCCAGTCCTGTTCTTGGAGGCTGGCCAGTGGTCGCTTGGCCTGGGATGCTTTTCTTCTCCATGGAGGGGAGGGCCTGCTATATGCCTACCCCAATACCACTTGAGACAAAAACTCTTGAAGCTCCAGGCCGAGAGGTGCTCCATGATTTTCATTGCCCCTTACTGGCCTCAACAGCCATGGTCCTTCCTGCTACTGCAGCTGTCACTGAGGGAGCCTCTTTGGCTGGGCTCTAACCCAGACCTCATCTCGCAGGAGGGCTGCTCCTTACTGATCCACAATGCCCACTCCCTGACACTCATGGTGTGGATGCTGAGAGGGTAAATTGTGACTCTGCCTGCACCCTGCCCAAAATCCATCCCCAAACATGTCTACACAAGTCACATAAAAAGATGTGTTCTCGTCGTTATGCATGCTTTTATAAAAGGCATTTTATTCACATATAGTTCTAGAGGGTGATGTAGCTTCTGGTCTCTGGCCATGGGCAGTCATTGCAAGAGTTGAGCTGAGTTGGGAAGAGGGTTACAAAAATAGGCCAGTATTGCCCAGCAGAGGCCAGTAGCAATTAAGCTGAAAGCCCAAAAGGAGCAAGAGGAGAATGCCAGGCCAAAAAAAATCCCTGAATATTAGGGTGGGGGAGGGGGTTATTTCATAAAGTTTATTTTCTGCATATAAAGCCTATTTGACACGCAGAACAGGACTTTTTAAAAATTGCATAACTGCATCTATGTATAAAAGAGTTAACCTACGTTTACCCGATCCGCATGTAAGTGTTCCCAGCAGCATAGGTAGGGCTGCATGAAGGCAGAATAGTGAGGCATGTGTGGATTTTATAAAATGCATGAGTAAGTGGTTAGAGTACACCAGCTTCAGAGGAGGAGGTATAAATGTGTACATCTGCATTTGCTTATCTCAGGTGCTGGTTCTGGGGGCCTATTTTATAGAGACACATGGGTGCCTATAGTTCCTTTATAACAGACTTAAAATAGGAATCTTTACGGACTTTCTGCAGAAGCACTTATTATAAAATCAAGTCCATGGGGCTAATTTTATAACAGGGTGCCTATGTCAACGTGGGAAAATGTCTATTTTAAGCCTATATTATAAAGGGCAACATGTGCCTTTATACAATTAGCACCCAGAAGCACTCTCCAAAGAGAGTGTAAATGTGTGTGTGCCCTATACATGTGTATTTTTTATAAAATATGAACATGCAGCACAACTTCATCCCACTCCACCCAAACTATGTCGCTGGGAATGCCTACACCCAGATTGCAAGTAAGTAGATGCATTCTTTCTGCGAGTCTGTTTTACAGGCGTACCTGCACGCAGTTTCATAAGAGCTCTTTTACACTTGTCATACATGCAGAAAACAATTATAAGCCATCATGTTTATGTTTATTTTCTTGTTTAAAAGGCGACAGTAACTAAATTCAGGGTCCATGATTTCAGGGTTCAGGGAGGCGTGTATGGACCCTGAGTAGGGAGCATCACTGCAGTGATCAAACCAGATGCATTGTGGAGAGGGAGCTATAAAACAGGAAATAAAATCTCTAGGTACTTAAGGAAGACTTATGGTACCCAATATTAGCTTTAGTTCTGGTTGAGCAGGAGGAAACTGCCCAAAAATTTAAAAAAACCTCCTGTAAACCAAAACAAATAATTAGAAGTAAAGCAAAAAGACCTATAACCTTGAGGAAATTTTCTATGTGCACTGAAATGTTGAATTTCGGTGAATTATACCAAAGGGTCTGTTTACTAAACAGTGATCGCCGCTATTGCTGTTTAGTAAAGAGACCCCCAAGATTGGTTAAATCTTTTCACTTTCTAAATTTTGGAATGCTCTACTATAGGACTTAAAAGTTTATTATTGTGATGTGTTTTCTGCAGCATTTTTCAAAATATTATCCAAGTTAAATGTTTCTTTTTGATCCCAGGAAATAAAGAAGATCTGTACAAGATTTATGGTGAAGTTGGCAAACTGATTGCTAATCAATTGCAAAGAGACAGAAGTCAGTTTGCTAAATGCCAGCAGTTACCCACAGCTAACCAACAATCAAGGTAACTGTTCAGAAGAATCTTCAGTATTTTATTTCTGATGTGATCAGTAATAAAACTGAATAATGTCGCATATTCATACATAGAAACATGATGGCAGAAAAAGATCACATGGCCTATCTAGTCTGCCCTTCCATATCAACTACAATAGTCCCCTTTTTACCTTTGGAGATCCTCTGTGTTTGTCCCATGCTTTTTTGAATTCAGATACTGTCCTAGTGTCCACCATCTCCACTGGGAGACTATTGCATGCATCTACCACTCTTCCTGTAAAGAAATATTTCCGCATAATACTCCCGAGTCTATCCCTTTTCACTCTCATTCTCTCTCCCCTCATAGCAGAGCTTGCCTTCAATTGAAAGCAACGCTCCTGTGCATTTTATGCCACGGAGGTATTTAAGTGTCTCTATCATATCATCCCTATTCCGCCTTTCCTCTAAAGTACTGTATACATATTAAGATCTTTAAGTCTGTCCTCATATGCTTCATAACGAAGAACACAAACCATTTTAGTAGCCACCCTCTGCACCTACTCCAACCTTTTTATATCCTTCTGAAGGTGGGGCCTCCAGAACTGCACACAATACTCTTAAAGGGAGAAATAGGAAGGACCAGAACAGTGCCATTTCTTCTCTTTTACAGCTGGACCAGCTCTGTGTTATTTTGCTGGGGGAGAGGACTGGGGTAGGGACAAGCAGAAATATAGAAGAGCTCCGTTAAAAAGCTGGGATGTGGGACTTGCCAAGATCTCTTGAATCTCTATGATAAGCATTTAAGACACTTTTCCTTATACCTAAAAAAGCCCAACAGTTTTGCAAACTCATCATCAACTGCCATCCGTTGGCGACTATGATGTGCCAGCGCTGTCTGTGCCTGTGTTTCCAGATATTGATGCTTTATTTTAATGTCATTATCCTTGACTGCTCTTTGCTTTGCTCGCTCCCTCGTATGCCTCCCCCATGTTCTCCAGTATTAAATCAGCTAATTGGTCATGGAAGCCTCTATGAACATGACCAGCAAATTTCATTTTCCTTTTAGGCGGTCCTTCTACTGGAATTCCTCCACCACCCATCATCTAGTGCACTCTTTCACTCGAGATCATGTCCTACCAGCTAGTTTGCCGAATTCTCCTCTAACACAACATTTCGAATGCTGGTATTGTTCTCATGATCCCTTACTATAAGTCCATGTATCACGTCTGTATCCTGCTACTGAAAAGATGTATGCAAATCAGTAAACTTTTCTTTAGCTTTAACATGTAAGTTCTTCGTTTTGCATGACATTGATATATTTCCATTGTTAACATATCAAACCAATTACATCAATTAGAAAATACTTAAGCACAGGGCTGGCCCATCCACCAGGTGGGCTAGGCAGCTGCATAAGGCATCAGACCATGGTGGGAGGCACAGCAGCTTTTTGCCGCCCCTTTGATGTCCATGGCAGGATGTGTGCTGAAGCACATGGCCTGCCACAGGCACCAAAGCACACACACACACACAGGCCCATACCTAGCCCTGTGCAAGCGGTGCGGCCACACAGGGCACATTTTAGCTGTCTTCCATTGCCTGCCGCCGCCACTTTTTTTCTTCTCTCAGCGGTGGCAGACAATGGCAGGACAGCTAAAATGCGCCCCTTAAACCTTCCCGCAGGGAGGGACAGATCTGCTTAGCATGCCGGCGACTTGCATATCGGGCACGCCTCTTCTCTCCCATCACGCGGGGGTGGGAGGGGACACGCACCCGATGTGCAAGTCGCACAGGGCGCAATCTTCCCTCGGTACGGCCCTGTACACACATATTATGTATCTAGTAGGCATGTTCATTAGTTTTCGTAGAAATGGTAAAATAGACTAAATTTGCGGGTTTTGGTATATCCTGGCATCAACTAAATGAGCATGCATGCTTGTAAAATCTTTCTGAATTGCCATTTGCAAACTTCATTTTCATCACGTACGTCTGTCCAGACTCACTAGAGCCAATCTGGAAGCAGGAGGAGGCTGAGAAGTGGTCACCAAAAGCCAGCACAAGGTTTCCAGCCAATCCTGCTTTGAATGCTTGACAGGCAGCCAGAGAAACCTATCCCTGTCTCTTCTGCTAATGATGTCACAGCAGGGCTGCAACACACAGCAGGAGCAAAGCACCAACTATGGGTTTTAGGATTCTAAGAAAAGGAAAGGAGTTTGACAATGGCAAGGGTATTATTGCAAAGAAAAGAAAAAAACCCAAAAAACATACCAGCTTTGCAAGCTACTGCCACAGGGCTGTGTCGGAAGCAAAAAAGGACTTTAGACTTTGGTCATTAGATTGTTATTAAGGTAGACTTGGAGAAAGCAGCATTGAATCTACTTTTTGATCTGCATTGACCACTGTTGGAAATGGGATACTAGACTTGATGGGCCTTTGGTCTGACTGAGTATGGTAATGCTTATGAGTTATGTACATATAATTTTTTTTTGCTTTTTAGAAAGGTTTACTGTGACAAAGACAGCTCTGATCATAATGAGAGAGAATGTTTGGAGATAACCCTACGTGCTTCTGATACTGCTTCAACAGATAAGACAGATTTGGTATCTTTGACCCTTGAGGATGAAATGAAGAAATCAAACGTCAAAATAATAAATATTAAAACTCCGAGGACAAATTCTCCTAATCTGGTAAGCTAGATGTTTGTTTCTCACCAATATGCTTGTATCGTCCTGAAATGCAAAGCAGTATTTATAATGGCTGCATATGAACTGTGTTCTTTCACTATCTGCATATGTCCTATTCCCAGAAAGGCTGGATGAGTTGTATTTAAATGCTGCCTACTGAAAACATTTACACTTAAAGAAATCCCATCATTTGTCTAAAACTTACTGAGCCTTCTGTTTTTTTAAAGCTTTACTTATTTTTTTAGAATATTTTTTGCAGATGAATGAATTTTACTGGGAATAAACATCCTGCTTCTTTTTTCTCTGTTTCTTTGGAAGCAGAATTTCACAACCCCACTTGGAATTCACAGGATATGGGAGGCAGATTTGTAGGCGTGAGGAGGACGTGGACTGGAAGCATTTTTTGAAGTGTTTCCTGGAAAGTCTCTCCCTTGGCTAATCCCTTGGGCCCCTATGAAGATGTTGAGAACAAGGTTGCTTTATTCTAATGAATGTTGGAGCTGTACTGGGTCCATTTACCAATTTGTTTTATGAATGACCACAGGTATTTACATTTTGGCAGGATGTTTAGATGATTGTAAAAATGATAGTTGATATTCCTACATTGCTTATGTTTTAAGATTATGACTGTTAAATTGGCTATGTTTAAAGACCAATTGTCAGAAGAGGGAATGGAACATCTATAGCTGTGTTCAACATTGGCACCCTTGCATTTTAGATACATTGTGAACAATATCTTGAGAAATAATTGGAAATATTCAAACTGAAGGTCATCATAATATTTTATTAGTATGTTCAAAGGTATACAAAGAAACAATATATGACCTGGTCAAGATTAATGGACCCTTCACTAATATTTGATTGCACAACTCTTGGCATTGATGACACCCTCCAAACGTTTCTTGTAGCCATCTATAACTTTTGTACATCTGCCTGCTGGTAGTTTCTCCCACTCTTCAATTGCAATTTGTTCCAGCTTATGAATGTTTCCAGGATTCCTTTTACTAATAGCAGATTTCAGCTCTTTCCAAAGGTCCTCGATTGGATCGAGATCAGGAATCATTGCTGGCCAGTTTATAAACAGTCCATTTGTTCCTTTTTAACCAACCATTCTTTTGTAATTGGATATATATTCTGGGTCAATGTCCTGCTGGAGGATCCATGACCCTCGACCCAGACCTAGCTTTCTGACACTAGGTAGCACATTTCACTCCAAAATACATTGGTAGTGCTCTGACGTCATGATTCCTTTAATACATTCCAGGCCTCCAGTTCGAGGCAGCAAAACAGCCCCACAGCATTATGGAAGCTCCACCATATTTAACTGTAGGATGGGTGTTTTTTCCTTATAAGCTTCATTTCTTCATCTGTAAATGTATCATTGGTCTGCATTGTCAAAGAGCTTTGGCTTCATTTGTCCACAGAACATTTTCCTAGAAGGATTGTGGTTTCTCAGGATGGGTTTGGGCAAAGGTCAGGTGTGCCTTTTCACTTCTGTCTGAACAGTGGGATCCTCCTTGGCCTTCACCCATGGAATCCTTCTTTGTTTAATGTGCAGCGTATCATGCTGTTTGAGACCACCACTCCAGATTGCTCCAGGTCAGCCTTAAGCTCTTTGGATGTTGTATGTGGTATTTTTCCAACAGTTTGCACTAACGTTTGAAGACTTCCTGGATTAATTTTCCACTTTCCACCACATCCTGGGAGGTTTTTGACAGTTCCATGAGCAGAAAACATCTTAATAATATTGAAAACTATAGACACAGTTATCCCAAGGTCTTTGGAGATGGCCTTGTACCCCTTTGAAGTTTAATAATGGCTTTTCTGACAGTCTCAGGCAGCATCTTGTCTTCAACATTATGAATATGGAACAGAGAGTGAATGTGGCTATTTTAAACATAGCCATCATTCTTTGGCTGATTCAAGTCATATGAATACTGACAATTGAACAGAAGTACCACATTCCCATTGTAGTAACATTAGACACATCTGTGATCAAACTGATTTGAATTGTTTATAAGGGTACCAATAATCATGTCCTCACAAAAGACTTCATTCTACTTAACAACAACATCTGGTGTTAGTTTCTTCACCATATTCATTCGGGAGAAAAAGATCTCAGACCCATCGAGCATATAAATCTAGGCATATCAGTCTCAGCCTTAGACACAGCGTGACTGCAAGCTGCTGTGTCAGCAATGTTTACCACTGGTAAAAGAGTGATGAATTGCATATTGGCACATTGACGTCTTGCCTCCCCCTGACAACGCAGCTGTGAGGGCATCTATAGTTGCATTGGGGCTTATGAGCAGATACGTTTTGTGCCTTAATGTTGGATCTATGGCAAACATGTGCTGCAGTTGTTGAATTTATGTTCTGTGGGCAATGTATAATCTATTTTAAGAAAAAATAAAAACCTTAAAAAAATATATGCAAGGATTGTTTGTTTAGACCTGACCGTCTGGGAGGTTTTTTTAGGATCACTGATGTTCCTGAGCTTTGTGTAAGGCTGACATTGATATGCCTGGACTTTTATATTCTCGATGGGTCCGAGATCCTTTTCTCCTGATTGAATGTGGTGAAGAAACTAACACCGGAAGTTGTTATTAAGTAGAATGAAGTCCTTTCTGTGGATATATCTCCTTTCTTCATTCTGATTTTTAGATAATTTTGGCTTAATAATCATGTCCTGGCAATGTCCCAGTTTTCTACTATTTTCTTTTTTAATTAGTCTTGTTTTATTTGATTATTTTGTGTGTCAAATATTTGTGCATATATAGTCCAAAGCCATTTCACAGGCCACTTTTTTTCAGGAGATAGCTGATATTAAGGGGTTGAACTGCAAGAGTGCCAATAATGTTGACCACAATTATATTTGCATTGATGTGATATACAGTACAGACCTCCTTCAGAGGCAGAAGAACTGGACAGAGATTTAATTAAAGACTTTCACGGTATTGCCATGAAAGGAGAAGTGCTACTGATAGGTGATTTCAACATACTAGATGTTGATTGGCATATCCTGCTGCAGCGTCATCTAGAAGTAGGGCAATCCTGGATTCTCTACTGGAAAAACTGTTCTGGCAGCTGGTAAAAGAACCATACATGGGGACCATACTGGACCTAGTACTTACCAAAGGGCAGTTTCTGATGTTAGAGTGGATGACCATCTCAAATCCACTGATTAACAGATGTGGTTCAGTATTAGGACTAGGACTGATAAAGTCCATTCAAAAGTGAGGGTCCTAGATTTTAGGAATCTAACTTTGCCAAGATGGGACAATATCTCAAGGAGCTGTTAGCAGGATGGGAACATCTGGGGAATGTCAAAAAGCAGTGGGCAAAACTGAAAGGGGATATTTTAAGGGCAACAAACATTTTTGTTAGCAAAATAAATAAATGTAAAAGGAAACCACGATAGTTCTCAAAAGAAGTAGCTGAAAAGGTGAAGGAAAAAAAAGAGAGAGTGGACATCATAAAATACAAGAGATCACTGAAAGAGGACGATAAGCATCAATATTTGGAGAAGTTAAGAGAAGCTAGGAAAATAGTCAGGAAAGCAAAGATATAAATGGAAGACAAAATAGCCATTGCAGTAAAAAGGGGGGGGGGGGCGGAAACAAGACATTTTTCAGATATGTTAGAGAGGGGTGGAAGTGCAAAAGTGGTATTATCAGACTCAGGGGTAAAGGGGGGAGGGGGGAATATGTAGAAGCTGCAGAAGATAAAGTGGGACCTTAGAAAACATCCACAAAAGTAAGAACAATTTGGGGGATGGGAATCTTGAACAATTTTCAGAAGACTGTGTTCACAAGGAGCTAGTTAAACTAAAAGTAGATAAAGCAATGGGGCCAGATGGGATATATCGAAGAGTATTGAAATAAATTAGGGAAGTTGTAATGTCTGACCTTTTCAATGCTTCTTTAAAGTCAGGATTGGTTCCAGAGGACTGGAGAAGGGCACATGTGGTCCCTTTACAACAAAGCAGAAGTATGGATGAGGTTGTGAACTACAAGTCAGTTAGTCTGACCTCTGTGGGAGTACATTAATGGAAACGCTGCTAAAACAGAGGATATGGATTGCAGGATTTGAGGCAGCATAGCTTTACTAGAGACAGGTCTTTTCAGACAAATCTAAATAATTTCTTTGACTGGGCAACCAGAGAGTTGGACCAAGAGAGAGCCCGCGATGTGGTATACTTAAACTTCAGTAAAGCTTTTGACACTGTTCTGCACAGGCAACTTATAAATGAATTGAGCACCCTAGGAATGGACCCTAATGGACCCTAATGGACTTACCGGCGTGTAAAAAAAAAATCCAAACTTGCCGCTGCCGCAGTATTAAGCGTCCCGCGGGCCCCTCTGCCTGGCAGAGTCCTCTCCTCCCTGCAGCATCAGCTCCAAAAGCGGCGGCTTTCAGAGCCGCGAAGAGAGAGAGTTTCTCTCTCGCGGTTCTGAAGACTCTCTCGCTGCTCTTCAGAACCGCGAGAGAGAAACTCTCTCTCTTCGCGGCTCTGAAAGCCGCCGCTTTTGGAGCTGATGCTGCAGGGAGGCGAGGACTCTGCCAGGCAGAAGGGCCCGCGGGACGCTTAATACTGCGGCGGCGGCGGCAGCAGCAGCAGCAAATATACATTTTTTTTAAATCTACCTTGGCTGATGGTGGGAGGGGGGTTAGGACTGGTAATGGGCTATGGGGGGGGGGGCTAGGACAGGTAATGATCTATGAGGGGGTAACTGAAAATGGGGTGATGGGGTAACACTGAAAATGGGGTGATGGGGGGGTTAAGACTGGTAATGGGCTATGAGGGGTAAGACTGGAAGTGGGCTATGGGGGGCTAGGACTGGTAATGGGCTATGGGGGGGATAGGACTGATAATGGGCTGGGGGGTCTGCTAGGACTGGAAATGGGCTGAGTGGAAGGGGGGCTTGAACTGCAAATGGCTGATGGGGAGGGGGGCTTGGAATGGAAATGTGCTGTGAGGGGAGGGAGCTAGCACTGGAAATGGGCTGATGGGGGGGAACTACAATTGGAAATGGGCTGATGGGGGGCTAGGACTGAAAATGGGCTGATGCAGTGACTAGAAGGGAGCGGGTGCTGTGTGGGACTGGAACTAGAAGGGAGCTGATGTTGGGGGTGGATTAGAATGGGATGGAGCTGGGAGAGTGAAATGGAGAGGGGGAAAATATTTTGTGTGGGAGGGAAGACAAATCTACAATTGGCCAGGTATTGGGAGAGTAAGTGGGGATTGAGGATGGAAGGGTAAAATTTGAGTGGATGAAATAGGAATGAGGAAAGAGCAAAAGGAGAAAGATTAATATGTTAAAGCAGATGTAGAGGGAGAATGGAAAAAGCTAGAAGAGAGAAGAAAGGACAAATGGACAGCAGACGATGGAGAGTTAGCAGAAGGCACGAAGAAACCAGAAGAAAGTGGCTGGAACAATTGCAACTGAAAAAAAATGCACAAAAGGTAGAAAAATCTCTTTATTTTGAATTTATTAACTGGAATATGTCAGTTCTGGGAAATGTGCATCAATAACGTCTGCGCTTTGTTTAGTACAAGAGGAAATTAATTTATAGTTTTATTTCTACAGTGTTGTTGTACATTCCAAGTTTGGCTTTTGGGGGTCCCAGTTTAATTGTCTTGTTTCTAAATTTTGATTCCTTGTTTGGTGATGGTGTATGTTCTGCATATGTAACTGAGCTGAGGTATTCTGTTTATGTAATTCCTATTTGACATTGCTACTTGTTCTCTGTCCCCAGTAGGTCATGTATTGTTATTCTCTGAAATGTATTGATTTAATATTTGCAGTGTTGCCTTTTGATAAGTAGGGTATGGTGCTTTGTGAGTCCTGGTAGTGCTGTTAGGATATGGCGGGTTTGCTATGGGTTCTAAATGGGCAGTGTTTGTTTGTAGTAGTTCCTAATGTGCCTTGCGGTTGGCACTGGATTATAGTAATGTAGAAATCTTTTAGTCTTTCTTTATTCATGCACTCATTAAGAGGCATGTTTACTAAAAGTTAGGGTATGGTAACATTATGCAAATATTTATGCAAATGAGGTCCCTTATGCAAATGAGGTCCCACATCTCATGCGGCCCCCGGGTTATTTTACAAGTCCTCATTTGGCCCTCAAAGCAATTTGAGTTTGAGACCCCTGCCCTAAAGTGACTGACTGGGTTAGAAACCAGCCGAATGGGAGGTGACAAAGGGTACTGGTAAATGGAGCTCACTCTGAGGAGATGGATGTTATCAGTAGAGTACCACAGAGATCTGTCCTTCGTCTGATTCTTTTTAATATCTTTGTTGATGATAGTGCAGAAGGGCTAAGGTTTGCCTCTTTGCAGATGATACCAAAATCTGCAATAGAGTAGACATCGAGGAAGGAGTAGATAATATGAGGGATCTAGTGAAGCTAGAAGAATAGTCAAGAATTTGGCAGCAGAGATTTAATACTAAAAAAATACAAGGTCATGCATTTGAGCTGCAAAAATCCAAGGGAGCGGTACAGTATAGGAGGTGAAGTACTTCTAGCCACAAAAGAAGAGCTGGACCTGAGCATGATTGTTTCTGAAGCTTTTACGGTGGCAAGAGAAGTATAAAAGATAGCAGCAAAAGCTAGAAGGATACTTGGGTGCATAGGGAGAGGAATGGCTAGCAGGAAGAGGGAGGCGAGAGTGTCTCTGTATAAGTCTTTGATGAAACCTCATTTGGAGTATTGTGTACAATTCTGAAGAACACACCTTCAAAATGATATAAAACAGGATGAAGTCAGTGCAGAAGTTGGCTACCAAAATGGTCAGTGGACTTCGTCAAAAAGCAAATGGGGGCAAACTTAAAGATCTCAATATGTATACTTTGGAGGAAAGGCGGGAGATACGATACAGATGTTAAAATACCTCCGTGGCATAAATGCACAGGAGGAGAGCCTCTTTCAATTGAAAGAAAGTTCTGCAATGAGAGGGTGAAGAATGAAGGTGAAAGGGGATAGATAGACTGAAGAAATATTTCTTTATAGAAAAAGTGGTAGATGCATGGAATAGTCTCCCAGTGGAGGTAGTAGAGATGAGGACAGCATTTGAATTCATGGGACAGACACAGAAGATGTCTAAAGGAAAAAAAAAGGGACTGCAGTAGTTGGAATGGAAGGGCCGACTGGATAGGTTGTATGGTCTTTATCTGCCATCATGCTTTTATGTTTCTATATTTTAATTGTTTATGTTCTTATTTTGACAAATTGGAAAGATAATGCAAAACTGAAGATATACTTTTGGTGTAGTTCCTTTCTTATGTACAGTAAATATGAAGCCATTGCAGTGGAGAAATGCAATGGGTGGGCCAATATTGTTTAAGTTTGGGTACCATTTGAACAATAAGAAGCCAATTCCGTTTTGTGCGTCTCCCGCCTGTTCGGCCAATCAGAATCCAGACATGCTGCTGTGCACCCAATTCTGATCCCGTGGGGGCTACACGTGCCCGCAGGATCAGAATCGGGTCTACCGGCCTGGATATGCAGGCCGTGTGCCGATTCTGGCTGCCCGGACATCCAAGCAACTCCCCAGCTAGCCCAGCCTGGCTCCTGCATGGAGCGATGATGGTAGTTCCATGCAGGAGCCGCGATCCCCAGCAGTCTTGAGTTCTTTTCTCCACAACCCAACCCCCGATTGGGCTGCCATGGCCAGGGTCAGGCTGCAGGGAATCTCCTGCACCCCCCCCACCTCTTCAGCAGACCCTGGATCTGGCATCCTCCTCCGTCTAGGGGGACATATTCCACTTCCAATTTGGAATACGTCCCCCATACAAATGGCCAACCCCAAGCCCTGTATGTCCGGGGTCATGGTGCCACCCACAGCCCACCCTCACACCACCTGCGGCCCGCCCCCGCCTATCCACAAACAGAGCTCCCCGCACAGCTCAGATATATGTGAGGGGAGCTCTGTTTCACGGATGCAGGCCAAGTGTTTAGCGGTCTGGACATCTAGATCGGACGTCTAGACCCGCTATTGGCGGTTCAAATAGACCCCTACATGAAGAAGATCTGATAATCTTTGTGGTGGACTCCTGGAATTCATGAGTTTATTAATATTGTATGGAGGCTGTATTTATGATTAGTTGCGATTTGCTTTGTTATATGATTTTTCATAAACAATAAAAAAAGAACATTAAAAAAATAATTCTACTGGGAAGTGAAACAAAAAAGGCAAAATTTCTACTATCCAGTTCTTAATAGATCGCCATCTCCAGTTATAGCAACACTTAGGGCCCGATATGTGAAAGGCTGTTACATGGTTTATAGCCAAGTAAACTGTGTAAATGCCTTACACGGGGATATTCTACGGCACCTACATGGTTAGTGGCATTGAATATCCCCATCTAAGTCCCCTACATGCCCTGACGATATCCGGTTAGCATCAGGGCATGTTGGGGACGTTCCGGGTCAGAACCGAGGCAGGGAGTACCGCTAACCTGGTGATAAATGACCACTGCCCAGATAGTAGTATCTGTGGCTAAAACTAGGTGAGCCAAACACTGGCCTATTTTTAGCCACAGATCGCTAACCGGGTAGCAGTCCAATAGCGCCACTACCCCGTTAGGCTCTGTGGCATTTTTCACTGGGCGCCAAAACCGGATATTCAATGCCATTTCTGCGGCACTGAATATCTGGGGCTAGGGGTGAGCGGGTAGGGCTATGCGCCGTAGTGGTGCATAGCCTGCCTACTTGAATATCGAGCCCTTAGTGATTATGCAAACAAAACTAAAGACATATAGCTATCGTTTTATTTATTTATATTTAGCTCATGCCTTTCCAGTAGAAGTTCAAAGCAAACTGAACCCTGGTCTTTCTAGTTCCAAGCTGCTACCCTAACCACTAAGCTACTCCTCCCAAGAAAGGACACTAGCAGTTTACTGATAAAAAAAAAAGAAAGGGGCATGTTTACTAAAATGTGTGACCTGGTAGCATGGGGTTTAGTGTGTGGTAAGAGCATTGCATTAAGAATTCATTTATTTATCTAGGCTTATATACCACTTTTCTACAAGTCAAAGCAGTGTACGTTCAGGTACTGTATATATATATATATATATTTCCCTTCTCTGTGAAGGGCTCACAATCTATGTTTTTGTACCTGAGGCAACAGAGGGTTAAATGGCTTGCCCAAGGCCACAAGGAGCACCGGTGGGACTAGAAACCTCAGTCCTTCCAGCCCAAGGTTACTGTCGTCTAGCGGGATTTGAGCCCCTGGCCCGAGGTAACTCGCCCCAACCACTAGACCACTCCTCCCTACAAGTAGTGAGTAGTGCAGGACCCTCGCTAAAAATCCCACACTAGTCAGGTAGCACATGATTGTGTGGAGACCAACTAGGCCAGGGGCAGAATGCAGACACTGACAACAATTGGTGGTTAGGGGGGGGTATTACCACAAGCTATTAGCTGCACTTGCTGCCCTTACCACTCGCACTTAACACACTAAAGTGTGTCTCAGTAGGGTAGTGTGGGATATGTGAATCTGTGTCTGGGTGAGTGGGCAGCGTGTGTGACTCATGGTACATGTGAGCTGCGTATGTATCTGTGGTCAGTGATATAATGTGAATATCTAGAGCCATTAGGAGATTTATCTGTTTATCTGTGCAGCTGTGAGAGTGGAATGTCAAAAGGGGTTTGTGTGTGTATGTTTAAGTGACTCTAAGCATCAAGGGGTATGAGTGCTGGCATGTGGGTCGAGCAGCTCTGTGTATGTGTAGGTATCAGTATGTGTCTGTGTATGGGAATGTTTGTCTGTCTTGGCAACTTTTGGGGGATAGTGTCATTTTGCTGTGTGTTTTTCGAAAGGCTTGCAAACTATTATTTCAGGAAGCTTTTCTGTAATAAGATCTATGATATTAGGCAATATTTTACGTGTTTTATGTTTATGATTTCGGTATGTTATATGTTTGTATTTTGATATATGTGACTTGCTGTATTATTTGTTATGTATGCTGGCTTTATGTGTCACCGGGTGAATTTGTTAGGAGCAGGCATCTCAAACTTAAATAAATGTTGCAAGCTAAAGCTAGTGAAACTGTGAACCCAATAGTGCTTTTATTGCAGGTGAGAACTGACAGATAATATATTGCATCTGTATATATCAGATGGCAGTTAGAAACTTAAGCAAAGGCATAGAGGGGGAATAACCTGCACAGAGCGGCAGGTGCAGTTCTACAACTCTAGCCATGCTGGTTTTTATCTGCCATCATTTACTTTTTTATATGTTTAAAAAAAAATTGTACAATTGTATGAAAAAAGATGGAGATCCCAATGCTTGTAATTTCTACAGCAAGTACTCATATCTCAGTCTCCCATAATTTTATTGTGATTATTGCCTTTGATTGTATAATGCAACTAATGTTATCACGGATATCACATTCTACTTTTGTGCATAACCTCATAACGAGTTTTATTGTTGTGGCTATCTGTTTATGAAATGCACCACTGAAACATGTTCTTTCTTTCCTTAGAAATTAAATGAAACATACCCTATAATCTATAACAAATTCAGCTGCAAGTTTCTTATACAGCCGAGCTCAGATGAAGGTCCAGCCTTTTGTGACAGTCACTCAGAAAACAAAATCCAAAGTGGCAGGGAAAAATCTGTCACTTGTCCAACAGCAAATCCAGTCATACAAACCAGCTTAGATTATGCAAGAGCCTTACTTGAAAGAAGGCAAAAACTATCTTATAAGGTAAATCTGAAGAAAAGTGAAATGCTAAAAATAATTTCGTCTAAACAAAAAATCAGTGTTCACATTTTATCTGCCGATGGGACTAGTGAAATTTTAAGACTTATAAGGAACAAGCTTGCCCCCAAGCCAGATATTTCTAAGAACATGCTGGGGCATGAAAGACCCGTTAACAAGTTGTTCTTAAAATCTGTTGCCACCTCAAGAAAAGGGCAGACGATTGCTGATGCTGGTCTAGTTTTAAATGGAATAAACCCTACAATTAATTTACATCATGAAATTTTTCCTAGTAAATCAAAGTTGGTTAGAAAATTTAAGTCACGTTGTAGGCCTGCTACATGTTTGTATTTTCACACGAATAGCACTTTGGATGAAACAGTAAAATGGGAATATGTATCCATAGCAAAACCACTTACAACTCCTAGATATGAAAACTCTCTCTTATCTAGAAAGGAAATTTGCTTGAGTGACTCTAAGTTAAGTCCAATCTCACTTCAGGAAGATCCAGTGAGAGCTGTTCTTTTGGGAAGTCTGGAAAGCAATAACTTATCTGGAAATACCCACGTGACCAAACCTCTGATTTGTGAGGACCACAGAGAAACCACACTCACACCCAGGTCTTGGCAAAAAGATTCTTCACAAACTGACGTCACTGAGGAAATGCCAACTGATACAAAATTAGATGGAATGGAATTTTGCTTAAAAATCCCAAAAGGACAAGACACTTTGCAAAACTGCACCACCACCGAGCAATCTGTGATTTCACCTTCAATGACAGACCCACAGACGCAGCCAGATGACAAAGTTACCCAGATACAGGAACACATACCACCTGAAGCTTCTGCAGCTGGAACTTTCAGTATAAAGTATCTTCCAGTTATTAATATTCCTACAGCACAGGGTGAGGTTTCTGAATCTGAAAGAGTAAAAACAGAGAATGATCTTGAATAGTGAACCTTATGGTTTCCCAAAACAAACACCACTAATATCCAAAAACCTAAGGTGCAAAAAACTAAGTCGAAAGAACATGCATCAGCGAAAAAACGATTCCTAAATTTAATAAGCATAAGCTATTCTTACATGCTCTCAAAGACATCTCAACATACACTGAAAAGTTTACATATAGACTGCTGCAATAGACAAATCACCATGTCTTATATAATTATGGTATCATGTACACTTATGTAAAATTTATATTGTTCTTTAGCACATGCTGTTTAACACAAAAGCTTACAGATTTCTTCCATCACACATTTTCATAGCTGCCCTCAAATGGAATATCCTTTGTCCATTATGGACTATCTTTGAAGACTGTCATGCCCTTGAAAGGATCAATATGAACCCTGTAGTGTGTAACCTTCTGAGCAATGTATCGTCTGAAAATTTCATATACTACATCAGGGGTTGGAAATATTTTGGCCAAGTGCCAAAAAAATACCCAACATCATATTAAAAGATATTGGCATAGTATTGGGGGCGTGCCCACCCTGATGAATTTGGATTGGTCTTTGGGGTGGAGTTAAACTACCCCATGCACGGCATTATATTCACACCCACTTCCTGCTTCTGCTACTACTGGCACTGCCATGAGATACGTGGGAAGGAATGATCAGAAGTCCATCCAGAGATGGAGGAAAGAGGGCCAGCGGGAGCCAATCCAATTTCCACCAGCACCCAAAGGGCTACTAGAATTGCTCTGTTTTTAGGCACTTTTCACACAAAACTGTGAGCACATATTGCTGAAGCCCAGTCTGTCTGTCTCTCTGTACGTCCATCCATATACATCTGTGCATGTGCAAACAAGCAGATGTATACAGAGTAAGAGAATGTTGAAGGAGCCAATGGAGGTTCTGTTTCCCCCACTGGCTAAAGACTGGCTGCAACTGTGGCAATGCAAGAGGAGGAGCCGGTGTAGGTTCCCTTTCCCCCACTGGCTAAAGACTGGCTGCAACTGCGGCAATGCAAGAGGAGCAGCCGGTGGAGGTTCCATTTCCCCCCCCCCACTGGCTAAAGACTGCAGCTATGCAAGAGGAGGCACCAGTGGATGTTCCCACTCCTCTGCTGGCTGAACACTTGGCTGCAATTGCAGGGGTGCAAGAGGAGGAGTCATTGTCCCAGACACTTTCAGTTCTACAGCCACTTCCACAGTCACCCCCACACATATATCTTCCACAGACGTACTCCTTCCATACATTTTCCTCATATGCACTAAAATCCTGCTCAGGGAAAGAAAGATACACAGCTCATGACAAAGCCTCCTTATTCACACACTCTGGCAGTCTACTAGAAATGTTTCACTATGCCTCTCCCCCCACAGACATGACAAACTTTCCCAACATTCTCATTTTCATTGACATCTCTGTTACCTTTGACTCTGTCACCCATGAGCACATCCTTTCATGGCTCCACTATCAGCTTCAGACAATGTTGCAGTAGTTCCAATTCTATTTGGCTGACCAATACCAACAGGTCAAAATCAGACCCAACCCATTCAGACTACTTCAGGATCTACCCTAGGGCTCTGCCTTATCCTCTCTCCTCTTCAACATTTTTATCCAGCCTCTATGTAAAATTCTCCAAAACCACAACATCCTCTACCACCTGTATGCTGATGATATTTTAATTCACACATCATTCACCATCATCAACCCTGACTACGCCTCAAGAGGGCAATGCCTCACAGCTGCCATCCAATGGCTCAGCCTTTGCAACATGCATATAAGTCTTGACAAGTCGAAGTCCTCATCATAACCAAGAACCTCTCTGTCTCCCAACCACTCACAATCAACCTAGCCAGCATAACCCTGCAAGTAAAAAAGTACCTCAGCATAATCCTGGACCAGAACTTAAACTTCCGCCCATATAAACAAACTATGAAAGCAGCATAACTTTTGAATGAAGACTATTCAAAATCTTAGATCCCTTCTGGAACAAACTGACTTCAGAAACGTCTTTCAAACTGTCATCACACCAATATTCAACTATGCCATCATAATATACCAGGGGCTCCCAAAATCCACTCTCCTCCCCCTTCAGTTAGCATAGAACACGGCCACCAGAATCATCACAGGCACCAGCCAATGTTCACACATCATCCCAGTCTTGAAACAGCTACACTGGTCCCCTATCCACGTAAGAGTCAAATACAAAAGGTTGCCCTGACCACTCACAATCTCTCAGCAAACATCCTTCAACACCTCACTACTGAGCCTCACAATAACAGATCCAGGAGAAAAGCCAGCCACAACCTGTTAGCGGTCCCAGCCACATTCTCCCATGCCTACCTCTCCACCTCCAGCAGAGTCTTCTCCTTCTATGCACCCACCATATGGAACTCCCTTACCCCAGAAATGCACTCATTATCTGACATTGGAGAGTTTCACCGCAAACGCAAGACCCACCTGTTCCAAGAACACTTCAGATCTGTCACTTAGTCCTCTACCAGCTCAGCTCCCACTCTCACCACATACAATGGACTCTCCCACTCTCTGTTTAGTACAATGTTAAATTTCACAACTTATTTTCTTTTCAAACTTGTTTTCAATTATGTATCATGTTCGATTATGTTCTATGTAAAGTTATGCACGTTCTTGTTCCCTGTACACGGCTGTGACTGGTAGATACAGTGGTATAAAAAAATGTTGCTAACAAAGAAAGATGAAATGCACCACTGTCACACTTTACCTTTATTTCACATTTGATATACCGCCCAGGCCATGGCATTGGGGCAGTTCACAATACTAATAAGAATGCTGCGGAGCTAAGAAATGGAAAAGAACTTTGTGTCCACGTTCCATTTTGCATCATTTGAAAGTGGAAGACTACTCGTATATAACCTTTTGTTACAGAAAAATGGTTTGTATGCCCATTCAAATCTTCAAGTCATTAAAAACCTGGACTCAATAGTAATGGAATGCTAGTATATCTGGCTTTAATTTAGACTAAAGCAGTGGCTCTCAACCCCATCCTTGAGGCACACCTAGCAAGTCAGGAATCCAGAATCCCCACAATGAATATGCATGAGATTGATTTGCATATATTGCCTCCATTGCATGCAAATCAATCTCATGCATATTCATTGTGGGAATCCTGAAAACCTGGCTGGCTAGCTGTGCCCTGAGGACTGAGCTGAAAACTATTGGGCTAAGGGTTTGCACCTATGGGAAGGACATTTGACCTTTAATTACTGAAAAAAAAACATTGCAGCTTTCTAAGTAACTGATATCCTGTGGACCAGAGGTCTCAACTCAGTCCTCAGGACACACCTAGCCAGTCAGGTTTTCAAAGTAGATAAGTATGTCCCAACGACTGGGTTGAGAACCCTTGATGTAGACCCTTCTTCACACACAGTTCTGAAAGGCTGCCAAGTCAAAATTTTTAGGCTACCACTAATGAATATGCCTGAGAGAGATTTGCATACCTACTATCTCCACTGTATGCAAATCTCTCTCATCCATATTCATTAGGGATATCCTGAAAAGCTGACCCATTGGTGGCCTTCCAGGACGGGAGCAAATACCACTGCCCATAGACCATTTCTATATTATTTAAATCATGGATCTTAACCCATTCCTCTGGACAGTCAGCCAGTGAGTTTTTCATGATATCTACAATGAATGTTCATGAGATAGATCTATATATACTGGAGCTTGTGCATACAAATATCTCATGAATATTCACTATGGATAGGCTGAAAATCAGACTGGCTATGTAGATACGAGTATGGGGTTGAGAATCACTGGTTTAAATCGGTCTTTTTTTGTTTCAAATGTTTTAATTAATTTTCATATATATAGAAAAACACTCCCAGCGCAAACAGAAAATATAACTAGAATTTTGGACCTCTGACTTATTGTTACATGCATATCTATATGAATCAAAATTTATAAATCAATGAAATTAAATTGTACATTTATCACAATTAGATGAATTTAAAAACTGCTACTGTTCTATACTGGAGCAATATCTACTATTTTCTTTCTTTATTTTAGTTTAGAAAGTGTTCATTTTATTATAGTCCTTAATTCCAACCTATTAGAGGAGACTAATATCTTTTAAGCCTTAAAGAATCTGAGAAGTATTGTGATAGTGTAAGCTACCAGAGCCCTTTCATTATGTAACTACCCCCTAGAATTCAATGTGGATTTACCAAGATCTTCTAAATTAGTTTGACTCCTGTAATGGTGCATCAAATATTAAAAGATGGATACAACCAGAAATGTTTATTTTGCTTCTTTAAAGTTTAAGTGATTCCGATCCCAATCCTTAGGTACCATCCAGCAAGTCTGATTTTCGAGTATCTACAATGAATATTCATGAGACAAACTTCATGCACGTCTTCCATCGTATGTAGATCTCTCTCATGAATATTCATTGTGGTAATCCTGAAAAGCTGACTGGCTAGGTGTGCCTCCAGAAGAAGACTGGTAAATGATCAAATATCCCCCTGCAATACTGTAATATTATGTCCGCTAATGCTGTATTCCATTCCAGCGCCTTCCGCTTAAACATGGGATTAAAAGTGAACAGATAAGATGTAGATGACTAGCCGAGGGATGATGTTTGAATATACAAGTAAATTACATGCTGCATTACAATAGTGATATGGTGTTTGTCTTTTGTTGTTCCACATATCACATGTCAAATCACCAAATTGGCTGGGGAGGGAGGTCTCGCTCGCTTTAGCTGAGGATGGGGCATAGAGAATACCCCTGAAGTCTTGCTCTATCATTGATTTGAAATGCTGGGGAAAGGATGAGCAGGTAACAGAGTTCCCAGAGGTATCCATAATAATCCGTGTCAGCAATAATACTTCTAGGCTGTTGCAACCCTTCTGCGCCCCTGGTAACCTGCCTTGCCCCTCCCCTGGGACTGGGGAATGGATGCATGGCACACTTTGTCCCACTTGCCTGCGCTCCCCCATACACACTTGTTCCTCTTACTTCCTACCTTCTCTCACCCCTATTCACTCCCTTCTCTCCCATCCTTTCCCTTCCTCTCACCATGCTCCCACCCCCTTGGATTCTCTTCTTCTGCTGCAGCATTTCTGGAGTCATGCATGAGTCGTCATCTTCTGCTGGTGGAGGGTAAGAAGCCTAAAAGCACAGTAGCATTTCCACTGCCGCTATACCCTGATGCACAACAACCTTAAAACAAAAGGTCAACCTATGTGTGAGCAGGAAAAGTCTGTTGAGCAGGCAAAACACGCTCCATGGGCTGGATGCAGCCCAGCAACTCCTGCTTTAAAGAGCTGTGAAATACAAGGATTAATGTGGGGAAGGGGGAGAAAACTGACAGACCGCAGAGTCCACGGATTAACATAGTAACTGCACTACTTTCTGTTTAAATGTGATAAACGGTGGTGGCCCCACTGATTTTAGAACTTAGTTAAAAACTGTAAAGTCATAAACATATACACAACTCAGGGACTGGATGTGTTTGCTATTTTCCCTGATTTCTAGAGACCTTATTGTGCTCCATGATAAACATCTCCACCACCCTTCAGAAGAATCCCGTTTGGACCCGATTCTGGACTGTGGGAATAAAAACGTGGATGGTCCAGTGTGCCCCTGCTGCCTGTGGGGGCGTCCTCCCTGCAGGCACCACCGACTCTGTGGCTCTGTCCCCCCTTTTCCCTGCTGCCTGACCCACAGCTGGCCTGCTGGGGCCTGGATCAGATAGCAGGGACCCTCCCCGTACCTGACCCTAGCCCCAAACGCTGGATTTCTGCTGCTTATTCCAATTTTGAGGTGAAATAAGTAGCACGTTCCCTTTGCCCTGGCAGGATGTACAGCGCCGTGACCCGAATTTGCCCTGTACATCCTGCCGGGCTGGCCCCCTCCCCGCTCCACCCCAATCCCACCCCCTGCCAGCTCTCCCCATCCTGCTGTTCAGAACATACGGGGAGAGCTGGAGGTGTGGCAGGTGCAGGCCTGTGACCCACGGTGTCTGAACATAAGCAGGCCAGCATGGCTAGCTTGACCTGTAAATGAGGCCTGTGGAGAGGCATATAGGATTGCACATCCCCCAATATGCTGCTATTGTAAGATAGAACTCAGTAGAAGTATTGAATTAGCTTAGGTAGGCAGAACTGCAGAGCTGAAAGATGGAAAAACACAGAAAGACATGTTTAAAAGTTACTGATAAGAAAAAGTACATCTGCAAAGAAATAATTGGGAGTGCTGACAGATGAGTTGCAGAACCCTGCTCCTCTGCATGTACAAATTGGTTCTATGGCCTTGAGAGTGTGAAAGTAACAAGTTGATGAACTGACCATTGTAATTGGGACTAGAAGGGGGGCATGCAGGTGTCATGCCCACAGAAGGGACATAATTGGATAAACTTATCAGTACCGGGACCAATGGAAGAGGTACGGGAGGTTACCGGGACCAATGAAATGTTTTTCTATACCTAGAATGGAACAGAAGTCTATAAAAGTTGTTGTAATGCTAAAAAACTTTGCTCAGCCATTTTGAAATTGACTGGTTCGAGACTTGTGCACAAATAAATGATTTGGACCTTCTGAACAGACTCCTGGTATCATTGGTTTGTCTGCGCTTTGCTGCTACATATTCTTGGTGCGTTGGCCGGGAAGTTGTGGAATCAAAGTGTATATAGGGCAATATACCACGACTTTCCGCCTCTATAGGCTTGGTCCTGCCGGGATCGCGCGCTTCCGACGAGGGCTGCTCCCTGGCGCCACCGGTCCCTTGTATCGGAGGGAGCTGGTCGGACCTCGGCGGGTGCCGGGCCCGGTTGGAGCCAACGCCTCGAACCCGAGTGAGGGGAGTCCGAGGTCCAACTCATGCGCCTGCTTGGGAAGTTTGAGGACCGGATCCGGTGAGTATAGTTTTGATTTTGGTGTCTAGACAGAAATAGAAAGAGCAGTACTGCCATTGGAACTTGGAATTTGGAATTTGTAATCTCGAGATATTGGGAATTGGTAAGAGAGCATGATCACCTCTCAAGGAAGAGCCGAGTAACCCCGCATGGGAATTCGCCGGGTGAAACCCTCATCCTTTTTGTAATTGGGAAAAAGACTAGTCAGAATAGATAGAAACGAATGCATTCTGGGATACGTTGCTAGCATGATTGTGTGAACGAAGTGTGAATGAGAGGTCTGGCAGCACGGACCAAGTGAAGGCGGACCCCTGAGTAGCGCATTTCCTGACCGGGCGACCGCGTTCAGGTCGCGAAAAGGGGGAAGCGATTGTCGTCTTGTCTTGTTATTTGTACTCCTTATACGTTTCCAGGACCGTGCGGACCCCTTACCCACGGTCCGCCCTCCTTTTCCCTTCTGTCTGTTGTTGCGCGCACACATCGAAATGGGAGGGGCGGGGTCTACTAGAAACACTCCATTAGAATGTATGATCGCACATTTTAAAGAGGGATATTCAGGAGATTATGGAATTAAAATGACAGCAGCCCGTTTGCAGATTTTGTGTACTAGGGAGTGGCCTGATCTAGACCCCATCTGGCCCCGAGAGGGAACGTTCAATGTAGAGATTATTCAGTCAATACACCGTAGAGTGCGGATAGCGCACCCCGATCAGTACCCCTATATAGATTCCTGGTTAAGTATTTGTGAAGATCCGCCCCCCTGGGCGCAGCGCTGTTATGAGGAACAGTGCAGAATAATGTTAGCTAAAACAGATTCTAGACAGAAAACGGAACAGCCCAAATTGAGAGAGCAGGATAAGAAAGCCAGAAAGAAGCCCATCCTGGTAGATCCTGATTCCCCAGAGATAATTCTCAGGCAGCCCCGAACCCCAGGTCCAATAAGAGTAGCCCGGCGTCCTGCCCCAGAACCCCAGAGGCGGCCGGAGCCGAAGCGGGACCCAACCCCTGATCCACCTCCCGGAGGGGAGGAAGAGGAGGAATTAGTTGAAAGAGAAGAGGAGGACATAAAAAGTGAGCCAGAAGCGGAGGTAGAAGAAGGAGAAAAAGAAAATGCCCCAGATGAGGAGGATAGTGTACAAGCGATTGCTAGCACTAGCACGCCAGTAAAAGATAAACCCAAAGCAAAACCTGTTGAGAAAAAGAAAGTGACCCCTTCAAAGGCAATTACGACAATAACCCTTAGATCCGCAACGACACCTACGGCAGCCAAAATGTTTCCCTTACGGCAAGTCCCGGGAGTGCCCGTAAAGAATGATAATGATGAAGTGGTAGCGGGACCCCTAACTTATGTGTATATCCCTTTCTCTACAACTGATTTATTAAATTGGAGGTCGCATTATGCCTCCTATACTAGTAAGCCCCAGGAGCTGACAGAATTAGTAACTACTATTATGGAAACTCACCAACCCACTTGGCCAGATTGCCGCCAGCTCCTGACCACCCTATTCACGACAGAAGAGCGAGCAAGAATTAGAAAAGCAGCTATTGAGTGGATGGCAGATAACCCTGTAGCTCCGGCACAGGGGCAGAATATAATAGACCGTCGGGAAGCAGCTCAGAGAGAATTCCCGAATGAAGACCCCCAATGGGATCCAAATACAGATGAAGGATCCACAGCCCTAGCCCGTTTTTGCCAAGGCTTTTTACAAGGCCTGAAAAGGGGGGGCCAAAAAGCTATGAACCTTTCCAAAGTTGCAGGAGTTATCCAAGGGATAGATGAGAGCCCAGCAGATTTTTATGAGAGATTAACTGAAGCATACAGAATGTATACTCCCTATGATCCCGAGGCACCAGGAAGTTTATGTATGGTGAATTCTGCTTTTGTAAACCAGTCTCAACCAGACATTAGACGTAAATTACAGAAATTAGAAGGGTTTGCGGGCATGAATGCAACACAGTTATTGGAAGTCGCTCATAAAGTGTATGTGAATCGTGATAATGAAAGACAGAGAGAATGTGATAGAAAGATGAAGAAGAAAGCTGTTTTTTTGGCTGCGGCCATAGTTGAACAGAAAAGGGGAGGTGTCCCTAGTCAAAGGAGCAGAGGAAGAGGGCGGGGTCAAGGCGGAGGCCGGACCCAGAGGCTAGGCGTGAACCAATGCGCCTACTGCAGAGAGGAAGGACATTGGAGAGATACGTGCCCGCAACTCGAAGACGCCCAGCAAGATGACGACAGCAGTCATCAGTGGCGAGAAGAAAGACGAGGCTATCCCCGAAGCCGAGGAGGAGCCAATCGAGAACAATTTCAGCGAGAGAGAGGAGGAGCCATTCAAGCATTGGCCACACCAGCCCATGATGAGAATGACGTGGATTAGGACAGACCGGGCTCCAAGTTTGCTTTAGGTCTCCAGGAGCCTATGGTCGGAATACAAATAGGAGACCAAATTATGGACTTTATGGTTGATACTGGAGCACAACATTCAGTAATAGACAAAAAGATAGCCCCATTTACTACAAAAGCAGTCACCATTATAGGAGCAACTGGTGCCAAAGCCACAAAGTCTTTTCTTCAAAATCGAATATGCAGTCTAGGAGGACAGCAAATAACTCATCAATTCCTTTACATGCCCGAATGTCCAGTGCCACTACTGGGACGAGATATGCTAGCCAAGCTTCAAGCACAGATATCTTTCTCTGAACAAGGAGAAATGCAAATGACAGTAAATTCCCAAGCCAAACCAGCAGGAGTAATGCTGCTGACAGTGCCCCGAGAAGAAGAATGGAGGTATTACATTGATGACTCCATCCAAGATACCTATTTTGAACAAACTTTAAAGAACATCGATGCCCCACCTGGAGTATGGGCAGAAGGCAGTCCTCCAGGCCTAGCCAAGCATATAGCTCCAGTAATTGTAACTCTCAAGCCTAGTGCTACACCAGTGCACGTCAAACAGTACCCTCTCCCAAGAACTGCAATTGAAGGCATTCATCGCCACCTACAAAGATTGCTCGAGTATGGCCTACTAAAAGTATGTCAATCCCCATGGAACACTCCACTTTTGCCAGTAAAGAAACCTGGGACAGATGATTATCGCCCAGTACAAGATTTGAGAAGAGTAAATGATGCAGTTGAAACCATACATCCAGTTGTACCCAATCCTTACACTCTTCTAGGACTGATACCTGCTGAAGCTACCCATTTCACTGTACTGGATTTGAAAGATGCATTCTTTTGCATAAGATTAGCCCCTGAAAGCCAAATATTGTTTGCATTCGAATGGCAGGACCCCATCTCTGGAAGAGGGGGCCAACTCACCTGGACAAGATTACCCCAAGGATTCAAGAATTCGCCTACCATCTTTAGCGCTGCACTGAATCAAGACCTTTCAAGCTATCCAGTAGCCCCGGGGAAGAGAGTGCTTCTCCAATACGTGGATGATCTGTTGATAGCTGCCATATCAGAAAGTGAATGTATACTAGCCACCAAAGATCTCTTGCAGTTACTAGATGAAGCTGGATACAAAGTTTCCAGAGCCAAAGCACAGCTATGCCAAAAAGAAGTGAAATACTTGGGTTTTCGTATTACCCAAGGAAGCAGAAGATTAGGCAGAGAAAGAAAAGAAGCAGTATGTAGAATTCCAACTCCAACAACCAGAAAGCAAGTCAGAGCCTTTCTGGGAGCGGCAGGATATTGCCGAATCTGGATACCTAACTTTGCCCAAATTGCCAAACCACTGTATGAAGCCACAAAAGGAGAAGAGAAGTCGCCACTAGAGTGGGGACTTGAGCAGGATACAGCCTTCAAGACGCTAAAGGAAGAATTGATGTCATCACCAACACTTGGACTACCAGATGTCCACAAACCTTTCCACTTGTTTGTACATGAAGCACAGGGAAATGCCTTAGGCATGTTGACTCAGAAATTGGGAAATTGGGAGCGACCTGTAGCATACCTATCGAAACAATTGGACCCTGTGGCCAAAGGATGGCCACCTTGCTTGAGAGCAGTTGCAGCTACAGCGCTACTAGTGAGTGAAGCAGACAAGCTCACACTAGGACAGAACATACGAGTCACTGTGCCACATGCAGTCCTTGCCCTTATGGAACAGAAAGCAAATTATTGGCTCACCAATTCCCGAATGTTGAAGTACCAGAACATGTTATGTGAAAACCCACAGATACAACTTGAAGTGAGCCATGCCTTGAATCCAGCCACCTTGATACCCATCAGTGAAGAACTCCCAGAACATGACTGTATCGAAGTCATGGAAACTGTGTTCTCCAGTCGACCTGACTTGACAGATGTACCCATAGACAATCCTGACCAAATCTATTATGTTGATGGGAGCAGTCTCATCCTTGATGGACGACGCTGTGCCGGATATGCAGTCGTCACTCAACACGAAGTAGTTGAATCATCAGCTCTAGCCTCAGGCACATCAGCCCAGAAAGCCGAATTGATAGCACTTACCAGAGCATTGTTGTTAGGAGAAAAACTTGTGCTGAATGTATATACAGATTCCAAATATGCCTTCATTACCTTGCATGCCCATGGAGCTCTCTATAAAGAAAGAGGACTCATCACATCCGGAGGAAAATCAGTCAAGTATGGTCCCGAGATATTGATGTTACTTGATGCAGTTTGGGCCCCAACACGTGTAGCTGTCATGCATTGTAGAGGACATCAAGCAGGAAAAGGAGAAGTTGCCCGAGGAAATAGATTTGCAGATGCCTCAGCACGACAAGCAGCTATGACAGGACAGATTGCCCCACAAGCTATGCCAATGCAAGCAGCATTGTTTCCAGTACCTTTGAATCTATGGACCCCACGATATACCACCAAAGAATTGGATTACTATTGTAACAGAGAAGATGGAATACTGAAAGATGGATGGATTGAGCTGCCACCAGAAGAGGGCAGTCAACCTCCTGGACGAATAGTAATTCCTGAACTGTTAGGACCATCCTTTGTCAAAGCTTTCCACGAAGCTACCCACTATGGGAAGAGTGCTATGGAAAAAGCACTCAGACCACATTTTTACATCCCTCTGATGACAACCATATCAGCTTCAGTAGCACGTCAATGTCTAACCTGTGCCAAAAATAATGCCAAGCAAGGCCTTATAACGGCACCCCGAGTTCAGTCAGGAGGTGTTACCCCCATGCACAACCTACAAGTTGATTTTACTGAAATGCCAAGAGCCAATGGATACCATTACCTATTAGTATTAGTTTGTACTTTCTCTGGGTGGGTAGAAGCATTCCCAACCAGAACTGAGAAAGCCCGAGAAGTTACCAAAGTCTTAATGAGAGAAATTGTCCCCAGATTCGGAATCCCAGCAGTAATAGGGTCAGACAATGGACCCTCATTTGTCTCCCAAGTTACTCAGCAGTTAGCAAAAGCTTTGCAGATACAATGGAAACTCCACACTGCATACAGACCCCAGAGTTCAGGGAAAGTTGAGCGAATGAATCGTACCTTGAAAGCCCAAATGTCCAAGCTTTGTCAGGAGACACACTTGAAATGGCCCCAAGTGCTCCCCATAGCTTTACTCAGAATACGCTCAGCTCCTGTAAAGTCAACAGGATTTTCCCCTTTTCAAGTTCTGTATGGTAAACCCCCACCAATAGTGCAGGGAGTCAAAGGAAGTTTAGCCCAGATTGGTTCAGAAGTAACCAGACAAGAACTCCTAGCTCTTAGTTTTGTTCTGCAGACTCTCCATACGTGGATCCAAGACCAGTTGCCTATCAACTTGACGGAACCCTTGCATCCCTATCAGCCTGGTACTTCGGTGTGGATCAAAGATTGGAAGAAGACACCGTTGGAACCCCACTGGAAGGGACCGTACACCGTCATCCTGTCTACCCCAACTGCAGTAAAGGTAGCCGAGATCGACGCCTGGATCCACCACAGCAGAGTCAAGCCCGCCGCCGATCCTGAACCAGAGCAGTGGACAGCAGAACAGCATCTTGATGCACCCTTGCGAGTTACTCTGAGACGGCAACCAGCAGCTTAGACACTTCATCACAAGTGCTTTGCAGTAGCCAAGTCTTTCGAAGAGGATTGCTGTTTTCCATGCAGCAACAGTTTTGTTTCAACGAACCCAATTTGTGTGTGATTTGACACACTACTTTGAGACTACATTGACTAAGCCAGACTTCACAAGCCAACTGAAATTGCTAAAAAGTTGGTCAATGTGTACTGGACAACCTGAGGATCTTCAATCAACACTCAGCACCCGTTAAATTGCTTCATTAGCAAACGGGACGAAGAATAAAAGACCGTCGTGATCAAGATCAGCAAGCTGAGGATTCAGAAGAACTCCAATCAACATCAACATGTATCTTTGTTTTTGCTTTGCCTTGGTTGCCTTCTTTGGAGGTTTTGAACTGACTTATGCTTTACCTCCATGCACTGCTTGCATTACTTCTACTAGAACTGGACTGAAAGTAACTCAGACTTTGCTTTATCATTCTTACTATACCTGCAAGGGAACAGTAACTCGGTGTATCTATAACACCACTGAACTAAACGTTTGCACTCATGGCAAAATCAAAGCATGCTATAATCCGCATCAGAATCCATCCTATTACACGTTGGAAATAAGATGGAAGGATGCAGATGGACCTATATTAGCTGCTACACCACCACTTAAGGACATTACTAAACCTGCTGTTTTGAATTTTGATGCATGTAATGCCATTAATAGAGATAGTCATTCCACCTGTGGTACATGGGAAAAAGCGTATCGAAATGATCATAAGTATATGTGTCCAGAAGGTGCCACAAATTGGTGGAAGTGTACAGGTAAAACGGGATCAGGCTATAGTACTGCAACAGCGGCAGATTACTATTGCCCGTATTGGGGATGTGTTTTTTATGCTACCTGGAACACTGGTATAACTGATGAGAAAATAGATAAACGGATGGCTACTTTAACCAAGCCAACCACAAATGATAAATGTCAGAAAGATGCTTGCAACCCCTTACACTTACGTATACACAATCCCCATGCATGGAAACAAGGATACAAGTTTGGTTTACGTATTGCTGGAGGAGCAATAGATCCAGGGACCATTGTGTATATCAGATTGAATACCCAAGCCCACAAGTCATCTAAATATCATATTCATAATACCTTCTATGAAGCCATGCATGTAAATAAGTTTGAGATCCCTCACCCCTCACAGAATTTATTTTTAGAATTAGCTGGAGCAGTAGTATCTAGTCTTAAGATCTCAGATTGCTATTTTTGTGGCGGAACCCAAATGGGAGACCAATGGCCATGGGAAGCCCAAGAATTGAATTATTCTATGGTTTACAATCAGACTGAATTACACAAGGCTACCAGTGAATGGGTGTTAGCGCACTCAATCGTTGGACGTCTTTGCTATGCCAGAACTGGACCCCAGTTCACCCAAAAGGTAGGACAGCTGGTCTGTCTTAGCCAGAAGTATTATAATGCCACGACTAAAAGACAGCATGGTGGTCAGGAATCAGACATCCTGAACCTCCTAACCCATTAGCCAGATTTCCTGAACTTGCTGGTCTATGGACTAACCTTGCCAAAGTCCAAGCCTGGCAAGCCCCACCTGGCCTATATTGGATCTGTGGAAACCGAGCATATGCACAACTCCCGCCACACTGGGGAGGAGCATGTGTCTTAGGAACCATCAGACCTTCTTTCTTTCTTTTAAACACTGAACATGGAGAACAATTAGGATACCCTGTATACACTACCCACCGACACGAGAGCACTAAGACAGAAAAGAGAAGCCTTACAGATAGGCAAGTGGGAGAAGTGGCAAGGTGATGATTGGCCACCAGAAAGAATCATTGAGTATTATGGACCTGCCACTTGGAATGATGATGGTATGTATGGTTATCGTACTCCAATCTATATGATTAATCGTATTATTCGCTTACAAGCAGTAGTTGAAATAATAACCAATGAAACTAGTCATGCTCTTACGCTCTTAGCTAGACAAAGTACTCAGATGCGCACTGCTATATACCAGAACCGCTTAGCACTTGATTATTTGTTAGCAGCTGAAGGAGGAGTATGTGGTAAGCTGAATTTAACTAATTGCTGTTTGAAAATAGATGATAAGGGTCAAGTAGTTGAAGAAATTGCTAAAGATATGCAAAGACATGCTTATGTGCCAGTACAGACTTGGCACTCATTGAAATTTCCTAACTGGTTTGCTAACCTCTTTTCATGGGTGGGAGGATTTAAGACTTTCATTGTCTTAGTACTAATCCTTGTTGCTGTTATCTTTTTATTACCATGTTTAATCCCATGTTGTATGCGTTCCATTCATAACACTATTGATAGTACCGTAGAGCGGAAGACCGCAACTAAAATAATGGCTTTATACAAAGCTAGTCCTAGTCGAAATCCTTCAATCATGATGTGATTCTTCTAAAGGTGATTTAACTCTCACACCTTATTGAGTAATAGGGTGAGATTAATCAAAGGGGGGAATGTGGCAGGTGCAGGCCTGTGACCCACGGTGTCTGAACATAAGCAGGCCAGCATGGCTAGCTTGACCTGTAAATGAGGCCTGTGGAGAGGCATATAGGATTGCACATCCCCCAATATGCTGCTATTGTAAGATAGAACTCAGTAGAAGTATTGAATTAGCTTAGGTAGGCAGAACTGCAGAGCTGAAAGATGGAAAAAAGACATACAGAAAGACATGTTTAAAAGTTACTGATAAGAAAAAGTACATCTGCAAAGAAATAATTGGGAGTGCTGACAGATGAGTTGCAGAACCCTGCTCCTCTGCATGCACAAATTGGTTCTATGGCCTTGAGAGTGTGAAAGTAACAAGTTGATGAACTGACCATTGTAATTGGGACTAGAAGGGGGGCATGCAGGTGTCATGCCCACAGAAGGGACATAATTGGATAAACTTATCAGTACCGGGACCAATGGAAGAGGTACGGGAGGTTACCGGGACCAATGAAATGTTTTTCTATACCTAGAATGGAACAGAAGTCTATAAAAGTTGTTGTAATGCTAAAAAACTTTGCTCAGCCATTTTGAAATTGACTGGTTCGAGACTTGTGCACAAATAAATGATTTGGACCTTCTGAACAGACTCCTGGTATCATTGGTTTGTCTGCGCTTTGCTGCTACAGAGGGGGAATCAGGCCTGGATGACTTGCAACCCACATCCCAGAATTGGGCCCATAATGGCTGGATTATTATTAATTATAGTCTCAAATATTTCATTTTTCCTTTAGCCCTCTTCAAGAGGAAGTGATTTCCTCCATTCCCAGGCATCAAGGTCTTCTGGTGGTTCGGATTTTTCAACATTTAAATCAAAGGACACCCAGAAATTTCTATCAAAGTGATAACGGGCATCATATTCCTAGTGGTCTTCCCTGTGAAAAGCATCAGGGCTGGTGCAGGAGTAGCAGGTCACCTAAGTGAACCTTCAGTTTCGTACCCTCTCAGTTAAACTTCAAGCTCCTTTTTGATGGGCTAATAATAGAATGTTATGGTTCCAATGCATTTGAAGCCAGATCAGGAGTCCTCAACCTTGTCCTGTGAAGGGTCACAGAGGGCATTTCAGATCGCGGAGAGAGCAGAACAAAGGTGGTGTTCACTTCAGGGAAATGTTTGCCGAGCAAGGAGGGGGAAACCATATTTGGACCTTTCAATGATTTCAAATATTGAAAAAGTAGTGATGTAGGAGTCAAGGATTTCAAAAATGTTGGGAAAGGAAGGAGTCAAGTGGCGAATAACCCACAGCCTGTTTCCTAGCAAATAAATAAGTCAAAATAAAACTTGCTCGGTAACAGTATACATTCCAATATATGAAAAAAGAAAAATTCAACCCAAAGTTTCCTTATAGCCCACAAATATAGAAGGGATGTGTAGAAAGCATTTAGGTAGGAGGTATACACCCCAAATACATACAGGAAACATTTACAAAAAGAACAGATGGCATCCAAGGCGGACCAGGGAATTATATATTCACAACGCAGCAGTAACATCACCAACTAACCCAGCGCTGGAGATGACACTAATATTCTGGCATTAAGGCAGCAAAATCACAAGGCTGAAAGAAAATCTCTTAATGATTTAAATAAAAGACATCTGCAAGGGAAGCACAGGTGAAAACGTAGTTCAACTGCAACACCCCAGGTTTCATTAGCAAAAACTGCTGGCAATGCCTTTGTGTCTTCCTCGGTATATCCGGGAAAGCTGAAACCGAGAAAGGGTAAAGCCTGTTTCATAAAGTACATTTTCGAAATCCATCCTCTATCCGTAGCAAGTGCACAAGACACCAATAATGCAGCCAGAGGAGGCAAGAATTTCAAATATTGGAAAAGGGAGGAGACAAGTGGCAAATAACCCACAGCCTGTTTCCTAGCACATAAATAAATAAAAATAAAACTCGCACTGGTTGCCAGATAGAACTGAGGATAGGAAAAGAAGAGAAGGCCAGGAAACTTTACTCCAAGGGCCTTAAGTTTGGGGACTCCTGGTCCACATCTTTGTTAACCTTTGTCAGCTTCAAAGTATGTGATCATTTTAACTTGCAGTCTGTTCCTGGGCTGTTTTAAGGTTTCCTTTGATTCTGAACATTAGGTCATTGATGTTGTGCTCAGCTCTGAAAAGTGCCCGATCCCTCGGCACCCGCTTCCTGTGTTCCACCTTTCTCTTTCAGCCATCAGTGGATGGCTCTTCCTGCTTCACATATATGTACCTGAACTACTATCTTTTGATCATCCTGCTTTAATCTGAGACAGGGGATGTTGGCTGCTGAAAGCTAGTCAAGAAATGCAGTTTGTCAACTTCTGATCACTGTTCAGCCTACCCCCCCCCCCCCCCCCCGCCTCCAGACTATCAGTGGAAGGCTTTTCATGATTTTAGCATCCTTCGCTCATGCTACTTCAGCCTGATGCCAGGGATGTCAGCTACTGAAAACTGGTCAACATAGTGTATTAAGCTAATCTGTTTAAAAGACATAGTTTATAAATAAAAACACAAAAAATATTGCATTTGTTTTTGTCAATTCAAGTGGACTGAGAGCTCCCCACTGCTGGCACTATGAGTATATTCTTTTTGATAAGCAGACCACAGAGATTGCAGTCCAGCCCTGAAGGGTGGTCACAGGACAGCCAGGGCAAGCCCAAGGATTTTTGCTTCCTCAGGCAGAAGCCCTGGCTGTACCACCACCCCCTCCAAGCCATGGTGCTCCCTCATGTGCTGAGCTGTACCCCTCCCCTCTGTGCTGAGCCGCACTACCACCACCCACTGCTGCCGATTCCAGCAGCAGGGTCAGAGGGAGGCACGGCTTAGCTTGGCAGCAGCACACATGCCCTGCCACTTCCGATCCGCCTTTGACAGAATTTGGGTTGTTAGAAGTGACAGGCCATGTGTGCCGAAGCACATGGCCTGCCACCAATCCTAGCCGTTCCCCTGCCACTGGAATCAGTGACAGCATGGCATGGCTCAGCAAGGGGAGGAGAGGAAGGGTGGTGCAGCAGACCATGTATGCTGAAACACATGGTCTGCCACCCTCAGAGGTTTGCTGCCCTAAGTGACTGCCTAGCCCACCTAGTGGATCAGCCGGCCCTGGGGCCAGCACATCCCAATGCTGATCAGAAGGTGCAAGAGATCAGTATTAGGACATGCTGAACTAGGATCATGAGTTTTAAATATGCTCATGGTGTCAGTATTGAGGAGGAGGAAGCGTAGTGGGGAGCCATAGCACAAGATCCCACGGCTCAGTTAATTAGAGGGACAGAGGAGGAGAGGCAAAGGGGATGGATGCTGGAAAAGGAGAGAGAATGGGCAAATGCGGAGAGGCAAGGGAGTGGAGGGAGGCAGAAGCAAGAGCAGATCTTGAGGGAAGGAGAGACAGAGGTAGGGCTAGATGCTAGGGGAAGGGAGAAGAGGCAGTGGGCAGATGCTGGTGGAGAAAGAGAGGGATCGGTGCTGGAGAAGGGAGAGGTGGAGGCAGGAGGGTGAATGCTGGATAAGAGAGAACTGGAGGGCTGCTGGTGGTAATGAGTAAGAACAGAAAAGAGAGACCACCCCTCTGCTGACTTGGAAAGGTTCTGTGCACAACAGTGGTACTGAGCTGGACATAAGATGGGGGGAGAGAAGGCAGGGCCAGCCCTAGGCTAACCAGCACCCTGTGCGAGAACTGAAAACGATGCTCCTTTCAGTGAGGGCAGCTCCAGCACTGAAATCCCTCTTTGGTAGTGTTGTTGATAGCACTCTCTCCTTCTCCTCAGCAGATCCTTATTCTTCCCTCTGCTCTGCAGTATTATCCATCAACTTCCTTTCTTTCTCCTGCTCACATGATGAGGAAGGACATGTGAGAATACCCAGTATGGTAACACTTCCTTATACATGGTACACCAGGGGTGGCCAACTCCGGACCTGGTGCATCACGATCCAGCCTGATTTTCAGAATGTCCCTATTAAATATTCATGAGATATTTGCATACAACAGGAGGCAGTGGATGCAGATATACTGCATGAATATTCATTAGGGACATCCTGAAAACCAGGCTGAATCGTGGTGCACCAGGACCGGAGTTGGCCACCCCTGTGGTACATCATCCAGCTGCACAGATCAGATGCCCCAAAGGCTGGCTCTGGAGAAAGAGAAGGAGATGACAGGCAGAAGGAAAAAGGGGCTATGCTGTTGGGCAGGGGGAGAGATAGCGAGACAGGGGTTCTCAGTGGCCAGCAGGACATGGCTGATGTCATCTCTCATTGGGCCAGGTTGGATATGCTCTTGCAGAGCCCACATGAATCTAGAAAACTCTCAGAGTATGTGAGAGTGCTCCTTTCTGTAACTGTTGCTCCTCCATCCTTCATTCTATTCTATAGCTTGAAAAATGGCAAGTGTAAGGGGAAGTGGGAGGGATTGTGTGCCTGATTTATCCTGCTGTCCACAGAGAACCTCTTTTGCAGGTAAGTAATCTTGCTTTCTCCATGCACAAGCAGGACAGTGGGTGACTCCCAAGCTGAGGGTGAAATGGTAGATAATGCTTTGAATGTAAATGACTAGCCCTTGCAACCTGGGTATCATTGATGTAGTAGGTTGAAGCAACTTAGGCAAGTGGGTTCTGGAAGATGTTCTGGCCCAGGCATGGTTAACTCCAAGCGACTGAACCAAGAAATAGTGGGATCTGGAAGCATGTACAGATGAACAGTTGTAGACAAACTTAAGAAGTGAACTTTGCCATGGGCATGACAAGAATTCACCAATATGCATTTTTATTTTATTTTTTACTATTATTTTTTTCCTTCGTCTCCCCTTCCACTGCCTGACATCAGTTGAGTAGCAGTAACTCAGCAAGGGGCAGAGGCCAGTATTGGGCAAAGCAGAGTCTTTACAAGCTGCCTTTGGCATGAGGGATGGTGCTTTAGTGAGAGCTAGAAGAGGCAGCTGCCTGGGGTGGAGCAGTACAAGGACCTTCTCTTTTTGGCATGGAGGAGCCAGAGAGAAAGGGTTGCTGAAGTGCTTGTGAATGAAGCAGGGAAGATTGCCAATATGTGCAGGCCACTGCTGTTCCTCATAATGCTGTTATCGATGCTGTTGGCAGTAGCCAAGGGGCGTCATTGGTGTTGGTGATGCCTGCGCCCCTGGTTTTTATTGTGTTTTATTGGAATGTTATTGTATTGTACTTTGCTGTGAGATTTGGTTATGAAATATGTAAGTAAATAATCACATTAAAATCAACTCAGCTTAAATCCAACTGGAGCCAAAGCGTGAGCTGCCTTTATCTCTATCTCAAAATACGCCAAGAGCCTTTCCTTGTGAGTCTAGCTGGGAGGGGAGGGGGGGGGGAGGTGGCCTCACAGCGAGAGTCCTGCTACCATTAAATGTCATAGTGCAATCCTGGAGAGTCAGTGCAGGAGGTTGGTGATTTTCCTCAGTGTTCTGGTAAGTTTCCTGAGCAGAAGAGAGAAAGCGAAGCAATGGACAGGGAGATCTATGGTAAATGTATCCTTACTACTTGATGAGGAAACCTTTCCTGCTTTCTGAGGATGAAAAATACCCGAGGGGGAGAGACAGTGCTATCACTAAGTCTATTCTGAAGAGGGAGCACCCATTGGATTCGATAAGAGGGGGATCTTTTTGAAAGACATTCAGGTTGTTGCTTTGTGGAGGAGCAAGTATGAGGGTATAGCCCACTGTCTCTTCTTAGCATGCTGTGGTCCCGTCAGCTGAAGAAATCATGCCATTGCCCTCCCCCCCCCCCCAAATACTCTTCATCAGTGGTGGGATGAAAACTGTATATTCCAGGGCACTAAGACTTGTGGGAGTGCTCTGAGCCCCTTGCTGAAGATTTGCCTAGGGTGGCCAGTACAGGGTTATTATGGGACCTAATCAAACCTTCAACCCTGTGCCACCCCACAATTAACTTCCAGACCACTGGTACCCTAAGATTTTGAAGATTATATATTTAATAATTATGATCACCCCAACACTATCCTTCCCAGGACAACCCTGTAAAAATAGATAAATGGATATCATAAAATTATAAAATTTGTTTTGCATATAATACACGAGGATAATTTCGAAGTTATTTGCCTAAGTAAATGGGCTATGTGAAAACTGCCCAATCTCCCTGTAGGAATAAACATAGAAACATGACTGCAGAAAAAGGCCTATCCAGTCTGCCCTTCCATACCAACTACTGCTGTATAGTAACTTTGTTTTCCCTTTACAGATCTTCTGTGTTTGTCCCATGCTTTCTTGAATTCAGATAATGTCTTCAGCTCTACTACTTCCACTGGGAGACTATTCCACACATCTACCACTCTTTCCGTAAAAAGTATATTTCTGCATATTACCCTTGAGTCTATCCTATGCTTCCTCGCTGCAGAACTTTCTTTCAATTGGCAGAGACACTCCTGTGTATTTTTACCATGGAAGTATTTAAACATGTCTATCAGAATCCTCTCTCCCACCTTTCCTCCAAAGTATACATATTGAGATCTTTAAGTCTGTCCCCATATGCCTCATAACAAAGCCCACTGACCATTTTGGTAGCCACCCTCTGCACCGACTCCATCCTGTTTATATCCTTTTGAAGGTGCGGTCTCCAGAATTGCACACAATACTCCAAATGAGATCTCACCAAAGACTTATACAGATGCACTATCACCTTTTTCCTCTCCCTGTGCACCCAAGCATCCTTCTGGCATTTACCATCTCCTTTTCTACCTGTTTAGCTGCCTTAAGATCATCAGAAACAATCACGCCCAGGTCCCATTCTTCTTTCATGGATGAAGGTTTCACACCCTATATTGTACCACTCTCTTGGATTTTTGTAGCCTAAATGCCTGACCCTGTATTTTTTTTTTAAAGAGTTAAATCTCAGCTGTCAAATTCTCGACCATGCTTCAAGTTTAGCTAGATCCCTCCTCATTTATCTACTATTTCCTGGGTCTCTACTCTATTGCAGATTTTGGTATCATCTGCAGAGAGGCAAACCTTAACTGACAGCCCATCTGCAATATCAATAACAAAAATGTTAAAGAAAATTGGACCCAGGACAGATCCCTGCAGTACACCACTGGTAACATTCTTCTCCTCAGAGTGAGTTCCAGTTACTGTACCCTTTGAGTTAATGTGGCTTTAAGGACCTATTGCTTTGTTTAGATTACAGCTGCTTTTTGCTACCTTCCCTGCACCCTCCAGCCCTTCCCTCACCTCCAGCATAGCTGTCAACCATCTAGTCTGTCTAATGGCTAAGCTGGCTTCAGGGCTGGCACTACCATTAGGTAAACTAGGTCATCACCCAGAGCACCAAACTTTGGGGGTGGCCCATTCCTGCCATTGCCGCCACTGTTACATCTTTCTAGGACCTGCACTGGCAGTAATGACAATAAAACAACAAAAACGCTTAGCACAGCCTGTGTGCCGCTATGTGCCGGTGTTGCACTCTGAAGGTTCAGCCGGTCTCGCTCAATCCAAAGCAGGTTTCCTGTTTGCATGGGGGTGGAACCATCTGGTCTTTCAGAGCACAGCACTAGCACGCAGTGGGTCAGGCTCTCCTAAGTGTCACTTTGTTGTATTGTCATTGCTCCCGCTGCAGGTCCCAGAGAGGTGATGTGGGGGGTGAGGGGCTGCAAGAATGATGGTTTGTCCAGGGTGCATTAGAAACATAGAAACATGATGACAGAAAAAGACCACATGGCCTATCAAGTCTGTCCTTCCATAACAACAACTACAACAGTCCACTTTTTACCTTTAGAGATCCTCTGTGTTGGTCCCATGCTTTTTTGAATTCAGTTACTGTCCTCATCTCTACCACCTTCACTGGGAGACTATTCCATGGATCCACTACTCTTTCTGTAAAGAAATATTTCCGCATATCACTCCTGAATCTATCTCCCTTCACCCTCATCCCATGTCCCCTCGTAGCAGAACTTGCTTTCAATTGAAAGAGGCTCTCTCCCTGAACATTTATGCCACGGAGGTATTTAAACATCTCAATCATATCACCTCTATCCCGCCTTTCCTCTAAGGTGTACATATTAAGATCCTTAAGTCTGTCCTCATATGCTTTATAATGAAGCCCATTAATCATTTTAGTAGCAACCCTCTGCACCGACTCCATCCTGTTCACATCCTTTTGAAGGTGCGGTCTCCAGAATTGCACACCATACTCCAAATGAGGTCGCACCAAAGACTTATACAGAGGCATTATCACCTCCTTTTTTCTGCTAGCATTATATCCTTGTACTGACCCTTGCTGGCTTACACCACCCTACTAGGACTCGAGTGCTTCTTTATGAAGCTCCAATTATATTATTTTATTTGTATTTATTTAGCTATGCGTATATACCGCTTTGACCCAATGAAAGCGGTTTACATTGAACAATAACCTCAGTTACATAAAACATATAACATTGAACTATGTACAAATGGTATAGGTTAACTATTTACAAGTAACCAAGTGGTTTATTGTTCCAAGTTTGGGTTTCTGTCCCCGAGGCTCTAGGTTCTGTGATGGCTGTATCAAAGGAGGGTTCACAGCTTTAGTAGGCATGTGTAGTTCACAGCAATGGATAATACTGACAGGCAGTGCCTGCTTCTCATGATCTTTGTTTTCCGTACAGGAGGAAACACGGTTCCTGTGATACAACCTCACAGCTCTGGGTGCTGCCTTGGTCCACGTGGAAGTGGCTGTACACAGCACACTGGTTTTCTGGAAGTAGTGCTTTGGCATAGACACTGACCGGGGCAGCACACCATCTTTTTTTTTTGGAGGGGCCAAACAAACCAATTGGTGGCTCCATCCCTAATCTACTAATTGCTGATACTGTGTTGGACAAAATATTGATAGAGGCATGGCTGTAGTGGTTCACCTCATTCTGCTGCCTAGGGGTACTGACAGGCATGTATGGACAGCACGAGGTCTGGATTTAGGCATAGGCAACTGTCTAGGGTACCAAATTTTGAAGGTGCCACATATCCAGGACAAAGAGGAGCCTCTACCCATTTACTTTAGGGCCATATGCCTGAGCTGCTTCAGAGCAGTGCCATTGTAGCACTATGACCTTCTTTTACTCCTCTCCGCTCTTTGGAATCTCTGACATTCCCATCCCCTCACTCTCTGGGTTTTGCTGTCTGGCAAGAAAGGACCCAAGGACTCTGCAAGCGGTGTAACTGCACAGAGCTCAAGTACAGAAAGGGCACAGATATCACTTGACGTCCAGGAAGCTTGAAAAGAGTAACTCCATGTGGTTGGGGCGGGAAGGAAGATTCCTTAGTTGTACAGGGTGCATTTCTAGTTTGGCACGATCCTGCTGCCTATGAGTGTCAAAATCCTAAATCCGACCTTAGACACCGGTGTCACACCCATGGGTTTCGCATCTATGAGCAGGGATCTTTCTTTTAGCAGTTGCAGCAATGAGCCAGCTCAACCACTAGGTAGTCGCCTAGGGAAACAACTGGAACATACATAATACCTCCAAAATGGGCCAAACTAGCAGGTTACAATTAAGAAATTAGTACACTTACATTACAGGTCCATTCAGCTTAGTGCTCTAGAGAGTGAGGACCTCAGCACGTTCTCCTCTCCCCTGACCGGTTGTGGTGATATCTCCTACGTCTGCACACAGCCTCAGCCAGACGCACAGTGGCTACGGGGGTTTGACAGCTCTGCTTTTCCTCATCTTGAAACAGTAGCAAAGAGCAGTAAGGTTCTCCATGGACAAGCAGGAAGCGTCAGCCACACCAGGTGTCATCCTCCAGGCGGCGCCATCTACGGAAGAACTCTCAAGATCAGATTTCAGAGTAGGGGACCCCACCTCCCCGGTCCGCCCCTAGCCCAGCCAGTCGCCCAGAGCACGTAAGAGCAGAGGCCATGCTCTCCGGGAATTCCTGGCCTCTTCGGTGCAGTTGGCAGCCTCCGGTTCCTCCCCGGCTCCCTCGCAGCGTATCGCTACGGCCCGGGACGTGCCTCACTCATCCACTGTCCCCGGCCAGCTGCCTGCAGATTTTTCAGCTCTCCCGAACCCTCAGGAGCAGCAGGAGTCTCCAGTGGGGCAGTCTCAGCCCTTGCAAGATGGCGCCAGCAATGTGCTACTAAGCTCCGCCCCCCCCCAGCCACCCATTGGAGGAGGGCTCATCCAATCCAACAGTCCTCTTCGCGCCGGCTCTCCCCGGCGCCAAGGGGCTTCCCCTCATCATCGCGCTGGGAAACGGAGCCCCCACTGCGAGCACCGCGCTGAGAAGGGATCCCGTTGGTGCAGGAGAGAGATCAGCAGCAGTCCAGATGATCGTGGGGTGCACTGGCATCGCTCCCGGCAACGGAGACCAGCCAGCAGACGGAGGAGCAGGCACAGCTCTCACAATCATTGGAGCTCCAAACATCGCAGGCATAATTCGCAAAGCAAGAACACTTCTGAGGAGGAACCGACTCACAAAAGTAAAAGGAGAAGGCTCTATAGCAGCATCAACTCCAGCAACAGCTCCCCCTACAGGTACAGCAGAGCATCTTCCTGCAAAGACAATTCTACCACCATTATTGAGCTTCTCTCATGCCTAGTCAAGCAGACTGCCCCCCAGGGGTCTAGCGCTGACCTGCCTGCGTCAACCCTCCCTCCTCTAGCTGAGGCCTTCCTCTCTTCAGCCCCGGATGCCTCGGCTTTTCCCCGATCTCTTTCTGGTTCTCTTTCCTCGGCTAAGGATTCCGTGTCTGAGCCTAGTGATGGGGAGATCATGGAACCTACTCCCCTAGGCTCCACAGCCTCCAAGGACTCCCCCGACTCGGATCTGCCACCCAACGGCAGAGAGGACTCAGCTGCTAAGAATCTCCCGGAAGAACTCACCTATCCTAAATTCTTCAGAAAGGTGGCATCATTCTTAAACCTTGCAGCTGACAAAGGGGAGGAATAAGTGCTGGATGTCATGCGATATCTTCAAGGTCCTAAGCCTGCCATGGCACTGCCCATTCATCAGAAGCTGCGGGACAACCAATCTTCACTTTGGCAGACCCTGGCCTCCGGTCAAGCGTGCTCAAGACGTCTGGACGCGAAATACCAAGTACACCCGGCGCCCGGTTTTCACAAACAACAATTACCTCATCGATCCATTGTTGTCTCTTCTGCTCTAAAGAGGGTCAAATCCTCCAGGACCCTAGCCGACCACCCGCCAGGAAAGGACTCTAGACTCCTGGACGACGTGGGAAAGAAGGTCTTCCAAGGAGCCATGCTAAGCGCCAGGATCGCAGCGCATCAATTTCAACATGTCCTCTTCCAGGATGGAGTGTTGGCGGGCTTCAAAGACAAACTCTCAGCCCTGCCTAAGGAGCTCCAGGCAGAAGCCACTTCATCCTTCCAGTACCTGACTGAATGCAGCAGGCATTTAGTCACTACTGCCTTCGACTTCTTTGATACCGCCATCAGGACGGCTGGCACCGCCATCTCGGCACGAAGATGGGCCTGGCTGAAAGCCTCCGGCTTGAGGGAAGACACCTACATCGAAATTGCTGACGCTCCCTGCACGGGGGATTCGCTATTCGGCGAAAAATGTGCGGACGCTGTCAACGTCCTCAAAGAAGATTGTAACACCCTCACGACCTTGGCAGCAGATGGCCTGGAACGCCCCTCCACCGCACACAAAGGTGGCTATCATCATAAACCTTACTATAGCAATAAGCGCTACAACCCCACTCGCAAGTGGCAGGCCCCGAGGAATTACAGGCAACCCTACCAGTCCTCTAACTTTCAAAGGCAAACCCAAAGGGAGCGCAAAACAAAGAAGCAATCATCTGCACAGTCGGCTAAGGCCTCCTTTTGACATAGAGAGTCTGGCACCCACGGTGCACATGACCAAGACTCCTCCCATGGGGGGCCGATTGTCAGGCTTCCTGCCAGCCTGGCAGGCCATCACCACGGACAGGTGGGTACTGCAGATCCTGAAGGTGGGATACCGTCTACGTTTCACATCACCTCCCTGCCAACGCACAAGGCCCTCAAGCACCACACCCGCGAACCTCCGCAGCACCATGTCTGTCTTGCTACAGCACCTCCTCGCAGCAAAGGCTATCGAAAGAGTTCCAGACAGCGAGGTCAACTTTGGCTTCTACTCCAGATACGTCCTCATTCCCAAGAAGTCTGGAGGGGTTCGCCCAATTCTAGATCTCCGCAAACTCAACAGATACATCATGAAAGAACGCTTCAGGATGTATTCCCTCAACTCCATCCTGCCCCTAATCCGAACAGGGGACTGGCTCGCCTCCCTGGACTTGCTGGAAGCGTACTTGCACATTCCCATCCACCCCGTTCACAGGAAGTTCCGACGCTTCAAGGTCGGGGACCAGCATTACAAGTACAAGGTTCTCCCCTTCGGATTGTCACCAGCACCACAGGTCTTCATGAAGTGTGTCGCTGTGGCTGCAGCACATCTCCGCAGACACGGCATTGCCGTCTTCCCATACCTCAACGATTGGCTCCTCGCAGCCCAATCCGCCCCGGAAGCACGTGTTGCAATGCGGAGAACCACCAAGCTCCTATCAGGCCTCGGATTCCTTCTGAACTTGGAGAAGTCGCGACTGGAGCCATGCCAGAGGGTGCTGTTCATAGGCGCAGTCATTGACACCAGAGCCGTGAAGGCTTTTCTGCCCGAGGGTCGCGCTCGGACCATCAGATCCTTAGCCACAAGGATGTCAGCATCCAAACAGACTTCGGCTCTCTCTGTCCTTCGTCTCCTCGGCCACATGACCGCAACTACGTCAGTCCTCCCGCTGGCGAGGCTCCACATGTGATGCCTCCAGTGGCACCTACGCGACCACTGGAACCAACTGTCACAGCCACTGACCAGGCAGGTGCCTCTGTCTGAACGGGTGAAAGGAAGTCTCCATTGGTGGACCCTCCAAACCAACCTCGCACAAGGGAGGAGCCTTCAGCAGCGCTCGCACCAGCTTGTCCTCACAACGGACGCCTCTTCCTCAGGGTGGGGGGTACACTTCCTCCACCTCAGCAGCACGCAAGGGGCATGGACTGCGGAGGAGCAGACCCTCCACATCATCATGCTCGAACTCAGGGCTGTCAAGTACGCCCTGATGGCTTTTCAGACCCAACTGACAGAGAAAATCATCCTCATCCAAATGGACAACCAAGTGGCGATGTTCTATCTGAACAAGCAGGGAGGCTCGGGCTCTCGGTCCCTTTGCAAGGAAGCACTAGCGATTTGGTCCCTCGTTCTCTCCATAGGTTCTCAGATTCAAGCATCCTACCTTCCTGGGGAGGAGAATGTCCTCGCCAACAAGCTCAGCAGACAGTTGGAGCCCCACGAATGGTCCCTAAATCTGGAAGTGGCCCAGGACATCTTCCAGTGTTGGGGGACCCCACGCCTCAACCATTTTGCGACAGAGAGCAATGCGAAATGCCGCCTCTTCTGCTCAAAGCGCCCCTCCAGCAATTGCCTAGCGCTGGATGCATTCGCCGTGTCGTGGGGGAACTGGTCTCCAGCGTATGCCTTCCCCCCACCCCTCTGATCTATGCGACTCTGCAGCGGGTCATCTCAGACAAGGCACGGATCATCCTGATTGCCCCGTACTGGGCCCACCAGATGTGGTTTCCTCTCCTTCTCCGCCTCTCCCTGGAACCCCCAGTGAGGCTACCCTTGCGCCCGGATCTCCTCATCCAGAACAATGGGAACACCCTGCACCCCAACCTGAAAGCCCTCACCTTGTCAGCATGGAAATTGAGCGGGGACACTTGTCGGTCCTAAATTTGCCTATTGAAGTTCAGGACGTAGTTCTTGCCGCAAAACGCCTGTCCACACGCAAATCCTACAGCCTCAAATGGAAACGTTTCTCCATCTGGTGTAATTCCAAAGGCCTGGACCCGGGATCATGCCCCTTTCCCATGATCCTGAAGTACCTCACTTCTCTCTACGAGAACGGCTTGAAGATGCAATCCATCAAGGTACACCTTTCGTCAAATGCATCCCTCCACTCCAGAGGAACACAGGATAAGGCCTCCTTGGCATCCCTTCCCATTGTAGCTCAATTCATGAAAGGCCTGGCCAACTTTCGGCCCCCTTTGCGTCCGCCGGTGCCAGCCTGGGACCTCAGCATCGTCCTCCAACAACTGACACTGTCCCCCTTTGAGCTGCTTTCATCAGCGGAGATGAAGTTCATCTCCTGGAAGGCACTCTTGCTCATCGCGATAACATCTGCTCGGAGGATCAGCGAGTTACAGGCCCTTGTGTCCCACCCGCCATACACCCAACTCCACCACAACCGCGCATCCCTGCGCACCAACCCTAGGTTTCTTCCTAAGGTGGCTTCCTTGTTTCACATCAACCAAGCCATCGACCTCCCTTCTTTCCTCTCGGAACCACATGAGTCTGATGAGGAGCGGAGGCTCCACACCCTTGACTGTGTCAGGGTCCTGCATATCTACCTACAGAGAACAGCAAGCATCAGACAAGGATCTCAACTCTTCGTGTCCTACGACCCCAACAGGCCTGGGAGGCCCGTCGCCAAGCGGACCCTGTCCGGCTGGATTTCGGGTTGCATTGCCTTCTGCCTCGATCGGGCTGGGGCCCACACAGGGGACCGGATGGGAGCGCACCAACTAAGGGCGTTAGCAGTGTCCTTTGCCAGCTTGCGCTCTGTTCCCCTGGCCGACATTTGCAAAGCTGCCACATGGTCCTTCCAAAAGCGTTATTGTCTGGACCTGGAAGCGCGGTCCAACAGCGCCTTCGGTCGAGCCATCCTCACGGCGAATGTGAACATTGCCTCCGACTGAGCTCTGAGCGCCCATGGAATGAAGACGTTTTCAGCCTACGAACAGATGTTGCGGACTTTATCTGCACTACTAGTACATAGACTCTTAAGCTTTTGCACGCTGTTGCACATTGTCACCTTGATCTGTTTTGCACTGTTTGCATGAACCGACCAGAGGGGAAGCCATACTGGACCTAGTCCTTAGTGGAACGCCAGATCTGGTGCAAGAAATAAGGGTGTTGGGACCACTTGGCAATAGTGATCATAGTATGATCATGTTTGATTTAATTAGTGGAGGACAGATAGTAAAGGCATCCACAGTACTACCTTTTAACTTTCAAAAGGGAGACTATGATAGAATGAGGAATATAGTTAGGAAAAAACTAAAAGGAGCGGTTCCAAAGGTTAAAGACTTACAGGAAGCTTGGGTGTTATTTAAAAATACTATCCTCGAAGCCCAGACCAGCTGTATTCCACGCATTAAAAAAAGTGGAAGAAAGTCCAAAAAACTGCCAGCATGGTTTAAAGGTGAGGTCGGAGAGGCTGTTGCTGCCAAAAAAGCAACCTTCAGGAAATGGAAAAAAGAGCCAAATGATGAAAACTGGAAACAGCACAAGCACTGGCAAGTTAAATGCAAAGCATTGATAAGGCAGGCAAAACGGGAATTTGAGAAGAAACTTGCTGTGGAAGCAAAAACACGAAATAAAGACTTTTTCAAGTACATTCGTAGCAAAAGGCCTGTGAGAGTCAATTGGACCATTAGATGATAGAGGGGTAAAAGGGGCAGTAAGAGGAAACAAGGCTATAGCAGAGAGACTGAATGAATTCTTTGCTTCGGTCTTTACTGAGGAAGATGTAGGGATGTTACCCAAGACTGAAGTGGTATTTAAAGGTGATACTGCAGAGGAATTGAGAGAAATATCGCTACACTGGGAAGATATATTACAACTATTTGATAAACTGAATAGTAGCAAATCACCTGGACCGGATGGTATACATCCCAGAGTGTTGAAAGAACTGAAATATGAGATTGCTGACCTGCTATTGGTAATCTGTGAACTTTCATTAAAATCATCTGTAATACCTGAAGATTGGAGGGTCGCCAACGTAACACCAATTTTTAAAAAGGGTTCCAGGGGTGACCCAGGAAATTACAGACCGGTGAGCCTGACGTCCGTACCAGGGAAAATGGTAGAAACCATCATAAAGAACAAAATTACGCAGCATGTAGATAGTCATGGCCTAATGGGAGACAGCCAACATGGCTTTAGACAAGGAAGATCTTGTTTTACTAATCTGATATGTTTTTTTGAAGGTGTGCATAAACAGGTAGACAAAGGTGATTCGGTTGATATAGTGTATCTGGACTTTCAGAAAGCTTTTGACAAAGTCCCCCATCAGAGACTTTTGGCGAAGCTAAAAAGTCATGGGATAGGAGGCAGTGTACTATTGTGGATCGGGAACTGGTTAAAAGATAGAAAGCAGAGGGTAGGGCTAAATGGCCAATATTCCCAATGGAAAAAGGTGAATAGTGGAGTACCCCAGGGATCTGTACTGGGTCCGCTGCTTTTTGACATATTCATAAATGACCTGGAAAAGGGAATAACTAGTGAGGTTATCAAATTTGCAGATGACACAAAACTGTTTAAAGTTGTTAAAACCCAAGAGGATTGTGGAAAACTGCAGGAGGATCTGGATAAATTGGAAGACTGGGCATCCAAATGGCAGATGAAATTTAATGTGGACAAGTGCAAAGTTATGCACCTAGGAAAGAACAACCCACACTATAGTTACACAATGCAAGGCTCCACATTAGAAACCACCACCCAGGAAAAAGATTTAGGAGTCATTGTGGATAACATGTTAAAACCCTCCGCCCAGTGTGCAGCGGCGGCCAAGAGAGCAAATAGAATGCTAGGTATTATAAGGAAGGGAATGGAGAATAAAACAAAGGATATTATAATGCCTCTGTATCGCTCCATGGTACGACCGCACCTTGAATATTGTGTGCAATTCTGGTCACCGTATCTTAAAAAGGACATAGCATTATTAGAAAAAGTACAGAGAAGAGCCACCAAATTGGTGAAGGGGATGGAAGGCTACTCCTATGAAGAGAGGCTAAGAAGGTTAGGGCTCTTTAGCCTGGAGAAGAGACGGCTGAGGGGAGATATGATAGAGGTCTATAAATTAATGAATGGAGTGGAACGGATAAACGTGGATCAATTGTTTACGCTATCAGAGTATAGAAAGACTAGGGGACATGTAATGAAACTACAGGGTAAACTATTTAAGACAAATAAGAGAAAATATTTTTTCACACAACGTGTAATCAAACTCTGGAATCTGTTACCGGAGGATGTAGTAAAGGCTGTTAGTGTAGCTGGGTTTAAAAAAGGTTTGGACAAGTTCCTGGAGGAAAGGTCCATAAACCACTATTAAAAAGGGACCCAGGATATCAATGCTTGACCCAGTACAAGCATTGTGGAACCTGTCTTTTGGGGATATTGCTAGGTACGTATGACCTAGATTGGCCACTGTTGGAAACAGGATACTGGGCTTGATGGACCTCGGTCTGACCCAGTATGGCATGTCTTATGTTCTTATGTTCATTTTGCACATTGTCACTGCTTACACCTGTTATGTTGGCATGGTTAGCCACTGTTTGCACTGTTCCACATAGCCCTGCATTTGTCCTGTACCGTTATGCACTGTGTTATGTTCTCCTGAACAAAAAAAGCTACCTCATTGCTCTTCTGGCTGCACATGTTCTGTTCGGCCCCCCCTCATTCACCTCACCGTGCTCAAGCAGAGCTAGGGAGTCACCTGGTGTGGCTGACACTTCCTGCTTGTCCATGGAGAAAGTGAGGTTACTTACCTGTAACGGGGGTCTCTGTGGACAGCAGGATAAGTCAGCCACATGTCCTGCCCGCCTCCCCGGTCTGAGGGTGACCGACCGGCTTGCACCCTAGCCTAAGGGCACAGCTAGTTACTACTGGCTGGGCTAGGGGCGGGCCGGGGAGGTGGGGGTCCCCTACTCTGAAATCTGATCTTGAGAGTTCTTCCATAGATGGCGCTGCCCGGAGGACGACACCTGGTGTGGCTGACTTATCCTGCTGTCCACAGAGAACCCCCGTTACAGGTAAGTAACCTCACTATAGCAAAGCAGTTTACGTTCCTCCCAACTTTATAAAACCACCGTGGGAGAAAAATGTCTCTTGAAAAGTTTTACAGACGACAGCTATGGCAAATGAAGACTAACAATGCTGTTTTGTTCGGTATGGTATTTTCACAAGCTCTTGAAATCTTGCGCCCTGGCCTCGGTACTCCTAGTGCTAAATAAATATAAAAAATTTGTATCGGACTAACTTAATAAAAAAGATATCGCCTTCTTTAACTTTTTTGTTGTTCTTTTGATTTCACTACCACGAAAGCGAGCTAACTCTACTCAGGGATGGATGGAACCACCTGGGTCAACGTTCCACCCTCTGCCACGCCCCCGCCCTGCTTCGGGGAGGTGGAACCAACCCCACTCAGTCCCTCCCTCCCCCACCAGCGCTGCAGCGCGCACGCGCCTCCTCAGTTCGCTATCCCCCTGGCGGCCATGGCGGAAGTGGGTAGACGTCAGCATGCTCGGGTTAAAGGAGAAGCTCGAGCCGCGGCGCCAACACACCGGGATGAGGGCTTGGGGAAGGAGGCCGAAACGATGAGCCTTCTCGTCAAGCTGCTCGCCGCCGCTTTCTACGGGGTGAGCTCCTTCCTCATCGTGGTGGTCAACAAGAGCGTGCTGACCAGCTACAGGTGAGGCGGGCGGGTACGGTCGCGCAAGAGAGAGTGGAAGAGCTGCGTCGTTTGCCCAGCGAGCAGAGGCGGAGGCGCGCGGCTCTGGCACGGCCGATCCTCCGCCCCCTGCCTGCGTTTGCATCGCCACACAAAGAGCTCGGAAAGGAGCGAATCCAATGCATGAGCTCTTCGGCTCCCGTTAGAAGTTGTGACACCTCAGCCGTTAGATTGGTTTTGACTTCGTTTGTCATTGTAGCTTCTGTTTTGTTAATTGCTGATAACCTCTGGCGCTAAGATCTTAATAGAATAAAAACTGTTGTACGAGACCTTGGAAACCTCATCTGAGACGTTCCCGCTTGATATGCAGAGTGCTCCGTTGCAGGATTCCGTATCTGCAACTTACAAGCAATCTGGCTAGAGAAACCCACCCGTCCAAAGACCCTTGCCATTTATGAAATTAGTCGAAGCATAGCGTTCATTATGCTCTTGGACTTGAAATAGACGAAAACGTATTGGCAAGTGCAGTTTTCGGTAGTTATGCAAATGACGACAGTCCTTTTTTGTACCATTTGTTGTATAATTCTTGCTCTTTTTTTTTTTTTTTTGCAGATTTCCTTCCTCACTATGTGTTGGACTTGGTCAGGTTAGTCTAAATACTAAATCGTGAACAATTAAGATGCAAATGTGGTTGCGAATCTACTGTAACATGGACACTTCTTGTGCTTTGACAGATGTTGGCTACCGTGATTGTGCTCTGGGTGGGCAAGGCATTCAGGGTGGTAAAGTTCCCTGATCTGGAGAGCAATATACCTCGAAAGGTACAGTCGCTATTTTGATCCTCCTGCAAAGTTTTCTAAGAATTTGTGCTACAATTAAATATCGAGTAAACCACTCGGTAAATCTGTCACACATGACTTGGCCATGTCAAGATCTATTTTAAGTTTCTGAAACTAAATTTAGGAGATAGATAACAAAGTTAAGAATAAATTCTGGTGAAATCATTACTTCCTGTAGAGAAAACATTTTCACTGTAGAAATATATTGAAACTAAATTCAACTTGAATGTGGCAGCTAATGATAGTACATATTGCAACGTTGTAATTATTTCTGTCTATGTAACTTCCTACCTAGAAAGAAAGTGTATTGTATTTTACCCACTGCTTAGTATTCCAATCTCTCTTGTGCTTGCAGTCTGAAGAAATAGTAAGTCTTAGATTCATTTTGGATCTCTCAAGAATACTAAATCCCTGAAATACTAGCTCAGCAATACTGCTCCAAGATCCTGAGCAATATAAAACATAATATAAGGTTCTGTCCAAGGAGTGTAGCCCTCCTGGCTGGCTAATACAATATAGGGAATTGGCTGTAATGGGAACATGCTCTATTGTCTTTTGTATAATGAGAGATTTTAATTTTATAGTAATTATTTGTAATTTATTATATAGTATGCGTTTTTGTGTCTGTATATATTTCAGTTTGTACTGTACATTGCTTCGAAGGGTCTTTGACCAGATTTAATGGTATACAAGTTATTAAATTAATGTAATATTCTTGTTTCATAAATAGGAAAGGGGGAGGGTTGACTGGCATCGCTCTTTTTAGTATATGCATAATGGACCTTTATCACTGATATTTTACTGATGATTCTTGTTGGACTTTCAAAAGAAACCAAAAATGTTCTGCTAAAAGTTAAAGCAGCTTTCATAAGAGATTAGAACTAAGTGGCACATGATTATGTTCATGCTAATTATGTAAATGGTTAGACACACACACACCACGTATTTGGTTCAAATCCTGCACCCTTACGGACCTTCTACATGTCAAGTCAGCCATAGCACTCGTCAAACACGGCGTTTATGCCCACCTGAGTAACCCTCTTGCCTCTGACCCTTGCTATCTCTTTACAACTCTCAGCTCTCTTCTCAAGGTGCCTCTGACCCCCTCCTTCCCTTTCTGCCTAAACTTTGGCCAACTATTTTCATGATAAAAGTCCAAGATTACACTCAAATTCCACATGAGGTCATCTCCAACCCCTCTTCACTCCCAACGCTTCCCCTCAACCTCTGCGACCCTGTCTTCCTTTTCTAAGATATCTGAGGAGGAAACCACATGTCTTTCCTCCAAACTCACTACGTGATCCTATTCCCACCTGTCTCCTAAGCTCTATCTCCTCCACTGTCCTCCCTTCCATCTGTCACATTCTCAACCTATCGCTGTCCACTGCAGCTGTTCCTGCAGCCTTCAAGCATGCTGTGGTTACACCTTTCCAAAAAAAACACAAAAAAAACCCCTCACTAGACCCTACCTACCTCCTCAAGCCCTTCTGTGTCCATTGCAATCTGGCTCTGATCCTTTACATTCTAGTGAAACGGCTCTCACGAATGTCTCCAGCAACCTGTTCCTGGCCAAATCCAACGGCCTTTACTCAGTCCTCATCCTTCTTGACCTTTCTGCTGCTTTTGACATTATTGACCATCACCTTTTTCCTCAATACGCTGTCCGTCCTTTGTTTTAATGGCTCTGTGCTATCCTGGTTCTCTTCTTATCTCTCTAACTGCACTTTTAGTAACTGTTCTGTTGGATCCTTCTCTACTGCTATCCCACTCTGTTGGTGTATCCTAAGGGTCTGTCTTGGGTCCGCTCCTTTACTCTTTCTATACCCAGTCCCTTGGTTCACTCATCTTCTCCAATGGTTTTCAGTACCATCGTTACGCAGATGACTCTCGGATCTACCTCTCTACATTTGAAATCTCTCTGGCAATCCAGGCCTGGATCTCTTCCTGCCTATCTGACATTGCTGCCTTGCTGCCGTATGAAATTGAACATGGCCAAAATCAAGCTGCTTATCTTTCCCCCTAAACCCACCTCTCTCCCCTTCCTCCTTTCTCTAGCTCTGTGGATAACTCTCTTAGGCTTGCAACCTTGAGGTAGTCTTTGACTCCTCCCTCCCCTCCCCTTCTTCACTCACATTTAACTCATAGAAATGACAGCTTTTAGCTTTCTCTAAAACATCAGCAGAATTCACCCCTTCCTCTTTGAACACACTACTAAGACACTTATCCACTCTTTTGTCACCTCCCGTCAAGACTATTGCAACATCCTCCTTGCTGGTCTCCCTCTGCATCACCTCTCTGCCCTTCAATTTGTTCAAAACTCAGCTGCGTAGCTAATCTTTGGCCAGCCTCGATAATGCTCATATAACCCCTCTTCTCAAGTAGTTTCATTGGCTCCCTATCTGTTTCCCTATCCATTTCAATCTTCTCCTACTGATCTATAAGTGCACTCATTCTGCTGCTCCTCACTACCTTCCCTCTTATCTCTCCCAACACCCCCCCTCCCGCTCAGAAAATCTTCTAGAAGGGCAGGAGTTCCTATCTGTGCCCTTCTCCTCTTCTAATGCCAACTCAAGACTTCAGTCCTTCCAGCTTGTTGCTCCTTATGCCTGGAACAAACTACCCAAGTCTGTGCATCAGGCTTCATCTCTGGCCCTTTTCAAATCCAGGCTGAAAACTCACCTCTTTGAGGCCGATTTTTGGATCCTGTTCTGCTTAGTCTCCTGTTCTCCAACTATGTGTTTCTTTACCATTCCCCCCTAGACCACTGGTTCTCAACCCAGACCCTGGGGCCCCCAGGCCAGTCAGGTTTTCAGGATAGCCACAATGAATATGCATGAGAGAGATCTGCATGCTCTACTTCCATTGTATGCAGATCTATCTCATGCATATTCATTGTGGCTATCCTGAAAACCTGACTGGCCTGGGGGTCTCAGAGGACTGGGTTGAGAACCACTGCCCTAGATATATCCTTGTCCCCAGCTGTTTTGTCTGTCTTGGCTAGATTGTAAGCTCTGATGAGCAGGGACATCATTTGTGCCTGTACAGTGCTGCATGCATCTTGCAGCACTAAACAACAAGTTTATATAGCGGTACAGAGTGTATGTAGCACTGATCAGTAGTAAGTCAAATTGTGCATCAATAGTCATCCAGTTGAATTAGAAACTGTTGTGTTTGCTAGCTTAACTGGCTGAGTTCACTTGGGGGGCTTATTTGGCATTAAGCAATGAGTTAGGGGGGCTTCATAATATCAGTAGACAAATTAGTCTCCTAGTTTTGCTGACTATGCTTTTTTGTTTTTTTTTTTAAACATTTTCAGACTTTTCCACTACCTCTGCTGTATTTTGGGAACCAAATTACGGGACTGTTCAGTACAAAGAAACTCAAGTAGGGATGCCTTTTTGTAATGTTTTGCTATGATTGTGTGTTGATGTGTAATAGGAAGAGTTAGCTACAATATTTCATCTACCGCATTTTATAAATCCATACTGAGATGAGATAAACCAGTATATTGGCTCTGATTTTTCTCTGTGCGTAACAAAGCCTTGATGTCAGCATTTGTGACAATTTAGAATAAATATAGGAAATGGAAAGTATTTTGAGCATGTGGAAGACAGTTTACAAGGAGGGGGGCATGCTTAGGTTAGGGGGAAGAAACATTATCTGCATCTACCAGCAAAAATCTACTCAATGAAAAAGTTGGTGCAGATATTATGTTTATACAGTAAGTTTCAAAGCAATCATTTGTGCACACCTTCCCTTTTGGAAATTGATGTAGGGCAGCATTTTTGAAGACATTTACACAGGTAACTGCCCTGGTTACCCATGTAAATGCCTTATCTGGGATTTTCCAAAGGCACCTACACAGGTAATGCCTTTGGAAAATCCTGGATTAGACCCTAATGTGCCCAGATGCTATGCGGTTAGCATTGAGGCATTCCGGGACGGAGCAGGGGCGGAGTAAAGGGCTAAACTGGTAGCAGTGATTTTCGATGCTACCCGCTTAGTCCTCTATGTCTTAAAGATAGAGGTTTTTTTTTCCCTTTCCTATCTTTAAGGTGCAGGGGCTAAGCGGGTATCATCGAAAATCACTGCTACCCGTTTAGCCTCGGTGGTTACAGGGGTCAGCGGGCAGACTGTACACCAACGCGGCGCATAGTTGCCTAGATGAAAATCGGGCCCGTGTGTTTAGGGATAAGAAGTACACGCAGTCCTTATCCCAGTTCATAAGCTTGTAAACTGTCTCCAAAGTCGCTGAACAAAATATATTGTCTTTTCCTGGACCTAGCGCTCATGTCAACTGATGTACAGAGAGAGTGTTTGATCTGTATTTTCACAGTAGCTTTCCTTTGTTTTCTGTTTGAACAGTGTGTTGGATCACTTAGGGACATGGTTATTTAGTCCCGTGCCAGTAATGTGTGTGGGCTGCGTTAGCAGTGTGGGCTTTGAGCTAACCACAGGGGGGGGTGGTATATAGATATGTCCCCCTGCAGTTGCCATGCTGTAGCGTGGTGAATTTCCCATGGATGCAGTTAATGCTCCCCATTGAGGTGGCATTAGTTGCACACACACCGCCTGTGTGGAGGAGCATAGTTGCTTCCCGGGTGCACACTACGAGAGTAGTGTGGGGATCTGAGTACCAGGCCCTGTTCTACTTCTTAGCATGATGTCCAAACCACATGCTACCAGGTAGCGTGGTTTAGTTTTTAAAAAAAAAAAAAATGTCCTTTTAGTTTGTTTAAATTTTGCTATACCCTCTTTTGGTCATTTTGCAACAAGATGGCTCAAATGAACACCTCTTTCTCAAATCCTTCCTCCCAGTCCATGCCGTAGAGCAGGACAATGGAAGTGAACCATGCAGATGTGAATTACTTTTGTAATGTATGAATGGAAAAAATAGGGTAATGGCATAAATCCAGACCTTCAAACAAGCGTCTTCTCTGAGTAGATATCTGGATTCAGATTATAATGAACAGCAGGGAAGCCAGGATTAAAATTCTCTCATTGACACGCTCTGCAATCTTGGGCAACTCACTTCATCCTCCATAGCCTTGGATACAATTAGATTGTAAACTCATGTGCCTGAATGTGGAACTCTCCTTGAGTTCAGATTTGGACAAGGTGAAAATTTAAGAATCTTGTAGTCTTAACATCCTAATGTGAAGGAGAAATAAAATCTAAAATGCAATCAACTATGTCCATCCTCCAAAGAGGCAGTCACTGGACATGTGCTATTGATTCTACAGTTGCATAAATAATTTGGAAGAAGATGCCTGTATTAAAAACATGTTGACTGCTTACCTACATAGTTAATTCAAAATTTGCATCTTTTTCTCTCATTATGTGTTAAAAATTAGTCTCTTGCTGGACTGGTGGTTCAGTAGCACTACTGTGTCATGCCAAGGACTTGGGTCGGGCATTCTGCTTCCTGGTCCATCCTGAGTTGAAATGCTGTGGGAACAGAATTTCTGTCACTGTGCAAAAGTGATGTACAGTAGCCATGATTACAAGGTGCTGGAAGGAGTCTCAGTGCAAGGACAGGACACAGTGAGTTAGGAGAAGGCTATAAGATAATGGGACAAAAAACCAGGGGGTGTGGAGAATGAAGGCTGCTGGTGTTGTAGCCCAGCAGACTCGAGTTCCAAAAGAGCTGTATGCTCAAAAGATGTGGATGAAATTGCCAGTCAAAAGAAAAATCCAGAATTTATTAACCATGCAAAACTATTTTAATTTTCTTGGTCTAAGTAACATTCTAGCCTTTCACATATTTCAGGCTCATACACACTGGCCTGTTCTCTAGGGGCTGGAATAGGACCTCTGAGAAATGTGACTAGGATCCAGTACCTGCATTTATAGCAACTCCATTAGCAGAATCCCCTTCAGTTGTGGTCCCTTTTTTAGTGATTTTCCCCCACTACCATGTGTAGGAAGAGTCATCTCCATTTGAAAAACTAAAGTCCTTGAGTAATTCATAAATGTACAAAATGTTGTTTTTTCTTGGCCTCTCTAGGTTTTTTTGCTATTTTGACTGTCTGGCTCTTTTAGAAGAATTTGTACCTAATGGAAGCTAGTTTTTCAGTATACATCTTGAAATGGTATCCTAACTTAGGAAGCTGCCTTTGTTTAATGCTTTTATTGACGAAATGTTTATTCTTTGTGCAGTCTACCGATGTTCACAGTCCTCAGGAGGTTCTCCATTTTGTTTACAATGTTTGCTGAAGGATATTTACTCAAGTAAGCCGCATTTGTGATTTAACCTTTTCTTTTTTTTTTTTTTTTTTAATTTTAAATTTTCTAACAAAAAAAACAAAAAACAAATATTACCCTGTATTGATTTGAATTCTACAGTGATGGTTGCAAAGGAATCTGTAGGTCAATGCTGAAAAATATATTCTCATGGAGAGTCTTGGCATTCAGCACTACATTTGCTGACACTTCTAGAAGAGTATCTTCCAGCTTCTGGAGAATGACCGACTGAGAAATGTTTTTCCCCTTTTATTGAGACTTGAAATATACATTCTAGTAAATACAAGGAAAACCTATCGATTTTGTGATTTTTTTTTTTTTTTTTTTTTTTAAAGAAACAAATATTATAATCCAAAAAGGTATAGCACCCATTACAGAGAAGTGGCGCACTAATAGTGGACAAGCAAAGAAAAAAAAGAAATTGCAGCTTATCAAGCCAAAAAGCAGGTAGACTATACCATTAAACTCATATCTCCAGACCCTATGTTCTAAATTTACTTCTTTCTATTTGCAAGAAACTTCTCTAAATGAGAACATGTGTTTCAATATGTATCTCCCTGAAAAGTAATTACACATTTGCAGGGAAATCTCGGATAAAGTCGCCCCTATTGCCAAAACTTGAGCCATTAACTGCAGAAATTGCTTCCTTTGAAGCAGAGTTCTCCTGGTAACATCCAGGAATACACTCTGTTTCCGTCCACAGAACTGAACATTTGGTTTTAAGGTAAGCTCTAAGAATCTTAAACTTGTTAGCCTCAGAGCAAAGGGTGACTAACAACATAGCCTGCCTAGAGAGTGTCGGTTGAGGCTTAAAGAAAAGCAGGAAGATTATTGGGGTTCTCACTATGTGATATACTAGGAACATAATATATATTTGAAACTCTAATATCAGACAACTTAAAAATTTAAGCTAAATACTTTTTCAAAAGAATCTAAAGAAAGAGTTCTCGGGTACCTCTAGATTGTAATGAACTGAAAAGAGAATCCTTAATACGAGATTTGCTAGTTTGATTCTCAGGCACAATCTTCTGTGAAGATTTATCCAAAATCATTTGAGCATCCACAGTTTGTAACTTAACAACTACATCCTGCAAAAAAGAACATAGACGTCACTGTAGTAGTTAATTTAGAGTCAATACCACTAATAGCCAGCCATAAGTCTTTCATAGTGATATGCCCCTCTGAAGGAGGAGAAATTAAAGAGGAAACTACTTTAGAGTCCCAAACGGGGCTGAAGAGGTGGACGTGATCCTTCTCCCTAAGAGAGTCGGTCTCCAGTATAGCTGAAGATGAGGGGTTGAAGGTGTGAGGGAGGTGTTTTGTCTGGGGAGCTTAAGGAAGCACCCTCTGACAAAATTTGAGCCGTAGACAACATGCTTGTCAGTGGGACCCACGGTCTTAGTGAATTTCATTATGATCTTATTCTTCCTTTTTCCCATGAAAATGCACGTGCCTCAATATAAATACAACCACAAAAGAAAAGAGGCAAGCAGCTCTGTCTGTGCCCATTGGTGCTCTGAAGGAGCTCAAAAGGGTCATGGCCAGCCCCTTTGTGCATGCCTCTTTTGGCCACGATGGAATTTATGGGCCCTCAGGCCCACATAATGATCTTGAGGGGATGCCGCAGTGTAGACAGCATACTCTCCAAACCAATGACTTGGCCTTGGGCACTCTTCACCTCACATAGTACCACGTCTTGATGTTTCCCCTTTAGGTAGATTTTAGTTGCACATGCATACAAACATGATGACAGAAAAAGACCACATGGCCTATCTAGTTTATCCTTCATATCAACCACTACAACATTCTCATATTTTTTCCTTTAGAGATCCTCTGTGTTTGTCCCATGCTTCATTGAATTCGGATACTGTCCTCATCTCTACCACCTCCACTGGGAGACTATTCTATGCTACTCGTTCCGTAAAATAAATATTTCCACATATCAATCCTCGATCTATCCCCTTTCACCCTCATCCCATGTCCCCTCGTAGCAGAGCTTGCTTTCAATCAAAAGAGGCTCTCCTGTGCATTTATGCCACAGATATATTTAAACATCTCGATCATATCGCCTCTATCCTGCCTTTCCTCTAAGGTGTACTTATTAAGATTCTCAAGTCTATCCTCATATGTTTTATAATGAAGACCACTAACCATTTTAGTTGCCACCCTCTGAACTGACTCCAACCTGTTTATATCCTTTTGAAGGTGCGGTCTCCAGAATTGCACATGATACTCCAAATGAGGTCGCACCAAAGACTTATACAGAGGCACTAACACCTACTTTCTTCTGCTAGCCATTCCTATGCACCCAAGCATCCTTCTAGCTTTTGCTGTTACCTTTTCTACCTGTTTAGCTACTTTAAGATCATCAGACACAATCACGCCTAGGTCCCGCTCTTCTTTAGTGGACTAAAGTACTTCACCCCTATATTATATCGCTCCCTTGGTTTGCTGCAGCCCAAATGCATGACCTTGCATTTTTTAACATTAAATCTGAGCTGCCAAATTCAAGACCATTCTTCAAGCTTAGCTAGATTTCCCCCCCCCCCTCATTTATCTACACTTTCCTGGCTGTCTACTGTATTGCAGATTTTGGTATCATCTGCAAAGAGGCAAACCTTACCTGACAGCTCTTCCGCTATATCACTAACAAAAATGTTAAAAAGAATCGGACCAAGGACTGATCCCTGGGGCACACCACTGGTAACCACCTTCTCCTCAGAATGAGCTCCATTTACTTGTACCCTTTGTCGCCTCCCACTCAACCATCTTCTAACCCAAGCAGTAACTTTAGGGTCCATTCCTAGGGTGCTCAGTTTGTTTATAAGTTGCCTGTGAGGAACAGTGTCAAAGGCTTTACTGAAATCCTAAATACACCATATCTAGGGCTCTCCCTTTGTCCAACTCCCTGGTCACCCAGTTAAAGAAATCAATCAGATTTGTCTGACAAGATCTGCCTCTGGTGAATCCATACTGGCCTGGATCCTGTAATCTGTTGGACTCCAGAAACCTCACTATTTTATTTCAGCAGCATTTCCAATAATTTACTCGCCACTGAAGTTAAACTGGCCTGTAGTTTTTAACCACGTCCTTACTTCCGCTTTTGTTTAAAAGGGACCACATGTGCCTCTCTCTAGTCTTTGGCACCACTCCCAACTCTGAGACATTGAAAAGGTCAGTCAGTGGAGCTGTTAAAACGTCCCCAAGTTCCCTTGGTATTCTAGGGTGTATCTCATCAGGTCCCATCACTTTGTCTACTTTAGGTTTAGCTAGTTTCTCACGAACAGTCTTCTGAAAATTGTTCAAGATGCCCCTCACTTCGATTCCTGTTTGTGGGTGTTTTCTGAGGTCCTGCTCCTTGTTCATCTGTGAACACAGAACAGAAAAATTTGTTAAGCCAATGAGGATAAAGTGGAATTGCTTCTACATATTCCTCTCCTTCACCCTTGAGTCTGACAATACCACTTTCGCCCTTCCTCTTCTCACTAACATATCTGAAAAATGTCTTATCCCCACATTTTATTGCATTGACTATTTGCTCCTCTTTATGAATCTTTGCTTTCCTGACTACTTTGCTAGCTTCTCTAAGTTTTTCCAAATATACCCAGCTCCAGCTCTCCCAGCCGGGGATCGAGCAGCTAGGGCTGCAACCTCTCCAGGCCCAGCTTTCCCGCCGCTGCCGTTCGGCTGCCCAATCGGGGCAGAGGCAGCAGGATAAAAGGAAGCGCCATCCGGCGCTGAGGAGACCCAGCTCCAGCTCTCCCAGCTCGCGGCAGCTCTCCCAGCCAGGGATCGAGCAGCCGGGGCTGCAACCTCCAGGCCCAGCTTTCCCGCTGCTGCCGTTTGGCTGCCCAATTGGGACAGAGGCAGCAGGATAAAAAGGAAGCGCCATCTGGCGTGCGCTTGAGGGCCTCGCCAGAGGGCCCTTTGGTGTGGCCCTTAGGCGGAGGCCACTGTCGGAGACCACTCCCCATCAGGTTGACATCGGTCCAGCACGGAACAAATTCAGAGCTCCGGAGCACGAAAACGCAAGTAAAACCATAACTCTCATAGACCATAAAGCAGATATCATCTCGACATAGGCCTCAGAGCTAACAGTAGACGGGCACCTACCCAACACTGCAGACCTCTCTAGAAATAGAATCATTTGATAATACAAGCTACTTAATCAATGCATTCATGCCAATTAAACCATTTTACTGCATATTCTTACAAAATCCATGTTAATACATGCGCTACCACCAATACCGGTGCAGACCACTGGGAAACGCGCAACCAGGTAACCTACTATCTCCAACTGCCTCTGATATATTGTGTAATTGTATAATCTGCCATCCCCAAACTGCCTCTGATAGATTGCATATTGTATCTACCATCTCCAGTTATCTCTGACATAGTGTTTAATTGTGCAACCTGTCATCTCCAGTTATCTCTGATATATTGTGTAATAGGCCATCCCCAGTTACCTCTGATATACTGGGAAACTCACCGTCAACATCAGCCCCTCACGTAACTGTGCCAAACCCCCTGCAAGAGCATCGGGACAGGGTAACTCACCTGACCCACCACCATCCAAGACTCCACCTCTGACCCACTTCCAGGCCACACACACAAAATGGCCCTATCTTGCACTATCACAATTGCCCTCTGCCTCCTCACCATAGGACTAGGCAACGTTACCAGCCTACACACTAGCCACAATCACATACCAACGATCCACAATTACAACACAAGGGAAACTACCCGAACTCCCCACCACCATCTTCTACTCATCTCATTACAACACAACAAGAAAAAGAAACAGGAAGAAAACCCACTCCCCCAACACCTGATGTGTGCACTGATAAATGCCCGATCGGTACGCAAGAAATGGCCAGTCATCTCGGACATGATATCACTACACAACCTCGACCTACTACTGATCACTGAGACATGGCTTTCCTGCGATGACCATGTGATACTCAACCAACTCCTGCCCTCCAATTTCTCCATCCATACATGTCACAGAAATGGCAAAAGAGGAGGAGGTGTTCTCGCCATTACCAAATCTGACCTCCAGTTCAACCTAAGAGAAACAACCAGCTCACCAGTCCTGGACACAATCTCGATAGCAAATAAGTGCTGCTCCTTCAATCTACTATGCAGAGCTCCATCAGCCGACCCAGACGCCCTATCAACGATAATTGACTTGGCCTCCAATACCCAGAGCCCCCATACATCTAGTTGGGTGCTAGGAGATTTCAACCTACCCTCACTGCAAGACTCCCATGCAACAGCTTTTCTCGGAGCCCTGCAGGATTTAGGATACAGCCAATTAATCAAGGATCCAACCCATGTCAAAGGAGGCATTCTAGATCTCATATTCACGACTGAGACAACCCTCAACTCACCAACCATCCCGGAGCTATCAATCACCTCAGTTCCATGGTCGGATCACAAGCTAATCTTATTCCAAGTCCCCCTTCCCAGCTGTAGCCATAATGAAGAAAAAAGAGCGAGAGGCCATCCCAGCGCCCCTCCGAGAATGTTCCAGCCATTCAACAAAGACCTAATCCTGAAAACAATGCTCCCACTAACTACCTCACCGGCACACAACCCAGACGATCTAGTCTCCGATTGGAATATAACACTCGGCTCAATCGCCGTATGTCCGTCAACTAGCAAACTCCAAGGGAAGCGACCCTCCGCAACCTGGTATTCAGCTGAGGTGAAAGCCTCACGCACAACCCTAAGGAAACTCGAGAGAAGATGGCGCCGCTCACACTCAGAAGGAGACCGAAGTGCATATAACTCACAACTTGCAGCACATCGCACCGCAGTGATGGAAACCATGAGATGTTGCCACACAGACACGCTAAAAAGATCTCTGAACAAACCTCACGACCTGTTTGCCCTCGTCAAGCGTTTGACAAAGGAACCTGCCTCAGAACATATAAGTGAAATCCACCCTCAAACATTCGCCGACTATCTGCAATCCAAACTCTGCCAGATCAACAACAACCCAGTAACTAGCACTACCCTTGAGCCATGCGATCAAACACCACTCACCATCTTCACAATACCGCCCAAACAACGCATCGAGGACACCATTGCTGGCATCAACACGACCACCGCCCAAACCGATCCATGCCCTGCGTTCTGGATCAAAGAACTTCGGACCGACCTCAGTCCCTTCATATCCAGACTCATGGAACAATCATTCACGACAGGGGCTTTCCCACATACCCTCAAACACACATCCATAAGACCATTACTAAAAAACAACAAGCTCGACCATCAGAAGCCAGAATCATATAGACCAATATCAAGCATACCGTTTCTCACAAAAATAATGGAAAAGGAAGTACAAAGACAGATCCAAGATCACATAGAAACCAGCGCACCACTGGACCTATGCCAACACGGTTTTAGAGAAGCCCACGGTATTGAAACACTTCTCACCACACTCTTCAGCAGCATAATAACAGGCATTGATAACATCCGCCAAGGGTTCGTCCTTGTCTTCCTAGACATTGCAGCAGCGTTTGACTCCGTGAGCCACGAGTGCCTCATGAAACGACTCATGGAGAAGGGAATCACCGATAAAGCACTTGAGTGGTGCAAGTCCTACCTTTCCGACAGATGGCAACAGGTATGATCCAGCGATACATCATCAGATCCGTTCCACCAAAAGCAAGGTGTACCACAAGGGCCCTCCCTCTCCGCCCTGTTGTTCAATATATACATGCAACCTATCTGCAACCTGATCTGGTCCTTCAGTGTTAACTGCCTGATATACGCTGATGACGTGCTGTTATACATGCTGTTTTCAACAGAGAACCCCGACCTCACACCATTAACAAACTGCATAAATGAAGTATCCAACTGGCTGCAATCCCAAAACCTCAGGATCCAACACAAGAAAACGGAGGTGGTGTTCATTACAAGGAACCGAAACTTCACCGCTCCGTCCTTCTTAAAAGTGAAGGAAGCAGACCTCCAGACAAAGCCCACTATCAGATACCTCGGTGTCACCTTAGACCAGCACTTGGATATGAAAGTGCACATAGGAAACATTGTAAGAGCGGTATACCACAAAATCCGATCCCTGCTGGAGCCGGACGATTTCAGGACCATCTATCAGGCACTAATCATACCACATTTTGATTATGCAAACTCAATCCTGTAAGGTCTCCCTCAAGCCACCTTGAATCCACTGCAACTGGCAATGAACGCGGCAGCAAGAGTCCTACACGGAGCATCCAGGAAAGACCATGTCTCACCCATCCTAAAACAACTCCACTGGCTCCTGATACAAAGTAGACTCACATACAAGACCCTACTACGTACATTCAAGGCCATCAAAGGACTCTCGTCTGCATCACTAACAGAACTAATCCAGACGACACCACACAATAGGGACAGACGGTCAGTGGCTCTCAACACCCTGATAGTCCCAAAATCAATAACACAATGCACTAAGGCAACAGCAGGCAGGGCCCACCAATTCTGTGCCCCAAGGTGCTGGAACAGCCTCCCTCATGGCATCCGAGCGATCCCAGACTTATTTCAGTTCAGAAAGGCCTTGAAGCACCACCTCTTTCTCCTGTATTACCCAGTAACCAACGCAGACATAGCACCAACCGCACAAGCCACCCAAAACCCCCATGACTGAAACCAAAAAGGAGATCACGATAATGTTGTAAGTTGTACATAGTTACCCCTGTTATCCAAGTTGTATTACCTGTTCAACTGTAAACACAAAGTACCATCGGAAATGTGTAAATTATTGTTCATTGTAAATCGTACTGATGCTGAATAGCGCGGTATAGAAGAGACTATAAATAAATAAATATAGATGCCTGCCTTCCTCTCTCTGTGATCTCTTAAATTTCATGAAGGTCTCCCTCTTTTTCTTCACCTTTTCAGCTACTTCTTTCAAAAACCATAGCGGTCTCCTTCTTTTTTTTCTTTTTACCTTTATTTACCATTTTAACAAAAGGTTGGTTGCCCTTAAAATATCTTCTTTCAGTTTTGCCCACTATTTTTCTATATCCCCCAGCTGTTCCCATCCTGCTAATGACTTCCTGAGGTATTGGCCCATCTTGGCAAAGTTTGTTTTCCTAAAGGCTAAGACCCTCGCTTTTGAATGGATTCTAACAGCCCTAGTCCTAATACTGAACTACACCGTTTGGTGATCACTGGATGCAAAATGATCTCCTTCTATAACATCAGAAACACTTTCACCATTGGTAAGCACCAAGTCCAGTATGGCCCCTTCACGTGTGGTTTGTTACCAATTGCCTGAATAGTTCTCCCTGTAGAGGATCCAGGATCTCCTTACTTCTAGAGGATACTACAGCAGGAATGTGCCAGTCAATATCTGACATATTAAGATCCCCTATCAGTAGCAGTTCCCCTTTCCTAGCAATGCTGCGTATGTCTTCAATTAACTCTCCGTCCACCTCTTCCTCCTTATAAATTAAAACCCAAGCTTATATGAACATATCCATTTCCTTATATTTGACTTTTATCCCTTCAGTATTTTATATACAAAAATATATATTTTTATCCTCTTATTGGCACATTCATTTGCCAGTTATATATTAAAAAGGCCTGCTTGGCATTTTGTGGCTGTGAGATGTGGAATTATTTTTGAGAATGTTTGGCTTTTTTAAAGTTCCTTCTTGGAGAATTTTTTCTTTCCTTTTTTTCAGTTATACATCAAGGGGTATGTTTACGAAGCAGCAATAGTGGCTGCCGTGTGGAATGTGTGCCACGGCACACATTCCGCACAGTAGCTCCTATCACCGCATCATAAATATACCCCCAAGAATGCTCTTGTACAGAAATGAAAATGCCCTTAAGAAATCATAAAAAATAATGCAGTAGTGTTTGACTTTTTTCTGTATAAAATCATCAAGTTAGGGAGAGACATCACAATTCCAGAGGTAAAGAAGCCAATGAGACACCGCCACCCAATAAGGAAAAGGAGAACACCTAGCTAGTCACTGAACTTGCACTGCCAATTCCTCACACCACCTTTGAAAGGCATTGAGGAAGATGGAAAAGTGGTGTGTGGTTTATTTTTTTGTTTTTGTTTTCTTTTTTAAATAGAATTATGTTTGCGTGTAGCACACATTTTTTTTATTTTTTTTATTTTGTCTAGTGCATATATAAAGAGGAGGCCAGTATTCAAAAGCACTTAAGTGGCATAAGTGCTGCTTTTAATCCAAGCCACTTCAACAGAATATTTTTTGGTAGAAACCACTGAATGGCTAATATCTGCCTGAAAAGGAGGCAGGATTTGAGATGTTCCATGGAGTACTAGTTAGGGGTCTGTCTTATACATCAAAGCATCAATATTCAGCTGCTAACTGTATAAGATAGATGGCCATTTGGAGTGTACAAATAGATGTTTCACGTTATACCTGCTAACTTAAGATGGCTTGCGCTACATTCAGTGGGGCTGAATTGTTGCTGAATATAGGTATAAATTGAAAATGTTCATGCTGGGCATTTCAAATTGTTTGCCACATGGCTCTATTTTCTCAGACATCTTTCTTTTTACAGGAGGAAGTTTTCTCGTGGTGTTCAGATGACTGTATTTGCGATGATAATTGGGGCATTTATAGCTGCTAGGTAGGATCTGATGCTTTTTTATTTTCTTATAGTGTGTGACATGATATGCCTGCACAAGAAATAGTAGGTCTTGTTCCAGAGATGGCCAGAAATGTCTTGAGGCCTGTATTGCTAATTGAACGGGGTGCAAAAATAAAGGCTGACACGCTTCAGAATAAAGATAAGCAGTTTATTTATAAAATAAAGAAAAGGTAACTTGAAAGCAAGTAATTCACTCATCTACATCCAGCAAGATACAGGAAAATGATACATCACTGAACTTCATCTCAGGCCACACTTTGACTAAATGGATCCTGGATTCGTCCAGGTGAGAGACTTCTCAGTCGGGAGACTTCCAGGCAACACACATGTTCACTCCATAGTTAGAGCCCCTTTTTCTCTCCTGGCTGAAAAAGGCACCCATTTTATCTTGTTGCAAGAGCAACCAGTAGTTTCCATCAGGTGACACAGAGAATAGGATCAGCTATTCATTAAATATAATCAAGACACTAGCCAGGCGCCTGAGAATGCTCAAGGGAGGGGCATCTCCCATCCCATGGTTCAGAAGTTCAGAACTCTGGTCGATGACCTTCACTTTATGAGAAAAAGCACAGTTGCTATGGGAAGAAGCTTTTCCTTATTTACATCCTTGTATCTGGACTCGCTCTCATAAGCTTCACATGATGTAATTATGCAAGAAAATGTTTTTCACCAAATTGTACAGGAATCTCTCCCATAAAACTGAGGTTTAATTAACCTCTAATTCACTGCTGATGCATAATCAGTAGCCAACTTTAACTCATTTTTCACTACAAGACCCTTTTACTAAAATGTGATGTGTCTTTTTGCAGTAACGGCACAAAGTATCCGAATCAGTCCCATGGTATCTGCAAAGCCTCTGCAAAACTCTTTAGGGTCTTCCCAGCATGTGCTCAGATGGTTATCATGTGTTAAGTGCATTGACAGTGTGGATATGCTGAGTAGGCAGTAAGTCCATCCACGCTATCAGCAGAGGCGATAACATGCGGAAAGCTACCATGCGGTAACTGCGCAGTGCGGTACAGTCCTTGTCCATTTCTTATCTCATTCCATGGTATGCACTTAGCACATGCTAATTCACCTGCTGACGCCTTGACGCAGCAAACTGCTATGCTCTAGTGCAGCATTTTGCTTTTGATTTTCCTGTTAGTTTTGCTCCATGACACAGAAGCAAGCTAGCACATGAAAGTCTTGAGGAAAAACCACTGCACTAAAGCATAGTGCAGTAAGCGTGCTAATCCCCATTCAAAATGAATTTCTAATTGCTCCTGATGTGTGTTAAAAAAACAAACAGAACTCGCTGAAAGCTAGCACAGTTTGATACATTTTTTTTTTTTTAACTGAATTTTTATGTCGGCATCGGGTAGGCATAAAGATGCAGTGGGGAGCAAACGGATCATGTGAGGTGAAGATTAGCACGTTGCCTCAAATGACCAAGGGGAACACCACTGATTATAGCATTGGTGGCCCCTAACCCCCCAGGACCTTAATTGTTGAGGACAGGAGCAATGCCTGCATGCTTCTCCCCCACACAGTCCTCTTGGAAATTGTTGGATGGCAGGCATGGGGGGGGGGGGGAGGAACCAGGGGATGTGGGGTCTTGGGGTCACCAGGGAAGTTTTTCTTGAGGCCTTTGGAATAGGGTAGAGACCACCAAGGAGCTCTCTTGTGGGGGTGAGGTCTAATCTTGATCATTTGAGATGGTGTCAAATGTCACCTCGGATGATGCTCCCCCCCCCCCCCCCCCACTACTCTCAGCAATCCCAATACATGCGCCAGACTGTTAACACAGACCTCGTTGCGCATGGGTCTTGCCCTCCATGTTCTAACACAGGCTTTTTGTGCTTACAAGCATGCATGAGCAATGTCTGTCTGTTTTACACACGCTTTAGGTTAGCATTGGGTTCTCACGCAGGGATTCTGCATCAAGTCACCAGTGGCATGTTGGCATGATAACTGTTACTCCAACCATATGTAATAGTGCGTGTGAATTCATGGGCTAGCTGCTTCACGTACCCAGAAATGATCCAAGTTTTTTCCAAGTAAAATGCTACTTACGGGATCAATTGTACATTTACCAGATGCAGATTAAATGTATAACTTATTCTGAAGCTATATGGATAATGTTAGATTCAGTGGGGGTCATTCCATCCTGGACGTGCAGGCCCTGTGTGTACTCGGTTGGACCCAGACACACGGAGGGATTTGTGATTCTGATCCCACGGGGTACGTCTAGCCCCGTGGGATCAGAATCACGAACAGGCCTGTACGTGCAGACTGGGACTGCGATTCAGACTGGCCTGCACATACAGGCCTTGCCCAGCTAACTCAGTCAGGGCTTTTAAATGGAGTGTGGTGCCATGGCGTCTGGTTGACATGGCACCATAGCTCAATTTAAAAAGCTGCGATCCCTGGCCACTGGCACCCAGCTTTCCCACAGCCTGACCCCCGATCTGGCCTCCCAGGACCAGGGTCAGGCTGCAGGGAATGCCCCCTGCCGCCCTGTCCCAGCCCCAGTCCTGCTGTTTTCTCCGCATCGGGGAAGTTATTCCATCTCAGAGGTGGAATAACTTCCCCCGTTCAAGTCATTGGCCCCAAACGTACAAGCTTGACATTAGAATCGGCCCTGTACATCTGGGGCCACTGCCCGCCCCTTTCCTGCCCCCATCTAACTTGGACAACGTGCAGGAAAGGAGGATGGGGCTGGGACTGGGAAAGGGCACGAGTAGTGGGAATGACCCCCCATAGTAGACATTGACTGTATGTATAGTGTGTTGAATGTGCATAATAATTTAAACCCCACAACTGACATTTAAAATCTAAAATGCTGACCACCACCAAATCTTATCCCTTAAGTTTCTGAGATTGTTTTGAATATTTCCAATCTCTTGTATGCTTTTGAAACGGTGAATAAAGAATTTGATGGCCTAATTTACCTTCTTTCTGTTTCTCTTTTAAATGTTCTTTATGGACAGGTTTGAGCATAGAGTAGCAGGACTTGCAAACCTTTGCTTTTTGATAACTTAGCACATAGATAATCACGAATCCATGAAACGTTTGTCCTCTGGAAGTTTTAGGTATAAAATATTGATTGCTCCTCCTCCTTAGCCACTGCCATATGAAACTGGAGGCTGATGGAATCAAAAACGTGAGAAAATACTTTTTCATTGAGAGAGCAGTGGATACCTGGAACGTACATTTTATACTTCTGCTGGAATTTTGCAAATAAAATCCAAACTTTTGGGTCAAAAAGTTGGAACTATGCAAAATTCTGCATGCTTTGTTTGTCGAAATAACAAGCACATTGTTTGAGTGATACTTAATTAAAATTCAATACAAAGAGTGCAAAATGTTGAATTCTTGCATGTAGAATTCCAGTAGGAGTCATTTTGAGGGGTCGCTAAAACAGTGGTAGAATTCAGGTATATGCATGAGCTTGAAACAAAGATCTTTAGTAATAGGGAGGAGGAGGTGAGGGGAAGGACCAAGAAAAATGACAATCTCTAACAGCAATGGGCAGACAGGGTGGACCAAGTGTTCCTTTATCTAATCACATTTTCTGTGTTTCTAATTGGCTCAAGTGAGAGAGGAAGGTCCATGCTGTCAACCTTGTCAGTAGATGATTCAGGACTTTGCTGCTTTTGAGTAAGATAGTGAGAGATTACCAGACAAGACAAAGACATGGTAATCCTAAAGCAAAGAGTCTGGTAGCTAAGCGTCTGTAACCTTGTACTTTTCTTTTTCATCTGTTCTGCTAACCAGCAGTAGCTGGTTAGGAACAGCAAGTTACAGTAAAGAACCTGGTAGACATTTAGTGTGAAGTTCCTAGTGGTTTATGTTTCCATTTTCTACATTCCCGGTCTGGGCAGGGATGACGCTTTTTGTCTGTACACGCTGAAACCTATAAGTTTTGATGCCAGGCTACTGTTTTCTTTTTAAGTGTGGTAGGAAACAAACACAGGCAAGGACTACTTGACCCAGACTGTCTGTCCTCTTGTCGGCTTTCATAAATCACTGGTCCGTCTTTATTTTTATTATGTTCAGCTAATGTCTTCTCCATTTTAGAAATAGCATATCCAGATTCAGTTTAACACACTGCTAGCCAAAGAGTGTAGACACTTTTGAGTTCACAGTTAAAGATGAATCGGCATTCATTTTATTTTTTGACTTGAGCTCTCATTTTCGATGAGAGATTTAAAGGGCATCACTGGAGAATATTACTACAACATCCTATAATCTGTTTCCCATAGGAGGCTGTGGTTTTGAAAGGAGTGTCAATTTTAGGATTTCTTAACCTCCTTGATGTAGAGATTCATCAAGGCCAAGTACAACAGGCATTGCTTGGCAAAAACAACATACATTATATATAGCAGCAGTTTAAAACTCGGTCATCCTTTGTGTTTACATGTGGTACTTGTAAGCACAATAATGCTTACAATTCTCCAAGAATTGCCAAAATATCATGTGTTCCCATTACAACTAGTCCAGCACACTGCGGCTAGGGTCCTCACTGGAACATCAAGGCCTCACACATCATCCCCATCATGAAAGAGCTCCACTGGCTACCTCTACCAGACAGAATCAAAGACAAAAACATTGTTACTATATTTAAAGTATTCCGTGACCAATCCTTTGATTATATACAGACAATTATAAGAAAACTCCCAATAACAGACAAAGAAGCACCGCAGAACACTACTTGCTTCTCACACAGACTTCATGAAGTACAACCAATCGGCATGTGAAAGAGCTTTCTCACTCTATGCTCCAACGATATGGAACTCCCTCCCCTGTGAAAATCCGAACAACTACAGACCTTAAGGATTTCTGGACACTCCTCGAACACACCTGTTCCAAAGGCACTTTAAGGGAGTAACACAAACATGAAAACAACACAACTAAATCATACACAAAGACACCTCTACCCCATAGTCCTACCTTACTCCTCAACAAGAACACTGCAATAACAAAATACCAAATATACCTGGTCAGCATCTCGTCTAGTATTTTGGTATGTTATTAATATTCTGGATTATTCAAAAGTTACATGTTTTATTAATGTTAAGGTTATGGAGAATTTACTAGTTCCCTGTAAAGTTATGAGTGTCTGTTCGATGTAAACCGTATTGAACATTGGAAATGTGGTTTAAAAACTTCTCAAATAAAATAGTGGAAACTGGGCAAGCATAATGTCCCATATGTGGGACAACAGTAATGTCACAATGCTGTAACATTAAAATATATATTTTAAAGTGGATGCTGTTTGTAAAATGCTCTGCTGATTAGTGTTTCTTGACTGACTAGCAATGCTCCTATTTTTTTTTAAGTTCCTCATCTTTTTGCCCCTCTTACAATTCTAGAATCTAGATAGTTGAGATGCGCTGGAGCCCTTGTATACATTGCATTTATATAGAGAAAATCTAGAGGGCATAAGTAGCTAAGGAATGATTGTGGAAAATTTTGTTCTGGTTAAAACCTCTTTTGAAACAAGATCTTGAGGAGCCTACAATCTGGGACCTGTCATCACACAATGCGTGGATCCAAAAATGCCTGCCCCGTTTTTACATCCTTCTATCGTGCCTTGAGAATTTGGTATACATGGGTCACTAAAGTTGTTGAGCATACTGTACTCCAAAAGAAGTCTACATTTTTCTATGAGTTAATATGCTAGGACACAAAAGACCGTAAAAGGTGGAAATAGAATCAAAATATAAGCAGCTGATATTTTGAGCTTATACTGCATTTTTTTTAAGGTGAGACCAACTCATGCAAAAGGCCAACTTCTGGGAGTTACGTTGTTATATTGTGTTAATGCAGAACCTTTATTGCTTGTTAAAGTGTTTGTCTACTACTTCTTAATCCTCACTCTATTTTTATCTCTAAGATTGTGATTTTCCAATTTTCAAATTCTTTAAATCTTGTCTTCACCAGGTGTAGTGTCGACATTCAAATTTAAGGAAAAGGAGGTCTCGGACTCATCTGGCACTAAACTTCAGACTTTAATCATCTCTATATTTTATATGCCATTTCACATCAATGACCTTCCTTTTTTTATCTATAACCTTCAACACAACCTCTACATCCAGGATTTCTCAAACATTGGGGAAGCCACGTACAAGCTAAGCACTTAAAGGTTTAGTGCCAGATGAGTCAGAGACCTCCTTTTCCTTAAATGTGAATGTCGACACTACACCTGGTGAAGACAAGATTTAAAGAATTTGAAAACTGGAAAATCACAATCTTAGAGATAAAAATAGAGTGAGGATTAAAAAGTGGTAGACAAATTTTCCACTCTGAAAATAGTCCAATAATTAAATTGTTAAAGTGTTTAACTTTTCTTTCCTTTCCCACTGAGGGCAGGAGTGAATATTTTGCCATATTTATTGAGGCTGTTTTCTTGTCAGAATAATTTTACCCCTTTTATATATCCAAGGCTCTGCCATCTGTTTAAGTTCTGTTTTTCTCAGTAACCCCATCCAACCCTCCCCCCCCCCCTTTTTTTTTTTTCTCCTGCTCTTATACAAACTTGAGTATAAACTGCAACTTTGCTTTGTGCTAAGGTGTTTATGAAAGGAAAGTACCTAGCAGTTAGAGAAATGTACCATGATGCACTTTGGAAGTGCAAATAATTTTTTCTTTTTCTTTCCTTTTGCATGAAGCTCCGACTTAGCATTTGACCTAGAAGGGTATGTTTTCATTTTGATGAATGACGCATTGACGGCTGCAAATGGTGCTTATGTGAAACAAAAACTGGATTCTAAGGTAAGTGACTGATTCTCTTTTTGCACACCATCAGAAAGCTCGTTTTTAATGCTTCTGTAAGTAGAGGATGGATGCATCTGTTACTTAGCCCTCTCAACCTTTTCAAATTAACTCTAGCTTGCTTCTCACTTTCTTTATTGCCCCCTTTTTACATAGTAAATTCATACAAACCACCTGGTTTTAAAAAAAAATTAAAAAACAAACCAACCAACCAAAGGTTAAGTGTCGTCGTTTCTGTGACTCCTGGCGACCCTCTGGGATAGTTTACATAAACTTTGTTTGGTCTTTAGCCAAGTGGCTCATTGTTGATAGTGGTATCCATAGCTGCTGTTATTGTATTGGTCCATCTCATTGCTGGCCTTCCTCTTTTACAGTGACCACCTACCTTGCCAAGCATTTTCTTTCTCCACTGATCTCTCTCTTCGCATGATGTGTCCAAGTATGTAAGTTGAAGTCTTGTCATCTGAGCTTCTAAGGAAAACTTAGTTGTGATCTCCTCCTCTAGTACTGACTGGTTTGTTCTTCGGGCAGTCCATGATATCCACAGTATTCTTCTCAGCACCATAATTCAAAGGCATCAATTTTCTTTCTGTCTGTTTCACTGACCAACTTTCTCATCCATATGACGTTATTGAAAATACCGTGGCCTGGACAAGCCGAATCTTTGTATGGAGAGAGACATCTCTGCTCTTGAGAATCTTGTCTAGGTCCTTCGTAGCCATTCTACCAAGAACAATACGTCGTCGGATTTCTTGATTTGCTAGTCCTTTCTTTATTGATTTGTTGATCCAAGTAAGATAAAGTTGTCAACTATATTTCAATTTCTCCTCCATCGATGAACTTATTGGTTTTGACAGTTGTCAGGATCTTTGTCATCTTTACATTAAGGTGCAGACCCATTTTAAGACACTTCCTTGATCTTGAGAAGCAAATGTTTCAGATCATCTTTACTTTCAGCCAGTAACATGGTATCAGCATAGCAAAGGTTGTTGTCTTCCACCAGTATTTATGCCTCTGTCTTCATGCAGTCCTCCTTCTCTGATTTGTTCTGCATATAAATTTAAAGAGGTAGGGGGGGAGGAAGTATGCAGCTTTGTCATACACCTTTGCTGATTTTTAAACCATTCTGTTTCTCCTTATTCCATTAGTTCTCTTGCACAACCTTTACATTGATCAAGATGCAACAGTTCGATCAGGTGTTCTGTTATATCCATGCTTCTTAATGTGGCCCAGAGTTTCTCATGGTTTACACAGTCAAAAGCCTTGCTATAGTCGATAAAACACATGCAGTATGGATATCCTTGTGGTATTCTTTTGTCTTTTCAAGGATCCATCTCACATCCGCGATGTCTTGTTCCTCGCCCTTTCCTGAGCCCTGCTTGCATTTCAGGTAGTTCTCATTTCAGATATGGTTGTAGTCTCTGCTGAATGATCTTGAGTAGAATTTTGCTGGCATGTGGGATCAGAGTGATTGTGCAATAATTTCTACAGTTGGTCAGGTCATCTTTCTTCAGTACTGGTATAAACGCAGATCTTTTCTAAGAACATAAGATATGCCATACTGGGTCAAACCATCAAGCCCAATATTCTGTTTTCAACAGTGGCCAATCTAGGTCACAACTACCTAGCAGTTTCCCCAAAAGACACAGGTTCCACAATGCTTGTATTGGGGCAAGCAGTGGATATTCAGGTCCATAAACCATTTAAAGGGGATCCATTCTTCCAGGGACTTGTCAAAACCTATTTTTTAAACCCGGCTACACTAACAGCTTTTACTGCATCCTCCGGTAGCAAATTTCAGAGTTTGATTACATGTTGAGTGAAAAAATATTTTCTCTTATTTAGTCTTAAATAGGTTACCCTGTAGCTTTATTGCATGTCCCCTAATCTTGGCATAAACAATCGATCTAAGTTTACCCGTTCCACTCCATTAATTTATAGAGCTCTATGATATCTTCCCTCAGTCGTCTTTTCCAGGTTGAAGAGCCCTAACCTTTTTAGCCTCTCTTCATAAGGGTATCCTTCCATTCCTTTTACCATTTTGGTGGCTCTTCTCTGTACCTTTTCTAATAGCGCTATATCCTTTTTTAAGATACGGCGACCAGAATTGCACACAGTATTCAAGGTGCGGTCGCTCCATGGAACGATACAGAGGCATTAATAATATCCTTTATTTTATTCTCCATTCCTTTCCTTATGATAGCTAGTATTTTATTTGCTCTCTTGGCCACTGCTGCACATTCGGCGGAGGGTTTTAACATGTTATCCACAATGACGCCTAAATCTTCTTCCTGGGTGGTGGTTCCTAATGTGGAACCTTGCATCGTGTAACCATAGTTTTGGGTTTTTATTTCCTAGGTGCATAACTTTGCACTTCTCCACATTAAATTTAATTTGCCATTTGGATGCCCAGTCTTCCAGTTTATCAAGATCCTCTTGCAATCTTCCACAGTCCTCATGGGTTTTAACAGCTTTGCATAGTTTTGTGTCATCTGCGAATTTGATAACCTCACTTGTTCCCTTTTCCAGGTCATTTATGAATGTTAAAAAGCAGTGGGCCCAGCACAGAACCCTAGGGTACTCCACTATTCGCCTTTCTCCATTGGGAAAATTGGCTATTTAGCCCTACCCTCTGCTTTCTATCTTTAAAACGGTTCCTGAGCTACAATAGTAGACTGCCTCCTATCCCATGACTTTTTAATTTTGCCAAGTCTCTGAGGGACCTTGTCAGAGGCTTTCTGAAAGTCCAGATACACTATATCAACTGACTCACCTTTTGCCTACCTGTTTATCAACACCTTCAAAAAAACATAACAGATTAGTAAGACAAGACCGTCCATCCGTCCTTGTCTAAAGCCACGTTGGCTGTCTCCCATTAAACCATGACTATCTACATGTTCAGTAATTTTTGTTCTTTATGATGGTTTCTACCACTTTTCCCGGTACTGACGTCAGGCTCACTGGTCTGTAGTTTCCTGAATCACACCTGGAACCCTTTTTAAAAATTGGTGTTTCATTGGCCATTTTCCAGTCTTCAGGTATTGCAGATGATTTTAATCAGTTGACCATGAATTTTGTCTTCCAAAAATTAGTTTTTGCTTTTTTTTTGGCAAGGTTTGCAACTACTGAAGTTGAATTCATAGACTATAAAATCCTTGTTCTGATCACCGAGCCTTGTTTGCAGTGGACCGGGCCACTCTTATTTCTCCTTACTTCCCAGGCTGCTCCCTTCATTTGTCCAGTGCTGCTCTCCTCTCCCTCCCCCCCCCCCCCTCCTGAGCTGCCTTGTTTCTGGAAACTCTTCTTTCATCTATGCTGGCCCTTCCCTGTTGAACACTCTCCCTTTCTCTTTTTGGTCAGTCCTTTTTCTCCATTTTCAAGAAAAACCTCAAGACCTGGCTTTTTCAACAAGCTTCCCCCAGGTTAATGCTTCCTGACTTCCTTTTCTCAGATAGTAACCTCCATACGTTATCCCCTCCCCCATCCCCATATTTTAATATCCTACTCACTTTCCTTTTCTTCTTTCCGTTTCTTTCCCCTTTTTATATTTCTTTGTAAATTGCTGCGATTGATGTACCACTGACAAATAGTTAACTAATGCCTGAAATAAATAAATAAATAATAAAAATTATCCCCATTTTCTTTTAAGACTTCGCCCGCCCGCCCGCTCCATGTAGAAGGCCTCCTTTTTATAAAATTCCCCTAGCGGTTATGTGGGTAAAAGTATTCATAGCACCTAGAAGGTGCAGTTTTGTGACCTGTGTTTAGGGTTGTTCGGGGCAGAGTTTGAGTGGAGTCATAATTTTATGTGGGTGTGCATATAAAATATGCGTGTGTTTTTAGATGTATAGATCTACACTTTCTGCTGAGCAGGGGCAAATGTCCATGATTTCAATCTAAGCGTGATTTCTGCCACCTTCGCCCTAGTATTTTGTAAAGACATACTGGCACCTATAGTAGCCAGTTTAGAAGACTTATTTGCACTTTGGATGTCCGAAAAACATGCATGTGGACATCCAAATCCTGAAGATGTCCTTGGAGGCATTTTACAATTGGTGTTTCCATATTGTCCTGCTAGACCAGTCCAGTCCAGACGAGTGGATTTTGTGCCCCTTCCAGCAGACTGGTGGAGACAAAGAACCAATGAAAAGCCCAGGTTTCAATGACATTACTCCTGTTCCTCTATCCGCCTCTATCACCAGAGGTCCCTTCAGTATTTCTTTGTCTCCAGCAGATGATGGATGGATTTTCTCCTCTCTGTAGAAAATCTGAAGATTGAGAGGAAAAGGAAGATATTAAACGCTCGTGAATGATCACCTTAACACCTAAAAAGGTGACTCTCTCACTTGAGTGCAACGTGGGAGGCTCCACTACACTGATTGTGAAAAGCAGATCCCTCAGAGCTTTCTGCACCATGCTGTTAAAATAAACCCAGCCAATGAAGCAGTTTCAGGGGAGTAGAGCTGAGCCTGGCACGGATCCTATGCCTGGGGCTCTCAGGGGTTGAGTACCAAGGCTTGACCTTGTCATTGTCCTTGTTGGGGGCTCTTAGTTCCGTCTCTGAGAGATACAATTTGGTGTGGGCTGCTAGTGACCATTGGCATGTTTGAGTTTTCCCCACTGTTTTTCTGCATGCGTTAGTAATGTGTTTGCCTATTGTGCTCCTGGGGATGGCGTGGTCCTAACTCACATTCTGCCCAAGCAGCTCCAATGTGTGCTCCTTCCTATCACCTTTAGCATGCGTTACGTAGAAGCGCAGTTAACATGCAAGCCGATGCAGCCTTTAGTGCGTGTTCTTGTGATACTTATCCTGACTCTCTGTCTTCTAGGAAATGTTGTTTGAACTGTGGCAGGTGAAAAGCCTCATCCTTGGATTCTGGACTCTGCCTTTCCTGTAGGGCAGCTTCTGAGTTACCCCTGGAGGGCATGCTTTCCCCATCTCGGCCAGGGGATACAGTTGGTCTGCCCTTACCTGCCAAGGGGCAGGAGGTGCAGGATTGCGCAAAGGTAAAGATGCTCTATGGCTTTAGTGATCGTGCTGTGAGCAACTCTTCATCCTCTAGGGGATCTGTGGCAGCTATGCCCCCTGGTGTCAGGGAGCTTTTTCTGAGAGGAAAGCTTCCATAGTCAGAATTGTCCTCCCGGAATTCTTTTCCTTTTTGCAACAGGTCTGGTACTTCTGGCATGGAAATTCAGACCCTGCAGCCTCTAGGTGCCCCCAGATGCAGTCTTGTGTGAAGCAGGCTGAAAGTAGGAGCCTTGTTTAATTAACTTTGGCTAAGCATCCCCAGCATGGAATGCTTCCTGAAGATGAGGAACTGTTGGAAGCTATCTGAGATGTTGACTATGCCTCAGACCCAAATGTATTGGTATTGGGCTCTGATGTGGATGAGGACCTATTCTCACCTTCAGAAGATTATGCAGAAGCCGGTGTGATCTGCCTATTCCAGAAGGAGGAGCTGACGGCATTGATTTTCCAGGATCTCATCCACCTTGAACTTGACAGATACTTGCATCATGGAGCAGGGGCTGAAAGTACACCCACTTCATGGCTTGCGGAAATCCACTACTGCCTTCTATTTCTGAAGGTGGTCAAAGATAGTTCCTTAGCGTTCCTCAAGTCTAGTCCTGACCTCTGGGTTTTTCTCCTCCTACAGCAGCTTGGAGACTGAGAAACTTCATCCTTTTATGATGACACCAGTATATCCTGTGAGGATCCGCCTCTCCGTTCCAGTTACCTCAGTCTCCAAGCAGCTGGAGGATCAGTGAACCGGGAGCTCTCGGTTCACTGGAGAAGCAATTAAGGAGCGATAGGTTTAGATTTGGTGAAAGTTGGAGGTTTTTTGTTTGGGTGTTAGGATATATGTAAAAGAAAAGAGAAGACAGACAGAGCTTTGCCTTGTGGTGGGGGGGGGGGTGTTCTGTGGCTTTAAGGGGCTGCTGAGGCCTTCTCTCTCTCCTGTCCCCCCTCCTCATCCGTGTCAGAGTTTTTGTCGGCAGGACAGCGGGGCTCCGAGTAAGTCGGGCACTGGTTCAGGGTGAGGCCCTGGAGCTCCGGGCAAACAGCGAGTGCAGAAGCTTTGCCTGCTAGTCGCTGCAACGAAGCCAGAGGCAGACATACTGGAGGAAGGGTGCGCAGACTCTGTCTCCCTCTCACTCTTCTGTGCTCCCGACCCTTGAAATACAGCAGGTCGGTGGAGCACGGAGACGGCAGCATTTGCAGACAGCACAGATACCGGCCGGCAGAAGAGGTAAGCGGGGGCCGTATTGCGGTGCGGCAGTGAGGAGAGTTTTGGGTGCGAGACAGTGCAGCGGGCCTAGCAGCATGGCGGCAAAGCAGGAAAACGTAGTAATTTTTTGGGGCCTGCAGAGGTGGCTAATTTAGGCGGGAAGCTTCGTTTTTCAGTGAGAGGTATTTTTAAGCTCGGGAGACTTAGCTGAAGCGGTCCCGATCATTTTTGTGTAAAAAAAAAAAAAAGAAAAAAGTCGTTCAGTTTCATTTTTCATTTCCGTTTTTCATCTTGAGTTGTTTGCAGGTTACAGGCTCGGCATCCCAGTTTTATGCCTCAGGTCTGGTAAGCAGGGTGCCAACTCCAGCGTAATGCCCTCTAAGCTGCTGTGTTTAGTCTGCAGCTCTAGGACGGGGGCGCTGTCAGACACAGGCGTCTGTAGGGGCTGCATGCAGGAGGCAGTCGCCATGGAGAGTTCCATTGAGGGGGGGAGCTGTGCAGGGTGCCCCAGTCGTGGGGCAGGATACAGTTTCTCTTGCGTTACCATTTCGGGAGCCGGTAGTGGGGACGCCGTCCTCGCAGGCATCATTACTGGAGGATTTCACGGCGATCTTTTCCCAAGATTTTGTGGCTCTTTTGCAGCAGGCCTTTGGGAGGCAGCAGAAGAAGCAGGCGACAGGTGCCGTAGATGAGGAACAGAGGGAAAAGAGACCTGGGACTCTGCTAAGCGCAGGGGCGACATGCAGCGGGGCAAAGAAGGCCAGAATAGAGGTGGATGTGAAGGATCAGTCGGTGACTTCGGAGGGTTTTCACTCCGAAGGTGACCCTGACTTGGAAATTGATGACGAGTTGGAGGAAGGCGAGATCAGACAGGGAGGACCAGGCTAGAGTGGTCCGCTTGTTCCGGAGAGATGAGTTGCCAGCTCTTATTGCTGAAAGGCTGAAGGCGCTTAATATGCCGGCACCCGGACCAGCAGAAGATGCTACGTTGGAAGATCCGTTGTTACAGGTATTTCGGAAAAATCAAAGGGCGTTTCCGGTGCAGAGAGTGATCCGAGAGATGATTCAGGAAGAGTGGGATATGCCTGAGGCAAGTCCTCAAGGGTTTCAGTTATGGGTCGACTATATCTGTTGGTGGAGCAGGATTGAGAGGAGTTAAAGTCCCCAAAGGTAGATGCCGCCGTCTTGGCAGTGATGAAAAAGACTACCATCCCAGTGGAGGGCGTGCAGCCCTTAGATACACAGGATAGGAAACTGGATACCCTGTTGAAACAAGTCTTTGAAGTCTATGCTCTGTCCATGCAGGCAGCGATCTGTGGAGCATGGGTGGTGAGAGCCTGCCTTCGCTGTTTGCAATGAATTCAGGGTGAGCAAGGAGAGGATACCGTCGGGGAAACATCCAGATTGGAGTCAGGAACGGCGTATCTACACTACGACCTCATTCGAGGCATATCGAAAAGCATGGCATCGGTGATAGCGGTACCTTTTGGCTGCGCAATTGGGCAGCGGATGGGTCTTCCAAATCCAGACTAAGTAAGCTTCCCTTCAGGGGATGGCTGCTGTTTGGAGAAGATTTGGACAAGTTCGTTAAGGACCTAGGGGAGTCCAAAGGTGGCAGACTGCCAGAAGACAGAGACAGGTTCGCTCGACTCCATCGTCCAGAGGTCAACAGAGGGAGTTTCGACGGTTCCGTTTTCCTAAGTTCAATCAGGCGCAAAGAGGATGTTTTCCCGTTCGAAACCAGGGGTTTCGTTCCTTTTTGGGGAGTGGGCAGGGGTTTCGCAGCATCTTCTGCTTCCTCCACTGCAAATCTTCGAAAGTCACAATGAAGTCGGGGGGGGGGGGGGGCCAGGTAGATCTAGTACCCATAGGAGGTCGGCTACAGGAATTTTACTCTGTCTGGGCCCAGATAATGGCAGACAAGTGGGTGTTGGAGGTTATTCAGAAGGTTATGCATTGGAGTTTCAGAAGTCGGTAAGAGATTCGTTCGTTCAGTCCCCATGCAAGGCGCCAGCCAAGTGTGCAGCGGTGGGGGAAGCAGTACAGAGACTGCTAGACCTAAATGCAATTGTACCGGTGCCCTTAGACCAATACGGCTGCGGTCGGTACTCCATATACTTCGTAGTTCCCAAAAAGGAAGGGATCTTTCGGCCAATTCTGGATCTCAAGAGGCTAAATTGTTTGCGCGCGTGTCATTTTCATATGGAAACTCTGAGGTCAGTAATTGTGGCTGTCAGGGCGAGTTTCTGACTGCCCTGGACCTGTTGGAAGCGTACCTGCATATTCCGATTCGGCGGGAGCACCAGAAATTTCTCAGGTTTGCAGTTCCGGTGGGTCATTTTCAATTCCGGGCCTTGCCCTTCGGTCTAGCTACGGCCCCACGGACATTCACCAAGGTGATGGTTGTGGTAGCGGCAGCGTTACAAAAGGAGGGCTTCCTCGTGCATCCATACTTGGACGATTGGTTAATCCGAGAGAAGTCCAGAGCTGAGAGCGAAGTGGTGACACAGAGAGTGGTAATGTTCTTACAAAGTCTAGGCTGGGTAGTCAATATGGCGAAAAGCAAGTTGGTTCCATCGCAGCAACTGGAGTATCTGGGAGCCTGATTCGATACGGAGGTGGGAAGGATTTTTCTGCCGTAACAACATGCGAGCGGGCTGAGGGCACTAGTCCAGCAGTTTCTGGGCAGAGCGAAACCTACAGCGTGACATTACCTACAGTTGCTGGGGACCATGGCGGCAACTCTAGAGTTGGTCCTGTGGGCAAGAGCGTGCATGAGACCATTGCAGAGGGCCTTGCTCAGGCGATGGTCTCATCAAAACGATTCCCTGTCAAGTGTCCTGTCTTGTTGGGCAGAAGCTCGGCAATCTCTTCAATGGTGGTTACTCCCTGGGAATCTGGAGAAAGGGATGCCATTGGAGACGCCTTGTTGGATACCTCTAATGACCGATGCCAGTCTGATAGGCTGGGGAGCTCATTTTCAAGGTCAGTGGACCGATCGAGAAGAGCTGGGCAATCAACAGGTTGGAGTTGAGAGCGGTAACCCTCCCTCTACAAGTGTTTCAATGGGATCTGCGCGGGCGAGCGATCCGGGTGTTTTCTGACATTGCGACCACAGCGGCCTACATCAATCCGCAGGGCAGCACGAGCAGCATACACTGGAAACCGAAGCTGAACAATTGTTTGAGTGGGCCAAGGTTCATTTGCTAGCGCTATTGGCAGCACATGTAGCGGGAGTGGACAATGTGGAAGCCAACTTCTTGAGTCGAGTAAAGGTGGACCCGGGGGAGTGGGTCCTTCATGAGGATGTGTTCGAGATGCTGGTAAAACGTTGGGGACCGTCGGTAATGGATCTCATGGCAACGTTCCAGTCGGCAAAAGTCGGACGTTTTTTCAGCAGAAGAAGAGAGGATGGCCGAAGGTCTGGATGCTATCATTCAGGTTTGGCCGGAGCAGAAACTCCTTTGCGTGTTTCCGCCTTGGGTACTGATCGGAAAGGTGATACAGCGCATCGAGGGACACGGGGGCAGGTGATCTTGATATCTCCAGATTGGCCCAGGCGGCCTTGTTACGCAGATTTGATGTGGCTCCTGGTAGCGAAACCGTGGCACCTGTCTCGTCAGAAAGACCTCTTGATTCAGGGACCACTGTACATGCCTTACGTGGATCGGTTCTTGCTTACAGCCTGGCTATTGAGAGGACTCGACTAGCAAAGAAAGGTTATTCTGCTTTGGTTATTGACATGTTGTTAAAAGCAAGGAAGAGATCTACTTCCTTGACGTACATTCACGTCTGGCAGGTGTTTGAGCAGTGGTGTTTGGATAAGCAGTTGCAGCCGTTAAGGGCGTCAGTTCCGCAACTGTTGGCGTTTTTGCAGAATGGAGTAGAGAAGGACTTAGTGGCTGCGTTCTTGTGGGTGCAGGTAGCTGCGTTGTCCTGTTACAGAGGGAAAGTAGCGGGAGTGGCGCTAGGGTCACACCAGGATGTCAAGAGATTTTTGAGGGCAGTGGCTCTTATCAGGCCTCCCTGTAGATAGGTAGTACCAAGGTGGAGTCTCCCTTTTGTGTTGGAAGCGTTAGGGCGAGAACGTTTGAGCCTTTGCCGAGAGCATCCTTGAAGGATCTCACACTCAAGGTGGTGTTCCTGGTGGCGATTTGCTCGGCTAGGACAATTTCAGAGTTACAGGCTTTGTCCTGTAAGAAGCCTTTTTTGTCTTTCTATGATACGAAGGTGATATTGAGACCAGTACCGTTGTTTTTGCCCAAGGTGGTTTCGCCGTTTCACTTGAATCAAGAGGTCTCCTTACCGGTGTTCGGAGAGTCTGCGAAGGGTTCTGCCACCGGAAAGTTTCATGCCTTGGATGTTCGTAGTATCTCAAGAGGACTGAATGTTTCCGCAGGTCATATAGACTATTTGTCCTGTTTGGAGGCCTGAGAAAGAGGGAGCCGGCGTCAAAAGCTTCCATTGCCAGGTGGATTAAAGAGGCCATAGCGTCCACTTGTGTTCTGAAGGGAAGGCCGGTACCTGAAGGTTTAAGAGCTCATTCGACTAGAGCGCAAGCGGCATCTTGGGCAGAGTGTCGTCTAGTGCCGGTGGTGGAGATTTGTAAAGCGGCTGCTTGGTCCTCTTTGAATCCTTTTGACAAGCATTACCGTCTTGATGTTCAGCAACAAAGGGATATGTGCTTTGGATCAGCAGTGCTTCAGGCTGGTCTAGCGAGTCCCTCCCAGTGATTTACAGCTCTGTTACATATCCAGAGGTCGGGACTAGACTTGAGGGACACTAAGAACATAAGAACATAAAATATGCCATACTGGGTCAGACTAAGGTCCATCAAGCCCAGTATTCTGTTTCCAACAGTGGCCAATCTAGGTCATATGTACCTAGCAGTTTCCCCAAGGGACACAGGTTCCACAATGCTTGTATTGGTTCAAGCATTGATATCCTGGGTCCCTTCTTAATAATGGTTTATGGACCTTTCCTCCAGGAACTTGTCCAAACCTTTTTTAAAACCAGCTACACTAACAGCCTTTCCTACATCCTCCGGTAACAAATTCCAGAGTTTGATTACACGTTGAGTGAAAAAAATATTTTCTTTTATTAGTCTTAAATAGTTTACCCTGTAGCTTCATTGCATGTCCCCTAGTCTTTCTATATTCTGATAAGGTAAACAATCGATCTACGTTTACCCGTTCCACTCCGTTCATTAATTTATAGACTTCTATTATATCTCCCCTCAGCCGTCTCTTTTCCAGGTTAAAGAGCCCTAACCTTTTTAGCCTTTCTTCATAGGAGTATCCTTCCATCCCCTTTACCATTTTGGTGGCTCTTCTCTGAACCTTTTCTAAAATCGCTATATCCTTTTTAAGATACGGCGACCAGAATTGCACACAATATTCAAGGTGCGGTCTCACCATGAAACGATAGAGGCATTATAATATCTTTTTATTTTCCATTCCTTTCCTTATCATACCTAGCATTCTATTTGCTTTCTTGGCTGCCGCTGCACACTGGGCCGAGGGTTTTAACATGGTATCCACAATGACGCCTAAATCTTTTTCCTGGGTGGTGCTTCCTAATGTGAAACCTTGCATTGTGTAACCATAGTTTGGGTGGTTCTTCCCTAGGTGCATAACCTTGCACTTGTCCACATTAAAATTAATCTGCCATTTTGATGCCCAGTCTTCCAATTTATCAAGATCCTCTTGCAATTTTCCACAATCCTCTTGGGTTTTAACAACTTTAAATAGTTTTGTGTCATCTGCAAATTTGATAACCTCACTCGTTGTTCCACTTTTCAGGTCATTTATGAATATGTCAAAAAGCAGCAGACCCAGCACAGATCCCTGGGGTACACCACAATTCACCTTTCTCCATTGGGAAAATTGTCTATTTAGCCCTACCCTCTGCTTTCTATCTTTTTAACCAGTTCCTGATCCACAATAGTACACTGCCTCCTATCCCATGACTCTTTAGTTTTGCTAAAAGTCTCTCATGAGGGACCTTGTCAAAGGCTTTCTGAAAGTCCAGATACACAATATCAACCGACTTGCCTTTGTCCACCTGATTATTCACTCCTTCAAAAAAACATAACAGATTAGTAAGACAAGATCTTCCTTGTCTAAACCCATGTTGGCTGTCTCCCATTAGGTCATGACTATCTACATGCTGAGTAATTTTATTCTTTATGATGGTTTCTACCATTTTTCCCGGTACTGATGTCAGGCTCACCGGTCTGTAGTTTCCCGGATCACCCCTGGAACCCTTTTTAAAAATTGGTGTTGCATTGGCGATCCTCTAATCTTCAGGTTTTAGAGATGATTTTAATGATAGTTCACAGATTACCAATAGCAGGTCTGCAATCTCATATTTCAGTTCTTTCAATACCCTTGGATGTATACCATCCGGCCCAGGTGATTTGCTACTCTTCAGCTTATCTAATAGTTGTAATACATCTTCCCGATGTATCGATATTTCCTTCAATTCTTCTGCATCTTTAAATACCACTTCAGTCATGGGTAACATCCCTACATCTTCCTCAGTAAAGACTGAAGCAAAGAATTCATTGTCTCTCCGCTATCGCCTTGTCGCCTCTTAGTGCTCCTTTAACCCCTTTATCATCTAATGGACCAACTGACTCTCTCACAGGTTTTTTGCTACGAATGTACTTGAAAAGGTCTTTACTTCGCGTTTTTGCTTCTGCAGCAAGCTTCTTCTCAAATTCTCCCTTTGCATGCCTTATCAATGCCTTGCATTTGACTTGCCAGTGCTTGTGCTGTTTCCAGGTTTCGTCGTTTGGCTCTTTTTTCCATTTCCTGAAAGATGCTTTTTTGGCAGCAGCCTCTCTGACCTCACCTTTAAACCATGCTGGCAGTTTTTTGGACTTCCTTCCACTTTTCTTAAAGCGTGGAATACAGCTGGTCTGGGTTTCCAAGATAGTATTTTTCAACAACAGCCAAGCCTGATGTACGTCTTTAACCTTTGCAACTGCTCCTTTTAGTTTTTTCTTAACTGTTTTCCTCATTTTATCATAGTCTCCCTTTCGAAAGTTAAAAGGTAGTACTGTGGATTTCCTTACTATCCCTCCTCCACTAATTAAATCAAAGGCGATCATGCTATGATCACTATTGCCAAGTGGCCCCAACAACCTTATCTCTTGCACTAGATCTGGTGTTCCACTAAGGATTAGGTCTAATATGGCTTCCCCTCTGGTCGGTTCATGAACCAGCTGCTCCAAGAAGCAGTCATTTATTTCATCTAGTAACTTTTATCTCCCTAGCATGTCCTGACGTGACACTGACCCAGTCGATACCAGGGTAGTTGAAATCACCCATTATTACTGTGCTGTAACTTTTGTTAGCTTCCTTTTTTTTCTTTGAGCATTTCATCATCCATTTGGTCATTCTGGCCAGGCGCTCGATAGTACACCCCCACTGCCATTGCCTTCCCCCTTTTACATGTAATTTCAATCCATATAGATTCTACAGCAGATTTTGTTTCTTGCAAAACTTTAGTCCTTTCTGACTCTGCCTTCTCTAACATAGAGAGCAACCCCTCCACCAATTTGATGAGCTCTATCATTACGATATAGTTTGTACCCAGGTATCACAGTGTCCCACTGGTTGTCGTCCTTCCACCATGTCTCTGATATTCCAATCATATCTAACCTTTTCATTTAGTGCTATATATTCTAACTCTCCCATCTTATTTTTTAGACTTCTAGCATTTGCATACAAGCATTTTAGAGAATGTATTTTATTCATATTAATTTGGCTGTTAGACATGGGTAATTTGGGATCTTTAAGCTCTGTCTGCTCCATACTTGAGGGCATTTGGGCTACTTTACTCTTTTGTGGAACCTCTCTGCTTTTGGTAGTATCCTTCAAAGATACATTCTTCCGAACCATCCGCTCTTGGGCGACTGTCGGCTTTCCCCTAATATCTAGTTTAAAAGCTGCTCTATCTCCTTTTTAAAGGTTAATGCCAGCAGCCTGGTTCCATCCCGGTTAAGGTGAAGCCCATCCCTTCGGAAGAGCCCCTCCTTTCCCCAGAATGTTCCCCAGTTCCTAACAAATCAAAAACCCTCATCTCTGCACCATTGTCTCATCCATGCATTGAGACTCCGGAGTTCTGCCTGCCTTTTGGGTCCTGCGCGTGGAACAGGAAGCATTTCGGAGAATGCTACCCTGGAAGTTCTGAATTTCAACTTCCTACCTAAAAGCCTAAATTTAGCCTCCAGGACCTCCCTACCACATTTTCCTATGTCATTGGTACCGACATGTACCAAGACAGCAGACTCCTCCCCAGCACTATCTAAGACCTTATCTAGGTGGCGCGTGAGGTCTGCTACCTTCGCACCAGGCAGGCATGTTACCAGGCGATCCTCACGTCCACCAGCCACCCAGCTATCTACATACCTAATGATCGAATCACCAACTATAACGGTTGTCCTAACCCTTCCCTCATGGGCACATGGCCCTGGAGAAACTTCCTCGGTGCGAGAGGGTTTTACATCACCTGGAGGACAGGTCCTAGTTACAGGATCACTTCCTGCCACACCAGGGTGATGCTCTCCTGTCACGTGACCTCTCTCCTCCATGGCAGCAGGGATGCTGCCAGACTGGAGGTGGGACTTCAGGACTATATCCCTGTAGGTCTCGTCTATGTACCTCTCTGTCTGTCTTATGCTTTCCAAGTCAGTTACTTTAGCCTCTAGAGAACGGACTCGTTCCCTGAGAGCAAAGAGCTCCTTGCAACTAGTGCACACGTAAGACCTCTTACCAACTGGGAGAAAATCATACATGTGACACTCAATGCAAAAGACTGGAAAGCCCCCATCCCGCTGCTGGGCTGCTGTCTGCATCTTAGTTTTAAGTTTGTGTTTAGATCTAAGTTCTTTTACTTACTAAGGGTTGCTATGGATATTTATACTAATAAAACTGTACCTAATACGTGTAATATACCTTGTTCACCTGAAGCTTAACTAATCTCAGGTCCTTAGTGTATGACTGATTTGAGTAATGAGCTTCACCTGAGAGGAAAGGTAATTCTCCAGGACCAAGCAGGAAGTCAGTCCTCACTTATGGGTGACGTCGGCGCCGACGGAGCCTTCGCGGAGCAATTTTCCCCAGCTTTCAAAGAAAGCCTTTGGGAATTGCAGCGCGCATACGCGGTCGTCCTCCCGCCCGAGGGTGCCATCTTAGCCAGTCTTCTTTTTTCCGCGGAGCCCTACAGACGTCCCCGTCTTGTCCCCGCGAAAAAGTCGATTTTCTTCTTTATTTTATCCTTTTTTCCTTCGGTTCGACGCCGATCTTTTTCCCGCCCGGACTCGCGACGCCGGTCACGAGTCCTCTTACTTTTTTCGGTTTTTCTGACTTAGTCAGCTTTTGTTTTCGGTTTTTCCCTGGCAGCCCGGTCCTTTGAACTCGCAGGGGCCCTTTTTCCCCCGATGGCTGCCAGTGGGTTTAAGCGGTGTGGTCGGTGTGACCGAAATATGTTACTAACTGACACACACGACTTTTGCCTCCGCTGCCTGGGCCCGGATCATGAGGAACTGATCTGTGGGCCCTGCAGCAAAATGTCCTCAAAGGCGTTGAGAAGTCGGCGGCATCAGCGTGAGAGAATCTTCGCTGACCCCAGCCGTACCCGGACCTCGTCGGAGGCCTCCGCGTTGAAAGGCTCCAGCTCGGACCGTCGCCGGAGTTCCTCCGACCGGGGTTCTCCCTCCGGGGACCATCGTCGGCAGGTGAAACCCGCGAGGGCGGCGTCGGTGGACGCTCCTGGTTCCGCGAGGGCCAGGTCGCATAGCCCCGACAGCCGCCCCGGGTCCTTGGAGAAGGAACACATCCCGAAGCGACCTCGCCTGGAGTCGGAGATGCCTGCCCGGGTAAGTCCTGTGGTCCTTCTGGACTCGCCTCCGCGACAGCCGACGTCGGGCCCGACGCCGTCGGGGCCCGAGTCGGGGGCTGCTGGGTCACCTGAGCTCGGACTCAGGTTGACGGCCTTGGAGAGCAGACTGTCTGCCTTTATGGACCAGCAGAGGGCACTGCTCGCTGGCTTCGCTGGCGCCGCTGCCCCGACCGCCGGGACGTCGACGTCCAAGTCGACCCCGGAGACCGAGCCGATCCTCGAGTCGATGAGAACTCGAGTCGATCCTCGGTCGAGGTCACCCTCGGCCTCCCGTTCGGGACCGAGGTCGCCGACGCCGACTCCCTCGGCACCGCGCCCTGCCCGGGCCGACCCCACCGAGTCCTCGTCGGAGTCGGTCTGGGAGTCTGAGGAGGAAGAGTCGCCTGATTCTTTCCGGACTCGGTGTGTCCCATCGGACTCACCGGAGTCCGAGCCTCGGAAGCAGTCCCCCCCGGAGGATGCCCGGTTCTCGGACTTCGTTAGGGATATGGCCAAGGCTTTGGCCTTCCCTGCGGATCCCGAGGAGGAGCCTCGAGCCGAAGAGCTCGACGCCCTCCAGTATGACTCTCCCGCGAGGGAACACTTTACTGTACCGGTTCCTCCTTTGCTGGAACGACTACTCTTCCGCATGTGGGAGAGTCCGGCCTCCTCGCCGGTCCTGAGCAAGCGGGTCGATTCTATCTATCGAGTCCGCAAGAGCCCTGGCTTTCAAAAGGCACAACTGCCACACCATTCCATGGTAGTGGAATCGGCCATGCATCGTCTTAAGAGCCAGAAGATGCACTCCTCGGTGCCTCCTGGAAGGGAGGCCCGTAACCTGGATGGCCTTGGCAAGAAGTGTTTCCAGGGCTCTATGCTCGCATGTCGTGTCCAGACTTACCAGCTATACATGGGCATGTATCTCCGGGATCTGGCTAAAGAGCTAGCCGGATTCTCCGCTGGTCTGTCCGAGGAACCCTTGCGGAGGTTCCTAGCCTTGTCCACTGGCATTCGGGAATGCTCAAAGTTCATGTCCCGAGCAGCCTATGATGGCTTTGAAGCATCGGCTCGAGTGGCCGCAGCCGGCATCGGTGCCCGCCGACAGGCTTGGCTTCAGTCGTCAGACCTTGAGCCCTGGGTGCAGGACAAGTTGGTCGATGTCCCCTGCCGAGGCGAAAACCTCTTTGGCAAGCCCATGGCGGAAAAGGCTGCGCAAATTGAGACTGAGACTCTCACCAGGACCAGGCTTTCTAGGAAGACCTCCGCCCCTTCCCAGAAAAAGAAGGCCTCGGGGAAAAAGTCCTTTTACCCGAGGAAGGCGGCTGCCTACAAACAATACCCCCATTATCAGGCCCCTGCAGCTCCCCAACAGGGCCAGCAGGCCAAGGGACGGGGTAACGGGTCCCGTAGGCAGCAAGCCCCCAAGCCTGCACCACCAGCCCCTGCTCAGCAGGGTGGGGGTTTTTGACTCACACAGCATAGCCTTTCCCCCCCCGCTGGTTCCTCCCAGCACCGGAGGCCGGCTGGTTCACTTCGCCCACAGGTGGTCCAGCATCACCGCAGATGACTGGGTGCTTCCAGTCGTGCGAGAAGGCTATCTTCTCCACTTCCACCAGGTCCCTCCCTCCTATTTTCCGGGAGAACCTCCGCGACCCCCTCTGCACAGGGAATTACTCCTTCAGGAGTTAGCAGGTCTTCTGCAGGAACAGGCGGTGGAACCGGTGCCACACCACCTGAGAGGTCAAGGCTTTTATTCCAGGTATTTTCTGATACCAAAGAGAACAGGGGGCCTTAGACCCATCCTGGACTTGCGCAACCTCAACAAGTTCCTTGTGCGGGAGAAGTTCAAAATGCTTACCCTTGGAATCCTTCTGCTCTACCTCCAGCAGGGAGATTGGCTATGCTCCTTGGATCTAAAGGATGCCTACACGCACATCCTCATCCACCCAAGCCACCGCCAATACCTAAGGTTTGTGGTGGCAGGAAATCATTACCAGTACAGAGTACTGCCCTTTGGCCTGTCCTCCGCACCGCGAGTCTTCACAAAATGTCTCGCGGTCGTGGCGGCCCATCTCCGGCTTCACGGCCTCTATGTCTTTCCGTACCTCGACGACTGGCTCATCAGAGCAGCGTCTGCTCGGGAGGTCACCGACGCCACGCGCCGCACGGTGACTCTTCTGCAGCACTTGGGCTTTGTTATAAACTTCGCAAAGTCCACTTTGCTCCCCTCACAGGATCTCGAGTTCATCGGCGCAAGACTGCACACTCCTCAGGCGCGAGCATACCTACCGCTCGACAGGGCTCAACGGCTCATGGACCTAGCCGACCGCTTTCGCAGCCAGCCCCTGGTCTCCGCCAGGCGCTTCCTGAGACTACTCGGCCATATGGCTTCCACCGTCCATGTGACCCCCAATGCCCGCCTGAATATGCGGTCTGCTCAATGGTGTCTCCGCCAGCAGTGGCGACAAGCCACAGGCGGCCTAGCAGACCTAGTGCGCGTCTCCGAGCCGCTGATCTCGTCTCTCCGGTGGTGGCTCCGGCAGCCGAACCTGATATTCGGAATGCCTTTCCAGTCACCTCAGCCGACCCGGGTGCTGACCACCGATGCATCCCTCCTGGGCTGGGGAGCACATTGCCAAGAGGCACGTACTCAGGGCCTCTGGACCACGTGGGAGTCTGCTCAGCAGATCAACTTCCTGGAGCTCAGGGCGATCCGCCTAGCTCTCAAGGCCTTCTCCCACCTGACTTCCCACCAGTCCGTCCTAGTCCAGACGGACAATCAAGTTGCCATGTTCTACGTGAACAAGCAGGGGGGCACGGGCTCCTTCCTCCTCTGCCGGGAGGCACAGAAGCTCTGCTCTTGGGCCGTCAGTCACGGCATTCTCCTCAAGGCAGTTTATCTCCCGGGCCAAGAAAATTGCCTTGCGGACAAACTCAGCAGGGTCCTCCAGCCGCACGAGTGGCGTCTGGATCCCTTGGTAGTTCAGAAGCTCTTCCTCAAGTGGGGCCTCCCCACGGTGGATCTCTTTGCCAGTCCTCACAACCGGCAGCTTCCTCGCTTCTGCTCTCGTCAGCCACACCCCCTTCGGGTTGCGGCGGACGCTTTTCTGATCTCATGGTCGGGGAGCCTTCTGTACGCTTTCCCTCCCATCCCGCTAGTCTCTCGGACTCTTTTCAAGGTTCTCCGAGACAAAGCCTTCATGATCCTGGTGGCCCCTCGCTGGCCCAGGCAGCCGTGGTTTCCGCTCCTGCTGCAGCTTGCGGTGGAGGATCCAATCCCTCTGGGGTTACAACCGGATCTCCTCACTCAGGATCAGGGGTCTCTGCTACACCCCAACCTCAGGTCTCTCAACCTCATGGCCTGGCTGCTGAGAGGGTAGTCCTTGCTCCCCTTCTCCTGCCGGCGGAGGTGGAGGAGGTCGTCTTGGCTTCGCGACGGCCTTCTACCCGCAAATGCTACGCCCTTAAATGGCGTCGCTTTGCAGTCTGGTGTACCCAACAGTCTCAGGATCCCTTCTCCTGCCCGGTGTCGGTGATCTTGCAGTACTTGCTACACCTCTCTAATCTGGGACTTAAGTCCAACTCCGTCAAAGTTCACCTCAGTGCTCTTTCGGCACATCATGTGCCGGTGGACGGTAGACCTCTCTCAAGCGACCCTCTCGTAGCGAGGTTTCTCCGAGGTCTCCTTCTACTTAAACCACCTCTGCGCCCGCCAGCGCCTGACTGGGACCTGAATGTGGTTTTGCAGCGGATCACCTGTCCGCCTTTTGAACCTATGGCTACCTGTTCTCTCCGTTTTCTGTCTTGGAAAACACTGTTCTTGATAGCCCTCACTTCCGCTAGACGCGTAAGTGAATTGCAGGCCCTCGTGTCTGATCCCCCTTACACTAGGTTCTACAAGAATAGGGTAGTCCTACGGACTCACCCAAAATTTCTGCCTAAAGTGGTCTCCCCTTTTCACATCAATCAGGAGGTGGTGCTTCCAACCTTCTTTCCCAGACCACACTCCAGCCGAGCTGAAACGGTCCTCCATACCCTGGACTGTAGAAGGGCATTGAACTTCTACCTTGACCGTACGCGGGAGCACCGTAAAGCTGCTCAGCTTTTTGTGTCTTTTGACCCCAATAAATTGGGGCTCCCGGTCTCCAAGCGTACTCTGTCCATCTGGGTTGCGGACTGTATCTCTTGGGCTTATGGGGCAGCCGGACTCTCCTTAGAAAGTCGAGTCACGGCTCATTGCGTTCGGGCAAAGGCTACGTCAGTGGCTTACCTCCGCTCTGTTCCGCTGGCAGACATCTGCCGGGCCGCTACTTGGTCTTCGAGCCAGACTTTTGCGGTCCATTACTGTCTCGAGAGGGAGTCCCGTAGGGACAGTGCTTTCGGACAGGCAGTCCTCCGTAATCTCTTTGAGGTCTGAGCAACTCCTACCCTCCATCCCGGATGTGGGCTACCGGTGGGTGATAATTCAGCGAAGATTCTATCCTTCTGTGCTGCTGAGCTAGAGGGAGCTCATTTTTGTGCTTAGGGTCTCCGGTAGCCTTGAGCTTGGGAGTCCCATAAGTGAGGACTGACTTCCTGCTTGGTCCTGGAGAAAGCGTAGTTACTCACCTGTAACAGGTGTTCTCCAGGAGCAGCAGGAATCAGTCCTCACTACCCTCCCTCCTCCCCTTGGAGTTGCAATCGTCTGCTTATGTTCTTTTTGCAAATTTTTATGCTGTCTTTTTTAGCTATGTCATCTGACTGGCTAAGATGGCACCCTCGGGCGGGAAGACGACCGCGCATGCGCGCTGCAATTCCCAAAGGCTTTCTTTGAAAGCTGGGGAAAATTGCTCCGCGAGGGCTCCGTCGGCGCCGAAGTCACCCATAAGTGAGGACTGATTCCTGCTGCTCCTGGAGAACACCTGTTACAGGTGAGTAACTACGCTATTTAGACTTACCTGCTAATTGTTGTTCCTTAAGGAACTCAAGTCTAGTTCTGTATCCTTCCCAGGCGTTTCTTCCAGTAAGCTAGTGCCTGAAGCAGGTGAACAGCTCAGGTAAGAAGTAATAACTTCTAGGCATCGGGGTTAGAGTTCGGTCGCTATCCTCTGTTTAAGGGGAGGGCAGGCCTGAGTAGTTCCATTAAGAGTTGCAGGTAAATGTTGTTTAAGAAAAAAAAAAGGGAAGTTCAGTTGGTTAGATTTGGTTATGTTTGCTACTTAATTGTTGCTCCGGTGAGTTTGCTTTGTCAATAGATAACTGGAGCGGAGAGGCGGATCCTTACAGGATATACTGGTGTCGTCATAAAAGGATGCCGTTTCTCAGTCTCCAAGCTGCTGTAGGAGGAGCAAAACCCAGAGGTTGGGACTGGACTTGAGTTCCTTAAGGAACAACAATTAGCAGGTAAGTCTGATTTACCTATATATGAGCCGGTCTGAGTGGGACTCGCCTGACTTACTGCCTAAAGGGTTTAAGAGGGCAAAGATCATCTTGTAGACCCTTGAGTACTACTACTACTAATTAGCACTTATATAGCACCGAGCACGCAGTGCTGTACAGGTATAACATGCATATAGAAGATATACATGTAATAGACAGTCCCTGCCCATCAGAGTCATGCTCATCCGAGCTTACAATCTTAGAGGAGCGTGGCAAGTGGTTTGACACTGCCAAGATGGCTGCACGGGTCATGGCGGTTACCAGGTGGATTGGCCTTAAAGGACGTTCTAGACTGCAAGGTCGTTTCCTTGCTGAAGAGCCAGTTTATCGTGGCAACAGCTATTCTCTACAGCTGGGGGTATGTTCCAGTGGATTCAGTGTCTTCCGCTTGATGATATTACTTCTCTCTTGGAGTCGGCTACAGCCTTCCTTTCTGATGCCATGTATGATGTGTAACTCTTGGTGGCCAGGGATGGTGCACTGATGAATGTGTCATGGTATTGGATTTGGCTCTGTCACTGGGTGGTGGACACATCCTCCAAAGCCCATTGTGGCTCAACTGGCCTTTAAGGGAAAACTCCTCCTGTTTTGGAACCAATTTGGAGAAACTGAAGGACCTAAACAAGACAAAATCTTACCACCTCCCAGAAGACAGGGCCAGTGTCACTTTTCTTGTCAGCCTCTGCCTGACCACCAAGGGCATACTGTCTGGATTCCTGGGGATCTCGGGACTAGTTATTACTGCCCTGGAAAACCTTTCTCCCCCTCTGCTTCAGGGGCTCTGGTTCATTCTCAGAGCTTTAGTGGAGTATATGGACCCAGGGACTCTGCCCCATCCAGAGGAGGACCGCCAGAGGAAAAAGTCAGAAGAATGTTGAATTGTGTGGCGATATCTATGTGCAGCAGGCCCCCAGACTCTGGGATTATCTTCAGTTCCTCAGATTGATGTTGTCGACTGTAGAGATGTTGCCATGGACACGTGCTCACATGCGACTGATCCAACTTGAGCTCTCAGGAGTAAGAGTGCAGGCTTCCGCTCATCTTGAGGGTGAGGTCCAGCTTGTGGTGGCAGTGGCGACCCTGTCATCTGAGGAATGGCATACCATTGGACGATTTCTCCTGGATCCTGCTGACAACTAATGCCAGTCTCTAAAGCTGGGGAGCCCATTACCAAAACCATACAACTCAAGGCTATTGGAACCACAGGGAAGTGGTGTGGTCCATTGACTGCCTTGAGGTGAGGGCCATCAGGTTGGCTCTTCTGCATTTCTGGTTGAGAGCCGGATAGTTTGAATTTTTTCAGACCATGCCACGTTGGTGGCTTATGTAACTTGGCAGGGTGGCACAAGAAGTGCCGGAGTGGCCCTGGAGATGGATCTTCTATTTGCTTTGGCAGAGAAGAATCTCCTAGCCTTGTTGGTTCAGCGCATTGCTGAAGTGGATAATCTGGAATTGGACTTCTTCAGCCAGCACTCTCTGAATCCCAGTGAGTGGGAGTTGAGTCAGGAGGCATTTCAATTGTTTTTGCACCACCGGGGTTGCCCCAAAATGGATCTGATGGCGACCTGCTTCAATGCCAAAGTTTGCTGTTTCTTCATTCTCATGGCGATGGAGTCTGAGGGCAGTGATGCCCTGACCCATCCTTGATCTAATCAGCGGCTTCTGTACGTGTTTCCTTTGTAGCCTCTGGTGGGGTGTGTGATTTTGGAATATATAGAGTGCCACCTGGGCAGGATTGCTCTGGTAGCACCGGATTGGCTACAGAGTGTAGTTTGGAGACTTGGTGTGGCTCCTTCCAGCATCTTCTCTTAGGCTGCCTCTGTCTCGGGGGCAATTGCAGCAGGGACCAATCGCCCTAGAGAACCTTGCTTGCTTATGGCATGGCTCTTGAAAGGAGACCGCTAGCACTTAAGGGCTACTCTCTAGCAGTAATCATTACCATACTTAGTGCTTTTAGGACGTCTAGAAAGGTAGCATATGTACAGATACAGTGCCTCTGAGCGCTGGTGCGGCGCGGCGCACAGCACTAGGCTCCCGAATTGGTCAAGATGTCCCCCCTGTTGGCCTTTCTGCAGGATGGCCTAGAGAAGGACTTCTCACTGAACTCCCTGAAGGTTCAAGTGGCAGTTTTGGCCCGTTTCTATGGTCTGGTGGGTAATTCCTTGGCCTTGCACCCGGAAGCCTCCTGTTTTTTTCTCCAAGGGGTTTGATATCTGTGTACTTCCCTTTTTGTCTCTCTATTCCTGTGTCTTGTTCTCAGGGCCCTGATTGTGACCCCCTTTTTAAGCCATTGAAACACACTACCTTGAAGGATTTGACTCTCGACTGTCTTCTTGGTCGCAATTTGTTATACAAGGGGGATCTCCAAGCTTCAAGTGCTGTCTTGCTGGGATCCTTATCTGTCCTTTTCAACTGAGGCAATTTCCATTTGGCCTGTGCCTGCCTTCCTTGCCTAAAGTGCTGTCTGCATTTCACTTGAACCAGGCAGTTTGCCTGCCCTCCTTCTCTAAGGAGCAGTGACGGGGGAAGGATGAGGATCTTTGCTTTGTGGATGTCCGCAGGGTGCTTCTCCAGTATTTGGAGGTTACAAATTCCTTTCGTGTTGGACCATCTTTTTTTTGTACTGTTAACTTGGCCGCCAATTCACCCTTTGCCGGGCCTGCAAACTTTGAGGCGCTGGATTAAGGAGGCTATTACCTCAGCATTCCTAAGGGTCGTTCTGTGTGCCCGTTCTACCTGAGCGCAAGCATCCTCCTGGGTGGAGCAAACCTTGGTAGCTCCTGCAGGCACTTTGTCGGGTGACAGCAGCAATATGGGCATCACTTTCCAATTTGGTCAAGCACTACTGGATGTCCACGTGAGGGTGGACATGGTCTTCAGCTCAAGAGATTTGCAAGCTGCTGTGTGTTTTTTGTCCTGCCCAGTGGTGGTTGTAGCTTTGGTACATCCCACTTGTCTGGACTGGTCTACCAGGACAATATGGAAGGTGACATTTTTATTTACCAGATAAGGGCCCACCCCTGAAACTGTATTTTCTCTGTTCTACTACTGCGGTACCTTTGGGTCCACCATGGCTTTGTATTTCTGGCTCTCGGACTCTCCTTTTTCTGCTAACATCCTTTTATTTCTACCTTCCTCTACATAGTTCTCTACTGTTTACTCATTGATGCCCACATTGAGGTTGTGTAAGGCTTGGTCTGTATCTTCTATTTGTTTTGGGATGATTGCTGAAGGGACCTCTGGTGACTGAGGTGAATAGACACACAGGAGTGATGTCTGAAATCTGGGCTTTTCATTGGTTCTTTGTCTCAAGCAGCCTGCTGGTAGGGGAACCCAATCCACTTATCTGGACTGGTCTAGCAGGACTCAAGGAAATGACAGACATTTATTTAAAAGCATTTGTATTCCACACTATACCCTAGGTGGATTTACAGTATATAAAGACATAGAAAAAAATTACAACAAATCAAAACATTTTCATACTGAAAAAGCTCCCTGATGTCTGGTAAGTAAAATGTCACCTTGAGGGCGTCTCCAGAGTGGGGATGTCAGTGGAGACAGGGCAACAGATGTAGCTGTCCAGTTGATTTTGGAACCCTCGGGGATATCTGCAACCACATCCAAATTTAGACCTGCTCCAGGCATGAATAGGCATCAAGAAAATGCTTGTTTGGGCCCTAAAACATCTGGAGGGTGTTAACCAATTTATTTTTTATTTTTTGTCTGTACTCTCCACAATTGCATTGATATGTTTTGTGTTCTGGGGAAACTTGTCTTGTATTTGAACCACCACTGCATGTCTTAATCCCCAGTATTTAATACTTTACTTTTACCTACCACTCCTACTACTTATCATTTGTGTAGCGATATATGACTTATGCAGTGCTGTACAGACAAATGTAAGAGACTAGTCCCTGTTCATCAGAGCTTACAGTCTAGTCAAGACAGACAATATAACAACTGGGGATTAAGATATGTCAAAGTAACATAGTATATGTCGGCATATAAAGTCCAGCATGGTCCATCTAGTCTGCCCAGCAAGATGGCAAGAGAAGGTGCACCCGCCGCTCCGTGCAGGTCACCCCTACCAATGCCTTTGTTTAGGGGTGTACCCACCGCTACATGCAGGTCACCTCTACCAGTTAAGATATCAGAGACAGTTAAGTTTTATTTTGATTTTATTTTGTTTCTATAAAGGGATCCACGGTGTCCGTCCCATGCCATTTTGAATTCTGTCACTGTATTTGCCCCCACCACTTCCATCGAGAGGGCATTCCAAGCATCCACCACTCTTTCACTGAAAGTATTTCCTGACATTTTCTTTCAGTTTACCCCTTTGCAGCTTCATGTTATGCCCTCTATTATTACAGCTTCCCTGTCTTTGAAAATGGTTTGTTTGTTCATTAATACGGACCTTTAAATACTTAAGGAGTATTATATCTCCCCTGTCCCGCCTCTCCTCTAGAGCATACATATTTAGGTCTTGGAGTCTCTTTTCATACGTCTTCTGGCGCAGGCTCCAAATCATTTTGGTCACCTTTCTCTGAACCATTTCCAGTCTTTTTATATCCTTTGTAAGATATGGTCTCCAAACCTGAACACAATATTCCAAGTAAGGTCTTGCCAGCGACTTCTACAGTGGCATTAGTGCCTCCTTTTCTGCTGGTAATTCCTCTCTGTATGCAACCTAGCATCCTTCTGGCTTTGGCCACTGCCTTGTCACACTGTTTTGCCACTTTGAAATCCTCAGAAACAATGACTCGGAGGTCCTTCTCCTGGTCTGTGCACACTAACCTGTTGCCCCCTATCTCATACACTTCCCTTGGATTTCTGCATCCCAAGTGCATGACATTGGTCTAATGCTTGGCAGTTAAGATTTATTCTTCCAGCTTTTGCAGATCTTTCCTCATGCTATCCACTCCCTCAGTGGACTCCACAGTGATGCAAATTTTCATGTCATCTGCAAAAAGACAGACTTTTCCATTCAGTCCTTCAGCCATATTGCTCCAAATACCTTAAACAGTACCGGCCCCAGGAGCAATCTCTGGGGCATGCCACTAATCGCCTTCCTTTCATGCAAGTGAGTTCAGTTTACCATCACCTTCTGTTGTCTGACAGTAAACCAATTTCTGATCCAGTTCACCACCTTGGAACCCATCCCCAGGCTGGTCAGTTTATAAGCCTCCTATGAGGAACAGTATCAAAGGCTTTGCTGAAATATAGGTAGATCAGGGGCATGTGATGGATGTGATCTCTGGTCACCCAGTCAGAACTCAATCAGATTTGTTTGCCATGATCATCCTTTGAAAACATGTTACCTCGAATCATTCAACCTATTGGTTTCGAGAGTCCACTATTCTCTTTCAAAAGCGCCTCCATTACATTTCCCACCACTGAGGTAAGGCTTACTGGCCTGTAGTTTGCTATCTCTTCCCTATTACCACATTGGCCCTTTTCCAGTCCTACGTGACTTCTCCTATCTCCAAGGCTCTATTAAAAACATCCTTTAAAAGCCTTGCAAGAACCTCTCTGAGCTCTTTCAGTATCCTGGGATGTATCCCATCCGGTCCCATAGCTTAATCCATTTTCAGTTTTGCAAGCTGTTCAAACACATAATCTTCTGTAAATGGTGTATCTAATCATTTTTCCTTTGTATATTTGTCAATCATAGGTGGTCCTTCTCCAGGACTTTCTTTAGTAAAACCAGAAGTATTTGTTTAGCATTTTCACTTTTTCAACGTCACTTTCCACAAATCTGTTTTCAGCACTTTTTTGAGTTTTGCAATTTCACTTCTGATCCTCCTCCTCCTCCCAAATATACCTGAAAAGCTTTTTCACAACGCTTTAGATCTTTAGCCATCTTTTCTTCTGCCTTTTGATTTTTGCTATCCTTATTTCTCTTTTTGTCTTTTAGTTTTATCCTGTATTCTTTTGTGTTCCTCTGTTTGCAAACTTCTGAATTTTGTGAAAGCTGTGGGGGTGTGGGGTTTTTTGCTTTTTATTTGTGCAGCCAATCCTTTAGAAAACCAAATGGGTTTCCTTTTTGTTCTTATTTACTTTCCTTACCTATGTATCTGTTCCTTTTATTGCCTCCTTTTAGTTTAGTCCACTGCTATTCCACTTCCCTTACCTCCTCCCACCCTGCCAACTCCTCCTTCAGGCACTTGGCCATCTTCCTGAAGTCAGCGTTTTTGAAGTCTAGGACTTTGAGCTTGCTGTGAGGGGTACTCTGCCTTTGCTTTTATCTCAAACCACACCATGTAGTGATCGCTGCTGCTCAAATGGGCACCCACCCAGACTTTCGACACTTTCTGTTGGTGAATAATAAATCCAGCATCGAAATTTCCCTAGTCGGTTCCATCACCATTTGTCTAAGCAATGCATCTTGGAAGGCATCTACAAATTTATTTTCTTTTTTTCTTCTTCTTTCCAGATTTGCAGAACGAATACTCCCAGTCCACATCGGGTAGATTAAAGTCACCCAGTATGATCACTTCCCCCTTCATGGCTACCTTTGTAATATCGATCAAGTCTCTATCCATTTCTTCGGTTTGAGTTGGAGGCATGTAGACTACATTAGCATGTATGATAGTGCCATCTCCTCCTCTTTCCAACACAATCCACAGCACTGCTTCTTTTCCCCACATCCCCTGCATTTCAGCAGCTATAGTATTGCTTTTGACATATAGGGCTGCTACTCCTTATCTGCCTTCTCTATCTCTCCTAAATAAATTATAGCCAGCTATGGCTATGTCCCATTCATGTGACTCGTTAAACCATGTTTCTGTAATGGCCACAATGTCCAAGTCCATTTCCACCATTGGGGCTTTCAGGTCAGGAACATTTGTTGGCTAGGCTTTGAGCATTTGTGCTCATTGCTTTCCAGCATTTGTTGACTGGCTTGCCTGTGTTTTGCATGGCGTTTGTTCTACATGCCTCTTCCCACTTGCCATTGATGGGTGGTTTAAGAGTGTGGCCGTTTAGTGTTATGCTTTTGCTGGGAGTGACACCCTGAACTTGTCGTCCTCCATCTGTCACCCCCTTTCAATAGTTTAAATGCCTGTCCACTTATTGCCTGAATTTTTCACTTAGGATCCTTTCACCTGCGACAGAGATGTAGTCCAACACAGTATAGTCTCTTGTTGATCCGTCTGTTTCCCCAGTCGCCTGTATCTCTAAATCCTTCTTGTTTGCACCAGGTTTGGAGCCATGTATTAAAGTTGTTTATGCGATGCAGCCTTTCTACCCTCTTACCAAGAACAGGTAGAACGTCTGAGAATGCTAGTGTTAACAGTGGGCTTGAGTTTCTCTCCCAGAGTCTGGAAGTCCCCTTGAACTGCAGAGGCACTGTTTCTAACTAGGTCATTTGTATCCAAGTGGATGATGACAATTTTGGAGTGCTCACTTTCTGCACTAATTATACCAAGAATTTGGTTTGTATTCCTGCTGACTGAAGAGCCTGGGAGGCATTTGACCATCTTCTCTCCTTTGAATTGTATTCCCAAGTTGGTGCCTCTGAAGACGGAATCTCCAAGTAGTAGTAGCTTTCTGTTTTTGTGATTTTTCTTCATATTTGGGCATTGATTCGCTCATTTAAGGGCACTTCAGTTTCCATGGACTGGACACCCTCATTATCCATTGTCGATGAGAATGTAAAGAAATGCATAGGAGGTGAACAGGAGGGCTCGGGCAATCAGGATCCAAAAGCAGTCTCAGTGGTAAGTTGTGTTTTTGTTTTTGTTTTTTTAGCCTGGATTTGAACAAGGCCAGAGATGGAACCTGACATACTGACTTGGGTAGTTTGTTCCTGGCATAAGGAGCAGCAAGGTGTAAAAATCAAAGTCTGGAATTGGCAGTGGAAGAGAAGAGCACAGAAAGAAGGGATCTGCTAGAAGAACAGAGTTCTGAGGAGGGGTGTAGGGAGAGATAAGAGGAAAGGTAATGTAGAGGAGCAGCTGAATGAAGAGGATCGTAGGTGTTTGAATGGGATGGTCCAGTCCATGGAAACTGAAGTGCCCTTAAATGAGCGAATGGGATGTTTGAATGGGATGTGAAAACTGATAGGGAGTCAATGGAGAAGAGGGGTGACATGAGCATAGGGACACTGGCAGCTCTCAGGTAAGTAAAACATTAAATACCTCTGTAGAAATAGGTAAAGGGGCAACATCTGGAAAGTGGTGTGCATAAATACCACTAGTTTGGGAAGATCCCAGATGATGAGGCTTTAATGGAAGAGGCCGACTTGGACTTCGTGGCGGTTATAGAGACATAGTTCAAAGACAGCCATGATTGAGATGTGATTATACTGGGCTATACTTCCTTAAGGAAAGCTAGAGTAGGAAAAAGGAGATGAAGAGTGACATTTTATATGTAAAAATATTAAAGCTATAGAATTATAGGGCTTAAAAGGGAAGCAAGGAGGCACTGTGGGTTAAACTAGAAAGAGGGAACGGGAAATCCATTTGCACTGGTGTGATATATAGACTTCCTTCACAGGGAGAAGCGGAGAGATGTTTGTTAAAACATGCACAGTATTCCCAGGAGAGGAGAGGAGAAGTGCTACTGATAAGTAATTTCAATATGTCAGATGCTTGTCACCTAGAAGTAAGAAGATCCTGGATTCTCTACGGCAGGGGTTCCCAAACCTGATCTGGGGCCTCCCCAGCCGATCGAGTTTCCACGATATCCACAATGAATATGCATATAAGAAGAGTACGCATACAGCGGAGGCAGTGCACGCAAATCCATGTTCATTGTGGATATCCAGAAAACACCTGGAAAGAGGGACAGAAGTGACTAGAATCTTGAATGATTTCCAGAAGATTGTGTTTGTGGGGAACTAGCTAAACTAAAAGCAGACAAAGCGATGTGGCTGGATGGGATACACCCCACAGTATTGAAGGAACTTAGGGAAGCTCTAGCGCAGTGGTTCTCAACCTTTTCTGTACCGTGACCCCTTTTACCATTGGTCAACTTGTGATGACCCCCAATGATAAAATCAAATGCGTCTCTCTTCCTTTACCGTTTAATGCATTGTCGCTGTAATCATATGTTGAATTATTAATATATTATAGGCCTTTGCATTATGTTTTTATTTGTAAAATTTACTTATTTAAACCACAATAATTAATCCCAATAACAAGTAACAATATTTGATTTCAAAATTATTATGACTTTGTAGTCAAATCACTAATATGAAATAAAATTATTTTTTCTACCTTTCTTGTCTGACCATTTTATTCTCTGATCATGCTGGTCCCGATCTGAGGCTTCTGCTTTCCTGTCTTCTCTTAGCTCTCTTTCTGTGGTCTATAGTCCATCTGCCATTTCTTATCTCATAGAAACATGATGACAGAAAAAGACCACATGGCCTATCTAGTCTGTCCTTCCATATCAACAACTACAACAGTCCACTTTTTACCTTTAGAGATCCTCTGTGTTGGTCCCATGCTTTTTTGAATTCAGTTACTGTCCTCATCTCTACCACCTCCACTGGGAGACTATTCCACGGATCCACTACTCTTTCCGTAAAGAAATATTTCCGCATATCACTCCTAAATCTATCTCCCTTCACCCTCATCCCATGTCCCCTCGTAGCAGAACTTGCTTTCAATTGAAAGAGGCTCTCTCCCTGAACATTTATGCCACGGAGGTATTTAAACATCTCAATCATATCACCTCTATCCCGCCTTTCCTCTAAGGTGTACATATTAAGATCCTTAAGTCTGTCCTCATATGCTTTATAATGAAGCCCACTAATCATTTTAGTAGCCACCCTCTGCACCGACTCCATCCTGTTCACATCCTTTTGAAGGTGCGGTCTCCAGAATTGCACACTACTCCAAATGAGGTCGCACCAAAGACTTATACAGAGGCATTATCACCTCCTTTTTTCTGCTAGCCATTCCTCTCCGTATGCACCCAAGCATCCTTCTAGCTTTTGCCGTCGCCTTTTCTACCTGTTTAGCTACTTTAAGATCATCAGACAACCACGCCTAGGTCCCGCTCTTCTTTAGTGGACAAAAGTACTTCACCTCCTATACTGTATTGCTCCCTTGGATTGCTGCAGCCCAAATGCATGACCTTACATTTTTTAACATTAAATCCCAGCTGCCAAATTCTAGACCATTCTTCAAGCTTAGCTAGATCCCCCCTCATGTTATCTACACCTTCCTGGGTGTCTGCTCTATTGCAGATTTTGGTATCATCTGCAAAGAGGCAAACCTTACCCGACAGCCCTTCCGGTATATCACTAACAAAGATGTTAAAAAGAATCGGACCAAGGACAGATCCCTGGAGCACACCACTGGTAACATCCTTCTCCTCAGAGTGAGCTCCATTTACTTGTACTCTGTCGCCTCCCACCCAACCAATTTCTAACCCAAGCAGTAACTTTAGGGTCCATCCCTAGGGTGCTCAGTTTGTTTATAAGTCGCCTGTGAGGAACAGTGTCGAAGGCTTTACTGAAATCTAAATACACCACATCTAGAGCTCTCCCTCGGTCCAACGTCCTGGTCACCCAGTCAAAGAAATCAATCAGATTTGTCTGACAAGACCTGCCTCTGGTGAATCCATGCTGCCTCGGATCCTGTAATCCACTGGACTCCAGAAACCTCACTATTTTCTCTTTCAGCAGCGTTTCCAATAATTTACTCACCACCGAAGTTAAACTAACCGGCCTGTAGTTTTCAACCACATCCTTACTTCTGCTTTTGTGTAAAGGCACCACATGAGCCTCTCTCCAGTCCTTTGGCACCACTCCCGACTCCGAGGCATTGAAAAGGTCAGTCAGTGGAGTTGCTAGAACATCCCCAAGTTGCCTCAGTATTCTAGGGTGTATCCCATCCGGTCCCATCGCTTTGTCTACTTTAAGTTGAGCTAGTTTCTCACGAACACGGTGTTCTGAAAATTGTTCAAGATGTCCCTCGCTTCTGTTCCTATTTGTGGGTGTTTTCTGAGGTCTTGCTCCTGGTTCTTCATCTGTGAACACAGAACAAAAATATTTGTTAAGCAATTCCGCTTTATCCTTATCAGCTTCTACATATTCCCCCCCCCCCCACACCCTTGAGTCTGACAATACCACTTTTGCCCTTCCTCTTCTCACTAATGTATCTGAAAAATGTCTTATCCCCCCATTTTATTGCATTGGCTATTTCCTCCTCCTTTTGAATCTTTGCCTTCTTGACTACTTTGCTAGCTTCTCTAAGTTTTTCTTATGTTTTCTTCACTTCTTTCCATCAGCCTATTTCCAGTCCCAGTAACCCTTCCCAGTATCAGCCCCTTTCCAGTCCTCACTCCCAGTACCTTCCAATGTCAACTTGCATTCCTATGACTGCCACTGGTGTCCAGTCCCTTCTAGTACAAATACCATGGCAGCCCCTCTCAGGTCCACTCCCTTCCAGTTCCATTCTCCCATCCCCTCGTATCAGCCCATTTGTAGCCTTAGCCCCCAGTTTTCTTCAAGGGCCAGCAGCTCTATCCTCCCCTCCCCACAATCAGCCCATTCCCAGTCGAAGCCCCCCAATCAGCTCACTTCCAGTGCTAGCCTCCCCTAATCAGCCCAATACCAGTCCTACCCCCGCATCTGCTCATTACTAGTCCTAGCCTCCACTAATCAGCCCATTTCCAGTCATAGCCCCCCCCCTCGATCAGCTCATTTCCAATGCTAGCCTCCCATCAGTCCATTACCAGTGCTAGGCTCCCTTAATCAGCCAATTACCAGTCCTAACCTCACCAATCATCTCATTTCCAATGCTAGCTCCCCATCAGTCCATTACCAGTCCCAACCCACCCCCCTTGATCAGTCCATTACCAGTCCTAGCCCCCCCTTATCTGCCCATTACCAGTGCTAGCTCCCCCATCAGCCCATTATAATTCTAACCTGCACTGTCTCTCCCCTCTGTCCAGCATTTATCCCGTGTCTGTCCAGTATGCCTGCACTGTCTCTCCCCTTTTTCCATGTCAGCCCTCCCTCCATGTCAGCTCCCCCCCTCTCCCTCCTTGTCAGCCCCGTTGCAGGTTCCCTGCCCACACCTCCCCTCTCCCCATGTCTGCCCCGTGACTTTGCCTATAAAACCGTTGTGGAGCCTTTCTGTCTCTAAACTGGCTCTGTGCAGCATTGTCCCGTCTCCAAAGGAAGTTTACCACCATTTTTAGAGTTGAAAGCAGTCCCAGAGGACTGGAGAAAGGCACATGTGGTTCCTTTACACAAAAGTGGAAGTAGGGATGAGGTTGAGAACTACAGGCTGGTTAGTCAGACTTCTGGTGAGTAAACTTAATGGAAATGCTGCTAAAACAGAGGATAGTGAGCTTTCTTGAGTCCAGTGGATTGCAGGATCAAAGTTAGTATGGGTTTACTAGAGGCAGGTCTTGTCAAACAAATCTGATTTCTTTGACTGGATGACCAGAGTTGGACAGAGGGAGAGCCCTAGATGTGGTGTAAAGCCTTTGACCTGTTCCGCACAGGCAACTTATAAATAAATTGAGCACCCTAGGGGTGGACCCTAAAGTGACTGAATAGGTTAGAAATTGGTTGTGTGGGAGGCAACAAAGGCTACAAGTAAATGGCGCTCATTCTGAGGAGGAGAATGTTATCAGTGGTGTGCCGCAGGGTTCTGTCCTTGGTCCGATTCTTTTTACTAGTTCTGTTAGTGATATTGCGAATGGGCTGTTGGGTAAGGTTTGCCTCTTTGTGGATGCTTCCAAAATCTGTAATAGATCCTCCCCTCATGTTATCTAGTCCTTCCTGGGTGTCCACTCTAACTAAGCTTGAAGAATGGTCGAGAATTTTGCAGCTCAGACTTAAACTAAAAAATACAGGATCATGCATTTGGGCTGCTAAAATCCAAGGGAGCAGTACAATATAAGGAGTGAAGTACTTCTGTCTATGAAAGAAGAGTGGGACTTGAGCATGATTTTGTTTCCGATGATCTTAAAGTGGCTAAATGGGTAGAAAAGACGATGGCAAGAGTCAGAAGGATGCTTGGATACGTAAGGAGAGGAATCTCTAGCAGGAAGGAGGTGATAGTGCCTCTGTATAATAAGTCTTTTGGTGAGACTTCATTTGGAGTATTGTGTTCAATTCTGGAGACCGCACCTTTAAAAGAATATAAACTGGATGGAATCTGTGTAGAGAGTGGCTACCAAAATGGTCAGTGGTCTTTGTTTATAGCCTATATGGGGAAAGACTTAAAGGTCTCAATATGCATATCATGATTCTGATCCCGCAGGGCACGTCTAGCCCCACGTGATCAGAATTGCGATCAGGCATGTACATGCAGGCTGGGACTGCACTTTAGTCTGGCTTGCGCGTACATGCACAGCCCAGCTAACTCAGAACTTTTAAAATGATCCAGGGCGCCATGGTGTCCTGTTGCCATGGCACTGCGGCTCCATTTAAAAGCCATGACGCCGGCCACCTGAAAAAAGAGTTTATTATCCACAGCCTGACCCCTGATCTGGCCTCCTAAGGCTAGGGTCGGGCTGCAGGAAATGTCCTCTGCCCCCCCCCCCCCGCCCCAACTGCGCCCCGGGCAATTAAAAAAAAACATGTACAGGGAAGTTATTCCACCTCAGAGGTGGAATAACGTCCCCGCACATGTCGCCGGTCCTAGACATATAGGGCCGACATTAGAATTGGCCCTGTTTGTCCAGGGCCAGTGACCGCCCACTGCCTGCCCAGACTCTGCCCCCGGGCTGCCGCTTCCCTGCACAACCGGCAGGGAAGTTTTTTGCATGCTCAGAATAACCCTGTTTGTGTATAAAGGAGTTGACTGTAGTAACACGATTTGAACCACACAAGAGATCACTACGGCATTGTAACTGTCTTATAAGCAGCTTAAAACAGGTAGGTACTGCAGCCCAGTTTGTGCTGCTTATTGGTTTTTACAGACACTGGATGCACATGCAAAAAAAATGACATAAATAAAGGTGAGAGGTGAGAGGTAGAGGAAGAAAAGATGGTATGATTTGGCTAAAATAGTATCATACAATTACTGCTGCTGATGCCTCTTCTCCGCTGCACATATATTTGTATATCTTGAGAAACCACATTTTATATGGAGATGACAATTTAAAAAAAACATGTTTTGACAAAAATTTACTTTGATGAATTTGTGGTGGGGTTTTCAAATTGAGGTACTGGATATTGCTTTTATAAAATAACCTTAAAATAGTTGTCTTCTTGGACTTCACACACAGGCATCTTGTCATAAAATCTAGCTCCAGGTGCTGACTTCAGGTTTACAGACAATGAGAACCACAACGTTGTCTGAGCAATGCCTCCTCCCTATTCTGTGAATTACTACAGGATGTAGAGAAGAGATCAGCAGCGGTTCATAATGCTTCCTTTAGAGAGGGAGGGAAAGGATATAAAAAAGACTGCAAGAAAGATGTACTTCTGAGGATCTGCCACTGCTCCACCCGGAACAGAGGCAGCCAATCATCTTTCAGGGAAGCATAAGCATCACATATTATCAATTCATAGCAGTTTGGTAAATGGTATAGATTGAGTGGAGGAGTGGCCTAGTGGTTGGGGCAAGGTACTTCAGGCCGGAAGGTCGGGGGTTCAAATCCCACTAGAGGACAGCAACCTTGGGCCGGAAGGACTGGGGTTTCTAGTCCCACAGGTGCTCCTTGTGGTCTTGGGCAAGCCACTTAACCCTCCATAGCCCATGTTCCCTGTAAAATAGTTATCTCCAAGTTATAATGCCCTGTTCAATGTAATTTCAGTTTGTTCAATGTAAACCGCACTGATGCAGAATAGCGCGGTATATAAGAGAATGTAAATAAATAAATTAAAAATAAATAAATTAAAAGAAAGGTGGGATATAGGAGATATGATGACGTTTAAATATCTTCATGGCATAAATGCACAGGAGCAGAGTCTCTTTCAATTGAAAGTAAGCTCTGCAACGAAGGAACACAGGATTAAGGTGAAAGGGGATAGACTCAGGAGTAATATGCAGAAATATTTTTTTTACAGAAAAAGTGGTAGATTCATGGAATAGTCTCCCAGTGGAGGTGGTAGAGATGAGGACAGTATCTGAATTCAAGAAAGCATGGGACAAACACAGAAGATTGTTAAAGGAAAAAAAGGTACTATAGTAGTTGATATGGAAGGGCAGATAGGCCATATGATCTTCTACTGTCATGTTTCTATATTTCTAAGATTAGCAGTATAACTGAGTTTTGAACAGATTGAAGAGGGGAGAGATGATGATTCAGAGGAAGACCAGCAAGGAGGAAGGTTGCAATACGATTTAGATGGGAGGTGACTAGGGAATGGATAAGGATCTTGGTAGTGTGTTCAGAAAGGAAGGGATGAATTTTGCTAATGATATAGAGAAAGAAATGACAGGTTTCAACTATCTGTTGGATATGTATGGGGAAGGAGAGGGAGGAGCCAAGGAAACCAGGAGATGTAGAGTGTTAGCCACAGAAATAGAGAGAGGAGTAAAGGGGGAGGTGGATTGAGGGTGATGTCTACACTAGAGACATTTATGTAGATAACCCTGTAGACGTTCATATCGGGCACATCCATATTTGTGAAATTTGTGCCCAAACTTGGATATGCCTTTTTGAACATTCTGACTTGGGCATCCCGAATTTTACAAGACTTCAAAATGCAATGTGCCTACAAAGTGGGCAAAAATAGATGCCTACTTGACTCTCACACATAGACAGCCTGCTATAAAATTGCCTTTCATGAGGTTAATCTGAACCATTTTGTTTACCTGCTGTTTTGAAATTAAATAAGAAAACGGACTCTGTGGTTGCTCCTCTTAAATTGTTTGTTTTTTGTTTTTAAACCCCTTTTAAAAGAAGGCTTTCCAGTACAATTGTGTCTGGCTTTACTTTTTATTTTGGCTAGATCCCTTCATTGTAAATTTCATTAAACATGTTTTTGGTTAATAAGGGAGATATTTCTCCCTCTTGGTATCTGCTAATAAAGTATGTTCTAATGTTTATTTTAAAAATTATGTTTGTGTCTGTCTGCCACTGTTCCCATCAGAATAATATGGGTGCTGCAGCAAAGAGCTTGCATGAATGTTTAATAAAAATGGCCCTTAATGTGATGTTTTTCCTTCTTATGGTCCTTGTCCTGTGCGAATCATCATGGGTTGCTACCAGAGTTCAAATTTTGCAATTAATAATCAACCCTTCCATGGTCTGAGCAATGTCTTGTCTGGACATAAACAACTCGCTCTGAAATAGCAATAATGAAATAGTTCAGCCTTTTGTCTGAGTTATTGCACCATAGTTGTTGGTACCTGTGTTCCCTTGTATATTTCCATTAGGGGACTTCTCCCCCCCCTCCCCACATTTGACTACTTCTCGTCTTCCAGCGTGATTATTGCTACAGTGAACCTCAATCTAAGAAAGATGAACTGTGGGTCCCATTGGTGCCTCTCTCTCTTGTGGTAACTGGGCACATTTCATCTCCAGGGACTCTGGATGTTCCCTCTGCAGTGCTCCTAAGCAACCTTTAGAGTCAGGCGTCGGAGCTTAGGAATTGAACCCAGGATTCCTGTGCAGTTTTACTCTGTGATGCCATTGTGCCAGCCTGCAAAACTGTGCCAGCCTGCAAAACTTAATATTTAATTTTGTTAGTGCACCAAGTCTTTAATTAGGTGCTGAAGTTAAGTGGGAAGCTACAAACAAGAGAAGTGGTGGAACAGAATAAAAAAAATATTACTGGATAAGAATATTTCTTGAACAATTAATGAATGAATGTATGTATTCTGGGGCATCATATAAGTGTGTTGTAATTTCCTGTCTCTTAAGGCTTATTTCACTTTTAAGTGGAACTGCCTGTCAGCAATACATCCATCTCCTGTCTCTCTGTCCATCTGTATGCACTTGTGCAACCAGACTGGAAAGCTGTAAAACTAGAGGGCATAACATGAAGCTGCAAGCGGTTAGACTGAAAGGCAATGTCAGGAAATACTTTTTCAGTGAAATGGCGGTGGATACTTGGAATGCCCTCTTGATGGAAGTGGTGGGGGCAAATACAGTGACAGAATTCAAAATGGCATGGGGCAGACATAGTGGATCTCTTTATAGCAACAGATAAAATCAAAATAAGCATAACTATCTCTTATATCTGAACAAATAGGAGTGACCTACACGAAGCGATGGGTATATCCCTAAACAAAGGCATGGGGAGAGGTGACCTTCCTGGAGCATCAAGTGCACCTACTCTTGCCACCTTGTTGGGCAGACTAGATGGACCATACTGGTCTTTATCTGCCCTCATATACTATGTTACTATGTAGTAATGACAGGGATTCCTAAACCCTGTCTCTTTCCCTCTCCCCTCCCCCTGCTCACACACACACACACACACTCTTTAGTGAGCATGTTTTCCAAATGAGTTGGCTCCATGCACACCATGAAAGTAATGAACGTCACTCCTAAGCCCCAGGTTATGTGGAATATGATCTCGGTCTCTCGAATTTACATTATGTTCTCCGCAATACTTAGCTCATACCAAAGAGTGTTTCCATCTGGAGTTCTTAGGATGTAACATGTATGGGCAACCTATCAAGGTGTGAAATAGAAATTGGATTTATCTCGCACAATTTCTTAAGCGGGCCTGTGGCTACAAATATGATAGGAAATATTTCTATATCTCCCTGCCATTTTCTTGATTTCTGACTACAGCTCGTTGTACTAGAGGATCTTCTCCCTCACCACGTGATTTGCAGAATAATCCCTTGGAACAGACACCCCTTTGATCCAATACAATTTTGGTGCTTTTCTCCTTTTTACCCTAAGTCCGCTTTCCTTGCATCCAGCTTTTATATTGGTCATGCTCTGACTTTTACTGCTACATAACCCACTGACTCTTATTGTAAAGAACAGTTCATTTTACATTTAAAGTTTCTGCTCTTACATTGGGGGGGGGGGTCTTTTTCTTTCAGGCAAGATGTCTGCGTTTTGGCTCATTTTTATTTCTGTTGTACACCTGTTGAGTATACTGTAATGCAATTAAGCTTTTAAATGAAATACTTTTATGTATACCGCTGCTTGTAAGGATTAAGAATTGCCTTTACATTGCAGAAATACATTTTTAAAAAACTATACAGTATGTAGGGTACCCCAGTCCTTCCCACAGAACCCCCCATTCATTGCCAGAATGTTGTTGGTAGCGGCAGAAGCAGCAGTACTCCTGGGTTGTTTTTTTTTTTGTTGTTTTACCCCCTCTCTCCTCCCCACCACTTGTCACCCCCAGCTTGTGAGGAGGAAGAGGACCGCAACAATGCAGTGCCTTAGGCTATATATTGTCTTCCTCTCTGCCTGAGGCAGTATTGAGTCATGCAGTTCGACGTACGCGACCAGCTAATGTAGTAGAGGACGACGCAACTGAGGCACGGCACATCCACTCTTCTACTAACAAACTGGAATGGATCATGAGGAAAGAGGGCAAGAGAATGAGTGAGGAAATGAAGGCAGCGTTGGGGGGAGGGGAGGAGGAAGAGGACGACAGGCAAGTGCATGAAGGGATCGGGGATGTTATGGAATGTGAGAAGTGGTTGTGATGGAGAGGGAGGATCCAGAGTTGTGGGGTGTGAGGGGAAGACTAAGAAGCTCTTTTCTAAAAGTCTGTAGACCTTTTAAAATGTTCCTCTTCATTCAACACCTCTATTACCCCCCTCCCCCGAACACCATGATCCCCCCCCCCCCTTCTCTCCACTATATACTGGAGAAATATAAATACATAAGCTCCTGAACCTCTTTCTCACTTGATGTAGCTTAATTAGGTAATTACTCTCCCCCCCCCAAACCTTTCTCTTTGTGAAACTCCATTTGATATATTTCTCCCTTATCCCGTCCCCTTCCCCACCCTACACTGTAAATAGCTCTGCCTCAGCATCCGCTATCCTGCTGTATGTGTGAACAGCTGATGTGTAAATAGTACCGTGTAATATTGTTTGATATGATCTTTGTAAATGAGTTCTGTTCATTGTAAACTGCCCCTGATTACTGGAAGGGGTGGTATATAAAAATGTTTAAATAAAATAAAATAAACATTCTTCTCTCCTTATTCAGGATATACCCCTCTTCCTTTTTCTCCTTTCCCATTTCTTCTTACTGATTCCCTTTATCCTTGTCTGAGATCCCTTTTTTTTTTTCATTTTCCTCCCAAGATCCTCTGCTCCTTTCTCAATGACCATTAAGATCCCTTTTCTCTCTGTATGTATGTGCTTATTTGTTTGCAGTTTATGCAAATACGACGCACAATTGCTGTAGAAACTTGGAAGTCTTGCTGCAGGATTTAACTTTCAGGATAAGAACATAAGATATGCCATACTGGGTCAGACCAAGGTCCATCAAGCCCAGTATCCTGTTTCCAACAGTGGCCAATCTAGGTCATACGTACCTAACAGTTTCCCCAAGAGACACAGGTTCCACAATGCTTGTATTGGGTCAAGCATTGATATCCTGGGTCCCTTTTTAATAATGGTTTATGGACCTTTCCTCCAGGAACTTGTCCAAACCTTTTTTTAAACCCAGCTACACTAACAGCCTTTACTACATCCTCCAGTAACAAATTCCAGAGTTTGATTACAAGTTGGATGAAAAAATATTTTCTCTTATTTGTCTTAAATAGTTTACCCTGTAGCTTCATTACATGTCCCCTAGTCTTTCTATTTATTTTATTTATTTATTTATTTATTTTTCTTATATACCGCGCTCTTAAATCAGTGCGGTTTACACATGAACAAATATAAACACAATGGTACAAACAGCATTGGTTTTTTACAATGAACAAGGTAAATAAACTTGGTAAAACATGGTAATTATATATAAATAACTATATACATGGCAACTATATACATGGATATTTTGGTTAATTATTAATTATTATTTCTATATTCTGATAGCATAAACAATTGATCTATGTTTACCTGTTCCACTCCATTCATTAATTTATAGACTTCTATCATATCTCCCCTCAGCTGTCTCTTTTCCAGGTTGAAGAGTCCTAACCTTTGTAGCCTCTCTTCATAGGAGTAGCCTTCCATCCCCTTTACCATTTTGGTGGCTCTTCTCTGTACCTTTTCTAATAACGCTATATCCTTTTTAAGATACGGCGACCAGAATTGCACATAATATTCAAGGTGCGGTCGTACCATGGAACGATACAGAGGCATAATCCTTTGTTTTATTTTCCATTCCTTTCATTATGATACCTAGCATTTTATTTGCTTTCTTGGCCGCCACTGCACACTGGGCGGAGGGTTTTAACATGTTAACCACGATGATGCCTAAATCTTTTTCCTGGGTGGTGGTTCCCAATTTGGAACCTTGCATCGTGTAACCATAGTGTGGGTTCTTTTCTAGGTGCATACTAAGACAACTCTGATCTGTATGCCCTTTCCTCTCTTTCTCTGCTATGTCCACCCTCCTCATCTCCCTAGTTGTCTCCCGCCTCGATTATTGTAACGTCTCCTTAGCTGGTCTCCCCCAATCCCAACTTCAACGTCTGCAACGAGTCCACAACACTGCTGCCTGTATCCTCACTTGCTCTTCCTGTTTCGACTATATCACCCCTCTTCTCATTCGCCTGCATTGGCTTCCGATTCCCTTCCGTATTCAGTATAAATTTCTTCGTTTTGTTCACAGGTCTGTTCATACTAGCACTCCCCTTTACCTTGCCGACCTGATCCACCTCCACGCTCCCTACCGTTCCCGCCGCACCATCCACATGAACCGAATAACCTTACCCTCCCCATCCCAGGCCCACCTAGAAACCTCTGCCTTTTACTTCCTTGGTCCCCGCTTATGGAACTTGCTCCCCACAGACCTCCACTTGGAACTTTCATAGAAAACATTTAAGGCAAAAACCCATCTCTTCTGTCTAGCTTTTGGCCTCTCTCTCCCCCCCCCGTGCCCCTTTTCACCACCCCCATGATGTTGTTTTCCCTTGTTTCTGTTACTATATTCTAGCCTTGACCTTTTACTCTTCTCTCTTCTTTCCTATCACACTATGGCGTTCCTTTCCTAATTTTCTAAGCAGCCTTTTGTATTTTGTATACCGCTCAGATGCTATTGTGATGGGCGGTCTATTAAGTTCCCAATAAACATAAACATATCTTTGCACTTGTCCACATTAAATTTCATCTGCCATTTGGATGCCCAGTCTTCCAATTTATCCAGATCCTCCTGCAGTTTTCCGCAATCCCCTTGGGTTTTAACAACTTTAAACAGTTTTGTGTCATCTGCAAATTTGATAACCTCACTAGTTGTTCCCTTTTCCAGGTCATTTATGAATATGTCAAAAAGCAGCGGACCCAGTACAGATCCCTGGGGTACTCCATTATTCATCATTTTCCATTGGGAAAATTGGCCATGTAGCCCTACCCTCTGCTTTCTATCTTTTAACCAGTTCCCGATCTACAATAGTACACCGCGTCCTATCCCATGACTTTTTAGTTTTGCCAAAAGTCTCTGATGAGGGACCTTGTCAAAGGCTTTCTGAAAGTCCAGATACACTATATCACCGACTCACCTTTGTCCACTTGTTTGTTCACACCTTCAAAAACACAACATAACAGATTAGTAAGACAAGATCTTCCTTGTCTAAAGCCATGTTGGCTATCTCCCATTAGGCCATGACTATCTACATGCTGAGTAATTTTGTTTTTTATGATGGTTTCTACCATTTTTCCCAGTACTGACATCAGGCTCACCGGTCTGTAGTTTCCCGGATCACCCCTGGAACCCTTTTTAAAAATTGGCGTTACTTTGGCGATCCTCCAATCTTCAGGTATTACAGATGATTTTAATGAAAGTTCACAGATTACTAATAGCAGGTCTGCAATCTCATATTTCAGTTCTTTCAACATGGATGTATACCATCTGGTCCAGGTGATTTGCTACTATTCAGTTTATCAAATAGTTGTAATACAACTTCCCGGTGTAGCGATATTTCTCTCAATTCCTCTGCAGTATCACCTTTAAATACCACTTCAGTCTTGGGTAACATCTCTACATCTTCCTCAGTAAAGACTGAAGCAAAGAATTTATTCAGTCTCTCCACTATAGCCTTGTCTCCTCTTACTGCCCCCTTTACTCCTCTATCAACTAACAGTCCAATTGACTCTCTCACAGGCTTTTTTGCTACGGATGTACTTGGAAAAAGTCTTTATTTCGCTTTTTTGCTTCTATAGCAAGTTTCTTCTCAAATGCTCGCTTTGCCTGCCTTATCAATGCTTTGCATTTAACTTGCCAGTGCTTGTGCTGTTTCCAGTTTTTGTCATTTGGCACTTTTTTCCATTTCCTGAAAGATGCTTTTTTGGTAGCAACAGCCTCTCTGACCTCACCTTTAAACCATGCTGGCAGTTTTTTGGATTTTCTTCCACTTTTCTTAATGCGTGGAATACAGCTGGTCTGGGCTTCCAGGATAGTATTTTTAAACACAGAAGCTTGATGTAAGTCTTGAACCTTTGCAACCGCTCCTTTTAGTTTTTTCTTAATATCTTATGTTCTTATGTTCTTATTTTCCTCATTTTATCATAGTCTCCCTTTTGAAAGTTAAAAGGTAGTACTGTGGATTTCCTTACTATCCCTCCTCCACTAATTTAAATCAAACGCGATCATGCTATGATCACTATTGCCAAGTGGCCCCAACACCCTTATCTCCTGCACCAGATCTGGTGTTCCACTAAGGACTATGTCCAATATGGCTTCCTCTCTGGTCGGTTCATGAACCAGCTGCTCCAAGAAGCAGTCATTTATTTCATCTAGGAACTTTATCTCCCTAGCATGCCCTGCCGTGACACTGACCCAGTCGATGCCGGGGTAATTGAAATCACCCATTATTATTACTGTGCTGTGACTTTTGTTAGCTTCCTTGATTTCTTTGAGCATTTCATCATCCATTTGTTCATTCTGGCCAAGCGGTCGATAGTACACCCCACTGCCATCACCTTCCCCTTCATACATGGAATTTCAATCCATAGTGTTTCTACAGCAAATTTTGTTTCCTGCAAAACCTTAATCCTTTCTGACTCAATGCCCTCTTTAACATAGAGCAACCCCTCCACCAATTTGATCAGTTCTATCATTACTATATAGTTTGTACCCAGGTATCAGTGTCCCAGTGGTTATCCTCCTTCCACCATGTCTGAGATTCCAATCATATCTAACCTCTCATTTAGTGCTATATATTCTAACTCTCCCATCTTATTGTTTAGACTTCTAGCATTTGCATACAAGCATTTTAGAGACTGTATTTTATTAATATTAAAAGGATGCCTAAGAAAATGGACAGTTGTGTCTATCTAGAGCTATTGTAAATGTGTTTTTTCATCTCCCATAGACCATAATTTCATTCATGTTTTTCTGAGAAATTCTTTTTCCAGACATGTTCTTAGTTTTGATTTTGTGCCCTTCCTTCTTTGTCTGATTTTATTATGGTGGAATTTTCCCTCTTGGTGTTTCTTTATCTGTCTTTGTTTGTTCATGAAGCCTCCAATGAGCACAACTAACTAGAATAATGTAGCAAATACTAGCTGTTTAGATAAGATCCTTTTTCCAAAGAGCTTGTAGTCTTTAATCATTGACTGATGGTTAACACCGGTGTACTTGCTACAGAAGTTCAGGCTTGCTAAAAACCCTTAATATCGAGGTATTAAAAAAGCACCTAGGCAAGTAGCACAGATGCCCCTACCCAAGGAGAAACTAAGACCACCATTTTATTTGCCGTGTTCACTGCATACTTTCTCTTTTGCTGGTAAATACGACCATGTCACCCCACTCTTGCACTCATTTGGTCCCAATATTGCTCAGATTCAATATAAGTTACTGATCCTTGTGCACAAAGTTCTCTCCACTGGTACTCCTGCATATCTGTCCTCCTCTCTAACATTTTACACGCCTCCCTGTGTCCTTTGCTCACTTCTCAATAATAGGTTACACATTCTGTCCCCAAATCTGGCACTTTTAGAGTTTACCTGCAATGGACCCATGCAATGGAACTCCGTTTCTTCACCTTGAACCCTCCTTTGCCTCCCTTAAGGCTCAACTTAAAACCTGTCCCTTCTTCAAGGCTTTTGGAGCCTGGATTGCCTGGAGCACAAGCTAATCTCACCCTCCCCTTTTACTGAAACCTTTCTTAGCACTGATTTCTCACTTCCTCTTGCCTGTCAAATTTATGGTGTGGGTTTTTTCCTTTATTTTTTGTAGTTATCTTTGTAATCCACTTCGCCTCTACATAAGAAAAGTGGTGTATCAAGCACCAGTAAATTAAATTTAAAAAAAAGCTGTTTTTTTTGAGGCACTGGTCAAATCATATCAATATATCTCTGCCTCGAGCTTGGGAATGTCTTAAAAAACACTGCGCTAGGAACTAAATAGGAAATTTGGTACATTCTTGAAGCCACAGGAATCTGTAAGAGTTGAACTTAGTTGTAGTAAAATGAAGTAAACATTTAATTCTCTGGAGGAAGGCTGTTTAAATTTCAATAAAACTCAAATTAGATTAAGTAATTTTAATCATTCAGGCTTTTAAAAATTATCTTGTTTGATCATTTTGTTGAAAACCTGTTTTGTGGTTAGCATTGTAAGGCCGTGTTTAATCGGCTTTCAGTGCAGTCTTCTACTTCTATCTAACTTGCTCTTGCTTTCCAGGAGCTGGGAAAATACGGCCTGCTGTTTTACAACGCACTGCTCATGATGCTTCCTACTATGGCCATCGCTTATGTCATGGGAGATGTACAAAAGGTAGGACATGAAGGAATTGTTTGCAGAAACACTTCACGGAGAATTGTTTTTGTTTTTCACATGCAAAAATGTACCTTTTGTTAGGGGGTGGGAGGGCACAGAATCCTTCTCGTCATTCACTATAGGGATTATTTTAGAAGTTTATTCACAATTTACTTGTGTATATAGTCGGACACATACATGGGTGAATCACATTCACGTTTACATGGCCATTTTAGAAAGGATCCAATTTACACCTGGATGTCTCTGGTAAGTGGAGGTCTTCAGGGGGCATGCCAAGTGTATGGCCTGGGTAGGGAAAAGAAATATCTACATGTGTATTTCCTATTTCATATAAGGAATGCATATGTAAGGCCAAAAATCCCCCTGATGGAATTTATACCTTCTCCCTGGCATGGGTAGGTTTAAAAATTAACATACATTTCTGTCCAGCCCTTTTACAAAAGGAATTAAGGGGGGGGGGGTTTCCTCCATAATCCCCCTCCCAACCACCATTGTACTTCCATCTCCAAACTGAAATGAGAGAGAGCATCTCACACATTTGATTGAAATGATAAAGCAGTATAAGTAAGACCCGTTATTTAAATTAAATATATCTTAAAATAATCCCTATGATATCTTTGTCGTATTCCATGAACTGCACAAAAAGCTAAAATCAGCAGTTTGAAAAGAATACGCTTTTGCACTGGTAGACAATATAAAGAGCCTAGCAGTGGTCTAACATGTTCCCAATAATTTAGTCTAATGCAGGGGTACTCGATCCAGTCCTCGGGATACACCTAGCCAATCGGGTTTTCAGGCTAACCGCCGCCATGAATATTCATGAGAGACCTTTGCATGCACTGCCTTCATTGAACGCCAATCTCTCTCATGCGTGGGTGTTGTGATTATCCTGACAATCAACTGGGTTGAGAGCCCCTGCTCTAGTGGCAGCATTTTACATCAAATAAACACAAATTTATATTGCAATACTCTATATGGGATAATACCATAACATACGCTACCTGCTAGAAATCCACTTCATTAATCTACTTATCAACTGCAGACAATAAACCTTGGCCACCACGACATTGCTTTGGTCCTGAAAAGATGAGGCGGAATTGGTCAAAATTCCTTATTTCCTGCACTTTGGGGCATGTTTACCAAGCCCCATGCTAGTATCACTGGTTTGGGCTGCATTATTAGCACAGGGCTCTGCATTAGATGCAGAAGGCTAGAGAAAGTCATTCTCCCCCCCCCCCCTGAATTTTAGTGCTGCTTGCAGCAGTAACACCCCCATGGGGAGCAGCTATCACCACCCATTGTGCTGGCAGTAGTTGTTCCCTGCCAAGCACTGGCAGTGTGGGCTTTCAAGGCTCACGCTATCAGTGCTGTGGTGGGTACACCCATGCCCTGCCTAGGCGCTGCCCTGGTAGCACAGGTTTTTTTCTAGCACAGGGCTCTGTGCTACGTTTTAGCGTGGCACCAAAAAACGTGCGCTACCCAGGTAGCATGCTTTAGTAAACATGCCCCTTTTTCCTGTAATGGTAGTCAACCCTCAAACCTAGGACCAGCCGGTGGGGAAGACTTTGCTCTTATCATCCACCCATAAAAACAGTGGTCTTATTAGGATTAATTTTCAACCTGTTGGCCCACATCCATTCCTTTTGTCACCTAAGCAGTGCTTGATTTTAAAAGTTTCCAGAAGGGTAACATCAACGAGGACAAAAATGTGAATATCATCTGTGTATATGAAAATTTTCAAACCATATAGCCCATATTTGTTTAAGGAAATCATTAAACAAAATCGGAGAGGGGGGTGATCTTTGCGATATGCCACAATGTGCAATCTACAATCTGCTTGACTAAACATTTTTGCTGCTCCAAAAAAAAAAAAAAAAGCTGGAAAACCAAGTTTATTATCTTCTAACTTAACACATGACACACTAAACAGTTGATGGATAAACAAGTCATGATCAATATGGTCATATGCAACAGATAAGTCCGTAACTGCATCAAAATCTTATACTGGTTCAATTTTTGTGCAGGGCTAGTTCATCTGTAGTTGGACAAACCATAACATTTGACTCCTCCAAATTGATTTGTATTTAACAGATTCCTCATTTACTTGGAGTTCTTTGAACCCCTTGCATCTTTAGCAATCTCAGCTGAGGAAAATACCCAACCGATTTAGCTTATTTTACATCTAACCTGTAGATGTTAAATCTCTTCTTGCACTGACCCCTAAACTCTTCAGTACCTAGTCTCTTCCCTTTCTTTTCCTAATACTGTTTAGAAGACTTCAACTTAATTGTATATCAAGGGGAGGCATTTATTTTGGGGATTCTTCTCGCTTTTCTTGCTGCAACTTCAGCGCCCCCAATAGGGCATCAGCATTTTTTTTTTTTGTCCCATCTAAAAACCCCCTTCTCCATCTCGAGGTCTCAATTTAATTGATCGCCAGCAGTTCTGAAAGGCAATCTTACTTCTTAACTTTTCTCCACCTCTGAACTGCCTCCCAGTATCTACTAAACCTGTGCTTGAAAAGTCAAAAAGGTAATGGTTGGACCAGAGTACAGGACTATATGTACTTCAGATTAACCTTCTAGCCCCCCTTCCCTCCCCTCACCTAGGATAATAGCACATCTAATGTGTTTTTTCTGGCTACATGTGAAGGATCATTTCTTAATCTTTGATAAAGCCATAGACTTCAAAGTAGAAAGTAAATTCCACTGCCACTCCATCATTAAGATCTTTTATAATGCTACCTGCAGCTACAAAGACCATGAAACGCAAGCTAACATTTAAGTAATACCGTAGCGGCCCCAGTAACCTCACTGAGCCACTTCCCAATAATACTTTCGCAACAACTGAGGGAAGGTTCTGGGATCTCCAAGTTTCTAACTATTCTGGAAAAATACTTCGATCTCCACACTTTTGTCTCACTTGGGGCTCCAAAATGGTTTATAAACAGGGCATGTGAGCTCAACCAACTTTAGGTCCTCTGCCAGTGTCAGCCACATCTCATAAGGAAGAGTCACATTTTCTGTCTACAGTGAGATCGTAAGATTTGCACTTATGTTAATACTGACGGCAGAGAAGGGGAGGAGCTATAAGAGCATTAGTAACGGGGAACAATATTTGAGGACTGGAAAGAAGGCGAGTACAACTGTCACAGCAATTGAAGCAGGACAATCAAGTGTTATCCTTCCTTGATGCCCTCTCAAATCTCGGTTTCAAACAGTTAGTAAAAGAATCTACCCACTCTAAGGGAAATATTCTGGACTTAGTTTTCGCCCCTCAGATATCTCTTAACACTTCGCATGACCCCATAACATCCATAACTCCTGTTCCATGGTCAGATCACAAACTGATCATCTTCCAGATTTACTCGCACAAAACTGATGCAAAGCTCAAGAAGATACCAAGCAACATTACAAGACCACACTCCAGATGTTTCAAGCCTTTCAACAGAGACCTTATTCTCACGGAAACACAACAACTCATTAATGAAACCACCTCGAACCTCGACGACCTGATTACACATTGGAACAATTGCCTCAGTGCAATAGCCCTACGCACACCAACCAACAAGCCCCCAGGGAAAAGAACCAGCGCTCCATGGTACACAGCCAATCTTAGAGTTTCTCTTACCCAATTACGGAAACTCGAGAAGAGATGGCGCCGATCCCACTCTTCAATTGACCAGACAGCGTACAACTGTCACCTGGCTGCACACCGCAAGGCAACCACCGATGCAATGAAACAATACTACTCTGAGACCTTAAAGAGATCACTTAATAAACCCCACGATCTTTTTGACCTAGTCAAGACTCTATCTAAAGAACCAACCCCCGGACCCCAATTTGAGATTCACCCACAAGATTTTGCTAACTATGCACAATCCAAGATTTGCCAGACTATCAATATCTTGACTACAACCACCACCCCTGAACGAGACTACCCTGCAGCTCTAACTGTATTCTCTACCCCAACCAAGAATGGAATTGAAGACACTATTATGGCCCTTAACACCTCCACATCTCAGTCCGATCCATGCCCAGCCTTCTGGATCAAGGAGCTCCGCAGCCACTTCAGCCCAATACTATCCAATATAATTAACCTCTCCTTCACAACAGGTTCCTTCCCCTCAGCTCTTAAGCGCACCTCTATCAGACCTCTTTTGAAAAACTGCAAACTTGACCCCCAAAAAGTAGAATCATACAGACCTATTTCCAGTATACCTCTACTTGCGAAGATCATCGAAAAAGAGGTACAACGACAACTACAAGATCACGTTGACACTGCCGCACCATTAGACCCCTGCCAGCATGGTTTTAGAGAATCCCATGGAGTGGAAACTCTTCTTACCACCCTCTTCTGCAAGATAATCACTGGCATTGATGACATCCATCAAGGATTTGCTCTCATCTTTCTGGACATCGCTGCAGCCTTTGATTCAGTAAGTCACGAACTTCTCATAGGTCGACTAATTGAGAAAGGCATTACTGGAAGAGCGCTTGAATGGTGCAGATCTTACCTGTCTGGAAGATGGCAACATGTGCGTTCTGGAGGCATGACATCGGAACCTTTCCACCAAAATCAGGGAGTCCCACAAGGATCCTCCCTTTCAGCCCTCCTGTTTAACATTTACATGCAACCAATTTGCAAGATCATCCGATCCTTCAATGTGGACTGCATGTTATACGCTGATGATGTCCTGCTGTACATACCCTTCTCTACGGAACATCTAGACCTCTCTCCACTGACGAGCTGTTTCAACGCAATTTCTGACTGGCTTTTCTCCCAAAACCTCCGAATACAGCATAAGAAAACGGAAGTACTCTTCATTACGAGGAACCCTAACTTCACACCACCACAATTCCTTAAAGTAAAAGATGCAGAATTACATGCTAAACCATCAATACGCTACCTCGGAGTCACCTTGGATCAACGCCTGGACATGAAAGCCCACATAGCGAATACAGTCAGGGCAGTATACTATAAGATCCGATCACTTAGGCATCTACGATCCATGCTTGAACCGAATGACTTCAGGACTATATACCAGGCGTTGATCATACCTCATTTTGACTACGCCAATGCCATCCTTCAAGGCCTGCCCCTATCCACCTTACACCCTCTGCAGCTCGCCATGAACGCTGCAGCAAGGGTCATCCACGGAGCCTCCAGAAGTGACCACGTTACACCTCTGCTGATACAACTACATTGGCTACCTATCCAGGCTAGAATAGTGTTCAAGACTCTGTTACTCACTTTTAAAGCTCTTCACAAGCTCTCCCCGGAATCAATAACTGCCCTCATCCACATCACATCTCCTAACAGAGCGAGGAGATCCGCAGCGACAAACACCCTAAAAGTACCGAAAGCTTTAACAGTTTGCACAGCAACTACAGCCAATAGGGCGTTTAGCATCAGCGCACCAAGATGCTGGAACGCATTACCTCCAGATATCCGGGCTATTGAAAGCCTCACACAATTCAGGAAAGCCCTTAAATACCATCTTTTCAATAAGTATCTCATAGAACCAACTCACTGAGATAGAGAGCCAATCCGCTAAGGAAATATATGGTTTCCCAACAACATGCCATTAAAGTTGCTCTAACAACAACATGCCATGAAAGTTTCTCTAACTTTTAGTGGTTCATTTGTATCTACCGAATCCCTTCCATATGACTCTATGTAACAATATTTGTAAATAGTTTACCACTGTTATCCAAGATTATGTAGCAAATGTTGTAAATAGTTACCCCTGTTATCCAAGTTTCTTACCCTGTTATCTGTAAACTCATACATGTTATCTGTAAACTCATACATGTTATCTGTACTGAGCATTTTTTGTTCCATGTAAACCGCGCTGATGCTGAATAGTGCGGTATAGAAGAAACCGTAAATAAATAAATAAATAAATAAACAAACTGCTTTCAAGGTACCAGGTTGATGTTGCTGCTTTAGAACAGCAGGAAATTAACACCGTCATCTAGTGGTTAACAAGTTTAACAGTAAATTCTGCAGTCATTGGCTGCCTGCATTATCTCACCATCTAAGGAACCAATAAGATTCCAGATGTGCACAAATAATATGTATTGGGAAAAAAAAACCCCTGCGTCACCACAGATGGCAATGCAAAGTTCCATCCACTGGTACCAGCAGGCATGTGGAGACAGCAATGAAATTTCACATGGCCAGTTGTATTTTAAATCCTAGCAAGATGTGGAGTACAAGATGGGGGGGACACAACACCATGTCCCTCCCTTCTCCTTTTTCTATTCCCCCCTCCCTTTGCCCTTACTAGGTCAGACCAAAGGTCCAGTAAGCCCATTCTATTTTGCAACTGTGGCTAATTCAGGTCACAAATATTTGGCAGGATGCCAATAAGTAGATAGGTTTCCATGTTACTTATCCCTCAGGGATAAGCAGCACTTTCCCCAGTTCTACCTAATGGTTTATGGACTTTTTTTCTTCAGGAATCTTACCAAACTTGTTAAACCCAGCTACGCTGATTGCTTTTACAACATCCTTTTGGCAATGAGTTTCAAAGCTTGTTTAATGTATTGAGTGAAAAATAATTTTCTCCTCTTCTACTCTACAATAAATTTAAAACAATAAGTGCATAGCTCACTTGTTATGCATAGGGGTGTCTGCCCAAAACTCTCTTGGTTGTTGACTCTTGTTGGCAAAAAGATTAGTAAAATAAAAAAGTTCTGCATATAGTTGTGAATTGTGGTCAACATTACTGGCATCCTTGCAGTTCAACCCCTTAAGGTCCAATATCTCCTTAAAAAAAAAAGTGGCCAGTGAAATAGCTTTGGACTATATATGCACACATTTGACAAATAAAAGAATCAAGTAAAATAAGATCAATTGAAGTAATAGGAAATAATATAAAAAACTGGGACATTGCCAGGACATGATTGACACCCTTATGAACAATTCAAATCATTTTGAACAGAAGAATCACATTCCCATTGCAGTAAAATTAGACACACCTGTGATCAATTATCTGTACTCACATGACTTGAATGAACCAATGTATGAGCTCTTTGGCAGTGCAGACCGGCAATACATTTACAGGTGAAGAAATGAAGCTTATAAGAAAAAACACACTCTTCCTATAGTTAACTAGGAATCATGCAGTCAGAGGACTACCAAGGTATTTTGGAGCAAAATGGACTATCTAGTGTCAGAAAGCTAGGTCTGGGTTGAAGGTTATGGGTCCTCCAGCAAGACAGTGACCCAAAACACATCCAAAAGTGCAAAAGGAGGGCTAAAAAAGTACAAATAGACTGTTTTAAACTGACCAGCAATGAGTCCTGATCTTAATCCAATCGAGAACCTTTGGAAAGAACTGAAATCTGCCATTGGTAAAAGGTATCCTGGAAATATTCATAAAATGGGACAAATTGTAGTTGAAGGGTGGGAGAAACTACTAGCAGATGTATGAAACTTATAGATGGCTACAAGAAACATTTGGAGGTTGCCATCAATGCCAAGGGTTATGCAACCAAATATTAGTGAAGGGTACCATTAATCCTGCCCAGTTCATATATTTTTTTTCTCAGACATTACTATGTCTATGTTGCACAGATGTGTCTTTTTTTTTTTTGTATATCTATCTTTAAACATATTAAAATATTATGACATACAGCTGGAATATTTCCAATTATTTCTCAAGATATTGTAGACAACATAACTCAAATGCAAGGGTGCTGATAATGTTGACCACAACTGAATATAAATATTATGATAGCAATCATGCAAACTAACTTCTATTACTACAAAATACAAGAAGAATGATGTAACAATGTTTTTGTAAGAGCAGCTAGAGGCAATTCTTATGTAACTACTAATAAATCACTAAGACTAATTACCAAAAGCCAGGTGTTCTGCTCTGCACTTAAGAAATACACTCAGTTGGTCTCTCTAATGCCTACCAGCAGAGAGGAAAATAAAGACCAATGTCTTAAACCTGTGGACAAGTGGCAATGTCCAGGTCCGGTTTCAAAGTCTATGCTACTCGGGAGGGGGGGGGGGGGAGAGGGAAGGCAGGTCTGATTTATTACACAGGCTTTAGCCCTTTTTTGTAGATGAGCCTTGTGCAGCCAAGTCGGGTTCCTCTCACATACCGGGGAAGAGGGTACAAAGCAGCTAAGGAGTTGCACAGGTCTTCAGTAAAGCAAATTCCAAAGCAAAAAGACTTAGTTGGCAGAAGCCAAAGACAGAATCTTGAGAAGGTAGAAAGCTCAGATCTTCTGCTGTCAAGAAGCGTAAGACTCTTGCTTTCTAAATACATCTTATTACCTGCTCAGCTGATGGCAGAGCTTGTGCAAATCTGTGTGACTGGTTAGGCCAGGTCTTACCAGGCTCACTGAGCAAATCAGGAGACAGCTATCATGAGGTAATCACATGGACAGTAAGGTCCATGAGAAGAGATGAGATTCAGCTGACTCTAAGACAGGTCCCAATACTGGCTACAAACACTTTTTTTTTTTTGAGTGCTTGGGCTGAAGATATGCATGTCCATATAATACTTCAACTTTCCAAGGCTAGCATTACCAGCTCTAAGGCTGAAAGAGGCCTGGAAAGTTAGTTCTTTGCACATATGCAGGGCAGAAACGATAGTTTTCTGTGTCCACACGCACAGGTCATTGGCAGACAATCTCCTCTGAGATGTCAGCAGGTCTAAAGCCTGTATATCAAGAAACTGTTATTTGGAGTTTGATTCTGAGGCCATAGGCAACAGTACTAGTTGGTTGCCACTAGACTAGGAGACACACTATTAAGTCCCCAACTTGTGGTCCGTGGATCCCTCGGGGTTCATGAGACTATTACAGGGGATCTGCAGGACCCACACACAAGAAAGAGGTTGGTGGGGATTGGCTGAAGGAAGGAAGATAGGCAGGGGGAGGGGATTTAGAAACTGAAACAGATGGGGACTCGATGGGGAGGGAGAGAGAGAGTGAGGGTGAATGGTGGAGACAGGCTTGATGCTGAAGGGGGATCCAGGAAGAGTGGTGGGGATAAATTGGGAATTCTTGAATAAAGGTTATTAAAGGGTCTGAACAACTAAAAAGATTGGGAAGCTCCACCTTAGTCCTTTTTAATACCTTTGAAAGAATAAACAATTGATTTACCATTACCCATTTCAATCCACTCGGGATTTTATGGCCATTTTTCCCTTTGGCCATCTCATCTCCAAGCAGAAGAGCCCTAACCTTTTTACCCTTCTCATGAGTCATTGCAACCTTATCTCCAGGAACAAGCAGGAATGTAGTCTTCACATATGGGTATCGTCGGTACCGATGGAGCCTGCGCGGGAATGCTCCCCAGCGTCCAATAGGAAAGCTTTTGGGAGCATCCCACAGCACCTGCGTGCTGCCTTCCCGCCTTTCCAACTGTCCCTCTCCAGTTCTTCGTTTTCTGCGGAGCCGACAGGTCACATACCCTGTCACCGCAGAAAAATTTTGTCTTTAATCTTTGTTTTTGTGGTCGTGTCTGCCTTCCTTTGACACCATACCGGTAGCGCCGGTTCTTTCTTCTTCCTTTAAAAAAAAATAAAATAAAATAAATTATAGTTTGAGATGTCTTACTTTAGAAACTTTTTTTCCTTGGTGCTAGGCACCATTTTGGACACTAGGCCCAATTTTTTTCCTTAAAAAAAAAAAAAGGAAAAACCTACTTCAGTTTTTAAGAAACGTTCTAAATGTGGCGGTACTATTTCCGTCACAGACACCCATGATTGGTGTCTCAAATGTTTAGGACCTGACCACTCTATTTTAGAGTGCCGTTCCTGTGGAATGATGTCAAAAAAGGGCCGGCAGAACCGAGCTGCTAAACTTAGCACCCTTTTTCCCTCAGACGTGGCGTCTGTTGTATCAATGTCCTCCAGACCATCATCTTCCTCCCATGGATCTCAGGTAACTAAACATAAATCTAGCCAGTCCTAAAAGGGTAGATCTCCTAAGTATCGAGATGCCCCTGGCGTTGCTGCCCCGGTGGGAGGCTTCGGCTTTCAAAGAACTAACGGGGCTCCAGGATGTTCTCGAGGCCTCAACCTCGGCAGAAGTACTGGTGCCATGCTCTGGGGTTCCGGCCGCTTCTGCCGGTACTGACACCCAAGCATCAGCAGCGTTGATAGACCAGAGATTCCTTTCTATCGAACGCAGTCTAACGGCTCTTCTCACGGCTTCAGTACCATTGAAACCGCTTCAGACACCTCAACCGATACCGGTACTGACACCGGTACCGACTGCATTAGCATTGGCGGGTATGCCACCCATACCGGTTTATGTGTCTGTCTCCGGCATTAACAGATCGGTACCGGAACAATCCGATACTGACTTCGATCAATACCAGTACTGTGCTTTACACTATCACTGGGATCGGAGGTATTTTGAATCCTCTGAGTCTGAAGACTCCAAAGACTCTGCTGATACAAGAGTACTTCTCCTCAAAGATTCCTCTTCTCCTCAGCGCAGAATGTCTCCGCCAGAGGATATGTCGTTTCAGGACTTTATCCGTGATGTGGCCTGAGGCCTTTTCATCACAGTAGCTCCTGAAAAAGAGCCTAGGGCAAAGGAGTTAAAAATTCTCCAGTACCCTAAGGCTCCCAAGGAGGTAGCTACTCTATTCATGAGATTTTGCATGATCTTATGCTAAGGATGTAGGAAACACCTTTAACCACATCTCCTCGTTCTCGAAGACTCGATACCATGTATTGGGTTCCACCTTGTCCTGGCTTTCAAAAAACTCAATTACCACACCATTCAATGGTGGTGGAATCAGCCATGAGAAGGATGAAAAGTGGAAAGAGACATGCATCCAATCCCCCAGGTCGTGAATGTGGAACTTGTGATGCCTTCGGGCGTCGATGCTTCCATGCTCTCAGCTAGGATCAGTTCCTATATCTTGTATATGGGAATGTTCCTTAAAGAGGTCACAGGAGACTTGGCGCTTATGAGCCCCCTCCTTCCTGATGACAAAAGGCAAGACTATCTTACTCTAGTCAAACATGCTCATGATGTTTCCAAGTTTGTAAATTGTGCAGCCTTTGCTTTGAGTGCATAAGCAGAACCTCTGCTATTTCCATTGGTGCACGTCGGATTGCCTGGCTTCAGGCATCTGACTTGGAATTTTGGGTAAAGGATAAATTAGGAAACATTTCTTGCACAGGAGAAAATCTCTTTGGCAAGAATTGGCAGGAGAAGTCTGAGAGAGATGCTGACAATATCAGCTTGGATAGATTGTCCAAATCTACAGCTGATCCTGCAAGGAAAAAATCCTCTAAGAAACCATTTTTCAATAAGAAAAAGACGTTTTATCCTTCCTATACCCAACAGGGACACCGTCCAGGTCAGACTGTCCAAAAGGGACAACAGCAACAACCTAGACAACAAAAAAAAAGCCAAAAGCTGCAAAACTTCAGCCACCTCAGCAGGCTCAGCCTCCTCAGGGGCTTTGACTCCTTTCCAGAGAACTTTGCCTTTCTGCCCCTGAACAGTCCAGAGCCCTCGACCATCCCAGGCAGGTTATGTCATTTTGCCCACAGATGGTACCAAATAACAGCAGAAAATTGGACTCTGTCCATTGTACGAGAGGGGTACAAGCTTCATTTTCACAGCATGCCCCCTCCTACAATTGTAAGACAGTTCAATTCTCAGACCTCTCTCGACAGTCTCTTAGGTCAAGAAGTCACAATGCTCCTTGCTCAAGGAGCAATAGAGGAAGTACCCATTCCCTATCACGGTACAGGGTTCTACTCCTCCCCCCCCCCTATTTCCTTATTCCAAAGAAAACAGGGGGACACAGACCCATTTTAGACCTCAGAGAATTGAACAAATATTTGTTCCGAGAGAAGTTCAAAATGCCTCTAGGAACTCTGCTGCCATACCTTCAAAGTCGGGATTGGCTTTGTTCTCTAGATCTCAAGGATGCATATACTCATATTCTTATCCATCCAAATCGCAGGAGATTCCTCCGATTCCTGTTTCAAGGAAAGCACTACCAATACAAGGTTCTTCCCTTTGGCCTGGCTTCTGCGCCAAGAGTGTTCACAAAATGCAGGGCTGTGGTAGCAGCATTTCTCCGCACTCTGGGAATATTCGTCTTCCCTTACTTAAACGACTGGCTCATTTGAGCCCCTACAGTGCCAGAAGCCAGCTCTGCTCTGTTTCGCACAATGCGAATCCTTCAGTATTTGGGACTGGTCATAAACCTCCCAAAATCCAATCTTGCTCCCACTCAGTCCCTAGAGTTCATAGGAGCTCATCTGGATACCAGACAGACAAGGGCTTTCCTTCTGCAGTCCCGTTGTCTTCGCATAGTGCAACTAGCTTCCCAAGCAGTGCTCAAACCTTGTCTCACTGCTCGAAAAATGCTACAATTGCTAGGCCACATGGCATCCACCGTGCTTGTGGCTCCTTATGCTCGCCTCCATTTGCGAGCATCCCAGTGGACTTTATCCACTCAGTGGACACAGGCCTCAGGCTGCCTGTTGGACAAAATAACCAACTCGGATCGTCTTATTTCATCCCTCCAATGGTGGCAATCACCCAGAAACCTTCTGGTGGGGTCTCCTTTCCAGCAACCCCTATCCCAAGCCACCCTAACAGATGCATCACAGGTGGGATGGGGAACCCACCTGCACGATCTCTCTACCCAGGGTACCTGGACTCCACAGGAGGCATGTCTTCACATCAACCTCCTGGAGCTCAGAGCAATCTTCTTTGCTCTTAGAGTATTTCACGCTCAACTACAAAACGGTCCTAGTTCAAACGGACAATCAAGTAGCTATGTTCTGTGTGAACAAGCAGGGCGGAACAGGCTCTCTGTCGCTATGCAACGAAGCTTTGCGACTATGGGCCCTCGCCAGAGAGCATCAGATTCATCTCCTTGCGGTGTATTTTCCAGGCATTCAAAACTCTTGGGCAGACAAGCTCAGTTGAGTTTGGCTTCCACATGAATGGTCTCTCCATCCCCTGCTTGCACATTCCCGGCCCAATGCACCAAGAATATGTAGCAGCTGATAAGCATGCAATAAATACCAGGAGTCAGTTCAAAGATCCAAGCCAATATATTGTGCACAGGCTCAGAGTCAAGCTTCAAAAAGGATTGAGCAACATTCTTACAGAGACATAATCATTTATACATTTTTCTTCAGCTTGATACATGCAGACTTTCTGTTGGTTCCAAAGTCCCCTGCACCTGTCCAATCAGGGACCCTCTCTGGGCCTAACACCCTGTTCCCCCTTCTCAGGCTATTCTAACAAAGGCTCAGTTTCTAGACATAAACAAATCCCTATTACAAGGTCATTTCTAGGCTCAGAGAATGTGAGAATGCAAAACACTGGAACATATCTATCATCAGCATAAAAGAATTGAATAAGGATTAACACAAACTTATCAAAAGCAGTTTAGAGCGGTTTAAGGCAGATCCTCAGACCTTCACTGACTTTGATCTTTCTCAGCACTACTATTTCTAGGTGGGGGTGGGGACTCAGACCTAGCTTGCAGGCCTCTCATACATGTACAGGCTATTATATAGGCCATGGCCTACCACAGCGGCAGCCAGAATTGCGTACAATACTGAAGGTGCGGTTGCACCATGAAGCAATACAGAGGTAATATGGTATTTAGTTTTTATTCTCTATACTCCTCTCTTCCTTTCCTAATAATTCCTATCATTGGCTTTCTATCTCCAGGAACAAGCAGGAATGAGTCTTCACACATATGGGTTTCGTCGGTACCGACGGAGCCTGCGTGGGAACGCTCCCCAGTGTCCAATCAGAAAGCCTTTGGGAGCATCCCACAGCGCCTGTGTGCTGCCTTCCCGCCTTTCCCAACTGTGTCTCAGTTCTTCTTTTTCCGAGGAGCCAGCAGGTTGTGTTCCTGTCACCGCAGAAGAATTTCTTTATTTTTCTTTCTTTTGTGTCGCGTCTGCCTTCTTCGACGCTCTCCCGGTACTGCCGGTCTTTCTTTTCTTCTTTTTAAAAAAAAAAGAAAAAAAAAAAAGACTTTTCCTTTTCTTCTTTTTTTCTTCAGGTGCATTTGTGTTTTGGGCCTTAGGCCCAAGACTTTTTTTCCTTAACATGGAAAAGCCTGCCTCAGGTTTTAAGAAGTGCACAAAATGTGGCGGTACCATTTCTGTCACCGACACCCACGACTGGTGTCTAAAATGTTTAGGTCCTGACCATTCCATCACAGATTGTATGTCCTGTTCTATGATGTCTAAAAGAGGTCGGCAGAACCGAGCTGCCAAGCTCAGTACCCTGTTTCCCTCTTATGCGGCTTCGGTGGCATCGACCTTTTCCAGGGCTGCTGCTTCCTCACATGGATCTCAGGTAACTAAACATAAATCCAGCTGGTCCTCGAAGGGTAGATCTCCTTCTAAGCATCGAGATGCCTCTGGCGTTGCCCTCGAGGATTCTGCACCGGCAAAATTACCCCGGCGGGAGGCTTCGGCCTCTAAAGCATCATCATCGGGGTTCCAGGATGATCTCGATGGCGTGACCTCGACAGATCACCTGGTGCCATGCTCTGGGGTACCGGTGGCTTCCCCCGGTACCGACTTCCAAGCATTGGCGGCGTCGATGGATCAGAGGATTCTGTCCATAGAACGCAGTCTGGCGGCTTTCCTTGTGGCATCGACGCCCCTGGTACCGCAACAGACTACTTCACCGGTACTGGCTCTAGCACCGCCATCGGTACTGATCCTGGGTCCGGTGGCATCGACATCGGCTTCGGTGTCCGCTATGCCGGTACTCTGTCCTCTGAAGCCCTCCGGTACCGATACCCCGGTACCGGTTATTCCCGATACCGATCCCGGTCGGTACGGGTATCGGGCTTTGCAAGAGCATCCGGACAGACGATACTTTGATTCCTCTGAAGAGACTGAGGATTCTGAAGAGTCTGTCAATGCAGTGATGCTTCTTCCACAGGAGGAGTCCTCTCCTAAATGAAGGATGTCTCCTCCAGAGGACTTGTCTTTTCAAGACTTCATCAGGGAGGTGGCTCGGGGCCTATCCATCACGGTGGCCCCTGAGACAGAACCCAGAGCCAAGGAGTTAGATATTTTACAATATCCTAAAACTCCTAAGGAAGCAGCTACCTTGCCTGTTCATGAGATTTTGTATGATCTCATGTTGAGGATGTGGGAAGCACCTCTTACCACCTCTCCTCATTCTCGCAGGTTAGATACCATGTATCGTGTCCCTCCTTGTCCTGGTTTCCATAAAACTCAGCTTCCTCATTCTATTGTGGTCGAGTCTGCTATGAGAAAGATTAGAAGTGCCAAAAGACATGCCTCTAATCCTCCAGGACGTGAATGTAGAACCCTGGATGCTTTTGGACGTAGAGTCTTCCAAGCTTTCCATGCTTGCTGCGAGAATTAATTCCTATAGTCTTTACATGGGAATGTTCCTAAAAGAAGTCACTGATCATTTGCAGACTTTAAGTCCTTTCATTTCTGAAGATAAGACAGGACTTTTTCACTTGGCTCAAACATGCCCAAGATATCTCCAAATTCTCCAACCATGCAGCTTTCAACTCCTTTGAATGTGTAAGCAGAGCCTTAGCTATTGCCATAGGTGCACGTAGAATTGCTTGGCTTCAAGCATCTGATTTGGAGATCTGGGTACAAGATGAATTGGGAAATATCCCTTGTACAGGTGAAAACCTGTTTGGCCTTTGCTTGCCAATCTTTACCAATCAGATGGATGCTGAAAATTCGGCCTTGGATAGACTATCCAAGTCTACAGCTGCTCCTGTTAAGAAAAGGTTGTTCAAGAAAGCACCTTTTTCTAAAAAGGGAAGATTTTATCCTGCTTATGGTCAGTGGGCATCTTCTGCAGCTCAGTTCCCTACCAAACGTCAGCAATCAAACAGACAGAACAAAGCAAAGGCTGCTAGGCCTCCTCCAGCCCAGCAACCTCAGCCCCCTCAGGGCCTTTGACTTTCCACTAGAGAACTTAGCCTTCCTGACTCTGGAAGGACCATAGCCCTCCACGATTCCAGGAAGGTTATGTCATTTTGCTCCCAGGTGGGGACAAATTACAGCAGAGCATTGGACACTCGCCATCATAAAAGAGGGGTACAAACTTCATTTTTCAAGCTTGCCCCCTCACACAAGAGTGCATCAGTTCAATTCTCCAACCTCCCTCCTCAACCTGTTGGGGCAGGAGATTGCCACCCTTCTTGCCCAGGGAGCAATAGAGGAAGTGCCTCTTCAACAGGGCACAGGTTTCTACTCCCCCTATTTTCTTATTCCAAAGAAAACAGGGGGCTACAGACCCATCTTAGATCTCTGAGAATTGAACAGATTCCTAGTCAAGGAAAAATTCAAAATGATTTCTCTGGGAACTCTGCTGCCATACCTTCAGAGTCAGGATTGGCTTTGCTCTCTAGATCTCAAGGATGCGTACGTCCATGTTCTCATCCATCCAACTCACAGAAGTTTCCTTCGGTTCCTTTTTCAAGAGAAGCACTATCAATACAGAGTGCTCCCTTTTGGTCTGGCCTCTGCACCAAGGGTGTTCACAAAATGCATGGCAGTGGTAGCTGCATTTCTAGCACTCTGGGAATATTCGTATTCCCTTATTCGGACGACTGGCTCATTCGAGCTCCCACTCAGTCAGAGGCCAAGAGTTCTCTAACCTGCACAATGCGTATCCTTCAGTATTTAGGGCTGATAATAAACATCCCAAAATCCAATTTAACCCCTACTCAGTCCCTGGAGTTTATAGGGGCATTAATGGATACCACAAGGGCAAGGACCTATCTCCCCCAGGCCCGTTGTCTTCGTTTGGTGCAGTTAGCTTCTCAAGCAGAGTTGAAGCCCCACTTAACTGCTCGAGAGATGTTAGTTATTAGGCCACATGGCATCCACCGTGCATGTGGTACCATATGCTCGCCTTCACATGAGGGCAGCTCAGTGGACTTTTTCCACCCAGTGGACCCAGGCATTAGACTGTCTGTCAGACAAAATAGCAAACACAAATCGCCTCATTTTGTCCCTCCAGTGGTGGAAGTCCCCATAAAACCTGTTGCTGGGATCCCCGTTTCAGCAGTCTCTTCCCCAAGCAACTCTTACAACAGATGCTTCTCCAATGGGGTGGGGAGCTCATCTGCAAGACCTCTCCACCCAGGGCATCTGGTCCCCACAGGAGAGTTGTCTACATATCAATCTCTTGGAACTCAGAGCAATCTTCCTTGCTCTGCGGGTGTTCCACACCCTGCTCAGCTGCAAGACAGTCCTTATCCATACGGACAATCAGGTAGCCATGTTCTATGTGAACAAGCAGGGTGGAACTGGCTCTCTGTCGCTTTGCAACGAAGCTTTGCGACTGTGGGCCCTCGCCAGAGAGCATCAGATTCATCTTCTGGCAGTTTATCTTCCAGGCGTTCAAAACTCTTGGGCAGACAGGCTCAGTCGAGTTCTGCTTCCACACGAGTGGTCCCTACATGTGGACCAGGTGGCCAAGATTTTTCAGATTTGGGGAACCCCAGATATAGACCTCTTTGCAAGTCTGTGGAATGCCAAACTTCCCCGGTTCTGTTCCAGAACTCCGGCTCAGGGAGCTCAGGCAAGGCATGCTTTCCTCCTTCACTGGGGTCAAGACTTCCTGTATGCCTTTCCACCCATTCTCCTAATTCCCAAAACCCTGTTCAAGCTTCAGAGAGACAGAGGCCACATGATTCTCATAACTCCACATTGGCCACGGCAAGTGTGGTACCCTCTGCTTCTACATCTCTCTCAAGCTCCCTCCCTGGAGTTAGGGTCTGCTCCAGATCGCCTCTCTCAAGAGGACGGAAAGTTATGGCATCCCAATCCCCAGTCTCTGCATCTCAGGGCTTGGTTGCTGAAGGCCTAGATCTCCAAGATCTTCATCTTTCTCAACAGGTGAAAGATGTTCTTTATGCTTCCAGAAAACCTTGCACTAGACGTTCTTATGCTTTCAAGTGGAAGAGGTTTACTATCTGGTGCTCTGAGAAGGGTCTTAACCCCCTTGCCATACCTCTGGAATCTTTGCTGGAGTATCTCCTCCATCTGTCTAATGCAGGCCTTAAGACAAATTCAGTAAGGGTCCATTTGAGTGCTATTGCAGCTTCCCTTAAGCCTCTAAATGGACAACCTATTTCCTCTCATCCTCTTGTAGCAAGGTTCATGAGAGGCCTCCTTTTAACAAAGCCTCCCTTTAGACCACCTCCAGTGGCATGGGACTTGAACCTGGTTCTTGGTCAGCTTATGAAGCCGCCTTTTGAACCTTTTGGCTACCACCTCCTTGAAATATCTTTCTTGGAAAGTTATCTTTCTCATTGCAATCACATCAGCACGTCATATTAGTGAATTGCAAGCCCTCGTAGCTAATCCACCTTATACAAGGTTCCATCATGACAAGGTAGTCCTTAGGACTCATCCACACTTAATGCCTAAGGTGGTCTCGCCTTTTCACCTCAACCAGGAGGTCTACTTACCTGTCTTTTTTCCAGGACCTCATGCATCAAGTGCAGAGAGGAATCTTCATACCCTGGACTGTAAAAGAGCTCTGGCATTTTACTTACAGAGGACACAGCAACATAGAAAGTCCTCTCGGCTCTTTGTTGCCTTTGATCCTTCTCATTTGGGACTACCAGTCTCTAAGAGAACACTATCTAACTGGATTGCCCAGTGTATTTCTTTTGCCCATCAGAGTAAGAACCTTTCTCTGGAGGGCCATGTCACAGCTCACAATGTGAGAGCCATGGCAGCCTCAATGGCTCATCTGAACTCTGTGTCTATTGACGACATCTGTCGAGCAACCACTTGGGCCTCGGTTCATACCTTCACAGCCCATTACTGCTTGGACAAGGACTCCCGCCGGGATGCCTTGTTTGGTCAGGCTGTTCTCAAACACCTGTTCCATACCTAATCAACTCCTACCCACCATCCCTGATGGGATGCCAGAGATCCATGGGGGGAAGTGGAGCCCTTTCCCAGGGACACACAACTTCTGGGGTCTCTCCCTGGCATCTAAAGCTAGGGAGTCCCCATATGTGAAGACTCATTCCTGCTTGTTCCTGGAGATAGTACAGTTACTTACCTTTAACAGGTGATCTCTGGGAACAGCAGGAATAAGTCTTCACAACCCACCCACCTCCCCTAGGAGTTGTATCTCTCTATCTTTCCTTTCCCTCTCTCTGTCTCTTTGTCTCAGCTTTAAAACTCAACTGAGGAGAGACAGTTGGGAAAGGCGGGAAGGCAGCACGCAGGCGCTGTGGGATGGTCCCAAAGGCTTTCTGATTGGACGCTGGGGAGCGTTCCTGCGCAGGCTCCGTCGGTACCGACGAAACCCATATGTGTGAAGACTTATTCCTGCTGTTCCCAGAGATCACCTGTTACAGGTAAGTAACTGTGCTTTATTGTGGAATCTTGCATTGCATGGCTGTAATTTTGGATTTATTCATTCCTATGTGCATTACGTTGCGATTGCCCACATTACATTGCATTGCTATTTTTGATAGCCAATATTCCAGTCTTACTAGGTCCTCCTGCAATTTCACATGGTCTGTGTGAGATTTAACAACTCTGAATAATTTGGTGTTCTGTGCAAGTCTAATTACTTCACTCATTGCTCCCATGTCCAAATCATTTATAAATGTTAAAAGGCACTGGTATTGGTACAGATCTCTGTGATACTCCACTCTTCACCTTCCTCTTAACTCTCTATCGTTTTGTTTTTAACCAGTTCCCATTCCAGAACAGGACATTTCCTTCTATCCCACAGCTTTTTAACTTCCTCGGGAGCCTCACATTAGGGATTTTGTCAAATGCTTTCTGAAAATTGAGTGATACTATATCAGCTGACCCTCCTTTATCCATATGTTCATGCCTTCAAAAAAATATAGCAGATAGGTGAGGCAAAATTTCCCTCGGCTAAATCCATGTTGGCTTTGTCCCATGGATATAATGCCCACTGTCTGTATTCAGTAATTTTCATTCTTTATAATGGTTTCTACCATTTTTCATTGATTTTAGTGGTTTCAGCTACAGTGGGCTACTGCTTTAATGCTGCTACTGATAATTTTGAACCAAACTAAAACTTGTATGTGTTTTCAGTTGTGTAATGAGCTGATTCTGGGCTAGACAGATGGAAAGAAGAAAAACTCTTCAGATAAGCCAAGGGTGACCCAGCTGGGATGCATTTTGGGAAAAATGTCTCCTTTTCATAAATAGAGTAAAATGTAAATACTGTGCTGTAGCTACAGAACCAGCATACTGATGTGTTGAAATTTCCTGAATAAACATTTTCGCTTTCTGAACAAACATTTGTGCAGCAGAGGTGAACAAAGACTGGACTTGTGTTTTTTTTTTTTTATTTACACTTTATAACACTTAACAAAGTCTTACATTCATCCGCCTAATCAACATTTCTATGTACCTTCCCCCTCCCCCCTTTTTACAAGCCTATCTTTACCCTCTATAACCCTCATAATCCTATAACCCCTCCCCTCCCCCCCAACCCGACCCCTTCCCCCCGTCCTGCCACCTCTACATTCACCTATGTCTCTCTTCTATCTATTTATTTTCCAGCACAAATATTTCTCCCACACTCTTAAAAACAATTTTGGGCAATTATTCTTAATTGCTGTTGCCTTGCTAAGTAAATAAGTGGAGTCAAGGGATGTCACGTATTCCCTCAGAGTTGGCGGCTTCGGCTGCCGCCAACTTCTGGCAAGCAGCAACTTAAAGGTCACACACCTCACATTAACAAAGAAACTTTCTGCTTGGTTTAGATTCTCCGGTGGTACCCCTAACAGGGCCACAGAAGGGTTAATCTCTATCGCTTTCCCCAGTATACTACTCAACAATCCAAACACCTCTTCCCACCTTGCATATACATCTTTACAGGACCACCATACATGTAAGTATGTCCCTGTTTCCCAACACTCCCTCCAACACTTATCAGTCTGCCCTTTAAACATGACATGTAATTTCTCTGGTGTTAAGTATACAATAGTTTATAGTTATTTCAATAAAACTTGCGGCAAGTAAACCTTTGTATCTATTTTGAAAAATACGTTCCCACAACTCCTCCTCCCACCTAATCCCCAAGTCTTGTTCCCAAGCTTTTTGGAATGTTCCCTTTTGTCCCTCCTCTTCCATCATGTTGTAAAATTTAGTCAATATTTTCTTCTTTTACCCCATCAGGAAGATTTTTTCAATATCCGTTGGATCCCTCTGTAAGTCGGGCAAGATCTTGTGTCCGATAATGGCATATCTGATGGTAGGGATATCTATCTTTGGACTCTAGGCCAAACTGCTTCTCTAATACAGAGAAAGCCTTTATCTCTTTACCCTCTAGTAATTGTCCTATATGAGTTAACCCCTTCGTAGCCCATTTCGTAAATTCACTAGGCCCCAAAGCTGGCGGGAAGTCCGGATTACCAGTTATAGGTATCAATCTGGACACTCCACCTGCCCCCAACCACTTCCTTTTCTATCTATGCCAGAGGTGCAGAGTTCTCTGAGTATAAGGGTTACAATCTCGCCCTCCTTTTTGTGTCCCTTGTGGCAACCATATCCAATCGTCTAACTTTCCTTCCGTTAAAACTTCAGCCTCCATACGTACCCATTCCTTCCCTTCCTCTGCCCCCCCCAGTCCACTATGGCACTTAATTGCGCCGCTTCCATATATCTGTTCATATCAGGAATAGCCATCCCCCCTTTTCGCCTACTCTTAGTAAGCGTCGTCCATGCAACTCTATTACTTTTCCCTCCTCCAATGAACTTCATGATTATCCTTTGTATCTTCCCCATGAAACTTCTGGGCATCCCCACTGGCAGCGCTCTAAACAGGTACAGCCACTGGGGCAAAACCACCATCTTAATTGCTGAAATCCTCCCCAGCCAAGATAATTTTTTACTTTCCCAAAATTCCAATTCCTTCCGCATCTTTTGTTCCAGCATGTTAAAATTTACCCTGCCTAGGTCCAATTCGTTGGCCGTTAAGTATATCCCCAGATATTTCACCTTCTGCTTAGCCCATTTAAATGGTAGCCTCCTCTGTAAGAGTTGCTGAGTTTCTATATCTGGATATATTCAGAATCTCAGATTTTGTAGCATTAATCTTAAATCCCGAATATCTTCCAAATTCCAATAATATCCTGTATAGCGCCTCCACCGAGCACTGTGGCTCCGTCAGCAGGAATAGCAAGTCGTCTGCAAACAATGATATTTTACTCTCCCATGTTCTCCCCTGGACCCCCTTCACCTCCGGACACTCCCTCACCAACTGAGCCAGGGGTTCCATTGACAGGACGAACAGAAGTGGCGAGAGTGGGCAGCCCTGACGAGTCCCTCTCCCCAGTTCAAATGCTTTAGAATATTCCCCATTAACACAGATCCGTGCCATAGGATTGGAGTAAATTGCCTTAACCCAATTTAAATATGCCCCCTCTAGTCCCATTAGTTCCAGAACCTGAATCGGGTATGGCCAGGACACGCGGTCAAAAGCTTTTTCCGCATCTATGGTCAATAAGACCATTTGTGTTCGCTCCTTTTTCCCCTTCCATATCGTATTCAACACTTTCCGAATGTTGTCGGCTGTTTGTCTACCTGCCACAAAACCTCCCTGGTTTTCATGTACCAGACGCGGCATAAAGGGTAATAATCTATTAGCCAAAATTTTAGTGAAAATTTTTAAAATCTGTCCCCAGCAGCGAGATAGGTCTATATGAGCTGCATAAAGTGGGATCCTTCCCCTCCTTTGGTAGTAGCATAACACTGGCCGTACGCAGTGTTTCAGGGAGTTGCCCCCCATCCCGAAAGGAGTTATAAAGCCAAGCCAGTATGCCACTCAGCACCTCTTGAAAAGTTTTATAAAATTTGTTAGTATACCCATCCATCCCTGGTGCTTTGTGTGCTGGTAATGTTCTAATCACTGCACCCACCTCCACCTCTGTAATGGGCCTCGCTATTAACTCCGCTTCTTCCTCTGATAATTTTGGCAGTTGCATCTGCAAATATTTAGCTCGCTCCACCTGAGACCCTGACTCCTCTGCCATATATAGGTGCTTGTAAAATTGCACAAATTGTTCTTTAATCTGTTCCCCCTTCCTTACCTCTCTCCCCCCCTGCATCGCGAATCTTTGTTATAAAATTCCTCCGTTGACGCTGTTTCAGCCGGTAAGCCAGCCATTTTGTAGGTTTATTTCCTAATTCAAAAAAAGTTTGCTTCAATTGGTCCTGGGCAAATTTGATCTCCCCCAGCTCTCTTTTCACTTCCCGCAGCTCCTGTAACCCCCCTTCATCGAGCTCTCCCTTCTAATGTCGTCCTTCCCATTCTCTAATCTTACTTCTTAGAAAAACTTTCCTTTCCTCCATAATTCTTTTCGCGTGCGTTCCAATTGAAATTAACTCCCCCCGCACAACCACCTTCAAACACTCCCAAAGGGTCTCCACTCTACAATTATCCCTGTCGTTTAACTCTAAATAATTTATTATAACTGTAGCTACTTTTTGTCGTACTTCTGGGTTCTCCAATAGGGACTCATTCAGCATCCATCTGCTCTGTGGCTTCCTCCCAGACCCCACCACCACATCAATCCAGACCGGCGCATGGTCCGTCCACGTCCTTTCCCCAATTTCACAATTCTCCACCTCAGCTAACAGAGTATTAGAGACCCACACCATGTCTATCCTTGAAAATGAAGTGTGCACTGGTGAATAAAATGTATAATCCCTTCTCTGGCCTCTCAACTCCCACCAGGTGTCTTTTATTCCCAGATTCTTACTCGTTAACTTCAACATCCGCCTATTCTTTGCATTGCCATCACAATGTCCTTTAGAGTTGTCTAATTGGGGGTTAACTGTCAAATTAAAATCCCCCCCCCCAATAATCACCTCCCCTTCCGCAAACCTTTCCACAATTGTAGCTAATCCTTCATAAAACCTCCCTTGGGCTGTATTGGGACCGTAGACATTCACTAAGGTGAACAATGTTTCCCAAATTGTAAGTTTGAGGAGTAAGAAATGCCCCTCTCTATCCTGGTGCACTGCCCCCATTGTATATTGTATTTTCTCATTTATCGGGATCCCCACTCCCCCCTTCTTCAATTCTACTTTATTGGAAGCGAACCACTGTCCCGGAAACGTTTTATGCCTCACTTTCCATTCATCCACTCTTTTTAAATGGGTTTCTTGAAGAAAAATGACATCTCCTCTGAGCCTATTAATTTCTTTAAACATCCGCTATCTTTTTATCAGAGAATTTAGCCCCCTAACATTCAATGTTAATACTCGTAACTTATCCATTATCTTTAATTGCTGGTGTACCAATAAGGAACTGTCTTATGGTAGGATAGATCCCCCCCTTCTACCCTTACCCCTACCCAACCCCTTCTTATACCCCTCCCTCCCTCCCCCTCCTCCCCTCTCCCCTCTCCCTTCCTCTCCCCCCCTCCTCCCCTCTCCCCTCTCCCTTCTTCTCCCCCTCCTCCCCTCTCCCTACCTCCCGGTTCTGTAAGGCATGACATCGACCCCGACAGCATATAAAACATTTCCCATACCCCTCCCGCCTGCATAACATCATTTTGATCTCACCTCCTGACTCCTTGCCCCCTACTGATATAACCCACTTAAAGCAGCAAATCAAGTAGATTTATATCTAAAAGAAAAGTCCCAGTATTCATCGGTGCTCTCCCTCTGTAGCCGAGTTCTTCTTCTGTTTCCGCAATCTCTTCTCCCCCAGCGATACTCTTCTCCAGGGGCCTTCCACCTCCCGTTGCTTCCCTTTTTGAGGACTCGTATTGCTTGTTCCCTCTATCCATCCTGCCTGTTTCATTGCTTCCGTGGCTTCCTCCACTGATCAAATGTGTGAAGATACCCCTTCCACGCTAAACATCAGTCCAAAAGGGAAAGTCCATTTATATCTTATGTTCTCCTCCCTCAGCCGCTTTGTTAATCCACTTAATGCTCTCCACTTTCTCATGGTGATAGCCAATAAGTCTGCATAGATCTCAATTTTGTGGTTTTCCCATATCACTTCTGTAAGTTTCCGCGCTGCCATCATAACCATAGCTTTCGTGGTGTACTCATGGAAGCATGTAATAATGTCCCGCGCTCTACCATCCCGCTTTGGGCCCAGAGCGCGATGCGCCCGATCTAGTGTCCAGCAAAAACCAGAGCCATCTACACCGGCTTGATCCAGGATCTGCTTGCTTATCTGCTCCACCACCTTCACACAGTCCTCTTTCTCCTTGCTTTCCGGTATGCCCCGGATTCGAATATTTGATCTTCTAGATCTGTTCTCCAGATCTTCCATCTTGGCCCAAAGCTCCTCCTGCTCACCCATCACACCATCCAGCTTCCCTTGCCAGACCTCTGATGGCTCCTTCGTGTTCCTCCACCTTATTTTCCACATCAGCCAGCCTCTGACCCACCTCCTTCACATCTTCTTTCAGCTCTGCTATCCAATTCTGGGCCTCGGCTTTAAAGTGTGCCAGATCTTGCCTGAGAGCCGTAAACCAGCCTTTTAGCTCTCCTTTGAAAGCCTCCAGTTCGGTTCCGCGAGGGCCCCCTGTCTCCTCTGCCCCACTTGCCTCCTCCACGTTCTTTGTGCTCGTCGTCGCCATTTTGTTTTTCCCCGCAGCGCTCCCACTCGCGGCTTTAAAAGCAAAAGTTTTCAAGTCCGTGGAGCTTTTCCTTGGTGCTGACATCCCCGCGCCTCTCGTATCCCTCCTGGCTCTGCTCTCAATGCTCTCCACTTCGCCGGGGCTGCTTTTATGCAGGCTTCTTTACCAACGACGACGGAGCGCCGTCTTCTAGCTGCCATCTAGCCTGGTGACGTCATTTCCTCTCCAAAGACTGGACTTGTTTTAACTGTTTCTGAAAAGGTCCAGCAAATTCTGACTGCCATCGCTACTTCTGACTTAATCTGCCATTTTTCTTAAAACTCAAAGCAGACATGCATTTGATGCAAACACAAATATCTTGGCTAATTGGGGAAGACTTTTTGTTGCAGACCTTAAATCAAACTCAAACAGTTTTGTTTTGATTGGAGGGGTCACCCTATCCTAAAACAAATCCTACTTGTTAAATGTATTACTTGCCAATATACCACTAGTACTCTAAGGGGCCTGTTTACTAAACCCTGTTAAAGGTGTGGGGTTTTTGTTTTTTTTGTTTTTTTTTTTTTACAGGTAACACACATCTTAACCCATGGTAGCTGCAAACCCTCTGTGGCAATTAGTGGGAGTGGAGGCATTCACAGCACTTAGGGAAGGGGACCATGATGATGATGTGGGGCAGTCATTGCTGCCATGTGTTAAATCAAAAAGTCATTGAAAATAGAACGTTGAGTCCCACTCACAAAACTCCACCATTTGCTTATTTAATCCTTGTAATCCTTTTAAATCACGTTGATTCACCTATTTTTTTATGTCGGGGGCCCCCCCGGCAAGAGAGAGAAGGAGAAAGCCTTTCCCCTCCACTCCGGGAAGTCCCTTTTATTGAAAGAAAAGTTCATGGTAACCAAACCATCAAATAGTGAAACATCACTTAACTCAAAAAGCGGCGATGTATACGTTTCCGTGAGGGAATACAGCTTGCACGACATGCATGTTTCGGGCCTGTCAAGGCCCTGTATCAAGTGAAATGCCCCATCTTGGGGCGATGGATCCAAGATGGGGCATTTCACTTGATACAGGGCCTTGACAGGTCCAAAACATGCATGTCGTGCAAGCTGTATTCCCTCACGGAAACTTATACATCGCCGCTTTTTGAGTTAAGTGATGTTTCACTATTTGATGGTTTGGTTACCATGAACTTTTCTTTCAATAAAAGGGACTTCCCGGAGTGGAGGGGAAAGGCTCTCTCCTTCTCTCTCTTGCCGGGGGGGGCCTGACATAAAAAAATAGGTGAATCAACGTGATTTAAAAGGATTACAAGGATTAAATAAGCAAATGGTGGAGTTTTGTGAGTGGGACTCAACGTTCTATTTTCAATGACTCTTTTTGATTGAGTATACCTGTAATGGTCATTTGATTTTTTGGGGTTTTTTTATTTGGGAGCCATGTGTTAAATGGCACAGTTGCTAGCATGGAATATGGTTAACGGCCCCAGTGGAGGTGTATTTAGCTCTTCTGCAATATCTCTTCTGTTAACAGTTTAATGCAGAAATTCATATCAATATACATAATGTTTAATGTACAGTTGTGGTCAACATTATTGACTCACTTGCATTTTAGGTATGCTGCATACAATATCTTAAGAAATAATTGGAAATATTCCAACTGCATGTCATCATAACTTAATAGTATGTTCAAAGGTATATACAACAAAAAAAGATGTCTGTGCAATGTAGACATTATCTGGACAGGAATAATGGCACACTTCACTAATATTTCATTGCACAACCCTTGGCATTGATGACAGCCTCCAAACGTTTCTTGTAGCCATCTATAATTTTCGTACATTTGTCTGGTAGTTTCTCCCACTCTTCAACTGCGATTTGTTCCATCTCATGAATATTTCCAGGATTCCTTTTATCAATGGCAGATTTCAGCCCTTTCCAAAGGTTCTCGATTGGACTGAGATCAGGACTTATTGCTGGCCAATTTAAAACGGTCTATTTGTTTACCTTTTAACCATTCTTTTGTACTTTTGGATGTATGTTTTGGGTCATTGTCCTGCTAGAGGACCCATGATCTTCGACCCAGACCTAGCTTTCTGACACTAGGTAGCACATTTTGCTACAAAATACCCTAGTAGTTGTCTGACTTCATGATTCCTTTAATATATTCCAGGCCTCCAGTTCCTGAGTCAACAAAACAGCCCCACAACATTAGGGAGCCTCCTTCATATTTAACTGTAGGAAGGGTGTGTTTTTCCTTAATAAGCTTAATTTCGTTACCTGTAAATATATCGCTGGTCTGCATTGCTAAAGAGCTCAAATTTGGTTTCTCTGACCACAGAACATTTCCCCAGAACGATTGTGTTTTCTCAAGGTGGGTTTGGGCAAAGATGAAGCTTGCCTTTTTTATGTCTCTTTGAGCAGTGGGATCCTCCTTGGCCTTTGCCCATGAAGTCCTCCTTTGTTTAGGGTATGGTATATGGTGCGGGTTGAAACCACCACTCCAGATTGTTCTAAGTCAGCCTTAAGCTGTTTGGATGTTGTAAGTGGTGTTTTTCCAACAATGCGTACTAACCTTCGAAAACTTCTTGGTTTAATTTTCCTCTTCCCACCACGTCCTGAGAGGTTCTTGACAGTTCATGAGCAGAAAACTTCTTAACATTACGGACTGTAGACGCAGGAATCCCAAGGTCTTTGGAGATGGCCTTGTACCCCTTTGAAGTTTTGTATGTTTGGTAATATTTGCTTTTTTTGACTGTCTTGAGCAATTCTTTTGTCTTCAACATTGTGAAAATGGAACAGGGAGTGAATGTGGTCTTTTTAAACATTAGAGACATCATTCATTTCTTGATTCAAGTCATGTGAGTACTGACAATTGATCACAGGTATATCTAATTATCTCCAGGAACAAGCAGGAATGAGTCTTCACATATGGGTACGTCGGTACCGACGGAGTCTGCGCGGGAACGCTCCCCAGCGTCCCAAAAAAGGAAAGCTTTTGGGAGCATCCCACAGCGCCTGCGCGCTGCCTTCCCGCCTTTCCTAACCGCCTCTCTCCAGTTCTTCTTTTCCGCGGAGCCAGCAGGTCGTGTTCCTGTCACCGCTGAAGTTCTTTATTTTATTTCTTTGGTCACGCGTCTGCCTTCTTCGACGTCGGACCGGTACCGCCGGTCTTTTCTTTCTTTTTCTTCAAAAAAAAAAAGGATACTTTCCGTTCCACTTCAGTGTATTTTTTCTTCGTTGGGCCTTAGGCCTAACAGAAAATTCCTCATGGAAAAACCCGCCTCCGGGTTTAAAAAATGCACTAAGTGCAGCGGTACCATCTCTGTTACCGACACCCATGACTGGTGTCTTAAGTGTTTGGGTCCTGACCATTCCATCACGGATTGTCCGTCCTGCACCATAATGTCTAAAAGAGGTTTACAGAACCGAGCAGCCAAGCTCAGTACACTGTTTCCCTCTGATGCAGCTTCGGTGGCATCGACGTCTTCCAGGGCTGCTTCTTCCTCCTATGGATCTCAGGTAACCAAACATAAGTCCAGCTGGTCCTCGAAGGGTAGATCTCCCTCTAAGCATCGAGATGCCTGCGGGCTTGCCCTCGAGGATCCTGCACCTGCAAAAGTACCCCGGCAGGAAGCTTCGGCTTCCAAAGCTCCTCCTATGGGGTCACAGGTTGACATCGATGGCACGGCCTCGACCGATCACCTGTTGCAATGTTCTGGGATACCGGTGGAATCTGCCAGTACCGACCTCCAGACATTCATGGCGTCGATGGATCAGAATGTCCCGACCATGCAGCGTGCCATTACGGCATTCATACAAGCTGCGACGCCGCTGGTACCGCAACAAGCTTCGTTGTCGGTACCGGCTCCGACGTCGGCTCCGATATCGGTTCCGGTGCCGGTAACGGTTGCATCGACATGGGCTTCGGTGTCGACTGCAGCGGTACCCTGTCCGATGATGCCTATCGGTACCGATCCGGTACCGATGACTCCCGATGTCGATACCACCCGGTATGCATATCGGGCTTTACTAGAGCATCCAGACAGGCGATACTTCGATTCCTCCGAAGACTCTGATGCATCGGAGGCCTCTGTCGAAGCATCGGTACTTCTTCCTCAGGAGCCTTCTTCTCCAAAAAGAAGAATGTCCCCTCCAGAAGACTTGTCTTTTCAAGAATTCATAAGGGAAGTGGCCAAGGGGCTTTCTATCTCGGCCCCTGAGACAGAGCCTAGAGCCAAAAAATTGGATATTTTACAATATCCCAAGGCTCCTAAAGAAGCAGCCACTTTGCCAGTTCATGAGATCCTTTATGACCACATGATAGGCATATGGGAGACTCCTCTCACCATCTCTTCTCATTCTCATAGGTTGGATACCATGTATCGTGTCCCTCCTTGTCCTGGATTTCATAAAACTCAGCTTCCTCACCATTCTATAGTGGTGGAGTCTGCTATGAAAAAGTTAGAGTGCAAAGAGGCACTCATCTGCTCCTCCAGGAAGAGAATGTAGAACCTTAGATGCTTTTGACAGAAAAACTTTCCAGGCCAGTATGCTTGTTGCCAGAATCAACTCCTATAGTCTCTATATGGGGATGTTTCTGAAGGAAGTTACAGATCATCTGCAAACTTTCCTCCCTTTTCTTCCAGAAGATAAAAGGGAAGACTTTCTTACCTGGCTTAAGCATGCCCAGGATGTTTCCAAATTTTTCTAACCGTGCAGCCTTTGACTCTCTTGAGGGGGCCAGCAGAGCCTCGGCCATTGCCATAGGTGCACACAGAATTGCTTGGCTACAAGCTTCTGATTTGGAACCCTGGGTCCAAGATGGATTAGGAAATCTTCCTTGTACAGGTGAAAACCTGTTTGGCAAAGATTGGCAAGCAAAGGCCACTCAAATGGATGCAGAAAATTCTGCTTTGGATAGGCTTTCAAAGTCTACCTCTAATCCTGTCCAGAAGAGGTTGTTCAAAAGGCATATTTTCCCAAGAAGGGAAGATATTATCCTGTTTATGGTCAACAGACATCATCTGCAGGTCGTTTTGCTGCAAAGCGTCAACAACCTAAACAGGCCAAGCCTAAGGCTGCAAGGACTACTGTAGCCCAACAGCCTCAGCCTCCTCAGGGCCTTTGACTTGCAGCTAGAGAACTTAACCTTTCTGGCTCTAAAAGACCCAGAGCCTCTCACCATTCCAGGAAGGTTAGCTCACTTTGCTCCCAGATGGGAGCAAATCACAGCAGAGCACTGGACCCTTTCCATCATAAGGGAAGGGTACAAACTTCATTTTTCAAACCTTCCTCCTTACACCATGGTGAGGCAGTTCAATTCTCCAACATCTCTTCTCGACCTTCTGGGTCAGGAGATTTCTACCCTTCTTGCCCAAGGGGCAATAGAAGAAGTACCTCTTCTTCAACAGGGCTCAGGGTTCTACTCCCCCCTACTTTCTAATTCCAAAGAAAACAGGGGGCTACAGACCCATATTAGATCTCAGAGAATTGAACAAATTCCTATACAAGGAGAAATTCAAGATGATTTCTCTAGGTACTCTCCTTCCGTTCCTTCAGAGTCAGGATTGGCTTTGTTCTCTAGATCTCAAGGATGCGTATACCCATATACTCATCCATCCAGCACACAGAAGGTTCCTTCGGTTCCTTTATCTGGGAAAGCACTACCAATACAGGGTGCTTCCTTTTGGTCTGGCCTCTGCTCCAAGAGTGTTCACAAAATGCATGGCAGTAATAGCTGCATTTCTACGCACTCTGGGAATATTCGTATTCCCATATCTGGACGACTGGCTCATCCGAGCATCATCCAAATCAGAGGCCCAGACTTCCCTAGCCTGCACAATGTGTGTTCTGCAATATCTGGTACTGGTGATAAACATTCCAAAGTCCCAACTCACCCCTACTCAGTCTCTAGAGTTCATAGGGGCCTTGCTGGATACCACAACTGCAAGGGCCTATCTTCCCCAGGCCCGTTGCCTGCGTTTAGTGCAGTTAGCCTCTCAGATTCAGTTAAAAACCCATCTAACTGCTCGAGAGATGTTACAACTGCTAGGCCACATGGCATCCACTGTGCATGTGGTCTCTTATGCTCGCCTTCACATGAGGGTAGCTCAATGGACTTTGTCCACCCAGTGGACCCAGACATCAGGGGGTCTGTCAGACAAAATAGCAACCTCCAGGCGCCTCTTTTGGTCTCTCCAGTGGTGGAAGTCCACTCAAAATCTGTTGCTGGGGTCCCCCTTCCAACAATTGTTACCCCAAGCAATCCTTACAACAGATGCCTCTCCAAAGGGTTGGGGAGCTCATCTTCAAAACCTCTCCACCCAGGACATTTGGTCTCCATAGGAGACCTCCCTACATATCAACATCTTAGAGCTCAGAGCAATCTTCTTAGCTCTCAGTCTTCCATACCCTGCTCAGCTACAAGACAGTCCTCAACCACACGGACAACCAAGTAGCCATGTTCTATGTGAACAAGCAGGGAGGAACTGGCTCTCTGTCGCTTTGCAACGAAGCTCTGAGATTGTGGGCCTTCGCCAGAGAGAATCATATTCATCTTCTGGCAGTATACCTTCCAAGAGTTCAAAACTCTTGGGCAGACAGACTCAGTCCAGTTCTGCTTCCACACGACTGGTCCCTCCATATGGACCAGATAGTCAGAATCTTTCGAATTTGGGGAACCCCGGACATAGACCTCTTTGCAAGTCCGTGGAATGCCAAACTTCCCCGATTCTTTTCCAGAATTCCGTGTCAGGGAGTTCAGGCCAGGGATGCCTTCCTCCTTCACTGGGGTCAAGACTTCCTGTACGCCTTTCCACCCATTCCCCTAATTCCCAAGACCCTGTTCAAGCTTCAGAGAGATCGAGGGACTATGATCCTCATAGCTCCACGTTGGCCACGCCAAGTGTGGTACCCTCTACCTCTGCATCTCTCTCAAGCTCCCTCCCTGGACTTGGGGTCTGCTCCAGATCTCCTGTCTCAGGAGGGAGGAACGTTGTGGCACCCAAACCCCCAATCTCTCCATCTCAGGGCTTGGTTGCTGAAGGCTTAGACCTTCAAGATTGGCATCTTTCCCAGCAAGTAAAGGATATCCTTCATGCTTCCAGAAAGCCTTCTACTAGACGTTCCTATGCTTTTAAATGGAAAAGGTTTACCATTTGGTGTGCTGAGAAGGGTATTAACCCTCTAGCAATACCTTTGAATTCTTTACTAGAATATCTCCTGCATCTTTCCCATGCAGGCCTCAAAACGAATTCAGTAAGGGTCCATTTGAGTGCTATTGCAGCATCCCTCAAGCCTCTCAATGGACAACCTGTCTCCTCTCATCCTCTTACTGCAAGATTCATGAGAGGCCTTCTTTTAACTAAACCTCCCATTGGCATGGGACTTGAATCTGGTTCTTGGTCAGCTCATGAAGCCACCCTTTGAACCCTTAGCCACTATCTCCTTGAAATTTCTTTCCTGGAAGGTTATCTTTCTTATTGCAGGCACCTCAGCTTGCCGCATCAGTGAACTGCAGGCCTTAGTGGCTAATCCACCTTATACAAGGTTCCATCATGATAAGGTAGTCCTTAGGACCAATCCACACTTTATGCCTAAAGTGGTCTCACCTTTTCATCTTAATCAAGAGGTGTATTTACCTGTCTTTTTTCCAGGTCCTCATGCATCAAGTGCAGAGAGGAATCTTCATACCCTGGATTGTAAGAGAGCTCTTGCTTTTTACTTACAAAGGACACAGCAACATAGAAAGTCTTCTCAACTCTTTGTTGCTTTTGATCCCTCTCATTTGGGACTTCCAGTCTCTAAGAGGACACTGTCCAATTGGATTGCTCAGTGTATTTCTTTTGCCTACCAGAGTAAGAACCTTTCTCTGGAGGGCCATGTCACAGCTCATAATGTGAGGGCCATGGCCACCTATATGGCTCATCTAAATTCTGTGTCCATCGACCAGATCTGTCGAGCGGCCACCTGGGCCTCGGTTCATACCTTCACAGCCCATTACTGTTTGGACCAGGACTCCCGCCGGGATGCCTTGTTTGGTCAGGCTGTTCTCAAACACCTGTTCCATGCTTAATCAACTCCTACCCTCCATCCCTGGTTGGATGCCTGAGATCCATGGGAGGAGGTAGAGCCCTTCTCAGGGTCTCACAACCTTGGGGATCTCCCAGGCATCTCTAGCTGGGGAGTCCCCATATGTGAAGACTCATTCCTGCTTGTTCCTGGAGATAGCACAGTTACTTACCTGTAACAGGTGATCTCTGGGTACAGCAGGAATAAGTCTTCACAACCCATCCACCTCCCCTAGGAGTTGTATCTCTCTATCTATATTTCCTTTCCTCTCTCTCTCTTTGTCTCAGCTTTAAAACTCGAACTGGAGAGAGGCGGTTAGGAAAGGCGGGAAGGCAGCGCGCAGGCGCTGTGGGATGCTCCCAAAAGCTTTCCTTTTTTGGGACGCAGGGGAGCGTTCCCCCGCAGGCTCAGTCGGTACCGACGTACCCATATGTGAAGACTTATTCCTGCTGTTCCCAGAGATCACCTGTTACAGGTAAGTAACTGTGCTTTACTGCAGTGGGAATGTGGTTGTTTTCAAACTGATTTGAATTGTTTATAAAGGTGCCAATCATGTCCTGAGAATGTCCATGTTTTTATACTATTTCCTACTACTTTTTTTAAATTGGTCTTGTTTTTATTTGATTCTTTTATGTGTTGTATATGTGTACATATATAGTCCAAAACCATTTCTCCAGGAACAAGCAGAAAGTCAGTCCTCACTTATGGGGTGACGTCAGCACCGACGGAGCAATTCCCCAACTTTCAAAGAAAGCCTTTGGGATTGCTACCACGCATGCATGGTCCTCTTCCCACCCAAGGTTGCCATTTTGTTCAGTCTCCCCTTTTCAACAGAGCCCTTTGGACGCTTGTCCTCATCCCTCAGAAAAAGTTTTGTTTTTTTGCCTTAACAGGCTCTTTTTTTCTGGTTGCACCGGTCCTCTACCCGTCCTTCCCCTGCTCTACCTTCTTAGAGCTGTTAGGGATAGTCTGTCTTTCTTTCTTCATTTTTTGTCAACGGGCTTCGTGCCCTTTTTCTTTCCCTAACCGCTGGCCACGTAGGTCTTTGACCTCGCAGGGGCCATTTTTGCCCCCATGGCAACCAGATTCAAAAGTGTTATGCTCTAGGAACATGTCGCTTATGGACACTCATGACTGTTGTCTGCGGTGCCTCGGAGCCGACCATGTTCCAGAGCTCTGTTCGCTCTGCAAGAAAGTGTCCTCTAAGACCCTGCTCAGCCGTAAGCAGAACTCTGAAGACATTTTCCATAAGGCCGCCTCGGAGTCCCTAGTGACTCCATCAGTCATCTCTCCTCCGGTGGGTTCCCCCCCCCGCGGCCCCACGTTTGCGGCGGTACTCCGACCAGGGGTCCCCGAGGTGGAACGGTAGAAAAATGCGGCAGCCTCGAAGTCGTCGTCCAGGGCTCCTGATGAGCACGAGTGCTCCTGCGCCCGGTCGCTTAGCCCGCTTCAGTGTTCCTGACAGTCGGACAAGGAGCGGCTCTGCAAGGTACCTCACACGGAAGTAGAGGCCTCTGGCAAAGGCACTCGGTCTCCCGAGGGTTGTCCCAGTGAGGACCCCCCTCTCCTCCTCGATGCCCGATCCGGCATCCCTGGTATCGGCGTCGCAGGCCCCATGTCCGCATGGGAGTCCTGCATGATGGCGCTAGAACAGTGTTTCTGCATTTTATTGCTTCCCAGAAGGTGCTCAAGGCCAGCTTTGCTGACCCGTGCCCAGAGACCGCGGTTCCCTCGCGTGGGACACCCAAATACGTCCAGGAAACCCCCAAGAGCAGTGGGCCTCATGAAGGTCCTCGACGTCGGTCAATCTCGCTCGCCCTCCTGTTCCTCAGAGGCGTGATCATCCATCCAGGGCCTCGGGCGTCAGACCACCGGCCATTGGATAGGGCAATCTGCCCAGCTCGGACTCCTTGACCGATTTCTCAGAGTGGGAGTCTGAGGGGGACACCTCCCCCGGAAACCCGTACCCATTGGGATCTTTCATCGGACCCCTCACTGCCTGCGTTCCAGCAGTGCTCGCCACCCAAAGACACCTCCTTCCTGGTGTTCGTTCAGGACATGGCATGGGCCCGGGCCCTTAACCTGGTCTCCCAGGCCTCGTGCTGAAGAACTCTACATTCTTCAGTATGAGTCCCTGCCCAGGGAATCCCTCACTGTGCCTGTACCACCCATTCTATCTCGGCTGCTGCTCCGCATGTGGGAGGCCCCAGCCTCTGTCCCCATCGTGAGCAAGTATCCCCAGCAACCCTTAGTAAGTAAAGAACTTAATTATCTAAACACAACCTTAAAACTAAAATGCAAACAGCAGTCCAGCAGCGAGATGGGGGCTTTTGTGTCTCTTGCATTGAGTGTCACATGTATGATTTTGTCCCAGTTGGTGCAAAGAGCTCTTTGCTCTCAGGGAGTGAGTCCGATCTCTGGAGGCAAGAGTAGCAGACTTGGAAGACATAAGGAAGACATAAAGGTACATAGACGAGACCTACAGGGATATAGTCCTGAAGTCCCACCTCCAGTCTGGCAGCATCCCTGTTGCCATGGAGGAGAGAGGTCACATGACAGGAGAGCATCACTCTGGTGTGGCAGGAAGTGATCCTGTAGCTAGGACCTGTCCTCCAGGTGATGTAAAACCCTCTCGCACTGAGTTGGTTTCTCCAGGGCCATGTGCCCATGAGGGAAGGGTTAGGACAGCCATTATAGTTGGTGATTCGATCATTAGGCATGTAGATAGCTGAGTGGCTGGTGGACGTGAGGATCGCCTGGTAACGTGCCTGCCTGGTGTGAAGGTAGTGGACCTCACACACCACCTAGACAAGGTCCTGGATGGTGCTGGGGAGGAGTCTGCTGTCTTGGTACATGTCGGTACCAATAATATAGGCAAATGTGGTAGAGAGGTTCTGGAGGCTAAATTGAGGTTTTTAGATAGGAAGTTGAAATCCAGAACTTCCAGGGTAGCATTCTCCGAATTACTTCCCGTTCCACGTGCAGGACCCAAAAGGCAGGCAGTGCTCTGGAGTCTCAGTGGTGGAGACGATGGTGCAAGGGTGAGGGTTTTGGATTTGTTAGGAACTGGGGAACATTCTGGGGAAAGGAGGGGCTCTTCTGAAGGGATGGGCTTCACCTTAATCGAGATGCAACCAGGCTGCTGGCATTAACCTTTTAAAAAGGAGAGAGAGCAGCTTTTAAACTAGATAATAGGGGAGAGCCGACAGTCGCCCAAGAGCGCATAGTTCGGAACAATATATCCTTGAAGGATACTACCAAAAGAATGAAGTTGGAGCATATCAGCAGAGAGGTTCCAATAAAGACAAATGTAACCCAAATGCCCTTGAGTATAGAGCAGACAGAACTTAAAGATTACAAATTACACCTGCCTACCTATAGCCAGATTAATATGAATAAAATACAGTCTCTAAAATGCTTGCATATAGCATTAAATGAGAAGTTAGATATGATTGGTATCTCAAAGACATGGTGGAAGGAGGACAACCAGTGGGACACTAATACCTGGGTACAAACTATATTGCAATGATAGAGCTGATCAAATTGGTGGAGGGGTTGCACTCTGTTAGAGAGGGCATTGACTCACAAAGGATTAAAGTTTTGCAGGAAACAAAATTTGCTGTAGAATCTCTGTGGATTGAAATTCCATGTAACAAGGGGATGGCAGTGCTGATGTACTAGCGACTGCCTGGCCAGAATGAACAAATTGATGAGGAAATGCTCAAAAAATCAGTGAAGCTAACAAAAGTTACGGCACAGCAATAATAATGGGTGATTTCAATTACCCCGGTATTGACTGGGTCAGTGTCACAGGACATGCTAGGGAGATAAAGTTTCTAGATGAAGTAAATGACTGACTGCTTCTTGGAATAGCTGGTTCATAACCGACCAGAGGGGAAGCAGTTTGGACCTAGTCCTTAGTGGAACACCAGATCTGGTGCAAGAGATAAGAGTGTTGGGGCCATTTGGCAATAGTGATCATAGCATGATCACGTTTGATTTAATTCATGGAGGAGGGATGGTAAGGAAATCTACAGTACTACCTTTTAACTTTCAAAAGGGAGACTATGATAAAATGAGGAAAATAGTTAAGAAAAAACTAAAAGGAGCAGTTGCGAAGGTTAAAGACTTACATCAAGCTTGGGTGGTGTTTAAAAATAGTATCTTGGAAGCCCAGACCAGCTGTATTCCATGCTTTAAGAAAAGTAGAAGGAAGTCCAAAAAACTGCCAGCATGGTTTAAGGGTGAGGTCAGAAAAGCTGTTGCCAAAAAGCATCTTTCAGGAAAAGGAAAAAAAAGCGAAATGCCAAACTGGAAACAGCACAACTACTGGCAAGTTAAATGCAGGGCATTGATAAGGCAGACAGAGAGAATTTGAGAAGAAGCTTGCTGTGGAAGCAAAAACATGTAGTAAATACTTGAAGTACATTCATAACTGAAAACCTGAGTGTCAATTGGACCATTAGATGATAGAGGGGTAAAAGGAGCACTAAGAGGGGACAAGGTGATAGCGGTGAGACTGAATGAATTCTTTGCTTCAGTCTTTACTGAGGAAGATGTAGGGATGTTACCCATGACTGAAGTGGTATTTAAAGATGATGCTGCAGAAGAATTGAAAGAAATATTGATACACTGGGAAGATGTATTACAACTATTTGATAAACTGAAGAGTAGCAAATCACCTGGACCAGATGGTATACATCTAAGGGTGTTGAAAGAACTGAAATATGAGATTACTAATAGCAGGTCTGCAATCTGTGAACTTTCATTAAAATCATCTGTAATACCTGAAGATTGGAGGATGACCAATGTAACGCCAATTTTTAAAAAGGGTTCCAGGGGTAAACCAGGAAACTACAGACCGGTGAGCCTGCCGTCTGTACCAGGAAAAATGGTAGAAACCATAATAAAGAACAAAATTACTGAACATGTAGATAGTCAGTCATGGTTTAATGGGAGACGGCCAACATGGCTTTAGACAAGGAAGGTCTTGTCTTACCAATCTGTTATGTTTTTTTGAAGGTGTGAATAAAGAGAGACACTATATCAACCCACTCACCTTTGTCTTATCTGGACTTTCAGAAAGCCTTTCACAAGGCCCCTCGCCAAAGACTTGGCAATACTAAAAAGTCATGGGATACGAGGCAGTGTACTATTGTGGATCAGGAACTGGTTAAAAGATAGAAAGCCGAGGGTAGGACTAAATGGTCAATTTTCCCAATGGAGAAAGGTGTATAGTGGAGTACCCCAGGGATCTGTGCTGGGTCCGCTGCTTTTTGACATATTCATAAATGATCTGGAAAATGGAATAACAAGTGAGGTTATCAAATTTGCAGATGACACAAAACTATTTAAAGTTGTTAAAACCCATGAGGATCTTCATAAATTGGATGACTGGGCATCCAAATGGCAGATGAAATTTCAAGTGGACAAGTGCAAAGTTATGCATCTAGGAAAGAACAACCCAAACAATGGTTACATGATGCAAGGTTCCACATTAGGAACCACCACCTAGGAAAAAGATTTAGGCTTCACCATGGATAATATTTTAAAACTCTCTGCCCTGTGTGCAGCGGTGGCCAAGAGAGCAAATAGAATGCTAGGTATCATATGGAAAGGAATGGAAAATAAAACAAAGGATGATATAATGCCTCTGTATCGTTCCATGGTGTGACCGCACTTTGAATATTGTGTGCAATTCTGGTCACCTGATCTTAAAAAGGATATAGGGTTATTTAGAAAAGGTACAGAGAAGAGCCACCAAAATGGTAATGGGATGGAAGGATACTCCTATGAAAAGAGGTTAAAAAGTTTAGGGCTTTTGAACCTGGAAAAGAGATGGCTGAGGGGAGATATGATAGAGGTCTATAAATGAATGAATGGAGTGGAACAGGTAAACATAGATCGATTGTTTACATCAGGCATGTCCAACTTTGAACAGGTCATGATCTACGTTTTCTGGCCAAAAGTGCTGGTGATCTACCACCATGAAAATTAAGTTTCAAATTAGTTTCAAATTAAATTTTAACCCAATAAAGTTGGAGGATTTCCCCTCCCCACCCCCCCAATTTTTAATGAACCTTCTGTCATTTACTTGGATGTGATCAGCTGTTAAGCAAATTAAGCAAAAACAAAACAGACGAAGATCCAGTAAGAACTATGAGGGGAAATGGAAAGTAAATTTTTTCTTAAAGTTTTATTGAGTAATAACTTTCTTTAAATGTCTTAACCTTCTTAAACCTTTATTGAGCAATTTGTGTTAAATTTAGGTCGAGTATTGATCCAGGCTGATATTGCACTATCTTAAATATTTCACTCTTGCTCATTAGTGAGACGTTTGAGCCTGCATTTCATCCACCAGCTTTTTGAAGTTGGGCGAATATTACGTGAGGGCCAGTCTCAGGGAATCCTGGAGATGTTCATCTGTCATGTTGGAACGTTGTGTGCTCTGTCATTTTCAGATGGGAAAACGCAGATTCACACAAAGTTGAACCGAAACAAGAGTGTACAGCTTCACTGCATCTTCTCAAGTTGGGGAAATTTGTCTCTAGGCACTAGCTTCCAAAATTATTCTTGCTCAGCACGGGTCTTGAGAAAAATGTCATTTTTAACCCTTTATCACACACGTTAAATTACCGACGACTTTACACACCTTGGGTCAAATTGACCCCATCAGTAAATGACCAGAAACCATGAACAATTTCATCCATATAGGATTGGGGTTTTTTTTTTTTTTTTAAATTTCAAAAGTATTTATTGAAAATCCAAGCATAGTACAATAGCCAAAATAAACCATGGTGCAAAAAACAAAATACAAAATATCCTCAGCAGTGCTTCGCACACAGAAAAACAACACTCCAAACGGATCCTTAAAGGAGATCTTCATAGAAGGGACCTACTATAGTACATTAAGTGCAGAGGTCCATGGTACACTGCCCCCTAGATCGTTGCACCCCAGCACCTATCGGTCATCCTCCCCCCTCCTCTGTCCCCTAGCCCCCCTAGCCCCCCCACCCTCCCCCCATATCCTACCCCCCCAGCCCACCCAAAACCCCAATCCCCATGCTAACCCCTTTCCCCATCCTCATATTTCCTTCCCACCCCAACCCCCCCACCCCAATACCCCTTTCCCCATCGCTCCCTTCTACGCCAAAGATTCCTTCCGCAAATAGGCCAGCACCTTTACCCATTGCTTTTCAAATCTCTCCAGTTTCTGCCGTCGCACGGCAGTCAGTTTTTCCATTAAATAGACCTGCCTGAGTCTTTCCACACAATGCTCCACCCTCGGGGCTTCCCGTTGCTTCCACCGGTACGCTACTTCACACATAGGATTGGTATTTTAATGCATTTATTAAACAGTTCTCAGTTTTTGCTGTTTACAAATCTTCAGTGTTTATGATATAAAAGTAGTCTAACTATTAACTTCAGTTTATCACTTAATTGTAATTAAGTCTTGACACCCCTAGTATAATCATCTCTCTAGGTGTCTTTTAGCACATTCATTGCATAACAGCTGGCAATGTTCTGGGCATATGGCTGTACCACATCGCTTGCAGTATTTTGATGTTTTCTTATCTGATGATCTGGTGCAAAGCTGGCAGCGTGATCGTGCACCTCTGGATTCACAGCCTGTAGGACCAGGTAAACTGAATCCAAGTAGTTGCATGCAGATCCGCACCCCTTTCTGAAGTGTTCTTGGATTCTGCAATCACAATGTCTGCTGTGGCAGAACTAACTCCTTTGCCAGTTCTGTTAGGAACAGTTGCCGTTTGTGGGACGCCTCTGTTTGCCATTCGGGTTTTTTGCTGCACCCAAATTATGTAAGCTGCCACACCAGCGACATCGAACATGTTCATCAACAGGCGGAATGGCCATCTACTAGTGCCACGTTTGCATGTATATGTTCGCACAAGCTTGTCCAGATTGTCTACTCCAGACTTAGCATTATAGTGCAGAATCATCTCAGGCTTCTTTTCATTCTTGTCTATCGCCTTGTCATGATGCATGCTGCTCAAAACAATGACCGTTTTGTTTTTCTTTGGAACATAACTCACTAGTGTGATCTCTTTGCAAAAAACAAACTGTGATGAAAACAGTTCCTTGGAACAATAAAATAACTGAAATCGTAATAAATAACTGTTATTACCAATCAAATATATCTCAGAAAAAAGAAACAATGTTGGCGGCAAAGCGCCATTACTTCTATAACAGCAGTGAATAGGTCTATACGAACACATGCCTGGTATGAACTCAAACGCTAAAAAAGCCTTAATTTCACATGAAGATCACAGTAGCCTACAGATGAAATAGCCTGGCAATGCCACATTAACAATAATAACTACAACATGAACCTGAAACAGGAATTCTGACAACACTGGTTTCGCTAAGCTGGGGTCAATTTGACCCCAGGTGTGTATAATTAGGTATATACACCATAAAAATGTTACCATTTAATCGGAGCAGTAATTTTATGTTAACACTCTAAGGGACATTCAATGGCTGTCAATATTTAGAAGCTACCAGAAGTTTTAAGTCATGGCTGAAATAAATAAGTAAGTAATTTGACATCATAACAAAAGGCTTGGGGTCAAAATGACCCCACGTGTGTGGTGAAGGGTTAAGGGTTAATATTTCGTTTTCAAGAGATGGCTTATTCAATGAGTAATTTTTACTGATAGCCGCTGCAGTTTCTTTAATGTCCACATCTACTTTGAATGGGTATGACTAGTACTCCACAACTGTTCCAATTTTTTGGAAGTCGCAGAATCTGTTTTTGAATTCCTGGATAACAGATCAGATTTCTGTCACACTTCTCGTTCTCAAAAACAAAATTTGGATATTGTCCCAGATGGTCCTGCGTATTAGGAAAATGATCAAAAGTGTTGTTTGCAAGGTCATTCATCATTAGCTCAAATTTGCTTTTGTAGGATGAAACTGTACTCATCTCGCCAATGCATTTGTTTTTACCTTGTAGTTCAAGTTTCATATCACTTAGTTCGCCTGTAAAGTCGGCGAGAACTGAAAGATCACATAACCACTCCTCATCTTCCAACTCTGCTTGGTCATCTCCCCTCTCCTTCAAAAAACTTCTTATTTCATTCAGCAAATCACAAAATATTTGCAGAAATTTGTGCCTACTTAGCCACCTTACATCTGTGTGTAAAATGATTTCCGCTGCCCCTTCATCAAGAGTAAGATTGAAAAGCCATCTTTCAAGTGATCTTCCATGAACTGAATTTACAATTTTGAAAGTGATGTCGATGACAGTCTTTGTATTGAGTCTCTTGCTTGCCAAAACTTGCTGGTGAATGATGCAGTGGTAAAGGAAATCTGGGAAGTTGTCATGCTGTCTACAGAGGGCTATGAAACCGTTAACCTCACCTGTCATGCTCTTGCTCCATCAGTAGCAATGGAAGATTACACTTTGTCACAAAAGAATGGAAAGAACTGAATATTTCCTTAACGGTAGTTCTCCCTTTTAAAGAAATCATTCCAAGTACTGTAGTTCTTTAACACTGAAGTCTTCAAAAACCATCCGGATAAAGACTAGTAACTGGGCTATATCTCTTATGTCTGTAGATTCATCTAGTTGGAGTGAGAAAGCAACACAATTTGAAACGTCCTCCAACAATTGTTCAGTTATGTCTCCACACGTCTTTTCTATTCGCCGCACGACAGTGTTTCTTGACAATTGTACATCTTGAATAGCAGCTATGATCTTTCTTATTTTTAAATCCTTCAAAAAGATTGTTTTCTTGAAGCAGCTGACAATCTTTTACAAATTCCCCTTCAGTGAAAGGTTTGCATTTCTTTGCAATCAGATTGCTGACCTTGAAGGATGCTATGGTTGCATTGACTGAATGTGACCTTGGCTTCGCCATCAACTGTTGCTGAGTAGCCAATTTCGATTTAAGTTCTTTGAGCTTCAGTTTACGAATTTCACTTTTGGGTGGAAAATCAGCATCGCAGAGCCTTATAATGACGTTCCAGATTACCCTTTATGGGCAAGGATACTGGGGTGTTACAAATTAGACAACACTACTTGTCTTTCACCATGATGAAGTAGTCGTCCGTTTCCCATTCATATGAAAGTGGTAGGTTTTGCTCTTCTTTGGAACACTCATCTTTGTTATACTGGGATGACTGGATGTAAGAAGGCCAAATCTGCTAAGTTATTATAAACACTGGCTGAATCTGGTCCAAAACTCTCACTATCCCAAAGTATTAAAGATCAACAGGAACTGAAGACATCTGGATGATGTGCAATACAAGGACTGGAGATGCCAAAACCACACATGCAGTTCTAAAAGTAAAAATAAGAATTCATCATACTGGCACCAATAATCAAATACCACTAAACAATCATCAAAAAAACTCAAACACCTGTCCAGCAAACCAGATAAAATCAAATACCACCACACGTGATTTAATAAATTCTGCACACAGTGTAGAATCAACGCAAAGGTAAGGCGAAATAAAATTGCAGAGGCAAGCAAAAATCAGTGGTTCGAACCAATTCGAAGACAATGCATAGGCAAGTTAGAACAAAATGGGAAAAGCCTGCCAAAATCACCAAATTCTTGACACTTTGTTGTGTCTGCTCAAAAGCATTTAATGAAAGCGAACTATAAAGCGACCAATGACCAGCACACGACACAACTAATACGGTAAGTGTATTCAGGTAAAGCCTGGGCCAATGGGTATCGCCCTGTATATAACACACTTCTAAGGGGTGTTGGGGCGGGGGCAGGAATGGGTGATTCTGAGAGGCAGGAGACCAGGTATGATGCTGGGCCTGTGGCGTCTCGGGCAGCAGCCCCCTGGGCTACCCACAAACTACTGGCACAAAAACAAGCAGCACCCCCAATATATCCGCAGGCAAGATTGGATGATTGGAGTTCTTGGTGATCATGCAATTTGCAAATACTTGTGGGTCTAAGTGGTGTGGGTATCCTGCTGAGAAGTGTTGGCATACATTAATGTGGTAGCACGCTTCAGTAAATCTACCCCTTAGACTAAATCCTCAACTGTATATGAATTTGTAACACACCTTGAGCTTGAATTTGGAAATGCTTCCAAGAAGGCTTGGAGGAAGGGGTGCAGGGCAGGTGGAGCCACTAGGCAGTTACTTAGGGCAGCAGCTTCGGGGGAGGAGGGCAGCAGCAAAGGACAGCTGTAGTTAAAGCAAAATAATGGGTCCTAATAGCCACAGAAATTCAGACTCATCAGTATGTACTTATCTCCAGGAACAAGCAGGAATGAGTCTTCACATATGAGTCTTCACATATGGGTACGTCGGTACCGACGGAGCCTGCATGGGAATGCTCCCCAGCATCCAATCAGAAAGCTTTTGGGAGCATCCCTCGCGCCTGCGCGGTGACTTCCTGCCTTTCCCACTGCCTCTCCTCAGTTTTCGTTTTTCCGCGGAGCCAACAGGACGTCCTCCTGTCACCGCAGAAACTTTTCTCTTTAAAATATTCTTTTCTTTTCAAACTTAGAGAAATATTTTCTCCTCAGTTTTTTGTTTTAACTTTTGAGGCCTTGTATTACTATAACAAATCACTCTGAGTCCTCACTGACATCCAAACCAGGCACAATTTAGATAGTAATACTAAGCTACTGTTTATTGCATAGTAAATAAAAGATTATAAGTCATACATTGCATATAAGTAAGTTCTAATAAGTTCTAACATAATAAGTTCTAGCATAAAATGACTAATAAGTTCTAGCATGAAATGAAATGCATCAATATATATACCGGATATTGTAGTGTCACTTCAGCGATCGGAGGAACTTTCCACGATGAAGGAATCCGGGAAAGCTGCCAAAACAGAATTGCTTTGTCTCTGGTGCAGTACGGTTCGGTTCCCTTCTCCTTGGAAAATTCCACGTTTGATATACAAGTTTCAGTAATTGTTTGCTATCAGAGATGTGTTTTCATTGGATACTACAGCGTGAGCTTCATGTAAAAGCAAAATTCTCATGATTATGATTGGATATAGATTTCATACACAATTTATGTACAGAGAAGTGCTTCTGACTCACTATACTAGTTCAGACCACTTCAAGCAAGCTGTTTATGCCCTATAATAACCCCTAATATCTCACAGGCAAGCTGTGTATGCTCTAAAATAACCCCTAATATCTTACAGGACTATTATGGCCATTCTGCAAGCTGTTATGCCCTATAATAACTCCCAATAGCTACATGTCTGCTGTATCCATTCCATTCACGGCAAAGCATGTCACATTTGTATCACATTCGGTCCTAATGGATTCAGTAGTACATGTAGGATGTTGGCCGAAAAAACGGCCGTTTCTGATATAATTTGTGACATATACAGCAATTGCAGATGGAGAGGATTAAAAACAACTATTACTAGTAACAAAGCTGGATGGACCAACATATTTAAAACACTAGTAGCCGAGGGGGACCCATAAAAATGTCATACCAATGATGGGAGGTAGCCTTGGCAATACTGGATCCTAGGTATGCCAAGTTATCTGCCATCAGCACGGTATGCACTTGGTGCATTGCAATAGTCTTGTTTAATCATAATAAATGATCATGCAGCAACGCAGAATCATTTAACAGCTTATGTAATCTTGTCAAATTTAGATCCCAATTCGGGACATCAATTGGTATGGGCGTCCAATAATGATGTACAGCTTTATGAGTAACAGCATAAAGTAAATAGGTTTCAATATGCCACCGTAGTGTAGTTACATTCTTCAAACAACCCACAAAGGGAAGAATCATCTTAGGTATAACTTCAGTATTGACTACCATGCATACTTCTTGTGGAGCTATTTCAATCAAGTATTTAACACTATTCTGCAATAAGCAAGGTTCATATACACTAGATTGGATGCGACAGATTGTTCCTCCTATCACCTCGGTGCAGGTGGATAGATCATGGGTACGGTTATTAGAATCAATATGGGTCCCTGAAAATTCCGGAAGCCAATATGAAATTCTACCAGGGGTCCCCATTACCAAAGGAAGTACTATAAATTTACACATTTGCATCTTCTTAGTTACATTATATACGGTAGCTTGTCCGGTGCAACTAATCTCATTGCACTGCATTTTTGGAAGCACTATACATCAACTATTCATTAGTGACATTCAATATTTGTTTCCAAATTTGTTCGTTTCTGGATAGGAGTCTCGCTTGAAACCTATCGCGTTGTTCAATAATTGTCATAGCTTGCAAAGTACATACTGTCCAATTAGCAAAGTAGGTTATGTTTTCTGACATATTCAACGTATATTGAGTAGCATTTGTAAATAAGTTCAAAAGTCCAGAAGAAATAGCTGCATGCTCTTTGACTGGTGCCAAATGGTGGGAGCCCACCGAGTCTGTAAAGTCAATGCATCATTAATGCCAGCTCCGGCATTATGCATACAATTTGCTAAAGTTTAATCGTCCCATTTTCTTGGTGTAATGCATATGCCATCTGATAACCCCCCGCCTGAGGGGCACCTGCCCACAATTGTCCGGAAGTAGTGAGATTCAGGATCTTACATCATTGCCTGGCAGGGCAGGTGAAATTATCTTGTTGTCGCTCTGTGGTGGCATTCTTCCAGCTCCAGTACATTTTGATTCGAGGTTTGGTTGATTAACAGCTCTCCAGGGGTCCATATTTCACTTAGGGATACCCACCAACATAATGAAAGGATGCCAAGGAACGGGGTCTGAAATACAAAAGATATACCTTATTCTCTTAAATAACACTTGTCTTCGGGGATATATTCCCATTGCTCCTTTCCAGGTCGCATTACCAGCAACACCTTATCCTTACCTACAGCAATAACCTCCCCAGGTGATGGCGGTCCTTGAGTTTCATGAATCCATATTTTGGCCCCCACTTTGACTCTGCTAGTGGACCCAAAACCTTTTTCATTTGCCAGATCTGCCCTGGCAGTAGTCCACGTCCAATATGCCCCATCCCTGTGTGAGGCACCGCCCGTTGCTGGGAATGCTGGCAAACAGGGCGGTGACTGATCACTTCCTTGATGATATCAAGGGTTAATGGGATTCCCCTACTTTGAGCCCACCAGAAGGTGGCTTTTTCTCCAAAGTGACCACTTTTTCGGTGTGCCCAAAGGGCTGTACCCTGAAGCCATACCGCTTTTTCAGAAGGATACGGCTCAATCGGCTGCGTAGTTTCCGCCACTGATATCGAAGCTGCTTCATCTGCTTGGGAATTAAACAAACAATCAAGTGAGTCAAGGGGCATATGTGCATCCTGCAATGTAAACCATGGTTTCTCCGAAATTGGCATATCTGTCTCATTGGGGTATTTGTCCAAATACCCAGCTACCAGAATTTGGGACAAATTCTGAGTCCCCACCCCCACATGATCCTGAAAATACTGTCGAATTGCCCTCTGTATCACGGGCTCACGGCTCAGTGTAATAAGCCGTAAAACATTTTGAGCATCTAAACTCACTCCTCTCCCTCCAGTATCATAGACCCTAACCAGCCTTTGCAAATCCCTTCTCCTGGCTGCTGGCGGAACCGGGTCAGTATATCATCTACTTTTGCCTGTGTAAAATCCTCCACAGTGGTCCTCATTCGTGTATGAGGGACTAATTCAGTGAGATATTGGGGCTGCCCATCTGGCCCCAGCAGCGGTTCCCTTCCGGGCCCCATCTGCTGTATGGGTTGCCCATCATTACCACGTATAGGGCGTCTTCCAGGCCCCAATACAGTTTTTTCCTGTCTCCTACTAACGGGCTGAGCTTGTCTAGATAGTAACTCTTCTTTCACTTCTTCCCCCAAGCACCCATCCGGGTCTGAGGAATTCCAAATATCTCCATCCCACCTATCTGGGTCCCATTCTGCGGTGGCAGTAGCCACTGCTTTATATACTTTCTGTTTGTTAACCTTACCTTTCCTCTTTCTGTATTTATTTTGTGCTATTTTTACTGTGGCTTTTTCTGCCATCCCCTGATAATGATCCAGCTTATCCTGCAATAGCTTCTGATGGCATTCCAAAACCATCATTTTCCCTTCTGCTTCTAGCAGTTTGTGCTCAACGTGGCTCAATTCCAGCTGCCTGTTCTGCAGCTGGGAGTGAACCTTTTGATAGGCTGTTAACAACACCCAGGTCTGTCTTTCTGGGGTAACTGCCTCACCCAGTTTCCCGGGGGGGCCCTTGAGTACTTTTTCCACATCAAGGGGCATTGCTTGCTTTAACAACACCCAGGTCTGTCTTTCTGGGGTAACTGCATCACCTGGTCTCCCGGGGAGCCCCTTGAGTACTCTTTCCACATCAAGGGACATTGCTAACAACACCCAGGTCTGTCCTAGGGTAACTGCATCACCCAGTTTCCCGGGGGGCCCCTTGAGTACTCTCTCCACATCAAGGGGCATTGCTAACAACACCCAGGTCTGTCTCCCTGGGGTAACTGCATCACCCAGTTTCCCGGGGGGCCCCTTGAGTACTCTCTCCACATCAAGGGGCATTGCTAACAACACCCAGGTCTGTCTCCCTGGGGTAACTGCATCACCCAGTTTCCCGGGGGGCCCCTTGAGTACTCTCTCCACATCAAGGGGCATTGCTAACAACACCCAGGTCTGTCTCCCTGGGGTAACTGCATCACCCAGTTTCCCGGGGGGCCCCTTGAGTACTCTCTCCACATCAAGGGGCATTGCTAACCTTAAAAAAAAAAATAATGCATTCCATGATTCTACAAACCCATTATCCCCTAATTGCAAAGCAAAAGTCTCATAAGGAGTATCCATCCATCCTGGGATGGGTGGACTAGCACTAAAGTTTTTATTCTTGCTTTTAAACATGTCTGGGCACTCTGCCAAAACAGCGATTTTCTTGGCACTCTGCCAAATGGGATTCAATCGACACAGAGCTCTGCCGTGCACTGCGTGCCTCTCTATTGATTAAATCACCTGGCTGCAATATCAATTAAGTCACCTACCATCCCACTCTCGTCGCCATTATGTATTACTATAACAAATCACTCTGAGTCCTCACTGACATCCAAACCAGGCACAATTTAGATAGTAATACTAAGCTACTGTTTATTGCATAGTAAATAAAAGATTATAAGTCATACATTGCATATAAGTAAGTTCTAATAAGTTCTAACATAAAATGACTAATAAGTTCTAGCATGAAATGAAATGCATCAATATATATACCGGATATTGTAGTGTCACTTCAGCGATCGGAGGAACTTTCCACGATGAAGGAATCCGGGAAAGCTGCCAAAACAGAATTGCTTTGTCTCTGGTGCAGTACGGTTCGGTTCCCTTCTCCTTGGAAAATTCCACGTTTGATATACAAGTTTCAGTAATTGTTTGCTATCAGAGATGTGTTTTCATTGGATACTACAGCGTGAGCTTCATGTAAAAGCAAAATTCTCATAATTATGATTGGATATAGATTTCATACACAATTTATGTACAGAGAAGTGCTTCTGACTCACTATACTAGTTCAGACCACTTCAAGCAAGCTGTTTATGCCCTATAATAACCCCTAATATCTCACAGGCAAGCTGTGTATGCTCTAAAATAACCCCTAATATCTTACAGGACTATTATGGCCATTCTGCAAGCTGTTATGCCCTATAATAACTCCCAATAGCTACATGTCTGCTGTATCCATTCCATTCACGGCAAAGCATGTCACATTCGTATCACAGGCCTATCAGGCCTTTCCAACATGGAGCCTTCTTCCCCTAAGAAGTGCCTTCACTGTGGAAACTTAGTTTTCTTTTTAGACTCCAATGCTTGGTGTCTAACCTGTTTGGGTCCTGACCCTTTTTCCCCTGATACCTCAGGCTATATTATTGGGAGAAGACGTTCTCTTTTTCGAGTTTCCCTTGATACCGTTTTTCCTCCTGAGGTGAGGACACCGGTTTATTCTTCTCTCCAGGATCAGGTAACCCACAAACAGTCTGTTAAGACTAGCCAATTCTTGAAGGGTAAGTCTCATGCACAGCATTATGACGGCTCCGGCCTTGCCTTCAAGATCCCATTGGCAATAAAACCCCGGCGGAAGTCTTCGGGCTCCAAAGCATTCACGGGGTTTCAGGTTGTTCCTGGGGCTCACCCCACACAGAACATACCTGAGCCGTGCCAGGGGGTGGTATCCGCTTCGAGCGGTACCGATAACCCGGCACCGGCACCAGTGTTGAGTGTTGCACTCTTCACCAGGAATCATCATCTGGCGTCCTTGGTACCTTTGGGGCCGATCGATACGACCCAGACTGGCTTTCCTGTATCCCAGCCATGCTCGGGGTTGGTGCCGGCTTCGAGCGCTACCGATACATCGGCATCGGTGTCGAGTGTTCCACTCTTCACCGGGGATCGTCATCTGGTATCCTCGGTTCCTTTGGGGCCGATCGATACACCCCAGATAGACTTTCCTCTATCTTCGCCATGCTTGGGGTTGGTACCGGCTTCGAGCGGTACCGATACCCCGACATTGGCGCCGGTGTCGAGTGTTCCTCTCTTCACCGGGCATCGTCTTCGGATGTCCTCGGTACCGATCGATACGATTCCGCTTGACTTTCATGTATCGGCATCGCCGATACCACCACCAATGTCGGTACCTTCTAGACATGCATCGATAGACTCGCTCGCTTCGATACCGAGTCTAGAATCGATATCCAGTCTAGATGACTTGGTTCCGACGCGTTTCGGAAACGATCCATATCGTTTCCGACTACGCAGTACCGAGGATATTCACCAAGGCTCTCTGGTTACCTCGGTACCGCTTCAGCAGCCCCCGATTACTGCTTCGATGACATTATCTCCGATACCAGTACCGGTATCAATGTCGATTCCTGCAGTTCCATCGGTGCCATCGATCCTTTCTATGCCTAGTTTGGAATCGATACCGGGCACTGACGATGCAGTACTAACTGCCTCAAATCAGAACTGTCTGTATCAATGTCCATTTAGCAGGATTCTTTTTCTGCACCTGTCCAGTATGTCTTCTGGCGCTCAAGCTGCTCCTTCAACCTCAGCTTACCCAGGAATAGTTCCTGTTGGAGATCCTTCTTTTCAGAAATTTCTCCTTGACATGGCAACCTTTCTTGCCATTTCTATTCCTGGCTTTACTTTTCACCAAGATCCTGTAGAAAAGGAAAATATAATGCTTCCTTTACATCATTCTTTACAGGATCTTCTTCTGAGGATGTGGGAATCACCCTTAAAGGTTCCTTTGCCTTCTACAGCCATTAATGTTCTGTATCAGGTGCCTCCCTCTCCGGGGTTTCAGAAAAACCAACTTCCACATCATTCCATTGTAGTGGAATCAGCACTGAGGAAGGTAAGAAGCAAGAAGAAGCATTCTTCTTATCCGCCAGGTCGTGCATCTAAAGCACTTGATGCCTTTGGACGTCAAACCTTCCAAACTTCTATGCTGGCTTCAAGAATTATTTCATATATTTTTTATGAGTCTAACGCTTCAGGAGGTCACAGAGAAATTATCTCTTTTGTCTCCTTTTTTTGTCAGAACCTAAGGCCTCTGACTATTCCTTGCTTCTTAATCATAGCAGGAATATCTCTTGGTTTCTTTTCCGTGCTTCTCTAGACTCCTTTGCTATTGCCATTGGAGCACGTCGTACAGCCTGGCTGCAGGCTTCAGACTTGAGCAGATGGGCACAACATATTCAAGATCAAACACCACACATCAGCCAACAGCCTACACACCCTCATACAATCAGACACCAGTACGCGTCCCAGAAGAAAACAAACCCACAACAGAGTCAGCACCCCCAGTGAATACAAACACACACGCAAGGACACAACAGACAGAGCACTCTCAATGGCCGCTCCAACAATATGGAACAAACTCCCAGACGACTTGAGGGCCACCACAGACCTAAAAGACTTCAGAAAACAGCTGAAAACCATACTGTTCATAGAACACTATGGACACATTACATGACTTCAGAGAATGAACAACAGCACATGATCTCGCCTAACCAACGTATGCATGGAATTTGTTTTTGCACCACTGTATATAGCCCACTCTGTAAATAGATCATACCAATCTAACACATAACACGACACACATTCAATTTCCCCCACTGCATGTATAACACTCTCACTTCACCTGATTGTTTGCTGTGATACCACCTTGATTATTAAGATAAGGCGGTTTAGAAATACTGTTAAATAAATAAATAAACATACACTGGGTAATTCTCCTTGTACTGGAGAAAATCTTTTCAATAGAGAGGCTTTACGTCAGGTTGCTCATTGCTCCACTGACTTTCCTAGTTCTGGAACCCATCCTAAGCCTTCTTTTTCCCCAGGACGTAGGAAATGTCCTACCAAACCTTCTTTCCCTAAGAAAAGAAAGTTTCACCCTTCTGCCCATCCTCCAGATGTACCCAAGCAAGGGACATCTCATCCTAGTCTGAAGTTTCCAGACTCTAACCAGGCTAATCATAACCAGCAACCATAGGTTTCTGTATGTTGCAATCTACAGTTAACTTCTTCTTACCAGAAGTTTATTCTCCAAACTCTACACTGGTTTTTTCTTTTCAGTATGCTAAGTTGTTAGGATACTTTTGTCCATGGGTTACAGAATTCTCCCTTTCTTATTACTATAAAGGAAGATTACAACTAACCCATGATAGTTTCTGTCCCCACATGGACATTCTTTCCTTCAGCTGACTTACCATATGGTGCGTCACCTTCCACTCTTCCAGGGTTTCCCCTGCTTGAGTTGGTACCATACTGAAACACTTCTCTTTCTTTCCAGTGTAGACTTTTTGCTATCCTTCAATGCATGTTCTGAACAACTCATCAGACAGGGACGGGAATATCTCCGCTCCCTTTGTCTGTCTGTTTTTCTCCCTGTTTTCATACAGGAGAATTTCCTCTGCTGTTTTGTTCAGTTGCTGTGCATGCAGGAGTTCCAGTGATTACTTTAATGCTTCTTGCAAGCTACTTTCAACTATCTTGCATGCTACTACTCACTGCAGGTTATCTTCTTCTAGCCATATCCTTACCTGGGATGTGGCAACAAATCTGACTTCTGTCAGTTTTATCTCATAATTCTCCTGCACAATGCTCTCTGCAATCTTCAGAGAAGCTTTCTACTATGGGCCCTTGCTATAGAGCATTGAACTTTTTGTCTCTGAGGGTCTTTCATATAATAGAAAAAGCTTATATAGTCATTCCATGGCTATATAGGTTCTTTATACCTTCTGTCTCCCATTGTGATACAGAAGGCAAGCTTTTTCTGCGTGAATGTCCAAGGAGTTCCCAATCTGGCAGGAATCTACCCCTTTTTTCCTTACAGCTTGGCATTGTTTTCTGCTCCACTTGGACAACGCATACTCTTTTACTGTACATGATACCCCTGAGTCCCTTAGCTGGGTCTTCCTGGTATCTTATTCTATGCGTTTTCTTGTCCTTTGGACATGTCAGTCCTAAAGTACTCCTGACCTGCTCTTACCAGACTGCTATTATCCTCTGTTTTTCACGCAACCATACTGGTTATTCCACTGAACTACATTCCTGCACCACAGAAATAGATTCTCTATATATCTCAGGTGGTTTTCACCCCCTTATTAGATTAATCTTTTTCCATCACATTCCCCATGTGAATGTTTTTCTGTGGCTCAGTTGCAGGCATGTATTCTCAGAATCATTTTCATGTATGTATATGTCCTATGCATACATGTTCTTGTACCCTGGTTGGGCATAAGCCATGCCCATCTATATATCTATATCTATATATCTATATATATCTATATATCTATAATATATTACATTTCCATATATAAATATATATCCACATATGTATAGACCTGTATGTATTTCCATATATATATGTCTACGCATATTGGGAGATGTCCATAAAACCCTATGTATTACCTACTATCTCCCTAACTGTCTGTACTAAAGTTTTTACTTTCTTAAGGGGTCCAGACAGTAAACTTGCCTATTATCATACGGCTCAATAACTGGGACCGGTTATATACACAATTACTGCTGTGATGTCAACAGCTTCTATTTTTGTTATACATCTCCCTGTCTATGAAGTATCAAGCTTCAATGTCTTCCTATCTCTTACCAGCTAGGAAAGACAGTGTACATCTTCAGTATTCCTGAGTACACTTCTGTTCTCCTTGGGAATAGGGTTTTTTTTCCATACCCTCTCTTCCCTTCCGGACTGGGCTAATTTTTCCAGATCGGTCAGTCTTCTTCTTTTAGTCCTCAATGTTAATAACTCTGTACCTAAAAGAGTTCTCAGCTTTTCTCAAAAAGCTTTTCATTGAAGACCTGCCATTCTTCTCCTGCCCCAGTTGACTCCTGGGTCACCTGCCCATTCCAGATTTGGAAGTTCATCCTCACTGCTGTGAAGTTACCTTGAGGATTTCGCTACTGCATCTACAGTACGCTCCAGCACGGTTCTACTTCCTACAATCCAGTAGTTAAGCTCTATATTGTACTAGTTCATTAAATATTTTAATGATACTTGACATTTATTTATTTATTTATTTATTTATTTATTTATTTATTTAACACTTCTTTTATACCGCGCTATTACAATCAGTGCGGTGTACATTGAACAAGAACATACTACAATGTATACAAGTAACATTGAGTTTTACATTGAACAGGGAACTTCAACAATAGGACAACCGGGGAAACTATGTACAGAATAACTTAATGATATATACAGTAATATAAACTCATTTGGATGTTGCAAAGTGGTTCACTAATAGGACTAGAGAGAAGGTTGACCAACTAGCCCTTTTCGGGTTGTATTGAGGTGTTAGTTTTGTTAATGTCTAGGTTGACTTCCGGGTAGCATTTTGTGAACAAGTGGTATTTCAATGCTTTTCTGAATAGGATTAGGTTTTTGATAATTGACATACATTTGACATACATTCTAAAGACTCATTTTTTCTGTAGTCTTTAGATTCGCTGTTCCTCTACAGCTCTTCTCTATTCAACTCCTACCCCCCATCCCTCAGGGGGTGTCGGGGATCCAGGTTTGGAAAATGCCGTCCTGTCCAGGGATACGCATTTTATAGGATCTCCCCTGGCACCCACAGCTAGGGAGTCCCCATATGTGAAGACTCCATTCCTGCTTGTTCCTGGAGATAGCACAGTTACTTACCTGTAACAGGTGATCTCTGGGAACAGCAGGAATTAGTCTTCACAACCCACCCACCTCCCCTAGGAGTTGTATCTGTCTATCTCCTTTCCTCTTTCTCTCCTTCTGTCTCAGCTATGACACTCAACTGAGGAGAGGCAGTGGGAAAGGCGGGAAGTCACCGCGCAGGCGCGAGGGATGCTCCCAAAAGCTTTCTGATTGGATGCTGGTGAGCATTCCCTTGCAGGCTCCGTCGGTACCGACGTACCCGTATGTGAAGACTCATATGTGAAGACTAATTCCTGCTGTTCCCAGAGATCACCTGTTACAGGTAAGTAACTGTGCTTTTCCTGCAGGAAGAATGGATCGTTTGCAGATAATCCATTTACCCTTCTAAGTGACTTTCAGAAATCTCTGTTATGAAATATACATTTAGAAAACAAAGATTTTTTTTTAATATTTTAGAAGTATGATCCTCAATTGTGCACTTTTACAGGATTGTTCTGGGAGAGGAGGATGTTGATTATGATTAAGTTAATTATCAAAATCTTGGGTTGGGAATGCTAGGGGTCTAAAACTAATTGCAAAAGGGGCACAAAGCTGAAGGTTCGCCCTTGCACTTGGCCTGATCGGGGGATAATTTATTTCTGTGCTTTTAGAGTTATAACTCTTGCTCCATGCAGGTTTTCGAACATGCTGCCCTTTAGTGTTAAAAGCTATACAGAGTGACAGTTACAACCCTAACCACCTTTCTGGGCAGACTAGATGGGTCATTTCAGTCTTTATCTGCTGGTATGCTTTACTAAAGAGCACTAAGCAGGTAGTATGTGTTTTTCCCTATTATCCTGCTAGACCAGAACAGATAAGTGGACTACAAACAGAGGAATGGAGACAGAGAGTCATTGAAATATTCAGGCTTCGAAGACATCATCCCTATGCCTCTATCGGCCTAAACCACTAGAGGCAAAAAAACAGTCTTTTTCTATCTCTAGCAGATTGTGTTTGGTTTTGTTTCAGCTCTGATGAAGTCTGAGCCAATGAGGATCTGCTTGAGAGGAACAAAGATTGATTTTGCTTATGAATGACCACCTTTGGGTGACTCTCACTTTAGCACGACGTGGGGGGCTCCACTAGACTGCGGTCGTCTTAGTAGCCATTGGAGGAGGAAAAATTTGGTTCAGCTTCATGCTCTTATCCTGTTAAGGGCCTGTTGAGCAGACAGAAATTAGGAAGGATTTGGAAGTATTGGATTTAAGTTGCCTTGCACAATCTCAACATCCCCGCCCTCCTCCTCCTCCTCCTATATCCCCCTTGCTCTCCCCAGAAAACTGAAAAAGGCTCTGAGGCATGTGTCTGCAAGCTAGTCCTTCTTCTTTTTTTTTTTTTTTTTTTAAAGGAGAAAATGAGCAATAGGAGTAGCACTGAGCCTGATACGGTTTGTCTCCACGAACAAGCAGGAATTTAGTCTTCACATATGGTATCGTCTGTACCGACGGAGCCTGCACGGGAATGCTCCCCAGCATCCAGTAGGAAAGCTTTTGGGAGCATCCCACAGCACCTGCGTGCTGCCTTCCTGCCTTTCCCAACTGTCCTTCTCCAGTTCTTCGTTTTCCGCGGAGCCGACAGGTCGCACATCCTGTCACTGCAGAATAAAATCCCTTCTATTTTTTTGTGGTCGCGTCTGCCTTCCCTCGATGCTACACCGGTACCGCCAGTTCTTCCTTTTCTTTTTAAAAAAACAAAAAACTTTCTTCTGGAGTCTTTCCAGTAATTTTCTCTTCAGGTGCCACGCGCCATTTTGGGCACTAGGCCCAACTTTTCCTTCAAAATGGAAAAACCCGCTTTGGGTTTTAAAAAGTGTTCTAAGTGTGGCAGTACCATCTCCGTCACCGACACCCATGAGTGGTGCCTCAAATGTTTAGGTCCTGACCACTCTATCTCTAAGTGTGTTGCCTGTGGGATGATGTTGAAAAGGGGCCGGCAAAACCGAGCTGCTAAACTTAGCACCCTTTTTCCCTCTGATGCAGCCTCTGTGGCATCGACGTCTTCCAGGACTTCGTCTTCCTCCCATGGATCTCAGCTAACTAAACATAAATCTAGCCAGTCCTCAAAGGATAGATCTCCTTCTAGACATCGAGATGCCTCTGGCGTTGCCCTTGAGGGACTTTCACGGGCAAAATTTCCCCAGTGGGAGGCTTCGGCTTCCAAAGCACTAACGGGGCTCCAGGATGTTCTCGAGGCTTCAACCTTGGCAGAATTACTGGTGCAATGCTCTGGGGTACCGGCCGCTTCATCCGGTACCGATACCCAAGCATTGGCAGCATTGATAGACCAGAGACTCTTGGCTATTGAACGCAGTCTGGTGGCTCTTCTCACGGCCTCGATGCCCCTGAAACTGCTTCAGACAATTCAACCGGTACCGGTACGACTCTGATACCGGCACCGACTGCATCATCATCGGCAGGTATTCTACCGGGACCGAGTCATGCGTGTCTATCCGGCATCGACAAGTTGGTACCAGACCACTCTGATGGCGACTTCGATCGCTACCAGTACCGTGTTTTGCATGATCACCCAGATCGGAGATACTTCGAATCCTCGGATGCGTCTGAAGACTCTGAAAGCTCTGCCGTTACCAGAGTACTTCTTCCTGAGGATTCCTCTTCTCAGCATAGGATGTCTCCACCAGAGGACATGTCCTTTCAGGATTTTATCTGCGATGTGGCCCGAAGTCTTTCCATCACAGTGGCTCCTGAAAAAGAACCTAGGGCAAGGGAATTAGAAATCCTGCAATACCCAAAAGCTCCCAAGGAGGCAGCTACCTTACCTATTCATGAGATCTTGCATGATCTCATGTTAAGGATGTGGGAAACACCTCTAACCACATCTCCTCAGTCTGGAAGACTCGACACCATGTATCGAGTTCCTCCTTGTCCTGGGTTTCAGAAGACTCAATTACCACACCATTCCATGGTGGTGGAATCTGCTATGAGAAGGATAAAGAGTGCAAAAAAGGCATGCATCTAATCCTCCAGGACGTGAGTGTAGGACTCCTGACGCCTTTGAACGTCGAACCTTCCAGGCTTCCATGCTTTCTGCTAGGATCAGTTCCTATATCTTATATATGGGGATGTTCCTTAAGGAGGTCACAGGAGATTTAGAGCTTATGAGCCCTCTCCTTCCTGATAAGAGGCAAGATTATCTCGCCCTTGTCAAACATGCCCAGGATGTTTCCAAGTTTGTGAATCGTGCAGCCTTTGACTGCTTTGAGTGCATAAGCAGAACCTCTGCCATTGCCATAGGTGCACGTAGGATTGCCTGGCTCCAGGCATCTGACTTGGAACTTTGGGTACAGAATAAACTAGGGAATATTCCTTGCACAGGAGAGAATCTCTTTGGCAAGAATTGGCAGGAAAAAGCTAATGAGATAGATTCTGACAATATCACTTTGGATAGATTGTCTAAATCTACAGCTGATCCTGCAAGGAAAAAATCCTATAAGAAACCATTCTTCAGTAAGAAGAAGTTTTATCCCTCTTATACCCAGCAGGGGCATCCTTTAAGTCAGTCTGCCCAAAAGGGACAGCAGCAACAACCTAGGCAAAGAAAGACTAAAGCAGCTAAGCCTCAACCGGCTCAGCAGACTCAGCCTCCACAGGGGCTTTGACTCCTATCTAGAGAACTTTGCCTTGCTGGCCCTGAACGGCCCAGGACCCTCCACCATCCCAGGAAGGTTATATCATTTTGCCCCCAGATGGGGTCAGATAACAGCAGAAAATTGGACTCTTGTCTATTTTAAGAGAGATTACAAGCTTCATTTCCTCAGCAAGCCCCCTCCTACAATGGTAAGACAGTTCAATTCTCAGACTTCTCAAAAATGACCAGTTATGTCAAGAGGTCACTGTGTTCCTTGCTCAAGGGGCAATAGAAGAGGCACCCATTCCCCAATGGGGTACAGGGTTTTACTCCCCCTATTTTCTTATTCCAAAGAAAACAGGAGGATACAGACCCATTTTAGACCTCAGAGAATTGAACAAATTTTTGTTCAAAATGATTTCTCTAGGAACTCTGCTGCCATACCTTCAGAGTGAGGATTGGCTTTGTTCTCTAGATCTCAAAGATGCGTACACTCATGTTCTCATCCATTCAACCTTTTGGTGGGGTCTCCTTTTCAGCAACCCCCACCCCAGGCCACTCTACAACAGATGCTTCACAGGTGGGTAGGGGAGCCCACCTGCAAGGCCTCTCTACCCAGGGTACCTGGACTCCACAGGAGGCCTATCTACACATCAATCTCCTAGAACTAAGAGCAATTTTCCTTGCTCTTCGAGTATTCCAGACCCAGCTCAGCTACAAGACAGTCCTAATTCAAACAGACAATCAAGTAGCTATGTTCTATGTGAACAAGCAGGGCGGAACAGGCTCTCTGTCGCTCTGCAACGAAGCTTTGTGACTATGGACCCTCGCCAGACAGCATCAGATTCATTTCCTTGCGGTGTATCTTCCAGGCATTCAAAACTCTTGGGCAGACAGACTCAGTCGAGTTTTGCTTGCACATGAATAGTCTCTCCATGCAGACCAAGTGGCCAAATTGTTTTCAAATTTGGGGAACCCCAGACATAGACCTTTTTTGCAAGTCCGCTGAATGCCAAACTTGCCCGGTTCTGTTCCAGAATTCCGTCTCAGGGTTGTCAGGTCAGAGATGCTTTCCTCCTCCATTGGGGTCAGGACTTCCTGTATGCCTTTCCACCCATTCCCCTAATTCCCAAAACCATGTTCAAGCTTCAGAGAGACAGAGGTAATATGATTCTCATAGCTCCATGTTGGCCACGGCAAATGTGGTACCCTCTGCTCCTACATTTCTCTCAAGCTCCGCCTCTGGAGTTAGGATCTGCTCCAAATCTCCTTTCTCAAGAGGACGGGATGCTGTGTCATCCCAATCCCCAGTCTCTGCATCTCAGGGCCTGGTTGCTGAAAGCCTAGAACTCCACGGTCTTAACCTTTCCCAGCAGGTAAAGGATATCCTTTGTTTCCAGGAAGCCTTCCACAAGATACTCTTATGCTTTTAAGTGGAAAAGGCTTACCATATGGTGCTCGCAGAAGGGTCTTAACCCTCTTGCGATACCTCTGGAATCATTACTTGAGTATCTCCTTCATTTATCAAATGCAGGGCTTAAGACCAATTCAGCGAGAGTTCATTTGAGTGCTATTGCAGCTTCTTTCCAGCCTCTAAATGTACAACCTATTTTTCCTCTCATCCTCTCATAGCGAGATTTATGAGAGGCCTTCTTTTAACTAAGCCTCCCATTAAGCCACCACCGGTGGCATGGGACTTAAATCTGGTTCTTGGGCAGCTCATGAAACCGCCTTTTGAACGATTAGCCACTACCTCTTCGAAATTCCTTTCCTGGAAGGTCATCTTTCTCCTTGCAATCACATCAGCACGTCGCATCAGTGAATTGCAAGCGTTGGTGGCTGATCCTCCTTATACAAGGTTCCATCATGATAAGGTAGTCCTTAGGACTCATCCACACTTTATGCCAAAGGTGGTGTCACCTTTTCATTTAAATCAAGCAGTTTACCTTCTTGTATTCTTCCAAAGGCCTCACGCCTCAAATGCAGAAAGGAATCTTCATACTTTGGACTGCAAAAGGGCTTTGGCCTTTTACTTGCAAAGGACACAGCAACATCGAAAGTCCTCACAACTCTTTGTTGCTTTTGATCCTAGTCATTTAGGACTTCGTCTCCAAAAGAACACTGTCCAACTGGATTGCACAGTGTATATCTTTTGCCTATGAGAGTAAAAACCTTCCTCTTGAAGGCCATGTCAGAGCTCACAATGTGAGAGCCATGGCAGCTTCTATGACTCTTCACTCTGTGTCTATTGATGACATCTGTTGACCAGCTACTTGGTCTTCGGTTCATACCTTCACAGCCCATTACTGCTTAGACAAGGACTCCCACCGGGATGCCTTGTTTGGTCAGGCTGTTCTTCAACACCTGTTCAGCCTAATCAACTCCTACCCACCATCCCTGGTAGGATGCCAGAGATCCATGGGGGTAAGTGGAACCCTTTCACAAGGGCACACAACGTCTGGGGCTTTCTCCTTGGCATCTGCAGCTAGGGAGTCCCCATATGTGAAGACTACATTCCTGCGTGTTCCTGGAGATAGCATAGTTACTCACTTGTAACAGGTGATCTCCGGGAACAGCAGGAATTTAGTCTATCTCCAGGAACAAGCAGGAATGAGTCTTCACATATGGGTACGTCGGTACCGACGGAGCCTGCGTGGGAACGCTCCCCAGCTTCCCAAAAAGGAAAGCTTTTGGGAGCATCCCACAGTGCCTGCGCGCTGCCTTCCCGCCTTTCCTAACCACCTCTCCTCAGTTCTTCTTTGCCGCGGAGCCAGCAGGTCGAGCCCTGTCACCGCTGAAGAAGTTCTTTATATTATTTTATTTCTTTGGTCGCGTGTCTGCCTTCCCCGACCCCGGACTGGTACCGCCGGTCTTTTTCTCTTTCTTTCTTTAAAATATCTTTTTTTCTCTTCACTTAGTATATTCTCTTCTTAGGCCTCAGGGCCTACAAGAAAGTTTCCCTCATGGAAAAACCAGCCTCCGGGTTTAAAAAATGTACTAAGTGTAGCGGTACTATTTCTGTTACAGATACCCGTGAATGGTGCCTTAAATGTTTGGGTCCTGAACACTCCATTCCGGATTGTCCGTCCTGCTCTCTAATGTCTAAACGGGGGTTACAGAACCGAGCAGCCAAGCTCCATGTGCTGTTTCCCGCTGATGCACCGTCGGTAGCATCGACAACTTCCAGGTCGTCTTCTCCTGATGGATCTCAGGTAACCAAACATAAACCTAGCAGGTCCTCGAAGGGTAGATCTCCCTCCAAGCATCGAGATGCCTCCGGGCTTGCCCTCGAGGATCCTGCGCCAGCAAAACAACCCTGGCGGGAAGCTCCGGCTTCCAAAGCTCCTCCTATGGGGTTACAGGTTGACATCGATGGCACGGCCTCGACCGATCACCTGTTGGATTGCTTTGGGGTACCGGCACAATCTCCCGGTACCGACTTCCAGGCATTCATGGCGTCGATGGATCACAATGTTCTGTCCATGCAGCAGGCTATTACAGCCTTCATTCAAGCTGCGATGCCGCTGGTACCGAAACAAACTCCGTTCTCAATATCGGCTCCGGTACCGGCACCAGCACAGATACCGGTACCGACTGCATCGACATCGACCAGGATACTGACTGCAGCGGTTCCTTGTCCAGGGCTGCTTACCGGTACCGATCCGGTACCGGGGATGCCCGATGTCGATACTGCTCGATACGTGTATCGAGCATTGGAAGAGCACCCTGATAGGCGATACTTCGATTCCTCTGATGATTCTGATACATCAGACGAGTCTCCTGAAGTATCTATAGCCCTTCCTGAAGAGCCTTCTTCTCCAAAAAGAAGAATGTCTCCTCCAGAGGATTTGTCCTTTCAAGACTTCATTAGAGAAGTAGCTAAAGGACTTTCTATTTCACTAACTTCTGAATCAGAGCCTAGAGCTAAAAAATTGGATATTTTAGGCTACTCTAGAGCTCCTAAAGAGGCAGTCACCTTACCAATTCATGAGATTCTTTATGAACACATGATTGATCTATGGGAGACTCCTCTCACTCTCTCTCCTCATTCTCGTAGATTGGACACTATGTATCGTGTCCCTCCTTGTCCTGGATTTCAGAAAACTCAGCTTCCTCACCATTCCATTGTGGTGCAGTCAGCTATGAAGAGGATAAAGAGTACAAAGAGACACTCTTCTGCTCCTCCAGGAAGAGAATGCAGGACCTTGGATGCCTTTGGTAGGAAAATCTTCCAAGCCAGTATGCTTATTGCCAGAATCAACTCATATAGCCTTTACATGGGTATGTTTTTAAAGGAAGTTGCACAAAAACTGCACACTTTCCTCCCTTTTCTTCCAGAGGATAAAAGGGAGGAATTCCTCATTTGGCTTAAGCGTACCCAAGACATTTCAGTTTTCCAACAGGGCAGCTTTTGACTCCTTTGAAGGTGCCAGCAGAGCCTCAGGTATTGCCATAGCTGCTCGCAGAATTGCTTGGCTTCAGGCTTCTGATTTAGAGCCCTGAGTTCAAGATGGCTTAGGAAATCTTCCCTGTACAGGTGAAAACCTATTTGGCAAAGAATGGCAAATAAAAGCCACTCAAATGGATGCAGAAAACTCTTCTCTGGATAGACTTTCAAAGTCAACCTCCATTCCTGCCAAGAAAAAGCCTTTTAAAAAGTCTTTCTTTAAAAAGGGCAGATTTCCTTCTACTTCTGGCCAACAATCTTCTACAGGTCGCTTTGCCACTAAGCGTCAGCAACCTAAACAGGCCAGGCCTAAGCCTACAGGGGCTGCTGCAACTCAGCAGACCCAACCTCCTCAGGGTTTTTGACTTGATGCTAGAGAACTTAGCCTTTCTGGCTCTAAAGCAGCCAGAGCCTCTCACCATTCCTGGAAGGTTAGCTCATTTTGCTCCCAGATGGGAGCAAATAACATCAGAGCAGTGGACCCTCTCCATCATAAGAGAGGGCTACAAGCTTCATTTCTCAGACCTTCCTCCCCACACCATGGTGAGACACTTCAATTCTCCCACATCTCTTCTCGACCTTCTGGGTCAAGAGGTAACTACCCTTCTTGCCCAAGGGGCAATAGAAGAAGTTCCTCTTCTTCATCAAGGGTCAGGGTTCTACTCCCCCTATTTTCTCATTCCAAAGAAGACATGGGGATTCAGACCCATCTTAGATCTCAGAGAATTGAACAAATTTCTATGCAAGGAGAAGTTTAAGATGCTTTCTCTGGGCACTCTCCTTCCATACCTTCAAAGTCAGGATTGGCTTTGTTCTCTAGATCTCAAGGATGCGTACACCCATGTCCTCATCCATCCCTCTCACAGAAGATTCCTACGGTTTCTTTTCCAAGGAAAACATTACCAATACAGAGTTCTTCCTTTCGGTCTGACCTCTGCCCCAAGAGTGTTCACCAAATGCATGGCAATAGTTGCTGCATTTCTACGAACTCTGGGAATATTTGTCTTCCCATACCTGGATGACTGGCTCATTCGAGCTCCATCTCAGTCAGAGGCCCAGAATTCCTTGGACCGCACAAGGCGCATTCTGCAGTATCTGGGACTTGTGATAAACCTCCCAAAGTCTCAGCTCACCCCTACTCAGTCCCTAGAATTCATAGGGGCCTGGTTGGATACCACTATTGCAAGGGCTTATCTTCCTCAGGCCCGTTGCCATCGTCTAGTGCAGTTAGCCTCCCAGATTCAGTCAAAAAGCCACTTAACTGCTCGGGAGATGCTACAATTGCTAGGCCACATGGCTTCCACAGTGCATGTGGTTCCCTATGCTCGCCTACACATGAGAGCAGCTCAATGGACTTTGTCCACCCAGTGGACTCAAGCTTCAGGAGCTCTCTCAGACCAAATAGCAACCACCAAACGTCTCTTTTGGTCTCTCCAATGGTGGATGTCCACTCAAAATTTGTTGCTGGGGTCCCCCTTCCAACAGTTGTTGCCCCAAGCGACCCTCACAGCAGATGCCTCCCAAACAGGTTGGGGAGCCCATCTACAGGACCTCTCCACCCAAGGTACCTGGTCTCCACAGGAGACCTCCCTTCATATCAACCACTTGGAGCTTCGAGCAGTTTTTCTAGCTCTCAAGGTCTTTCATACCCTCCTCAGCTACAAGACAGTCCTCATTCATACGGACAATCAAGTAGCCATGTTTTACATAAACAAGCAAGGAGGAACTGGCTCTCTGTCGCTTTGCAACGAAGCTTTAAGATTGTGGGCCTTCGCCAGAGAGCATCAAATCCATCTCCTGGCAGTATACCTCCCAGGAGTCCAAAACTCTTGGGCAGACAGACTCAGTCGAGTTCTGCTTCCACACGAATGGTCCCTGCACATGGATCAGGTACTCAGAATCTTCCAAGCATGGGGAACCCCGGCCATAGACCTCTTTGCAAGTCCGTGGAATGCCAAACTTCCCCGGTTCTGTTCCAGAATTCCGTGTCAGGGAGTTCAGACCAAGGATGCCTTCCTCCTCCATTGGGGTCAGGGCTTTCTGTATGCATTTCCACCCATTCCCTTGATTCCCAAGACTCTGTTCAAACTTCCGAGGGATCAAGGATCTATGATCCTCATAGCTCCATGCTGGCCACGCCAAGTGTGGTACCCTCTACTTCTACATCTCTCCCAAGCCCCCTCTCTGGACTTGGGAGCTGCTCCAGACCTTCTGTCCCAGGAGGAAGGGACTTTGTGGCACCCAAACCCCAGGTCCCTACACCTCAGAGCTTGGTTACTGAAGGCCTAGACCTTCAAGACTGGAATCTTTCTCAACAGGTGAAGGATATCCTCCATGCTTCCAGAAAACCTTCCACCAGGCGTTCTTATGCTTTTAAATGGAAAAGGTTTTCCATTTGGTGTGCTGAGAAGGGTCTTAACCCTCTAGCACTACCTTTGAATTCTCTGTTAGACTATCTCCTGCATCTTTCCAAAGCAGGCCTTAAAACAAATTCAGTAAGAGTCCATTTGAGTGCTATTGCAGCATCCCTTAAGCCCATCAATGGACAACCTATTTCCTCTCATCCTCTCATTGCAAGATTCATGAGAGGCCTAACTTTAACTAAACCTCCCATTAGGCCTCCTCCGGTGGCATGGGACTTAAATGTGGTTCTTGGTCAGCTTATGAAGCCACCTTTTGAACCCTTAGCCACTACCTCCTTGAAATTTCTTTCCTGGAAGGTTATTTTCCTCATTGCAGTCACTTCAGCTCGCCGCATCAGTGAACTGCAGGCATTAGTGGCTAATCCACCTTATACAAAGTTCCATCATGATAAGGTAGTCCTTAGGACAAATCCACACTTTATGCCTAAAGTGGTCTCACCTTTTCATCTTAATCAAGAGGTATATTTACCTGTCTTTTTTCCAGCTCCTCGTGCATCAAGTGCAGAGAGGAATCTTCATACTCTGGATTGTAAAAGAGCTCTTGCTTTTTACTTACACAGGACACAGCAACATAGAAAGTCTTCCCAGCTTTTTGTTGCTTTTGATCCTTCTCATTTGGGACTTCCAGTCTCCAAGAGAACACTGTCCAATTGGATTGCTTAGTGTATTTCTTTCGCCTTCCAGAGTAAGAACCTTTCTCTGGAGAGCCATGTCACAGCTCATAATGTGAGGGCCATGGCCACCTCTATGGCTCATCTAAATTCTGTGTCCATCGACCAGATCTGTCGAGCAGCTACCTGGGCCTCGGTTCATACCTTCACAGCCCATTACTGCTTGGACAAGGACTCCCGCCGAGATGCCTTGTTTGGTCAGGCTGTCCTTAAACACCTGTTCCATTCTTAAACAACTCCTACCCTCCTTCCCTGGATGGATGCCTGAGATCCATAGGAGGAAGTAGACCCCTCTCCAGGGTCTCATATCCTTGGGGATCTCCCAGGCATCTCAGCTAGGGAGTCCCCCATATGTGAAGACTCATTCCTGCTTGTTCCTGGAGATAGCACAGTTACTTACCTGTAACAGGTGATCTCTGGGAACAGCAGGAATAAGTCTTCACAACCCACCCACCTCCCCTAGGAGTTGTATCTCTTTTTCTGTCTTTCCTTTCCTCTCTCTCTCTTTTGTCTCAGCTTTAAACTTGAACTGAGGAGAGCTGGTTAGGAAAGGCGGGAAGGCAGCGCGCAGGCGCTGTGGGATGCTCTCAAAAGCTTTCCTTTTTAGGAAGCTGGGGAGTGTTCCCGCGCAGGCTCCGTTGGTACCGACGTACCCATATGTGAAGACTTATTCCTGCTGTTCCCAGAGATCACCTGTTACATGTAAGTAACTGTGCTTTACAACCCACCCACCTCCCCTAGGAGTTGTATCTCTCTATCTCTTTCCCTCTCTCTTTGTCTCAGCTTTAAACTCTACTGGAGAGGGACAGTTGGGAAAGGTGGGAAGGCAGCACGCAGGTGCTGTGGGATGCTCCCACAAGCTTTCCTATTGGATGCTGGGGAGCGTTCCCGCGCAGCCTCCGTCGGTACCGACGATACCATATGTGAAGACTAAATTCCTGCTGTTCCCGGAGATCACCTGTTAAAGGTGAGTAACTATGCTTTCCTGCCTGAGGCTCCTGTGAGGGGGGAGGTGAGTATCAAGGCTCAAACTTGTCATTGTCCTTGTTGGCGGCTCCCAACCTAGTCTATTTTGATGCAGCATTGGGGATTCCTGCCTCTTCCAATGTGCGCTATTTGCATTCTGTCTCTGAGCACCTTGCACACATTCAGCCTGCGCAGCTCCAACAAGCATTCCTGTCCAATCACCCATAACACTTATTCCTGAATGCACTCTGTTAGCGTGTGCTCTCATATCTGTGGCCTTAGCATGCGCAAGTGTTTCTTTCCATCTCCAGGAACAAGCAGGAATGCAGTCTTCACATATGGGATATTGTCTGTACCAACTGCGCCTGCGCTGGAACGCTCACCAGCGTCCAATAGGAACCCTTTTGGGAGTATCCCTCAGCACATGCGTGCTACCTTCCCGCCTTTCCAACTGTCCCTCTTCAGTTAAGTTTGTAGCTGAGTGAAAGGATAGAGGGAGAGAGGAAAGAGAGAGAGACAGAACTCCTAGGGGAGGTGGGTGGGTTGTGAAGATTAAATTCCTGCTGTTCCCGGAGATCACCTGTTACAGGTGAGTAGCTATGCTATCTCCAGGAACAAGCAGGAATGTAGTCTTCAGTTCTTCGTTTTCCACGGAGCCGACAGGATCCTGTCACTGCAGAAAATTCTGTCTTTAAAATTGTTTTCTTGTGGTTGCGTTTGCCTGCTGCACGACTCTTACCAGTACCGCCGGTTCTTTTCTTTTCTTTTCCAAACCCCCCCCCCCCCCCAAAAAAAAAAAACTAAGCTGTTTCTCTTCAGAAACTTTTCTTTTTTGGTGCTAGGTGCCATTTTGGGCACTAGGCCCCATATGCCTAAAACATGGAAAAACCAACTAGTGGTTTTAAAAAATGTACTAAGTGTGGCGGTACTATTTCTGTCACTGACACCCATGATTGGTGTCTTAAATGTTTAGGGCCTGAACATTCTCCATCTGAATGTCTCTCCTGTATGGGGATGACTAAAAGAGGAAGACAGAACCGGGCTGCAAAGCTCGGTACCCTCTTTTCTTCGGATGCCAGATCCATTGCATCGACATCTTCAAGGGCCTCCTCTTCCACCCATGGATCTCAGGTAACTAAACATAAAAGCCGGTCCTCAAAGGGTAGCTCTCCTGCTAAGCATCGAGAGGCCATTGGCATTGCCCTTGAGGGAACCACACCGGCAAAGCAGCCCCGGTGGGAGGCTTTGGCTTCCAAAGCATCAATGGTGCTCCAGGATGTTCTCGAGGCCCCGACCTCGCAAGAACTACCTGTGCCATGCTCAGGTGTTCTGGCCGTTTTCACCGGTATCGATACCCAGGCATCGGCAGTGTTGTTATACCAGAGGTTCCTTGCTATCGAACGCAGCATCACAGCTCTTCTCTCAGCTGCGGTACCGTTGGTCCAACGGGCACCGGTACTGACATCGACACCGATGCCGGTACCTACACCGGTACCGGCCACAGTGGGAATTCTTCCCATGCCATCTTTGGCTGGAATCGACAGATCGGTACCGGATCAACTTGGTACCGACTTTGATCGATACCGGGACCGTGCTTTGCATGAGCATTGTGCTCAGGAATACTTTGAATCCTCTGATTCCGAAGACTCTGACAATTCTGCTGGTACTAGAGGGTTTCTCCCAGAGGATCCCTCTTCTCCCCAACGCAGAATGTCACCTCCAGAGGACATGTCTTTTCAGGATTTTATTTGTGATATGGCCAAGGGCCTTTCAATCACGGTGGCTCCTGAAGAGGAACCCAGAGCAAAGGAATTGGAAATTCTCCAATATCCTAAAGCTCCAAAGGAGGCAGCCACTCTGCCCATCCATGAAATTCTGCATAACTTGATGCTCAGAATGTGGGAGACACCTACATCTCCTCACTGTAGGAGACTTGATACTATGTATCGAGTTCCGCCATATCCTGGATTTCAGAAGACTCAGCTGCCACACCATTCAGTGGTGGTGGAGTCAGCCATGCGTAGGATGAAAAGTGCAAAGAGGCATGCATCCAATCCTCTGCCAAACTTTTCAGGCTTCCATGCTTTCAGCTAGGATCAGTTCATATATACTGTATATGGGAATGTTCCTCAAGGAAGTTAAAGAAGATTTGAAGCTTATGAGCCCATTTCTCCCAGTTGACAAGAGACAAGACTTTCTTGCTCTAGTTAAGCATGCTCAAGACGTCTCCAAGTTTGTCAATCGTGCAGCCTTTGACTGCTTTGAATGCATCAGCAGAACCTCTGCTATTTCCATTGGCGCACGACGGATTGCCTGGCTTCAGGCATCAGACTTGGGTACAAGACAAGTTAGGCAACATTCCTGGCATGGGAGAGAATCTCTTCGGCAAGAACTGACAGGAAAAGGCTAATGAGTTAGATGCTGACAATACTACTCTTGATAGATTGTCAATCTACAGCCACTCCAGCCAAAAAAATCTTTTATAAAAATCCCTCTTTCACCAAAAAGAGGAAATTTTATCCTTCCTATACCCAGCAGAGTCAATCTTGGGGTCAGGTTGCCCAAAAGGGACAAACTAGACAGCAAAAGAAGCCAAAAGGCCTCAGAGCCCAACCAGCTCTGCAGGTTCAGCCCCCTCAAGGGCTTTGACTCCTTCCTAGAGAGCTTAGCCTTCCTGCCTCTGAGGGGTCCCCAACCCCCCAATATCCCAGGCAGGTTATGCCACTTTGCCAACAGATGGCATCAGATAACAGCAGAAGATTGGACTTCCTCCATTTTAGGAGAAGGGTACAAGCTCCATTTTCACAGCATGCCCCCTCCTACAATTCTAAAGCAATTCAATTCTCAAACTGCCGCAAACAATCCGTTAGATCATGAGGTCTCAACACTTCTTGCCCAAGGGGCGATAGAGGAGGTACCCATTCTTCAACAGGGTGCAGGGTTCTACTCCCCCTATTTTCTTATTCCAAAGAAAAGAGGACGACACGGACCCATTTTAGACCTCAGAGAATTGAACAAATACCTGTTTCGAGAGAAGTTCAAAATGATTGGCTTTGCTCTCTAGACTTAAAGGATGCATACCCTCACATTCTGATCCATCCAGATCACAGGAAATTCTTACGATTCCTTTTTAGGGGAAAATATTTCCAGTACAGGGTTCTTCCCTTTGGTCTAGCTTCAGAACCAAGGGTATTCACGAAATGCATGGCAGTAGTAGCTGCATTTCTATGAACCCTGGGGATATTCATCTTCCCTTACTTTAGATGACTGGCTCATTCGAGCCCCTACAGTTGCAGAGGCCAGCACTGCACTGTCTCACACAATGCGAATCCTCCAATACTTGGGGTTGGTAATAAACTTCCCAAAATCCCAACTTGTTCCTTCCCAATGCCTGGAATTCATAGGAGCCTGTCTAGATACCAGACAGGCAAGGGCTTTCCTTTCACAGGCCTGGTGTCTTTGCATAATGCAACTAGCTTCTGAAGCAGCAGGGACATCCTCCCTAACTGCTCGAGAGCTACTACAGTTGCTGGGACATATGGCATCCACGATTCATGTAGTCCCATATGCTCGCCTCCACATGTGAGCAGCTCAGTGGACTCTTTCCATACAGTGGACACAAGCCACAGGTTATTTATCGGACAAAATAATAAACTCAATGACTAATTTTGTCCCTCCAATGGTGGCAGTCCCTAGAAAATCTGACAATGGGGTCTCCTTTTCATCAACTCCTTTTTCAGGCCACCCTAACAGATGCATTGCAGGTGGGTTGGGGAGCACACCTGAATCATCTCTCTACCCAGGGAACCTGGACTCCACAGGAGGCTGGTCTGCACATAAACCTCCTGGAATTAAGAGCAATCTATTTAGCTCTTTGAGTATTCCATGCCCAGCTCAGCTACAAGAAAGTCCTAGTCCAGACAGACAATCAAGTAGCAAAGTTCTATGTAAACAAGCAAGGCGGGGCAGGCTCTGTTATGCAACGAAGCTTTACGACTGTGGGCCCTCGCCAGAGAGTATCAAATTCACCTTCTAGTGGTATATCTTCCAGGTATTCAAAACCTTGGGGCAGCCAAACTCAGTTGAGTATTGCTGCCTCACGAGTGGTCCCTCCACCTGGACCAGGTGGCAAAGATATTTCATCTCTGGGGCACTCCAGACATAGACCTCTTTGCAAGTCCACTGAATGCCAGACTTCCCCGGTTCTGTTCCAGGTTTCCGGCTCACAATTGTCAGACAAGGGATGCCTTCCTCCTTCACTGGGGTCAGGGCTTCCTTTATGCCTTCCCACCCATTCCCCTCATCCACAAAACACTCTTCAAGTTTCAGAGACAGGGGTCGCATGATTCTCATAGTGCCACGATGGCCACGCCAAGCATGGTATCCCCTGCTTCTACATCTCTCTCAAGCTGCACCTCTGGAGTTAGGACATGCTCCAGATCTCCTTTCCCAAGAGAACGGGATGCTATGGCACCCGAATCCCCAGTCCCTGTATCTCACGGCCTGGTTGTTGAAAGCTTAGACCTCCAGGATTTCAACCTGTCCCAATAGGTAAAGGATATCCTTCAGGCTTCTTGGAAACTTTACACAAGAAGATCTTATGCCTTCAAGTGGAAACGTTTTACTATATGGTGCTCCAAGAAGGGATTAAACCTCCTTGACATACCCTTAGAATCGATACTAGAGTATCTCCTTCACTTATTGAATTCTGGTCTAAAGACCAATTTGGTAAGAGTCCATCTTAGTGCAATTGCAGATTTTTATAAGCCTCTGAATGGACAACCAATTTCCTCTCATCCACTCATATCCAGATTTATGAGAGGTCTTCAATTAACCAAACCTCCCATTGAGCCACCACCGGTGGCATGGGAGCTAAATCTATTTCTCGGGCAGCTCATGAAGCTGCCTTTTGAGCCTTTAGCCACTACAACTCTTACGTTTTTGACCTGGAAGGTCATCTTCCTAATTGCAATCACCTCTGCACGTCGCATTAGTGAACTGCAAGCTTTAGTGGCTAATCCTCCTTTATACTAGGTTTCACCATAAGGTTGTTCTTAGAACTCATCTACACTTTATGCCAAAGGTGGTTTCGCCTTTTCATTTAAATCAATCAATTTATCTTCCGAGGCCTCACGCCTCTAATGCAGAAAGAAACCTTCATACTTTGGATTGTAAAAGAGCCTTAGCCTTTTACCTACAGAGAACACAGCAACATAGAAAGTTCTCACAACTTTTTATAGCTTTTGACCCTAGTCATTTGGGACAACCGGTCTCCAAAAGAACTTTGTCTAAATGGCTTGCCCATACATATCCTTTACTTATGAGAGTAAGGGTCTTCCTCTTCAGGACTATGTCACAGCTCATAACATGAGAGCCATGGCAACTTCCATGGCTAATCTCCACTCTGTGTCTGTCGATGACATATGTTGAGCAGCCACCTGGGCTTCGGTATACACCTTCACAGCCCACTACTGCCTGGATAAAGCCTCCCGTCGGGATGCCTTCTTTGGCCAAGCTGTTCTTCAAAATCTCTTTCAGACCTAATTCAACTCCTACCCACCAACCCTGGTGGAATGCCAGAGATCCTTGGGAGGAAGGATTCCCACCTTTCTAGGGTGGCACCTTCCTGGGGCTATCTCCCTGGCATCTTCAGCTAGGGAGTCCCCATATGTGAAGACTACATTCCTGCTTGTTCCTGGAGATAGCGTAGTTATTCACCCGTAACAGGTGATCTCCGGGAACAGCAGGAATTTGTCTTACTAATCTGATATGTTTTTTTGAAGGTGTGCATAAACAGGTAGACAAAGGTGAGTCGGTTGATATAGTGTATCTGGACTTTCAGAAAGCTTTTGATAAGGTCCCTCATCAGAGACTTTTGGCGAAACTAAAAAGTCATAGGATAGGAGGCAGTGTACTATTGTGAATCGGGAACTGGTTAAAAGATAGAAAGCAGAGGGTAGGGCTAAATGGCCAATTTTCCCAAGGGAGAAAGGTGAATAGTGGTGTACCCCAGGGATCTGTACTGGGTCCGCTACTTTTTGACATATTCATAAATGACCTGGAAAAGGGAATAACAAGTGAGGTTATCAAATTTGCAGATGATACAAAACTGTTTAAAGTTGTTAAAACCCAAGAGGATTGTGGAAAACTGCAGGAGGATCTGGATAAATTGGAAGACTGGGCATCCAAATGGCAGATGAAATTTAATGTGGACAAGTGCAAAGTTATGCACCTAGGAAAGAACAACCCACACTATAGTTACACAATGCAAGGTTCCACATTGGGAACCACCACCCAGGAAAAAGATTTAGGAGTCATCGTGGATAACATGTTAAAACCCTCTGCCCAGTGTGCAGCGGCAGCCAAGAAAGCAAATAGAATGCTAGGTATCATAAAGAAAGGGATGGAAAATAAAAACAAGGATATTATAATGCCTCTGTATCGTTCCATGGTATGACCGCACCTTGAATATTGTGTGCAGTTCTGGTCACCGTATCTTAAAAAGGACATAGCATTATTAGAAAAAGTACAGAGAAGAGTCACCAAAATGGTGAAGGGGATGGAAGGCTACTCCTATGAAGAGAGGCTACAAAGATTGGGGCTCTTCAACCTGGAAAAGAGACGGCTGAGGGGAGATATGATAGAGGTCTATAAATTAATGAATGGAGTGGAGCAGGTAAACGTGGATCAATTGTTTACGCTATCAGAATATAGAAAGACTAGGGGACATGCAATGAAACTACAGGGTAAACTATTTAAGACAAATAAGAGAAAATATTTTTTCACTCAACGTGTAATCAAACTCTGGAATTTGTTACCGGAGGATGTGGTTAGGGCTGTCAGTGTAGCTGGGTTTAAAAAAGGTTTGGACAAGTTCCTGGAGGAAAGGTCCATAAACCACTATTAAAAAGGGACCCAGGATAATCAATGCTTGACCCAGTACAAGCATTGTGGAACCTGTGTCTTTTGGGGATACTGCTAGGTACGTATGACCTAGATTGGCCACTGTTGGAAACAGGATACTGGGCTTGATGGACCTCGGTCTGACCCAGTATGGCATATCTTATGTTCTTATGTTCACAACCCACCTACCTCCCCTAGGAGTTGTGTCTCTGTCTCTTTCCTCTCTCCCTCTATCCTTTCACTCAGCTACATACTTAACTGAAGAGGGACAGTTGGAAAGGCGGGAAGGTAGCACGCATGTGCTGAGGGATGCTCCCAAAAGCGTTCCTATTGGATGCTGGGGAGAGTTCACGCGCAGGCTCCATCGGTACCGACGATACCCCATATGTGAAGACTAAATTCCTGCTGTTCCCGGAGATCACCTGTTACAAGTGAGTAACTACCCTTTTAAGCTCTTTCTGTCATTTTCTAGAAGGCATTGTTTGACCTGTGGCAAGTGAAGAGCCTTGTTGCTAGATTCTGGAACCTGCTCTTCTGGAATAGTATCCTCACTGACTCGCCACTGGAGGGCCCATTTCCCTTCTCCCACCAAAGGGATTTTGTTGGCCCAGCATTTTCCACTTCAGTGTGGAATGTGATGGATGGCACTGTGGTTAAGTATAATAGGCATCCTTAAGTTCTGGTGACTGAGCTTCTGGCCACTTCCCTTGGTTGGAGAGTTTGGCTACAGCTGAATCCCCTATGGCTGAGGGAGTCATTCTCGGGGGGGGGGGGGAGGGGGAGCTCCCAGATTCCGGGTTGTCCTCCCAGAATTCCTTTCTACATCAAGCCTTGTCTTTTTTGGCATGGAAACTGAGACCTTACATCCTTGGGGCTCTCTTATAAGAGGGTACGGCTGGCGCAAGGAGATAAGGCTCACTAGGTGGCTTCATCCTTTTGCCCTCCCTGGCCAGTCACCCCCCCCCCCCCGCTCCTCACCAGGACCTACAGTGGTAGCAATGGATTGAAACAGTCCTGCAGCACTTACCTGCAAACATCAGCATAACAGAGTTACTTACCTGTAACGGAGTTCTCCGTGGACAGCAGGATAGGTCAGTCACACCTGGTGACGTCATCCGACGGCGCCGAGACGGAAGTGCTCTCTAGCTCAGAGACTTCTGAGCATGTGTGAGGTGGTCCCACCTCCCCGGTCTGCCCCTAGCCCACCAGTTAGTGATTAGCTGCGCCCTTAGGCTAGGGTGCGGACCGTGCAGGCCACCCTCAGAGGGGAGGTGGGTGGGAATGTGTGGCTGACCTATCCTGCTGTCCACGGAGAACTCCGTTACAGGTAAGTAACTCTGTTTTCTCCTAGGACAAGCAGGATGTGTCAGCCACACCTGGTGTCTCCCTAGCTGATGATCAGCGCTGAGGCTGAGGGGGGCTATAGACAGGCCGTAAGGCAAGGAGGACACAGCAGGAGTCAGTGAGGTGAACCTCCGTTATTTATTGTGCAAATAACAATAAGTGTAAACAACAGACCATGAGTAAGGGATGACCTTACCATTGTGCAACATGCATAGAGGCAGAAACGTCAAGTGCAATTAACCAATTGTGCAATTCAAACATCAACTGTGCAATTAGCATTGTGCAACTAACAAACAGGATGTAAGGCGGTGCCATGTAAACATCCGCTGTGCAATAGCGTTGTGCAAATAGCCATCATCAGGTGGTATCCACGGCCTTAAGGCAGGCGGGCCCTGCTGCCGCAGATAGGATTGCTCGGCCAAAGGAGCTGTCCGCTTCTGCCTTCTGGTCTAGGCAGTAGTGTTTCTGGAAGGTGAGGTGCGAGGACCAGGTTGCGGCTTTGCAGATCTCGTTGACTGGGACCTCCTGAGCGTTGGCGAGGGAGGTGGCTAGTGCGCGGAGTTGGTGGGCGCTTGCTTTGTTCGCCGGTTGCTCGCCGGCCCTCTGTAGGCAGTAGGCGACACAATCGGAGATCCAGTGGGAGAGCGTGCGCTTGGTGACTGGTCTCCCCGGTCTGTTGGGGTCGAAGGACACAAAGAGTTGGGTCCCTTGACGAATGGGGGCTGTCCTGTCGATGTAGATGCGCAGGGCTCAGACGCAATCCAGAGAATGCAGGCGTTGTTCTTCGGGGGATCCGTGGGGCCCCGGGAAGAAGGAGGGCAGCTCCACCGATTGGTTGACGTGGAAGGCTGAGGCAACCTTGGGGACAAACTTTGGGTGTGTCCGAAGGGATGCCCTGTTGTGGTAAATCTTGGTGTACGGGGGGGGTGAGCCACTAGAGCCTGTAGCTCACTAACCCTCCTTGCAGATGTGATGGCGATGAGGAAGAGGGTCTTCCAGGATAGAAATTTTCCTTCTGCGGAGAGCAGGGGCTCGAAGGGCTCTTGCGTCAGCTGCTGGAGGACCATGTTGAGGTCCCAGGAGGGAACCGGTTTCTGAACAGGGGGCTGCAGGTTTCTGAGGCCTCTCATGAAGCGGGTGACGATGGGAAGGGAGGCCATGGAGCCCTTGGGTGAGTCGCTGCGCAGCTGATGCAGGGACGCAATGGCTGCGAGGTGTATCTTGATGGACACGGGTTTTAAGCCCGTGCTGAAGAGTGTGGAGAGGTAGTGCAGCACCAAGGGAACGGGGGCAGGAGGCGAGTGGAATGTCTTGCCCTGCACACCAGATACTGAAACGTTTCCACTTGAGGCTGTATGACTTTCGAGTGGACGGCCTCCTGGATGCCAGCACTATACGCTGCACCTCAGCGGGCAGGCATAGGTCGCGGAGGCCTACCCTTTCAGCCTCCAGGCTGTCAAAGCAAGGGTCTGGAGATTGGAGTGCCAGGTCTTGCCGTCGTTCTGGGTGAGCAGGTCTGGTCGCAGCGGTAACCGGATGGGAGGCTCCTGTGAGAGCTGCAGTAGCAGGGAGAACCACATCTGTCGTGGCCAGTGGGGCGCAATCAGGATGATGTGCGCCTTGTCGTTGATGATGCGCTGAATGGTGGCTGTCAGGAGGGGGGTTGGGGGGAAGGCGTAGGCCAGTTCCCACTCCCCCCACGGCACTGCGAACGCATCGGAGGCCACTCTTCGGGGAGAGGGGCGTTTTGAGCAGAATAGGGGGCATCTGGAATTGGCTTCGGTGGCAAAGAGGTCGATCCTTGGACTCCCCCAACGTCGGAAGATGGACTGTGCCACTTCCTCGTGAAGTGTCCACTTGTGTAGTAAGAGCTGTCTGCTCACCTTCCCGGAGAGCAGAACACAATAGCGGACAAGCTAAGTTGCTTGCAGCAGGCAGTTGTGTGCCAGGGCAAACGACCATATCTCGAGAGCTTCCCCGCAGAGAGAGCGAGAGGCCGTGCCCCCTTGCTTGTTGAGGTAGAACATTGCCACCTGGTTGTCGGTCTGGATCAGGACTGCTTTCCCCGCAAGGTGGGGCATGAAGGTTTGTAGTGCATACTTGACCGCCCGGAGCTCTAGAACATTGATGTGGAGGGATTGTTCTCTTCTGGACCAAGCTCCTTGTGTGCTGAGTTGTAGCAGATGGGCTCCCCACCCTGTGTTGGAGGCGTCCGTGGTCACGACAAGCTGGTAGCCGCAGGGCTGTAAGCTCTTGCCCACGTTGAGATTGGCCGAGACCGTCCACCAGCGTAGGCTCCGGCTTACCCTTGCTGAGAAGGGGATGAGGGTGGTGAGTGGTTGGGACAGTTGCTTCCAGTGTGAGCGCAGGTGCCACTGGAGGGTGCGCATGTGCAATCTGGCAAAGGGCAGGACTGCGGTAGTCGCTGCCATGTGCCCCAGAAGGCATAGGATGTCGTGGGCCTTGGTGTGTTTCGCGGCAGCTATCTTTCTGGCCATGTGGATGATAGATTCCTGCCGGTTCTCGGGAAGGAAGGCCTTGGATGTGGTGGTGTCGATTATCGCCCCGATGAACTCCGTGTGCTGTGTGGGTTCTAATCGCGACTTGTCTTTGTTGAGTAAGAATCCCAGCTTGGTCAGTAGCGCCATTGTCTTTTGAACTGCTGCTATCAGTTCTGGAGCTGAGGGTGCAGATATCAGCCAGTCGTCCAGGTAGGGAAAGATGGCGAGTCCTTGTCTGCGGAGGTGCGCCGTCACCACAGCTACGCACTTTGTGAAGACCCTGGGAGCAGGGGAGAGTCCGAAGGGAAGCACCCGATACTGGTAGTGGCAACCCATTGCTGTGAACCTCAGGAATTTCCTGTGTGAGGAGTGGATAGGGATGTGAGAGTACGCGTCCTGTAGGTCCAAGGTAGCCATCCAGTCCCCCGCTCTGATGAGGGGCAGGATGGAGTTCAGGGAGTACATTCGAAACTTCTCCTTCACGAGGAAGTTGTTCAGTTTGCGGAGATCCAGAATGGGGCGAAGGCCCCCGGACTTCTTGGGGATAAGGAAGTACCGGGAGTAAAACCCAGTGTTTAATTCGTTGGAGGGAACTCGCTCGATCGTCCGTGTCCTGATGAGGTGCTGTAGGAGTTCTGAGAGGGCCGCTTCCAGGTGCAATGGAGGTTTGCTGATGGGTTGCGTGCGCTGCCACGGAGGGGAGGAGAACCGCAATTGGTAGCCCGCTTGGATGATCTGGATGACCCACTGTTCCGTGGTGATTTCCTGCCAGGTAGACAGGAAGCTGGACAAGCGACCTCCCACCGGTGGGGCCGAGGGGACGCTCGGGGCCAGCTGGAGCAGATAGTCAGAAGGAGGATGGGTTCTTACCAGCCTGCTGAGAGTTCGCTTGCTTCTGTTTGCGGTCTCTTTGCGGTTGTCTCTGAAAGGACGATTTGCTGTAATTTTGTTTGAATTTTGGGGCCTGCCACTGTCTATTGGTCCCGTAGTATCTTCTTGATGAGGAGAAAGGCTTACGGAAATAGTTCCCTCTCTGTGACCAGGAAGGGCGTTCGAGTCCGTCCGCCGCTAACGTTTTCAGAATGGTGCAGTCTTCTTTAAGGCCGTTTACAGTGGCAGCGACCTTGTCCCCGAACAGGGAGTCTCCCAGGCAGGGCGCGTCCGCGATCCTGTCGTGCGTGTTGTCCGACAGGCCGGAAGCACATAGCCAGGCCCATCGGCGAGCAGCAATGGCCGTACCTGCTGTCCGGATGGCCGTGTCAAAATTGTCGAAGGCCGTGCTCATGAGGTGCTTGGAGCATTCGGCCAGTTCTTGGAGCGTGGCTGAGGTTGCGTGCTGGGATTGCTTAGGAAGTGTGAGCAGCTGGCTTTTAAGTTCTGCTAGTAGGGCGTCCTGGAACAACAAATGTTGGAATTGGTGTGCCGAAATCTTGGCACTCAGCATAGCTCCCTGGAAAACCTTCCGTCCTAGGTCGTCGAGGAACTTGGGATCCCGATCTGGAGGATGGGTAGCCTGTGTGCGTGAAGACTTAGATCTCTTGAGCGCTGATGCTACCACTATGGATTGGTGGGGCAGCTGGGGCTTATCGAAGCCAGGCGCTGTTAGCAGGAGGTATTTGTTGTCCAGGCGTCTGGCGCAGGCATGACCAGAGGCAGGGGACTGCCACAGGGTGGACTGTTTGTCCTTGAGTTTCTGGTGGAGAGGAAGAGCCAAAGCCGGCTTGGGGCCATTGAGGTACTTCATGACCTCTGGGTCCTTCTCGTTGGAGGCCTCCTCCTTGGTAAGGCCAAGCTTGGCAACGACTTTCTTTAGAAATTTTGGATAAGTAAGGTCCTCAGGCATCTGCGTCTGTGTCTCATGATGCTCATTTGTAGATCTGGAGGAAGGGGAAGCAGGATGCTCCTCCTCTTCAGCACTCGCTCCGGAGTCTGGTCCCAGAATAGGGGAAGGACTCCTTTCCCTATAAGGCGAGCCCAGAGTAGGGGATCTGTTCCTGTGTTCAGGCGAGGTTTGTATATCCAAAGAGGCTGTAGGCGCGTTCTCCTGGCCTGGAGGGGGCGGTCTGCTGTACCAGGCGAGTCAGCAGCTGTAGGATAGCCTCTGAAGTGGTGGATCTTGCAGAGTTGCTGCTTCTGTGCCCTCTGCTGCCACTATATCTGGATTGGTTGCTGCCCCTGCCCCTGTGGGAGGACCTGTTATCAGCGCTGCCGCTGCTGGATCTGGAGCGGTGGTCCCTCCTGCGTCTCTTGCTCCTGTGGGCGCCGGAATGACCCCTGCCGCTTTTTCCGCGTCGACGGGATGACTCCTGGCTGTCGGCGCGGCGTTTGTGATGCCTGCTATGTCCTCCGTGCTGGCTGCCGTCGGCGCGGTGTCTGTCAGCGCGGGGAGTCACAGATGAGGCAACCCTTTGTTTGCCAGCTCGGGGCGAAGTAGAACGGCGCTGGGAAGGCATGCTGATGTCAGCGCTGATGCGGGATCTGCTCCAGCCAATCCGGTTGGAGGGGGAATCCCTGTGGGCGGAGACAGGCGGGGCCACGTGGGTGGCGCCATCTTGCCCGCGGTTGCCTGAGCCGCATGGCCGAGGGAGAGATCCAGCAGAGCTGCATGGCCGGGGAGAGTCTCTGGAGGTGGAAGGCTGGGTATCTTCCTGCAGCGCAGGGACCGGGACGCTGGAGCTGCAGGAGGGCATGTCGGAGTAGGCGCTGACGGTGGGGGGGGCTTGCCCGAAGCACCGCAGGAGCGGCAGACGTTCCCGTTCCCGAGGAGGGAGGAACGGCAGAGCCCTTGGCTGCCCGGTGAGAGGTCTTTGTGGGGGCTTTCCCTTTGTTGGACTTACTGCGTTCTGCGCTGGGGGGAGTTTGCTCCGGTGCAGTTACAAGGTCCTTCAGAGCGTAGTCCCTGAGTTTCCGGGCTCGAGGGGACATCCGGGCACAGCAGAGGCACTCTTCAACGTTGTGGGATGCCCCGAGGCATCTGAGGCAGTTCTGGTGCGTATCAGTTATGTTCATTTTCCGCTTACATCGCGGGCAGTTTTTAAATCCAAGTTTTGGCATGATATGAAGAGAGCTGGTAGAATCCGTCTTGAGGCAAAGGTGGAAGAATTGAAACTGGTGGGCTAGGGGCAGACCGGGGAGGTGGGACCACCTCACACATGCTCAGAAGTCTCTGAGCTAGAGAGCACTTCCGTCTCGGCGCTGTCGGATGACGTCACCAGGTGTGGCTGACACATCCTGCTTGTCCTAGGAGAACGTGGGGCTGTCTGCTTCTGGCCCCCTCTGATGGCTGACTTCCTCTTTGCATAGAGGCAGTTCCATGCAAACAAGAAGCCAGCCATTGGAGAGGATAGAAGCAGACAGCCTCATGGTGCTAAGGTTTGCAGGTAAGCGTCATGTGCTGTTTCAGTCAATTGCAGACAGTGTAGGTCCCGGTGAGGGGCAGCAGTGATTGCCCCCCGGAGGGCCAGCATTTTTAAGAGACTGCCTAGTTTGCCTAATGATAGCACCAGCCCTGTAAGAAGAAGGTCAAGCAGAGTGTAGAAGCCCAGCCCAAGTGCTGCCGCCTTAAGTGACCTAGACGGAGGTTGCATGCTGGGATGTGGATGAGCTGGGGTCTGTCTGAAACTTGGACTTTTGTTTCTGACATCTTGGCTGAGGGATCTGATGCTGAGGAAGTGGTGTGTTTCATCTTCAGAGGGTGATGAGGCTGGCATTTATTATCTATCTGTTCCATAACATAGAGCTGACAGCATTTGATTGAATTTCATCCACCTTAAATCTGGCTGCTGCTCCAGCAGTGGAAGAGGCCACAGGTCCATCCACTCCTATAGGGAGGTCAGAAATCTACACTAGTCTTCCCGTTTCCTGAAGTTATCAAGAGCATGATATAGTCAGAATGGGATGTCCTGATTTCCCGCCTAAGGGGTTAAAGGTGTGTAAGAGGATGTATGCTCTCCTGCAGGAGGGAGTGCATTGGTGCATTGTTCAGCACACCTAAGCTTGATGTGCAAGTCACGGTGGTCATGAAACGGACCTCCATTCCTTTGGAAGGTGGATTGGCCTTAAAGGATACTATGGCTTGTAAAGTAAATTCTCTTCTGAAGAGTTAGTTTGCAGTGGCTGCTTGGCAGTGTTTGCAGGCCTGACATCTCAAGCCCTTCTCCGGTGGATTCAGCTCTTCTGCCAGAGGATACTACTGCTTTTTAGGAGTCAGCCATTGCCTTCCTTTTGGATGCTACTTATGATCTAGTCTACTTGATGGCTAGAGAAATTGCGCTGTTGACAGTGAAGCAGCATGGATTTGGCTCTGCCACTGGGTGGCAGACACATCTTCCAAGCCGAGCTAGCTCAACTGGCCTTTAAGGAAAAGGTTGATGAAGGACTTGAGTCCATGCCTCATTGTCTTCCAGAGGATAGACCAAAAAGGGCCTGGGGAGCATACAGGGCCATTCTCTTCCTTTGCCTCCACCCAACTGTTGTGAGCATGCTGGACTGACTTCTGGGGGTGGGGGGGGGGGGTCGTCTTTGGGGCTCCTGTCATTGTCCTTGAAGACCTTCCTTTTCTTCTGATTTTTGGATTCGTACTCATCCCTTTGAGGGGCTCATGGGCCCAGGGCTCTGTCCTCTATAGAGGGGAATCCTCCCATACAGCGCAGTGATGGTTTGTGGTCCATTCCTAGATACCACCGATTAGGGCAGACTTTGCCTTTTTCTTCAGCAGTGAGTTCAGGTCACCAAGAATCGTTAACTGCTTTGAATGGTGCCTAGCACCTATTTCCTGGAATGCAGAGAGCCAGTCCAGAAGGATCTTGACTGTCTTTGTCTCTTTTTGGGTTTCCTTACTATTCTCCCTTGATGTATCCCATGTCTATAGCTACTGTGTTGTCTGTCTTGACTAGATTGTAAGCTCTGATAAGCAGGGCCATCTTTTACATGTGTCTGTGCAGTGCTGCGTACATCTTGTAGTGCTATACAAATCCCTAGTAGTAGTAGAAAGTCCTCTTCCCATGTGGTTTGTAATGTAATATTGGTTATGATGTAATTCCAGTTCTTGGTTAAATGTAAACTGCTTTTGATTTTAGGATAAAGCAGTATATGAAAATGTTTAAATAAAAATAAATAAATGAGGCAATGCTGTTCAGGTCACATTGGACAAGTTGCTGTGACCCTTAATTCAGCGATGCCAGTTCCCCTGGTCGAATGGGGCAAGGGCAGATCTATCTATTTGTGGTGCCAAAGGAGGATGGCTCTTCTGACTAATTCTTGACTTCTAGGGGGTCAGTGATGATTTACGTGTGCTGATTTAGGCAGTGCATCAAGGGGAGTGCCTAATGTTGCTGGACTTAGCAGAAGCTTATTTTCATATCCTGGTTCAGGTGGATCAGTGATATCTGCGTTTTTGCTGTGCTTGGCTCACAGTTTGCCATCCTTTCCTTCGTCCTTTCCAGTGCCCTGAGGATGTTCTCCAAGGTTGTGGTGGTGGTGACTGCTGTTCTAGGGTGCCAAGGAATATGCGTGCACCTGTTTCTGGATCATTGGCTCACCTGAGCCCAACGTTTATCAGAGACGTCTTGGGTTTTGGTCTGATTGGTGCTCTTTCTAGGAAGTCTTACTGGGTAATCAATCTGGTGAAGAGTCAGTTGGAGTCTTCCTATTCCCTGAAATTCTTGGGAGCATAGTTCAGTACTTGAGTAGACAGAGTATCCCTGCCCAAGGAGAGATGGCAGAGGTCTTGAACCAACGGGTGGTGATCTGTTCTCAACAGGCTCCTAGGGTTAGGATTATCTGAAGCCAGGACTGTACGTAGCTCTGTGTGAGCGGTGCAGCCACACAGGGCGGCTCAAAGGCTTAAGGGGTGCATTTTAGCTGTCTGCCGTTGCCTACCGCTGCCAGTTTTTCTTCTCTCAGCAGCGGCAGGCAATGACAGACAGCTAAAATGCACCCCTTAAGCCTTCTTGCTGGCATGCTAAGCAGATCTCTCCCTCCCTCTTGCAGGGAGGGACAGATCTGCTTAGCAAGCTGGTGACTTGCACATCTGGCGCGCCTCTTCTCTCCTGCTGTGGGGGGGGGGGGGCGCACGCCCAATGTGCAAGTTGCACAGGGCACGATTTACACTCGGTACGGCCCTGTCTGAAGCTTCTCAGATTGATTGGTGTCGGCGATCAATTTGGTGCAGTGAGCTCATGCTCATAGGAGGCTGCTCCAGTGGCTTTTGCTGACTTGGTCATCCCTGAGCTCGCAGTTAGTTTAGGCTTCCCCTCCAGCTGGACTTGTGAGCCAACTTGAGCCCTATCTCTGTACTACATGCATGCACACATGCACCTGCTATCTGAAAGTATAACTTCTCATTTAGCCCCTAGTACCATTGAGCCCACAACAGTCGTCTTTTCTTTCCTTCCTTCCCTTTCTCAGGCTCATCTGGAGTCAACCCGTCACTCCACTTTCTTTTTCCTGGCATCCTCCCTCTGGAATTCCCTCCTTCCTACCCTGTGCATCGAGCTCTCCTACCAATGCTTCAAGGGCCTACTCAAGACTCATCTTTTCCAGAATGCATTTGACCTCCCTGACCCCTGAGCTCCCCCTCCTCACCCAGTCCTCTTTTCTCTCACTCCCTCCTCCCTTCACTTGTTTCTTGCTCTGTCTTCTACTTTCTGTCCTGTTCTCTCTTTTCTGTCTAAAAGAAATGGCATTCCTTTTTTCATTCTGTTAGTCTGTTTTTATTGTACACTGCCCTGACGTGCATTTCTGGGCGGTATATCAAGCAACAAATAAAGATAAAGATACCATAACAAGATGCACTTTTCAACTTGTTAAAATTTTGCAATTTTTTTCTCTTAAAAATTGCAATCCACTTTTGTTAAACATGTAAGTGTGACAACTGGTGTTGTTATATAGAGTGCTACATTTCTGAATTGAAAAACTAGTTGGGCAACACTATTGACCTGTTACCTAATGCTTAAATTTAAAATTGCCTTGTTGAAATACAGTGAAGTTTGTACTGGGGTTCCTGAATACCTAGCAAATTTACTCATTCCATATAGCTGTCCTCCCTACATAATTTCCTAGCTGTTTCTACACTCGCCGGAATTCAGTTAAAAAGTACACTTTGTACTTCCTTTTTGTATCTGGGCCCCCTTCTATAGAACTCTCTGCCAGATGGTTACAATTGAGCAATCTTATACAAGATTTGCTTTTTTTAAAAAATATATAAAGACCTTTAAGTATCAAGCCGGGTCTTCTCCTTGGGTGGGAGCAGGGGCACTCCTAGTTGTGTGTTTTGCAATTATTCCTGCCTAATAGGTGGATGTTTGATACATGACCTGCTAATGCTTTACAGCCCTGTCTGATATAATATTTTGTGACTCCTGCTATTTGATAGGGATGTGCATTTTTGTATCATCTTTATTTTGTAACAGTATGTACTGTTTCATTTTGAGGCATGTTTCCTAAAGCATAGTGCATGTTCACTACCACTACATTATATTCCTACAGACTGCTTAAGATTTGTATATGCTAATGTCCGTTAGTGCACACCAAGCTTTCAGAAACATGGACTGTAATGCGCACTAGTGTGTGCTATCTGGTAAAGGCATGGCCGTGATGTGGAATGACAGAAACTAAATGCCCGATGTGATGTACTCTCTCTTTTCCTATTGTTTATCATGATGTATTGCTCTCCTGTTGCCTGATATAGTCATTTCCTAAATTACAAAAAGAGAGACGTACCCTACTCCACAGAATACAAATGCCCCCCGAAAAGCAGTGGAATAAGAACCAGGTGAATAAAACAAAGTCAAGCTAGGAGACTGTGTCAAACCTGTGCATTTATTTTTTCAAACTTATTTAATGAAAATGGTGATACCTATGATAATTCATATATAAAATTGGTAAACATACTGTACATGTGTCACACACTATATTAAAGCATGAATTTGAGAGAGATACTTGATATGTTTGGCAGAAGCTGCCTTCTGGGGCTTTACTTAAAGGGCCAATTGAAATTCAGAGTGGCATAATAACCAGAGAGGCCGTAAACATTCATCTGCTCTAGGGTCAAACCAAAGCTATCCACAGAGGGCCATTGGTGGGGACTTCCCTATGCTCTTAAGTTTCTGAAACAATGTTGCATAGTACTTTAGAGTTGCCTTTGAGGAACTTTTGGTAGCCTTACATTTTTAGACTATCCTTTATGTACATGATGTGCCACGACAGCTTTCTTCTGCAAAATGTCTGATGGACACTTTGTGCTTTGTAGCTGTTTTGGGGTGAGATTTGTCTTTTTTTTTATTTATTTATTTATTTTATTTATTTATTTATTTATTTAACATTTCTTATATACCGCCTTTCATGATATCAAGGCGGTTTACATTGAACAAACTGAAATTACATTGAACAGGGCATTATAACTTGGAGATAACTATTTTACAGGGAACATGGGCTATGGAGGGTTAAGTGGCTTGCCCAAGACCACAAGGAGCACCTGTGGGACTAGAAACCCCAGTCCTTCCAGCCCAAGGTTGCTGTCCTCTAGTGGGATTTGAACCTCCGACCTTCTGGCCTGAAGTACCTTGCCCCAACCACTAGGCCACTCCTCCACTTTTTATATAAAGCCCCTGAAGAAGCCTTATGCAGAAACAAACATGTCGGGCATATAGCTCCAGTTTATGCTTTAATGTATTTCTGTGGCAGATGAATGTGTAACCTTTTAGTTTTGTTGTTTAATTAAACCTGTCTATTTTGTTTTGGAATTATTTAATGGTCTCCTAGCTAGACTTTTTTTTTTTTAAATTTATCTGCTTATCTTAATGCTCTTTTCTGGTTACTATCTGATTATAATGTGTGCTGCCTTGCTGAAATAATAAGCAAACGTCAGTTAAGCAATTAAGCAAATAGAGTAGTAAACTAAATGAAATCATGTAGCTGGTTTGGCTGAAAGAAGACAACAGAGGTTCAAGGTGTCAGCAGCTATTTCTTTGTCAAAATCCAGGCAAAACTTAGTCTGTCTATGGCAATTTCTTTAGCAGTATGAAACTCTATCTGCCTGGTGACAGTGTGTTACAGAGATCTGTATCTAACCCATCAAAAACTTGTGAAAGATGCATTAGAGGCATGTTTAGTAAACCACACTAAGAACTGGTATCTTAGTGCACATTTAGTCCCAAACATTAGCACGGGAGGTGTAACCGATCCATGCTAGTTTCAGAGGGCATTCCCAGCAAGTCCCCATGCAGTTAGCGTGGTAAAGTGCTTCACACATGCTAAACCTACAGCTGCATTTAACATGGGTGCACTAATTGCATTGTGCAGGTAGAGCTCGGTCCCTTCCCAGTCTTGTGCTAAGTGGTTAGTGCAGGATTTTTACCACACTGGCATTTTTAGTGCATGGTTACTGTTACTACCCAACAAACCCCACACTTTAGTAAACGTGCTCTGAAGTTAGTCCAATAAAAAGGCATCGCCTACAATTTTTGTTGACTCTTTATTTCCACATATCAAAATAAACTAGTAGGGCAGCATTAGAAAGCCAGAGTTACGCCAAAGAAGCAATATCTCCAGGAACAAGCAGGAATGAGTCTTCACATATGGGTACGTCGGTACCGACGGAGCCTGCGCGGGAACGCTCCCCAGCTTCCCAAAAAGGAAAGCTTTTGGGAGCATCCCACAGCGCCTGCGCGCTGCCTTCCCGCCTTTCCTAACCACCTCTCCTCAGTTCTTCTTTGCCGCGGAGCCAGCAGGTCGAGCCCTGTCACCGCTGAAGAAGTTCTTTGTTTTATTTTATTTCTTTGGTCGGGTGTCTGCCTTCCCCGACTCTGGACCGGTACTGCCGGTCTTTTCTTTCTCTTCTTTAAAAAAAAACCCAAAAAAAAAAAAACCTATATATTTTTCCCTCACTTAGTGTATTTTTCTCTTTGGGCCTTAGGCCTCACAAGAAATTTTCCTCATGGAAAAACCAGCCTCCGGGTTTAAGAAATGCACTAAGTGCAGCGGTACTATTTCTGTTACAGACACCCATGAATGGTGTCTTAAATGTTTGGGTCCTGAACACTCCATTTCGGATTGTCCGTCCTGCTCTCTGATGTCTAAACGGGGTTTACAGAACTGAGCAGCTAAGCTCCATGTGCTGTTTCCCGCTGATGCAGCTTTGGTGGCATCGATGTCTTCCAGGGCTGCTTCTTCCCCCAATGGATCTCAGGTAACCAAACATAAATCCAGCCGGTCCTCGAAGGGTAGATCTCCCTCTAAGCATCGAGATGCCTCCGGGCTTGCCCTCGAGGATCCTGCACCGGCAGAACAACCCTGGTGGGAAGCTCTGGCTTCCAAAGCTCCACCTATGGGATTACAGGTTGACATCGATGGCACGGCCTCGACCGATCACCTGTTAGAATGCTATGGGGTACCGGCACAACCTTCCGGTACCGAGTTCCAGGCATTCATGGCGTCGATGGATCAGAATGTTCTGTCCATGCAGCAGGCTATCAGTGCCTTCATTCAAGCTGCGACGCCGTTGATACCACAACAAACTCCGTTGTTGGTATCGACTCGGGTACCGGCACCAGCGCCGATACCGGTACCTACTGCAGCGGTTCTTTCGCCTACCAGAGTTAAGAACCTTTCTCTGGAGAGCCATGTCACAGCTCATAATGTGAGGGCCATGGCAGCCTCTATGGCTCATCTAAATTCTGTGTCCATCGACCAGATCTGTCGAGCAGCCACCTGGGCCTCGGTTCATACCTTTACAGCCCATTACTGCTTGGACAAGGACTCCCGCCGGGATGCCTTGTTTGGTCAGGCTGTTCTCAAACACCTGTTCCATTCTTAATCAACTCCTACCCTCCATCCCTGGTTAGATACCTGAGATCCATAGGAGGAGGTAGAACCCTTCCCAGGGTCTCATATCCTTGGGGATCTCCCAGGCATCTTAGCTAGGGAGTCCCCATATGTGAAGACTCATTCCTGCTTGTTCCTGGAGATAGCACAGTTACTTACCTGTAACAGGTGATCTCTGGGAACAGCAGGAATAAGTCTTCACAACCCTTCCACCTCCCCTAGGAGTTGTATCTCTCTATCTGTCTTTTCTTTCCTCTCTCTCTCTTTTGTCTCAGCTTTAAAACTCAAACTGAGGAGGAAAGGAAGGCAGGAAGGCAGCGCGCAGGCGCTGTGGGATGCTCCCAAAAGCTTTCCTTTTTGGGAAGCTGGGGAGCGTTCCCGCGCAGGCTCCGTCGGTACCGACGTACCCATATGTGAAGACTTATTCCTGCTGTTCCCAGAGATCACCTGTTCCAGGTAAGTAACTGTGCTTTCTTTACGCAGCTTCAAGCAGGCAGTAAGCTTTCTGATGTTTCTGTTCTTGGCATTTGTACCCACCATACAATAATTATTTTTCCATGCCTTAGAAAGGAGTGAATGTACAAACGAGCAGCACCTCCTATAAAGCATTTAGTCTTTGCTTACTCCAAGAAATTCTTTTGTGTATGTTTTTTAAGTTGCTGTCTCCAAATGGCTGCATATTGCACATACTATGACAAAACATGAATCTCACTCACAATTAAGCATATGTTGTGTATTATCTTGTTTTTCAAATGTATTGCAAGTTTGGACTGGTGCAAGGAGGTAAGGCATCCTAGGCGAACCTCATTTCTTGTGCCCCCACCTCTTTCCCTTGCGACATCCATTGCCGCTGCCACTATCGCCCTTCTCCAGGACCTGTGGCAAAGAAGAAGTCTGCATCAGGCATTGGAGGGGTGGAAGCAAACAGCCCTGCAGCACAGAGGTTTAAAGATAAGCGCTACGGGGCTGGCTGCAGACATTGCCACTACTGCAGGTCCCAAGAGGGGCGACAATGGCAGCAGTGAGCGCCCTCTAGAGGCTGCTACTGTTGGTGACAGTCTAGTTTATTTAATGGTAACATCAGCCCTGTTAGTGCTCATCTTAGGGATATGTCACCTAAAGGGAGTTAACTATCACTGTGGCAAGATTTTTCTGCATTAGCACCGTGATGACAACTAATGCGGGACAATTTTCTGTGATATTTGCATGCTGTGCATTAGTGGCAAGAGTGGGCAGTGTGTGGGTGGAGAGCGGGTGTACATTTTTACCATGCAGGTACTGCAGATGTTGACAGTACAGTTGTAGCTAATGCCATGTCTATGGGTGGCGTCACCTGCATCAGCTATTCTGTCTCACTGCGATCTCTGCATTTTCACTGCATTATCTGCAGGGGAAATGCTAGGCACGCTCCCTACAGATAATGTTCGGTGCTTGCAGCTTCTGCAGAGCTTTTCCAACTAACGCCCAGTGTAAGCTGCAAAAGCCTACCTCAAGGTAGGAAACATACCTCTTAATGTTTGCATTGTGCCAAAGGGAGCTTTCTCTCAAGGTCTTAAGGTGTGACATCTATAGGCAACATAAAAAGAATTTCTAGCTATACCTTGCTAATATACAGTAGTTGGGCATACTTCTATATTTTCCTGCTGCACTTTCCTGGTCTCTGTTTGCATTGCTTGGCACTCAATGATATTCTCTTTCTCTGGGAACAAGCAGGAAGTCAGTCCTCACATATGGTTGATGTCTGCAACAACTGAGCCCTTGTGGAAGCAAGATGGTGGAGGGTGCCTCTTGCTTGGTCTCCTTTTTACCGTGGAGCCCTTCAGACATTTGTCTGGCTTGTCCCTGGAAAAAGTTGATTTTTTTTCTCTGAGTTTTGTACTCTCCTCTGGTATCGCACTGGTACTCTTCCTGCCTACCGACCTCATTGCCTTGGCGTCAAGTTCGGTCTATTTTTGTAGCTTTCATTCTTTTCTTTTCCTAGCGTCTTTGTGCCCTTTTTTATCTCCCACTGGTAGCCCAGAGAGTCTTTGACCTCGCAGGGGTACCTTTTAACCTCATGGCTACCAGTGGCTTTAAAAAGTGTGATCAGTGCTTTAAAATTGTCTTTGACTGGCACACATGACTGCTGCATTGGGCTAGACCACGACCCTGCAGCCTGTGGTCTCTGCAAAAGGAGGTCCAGTAAGGCTCTCAAGAGCTGCTAGCAGCAGCAGCAGCATGATAAGTTGTTGGGTTTTTTTGTTTTTGGTTCCCCCCCCCCCCCTGTGTCCTTCGGAGCCTGTTCCAAAGGCTGTGGAGCCTTCTGGTCTGGAGTCCAGAATGGTGGCCCTGGAGCACGGTTTGTCTGCCATCATGGACCAGCAGCAGGCACTGTTATCCTGCATGACCGGTTCATCCGCCCCGACCACCAGGCCCTCAACATCCAAGATGTCCCCAGAGGCTGAGCCGACCTGTGAGGTCCTTTGGCCTCAAGTCTGTCCTTGGCCGAGGTTGCGATCTGAGTCCTGCTCAATGGAACCGTGGTCATCCCTGGTGAGTATGCTGGCTGCAGAGTGTTGGGGGTCCAAGGCCCATGGAACAGCCCTCCTATGATTCCTTGATGGACTACTCTGAATGGGAGATGGAGGACGAGGAGTCTCCGATACCCATCACCACCATGATGTTGCATCTGACTCTCCCATCTTGGAGCCTCAACGGTGGTCCCTGCCCGATGATATGGGCTTCCTTGATTCTGCCAAGGACATGTCTAAGGCCCTGGGGTTCCTGACAGAGTTGGAGGAGGATCCTTAGGCAGGTGAGTTGGAAATCCTCCAGTACGAGGGCCCTCCGCAGGAATTGCTCATGGTGCCCATCCCTTCCATCCTGGAACAGCTGATGCTCTGAATGTAGGAGACACTGGCTTCAGTACTGGTGGTGAGCAAATGGCTCGACTTGATGTGTTTAGTCTGCTGGAGCCCGGTCTTCCAAAAGTCACAGCTGCTGCATAACTCCATGGTGGTGGAGTCAGCCATGTGTCAGCTGAAAAGCCAGAAGATGCACTCCTTTGTGCCCCCTGGCAGGGAGGCCCGCACCCTTGGCAGAAAGTGCTACCAGGGCTCAATGCTCATCGGCTGAGTCCAGGCCTACCAGCTATAGATGGGCATGTACCTGAGAGACCTGGCAAAGGAACTCGCTGGGTTCTGAGCTGGTTTCTCAGAGGAACCTGTGCAGTGGTTCAAGAACCTGGCCAACGCAGTTCGTGAGTGCTCCAAATTCATGTCTCGAGCAGCCTATGATGGGTTTGAGTCAGCGGCTCGAGTAGCGGCGATTGGCATCAGTGCACGCTGCCAAGCTTGGCTACAATCTGACCTCGAGCAGTTGGTTCAGGACAAATTGGTCAATGTTCCCTGCCAAGGAGAGAACCTCTTTGGGAAACCTATGGCCGACAAGGCTGCCGAACTGGAGACTGAGTTCATGACAAGGACCAGGCTCTCTAAAAAGACTGCTGCCCCTTCCTGATGGAAGGACTTGGATAAAAAGTCCTTCTCCCGAGGAAGGGAGCTGCTTGCAGAAACTGCCCACCTTTTCAGGCCTCTACAGCTCCCCAACAGGGTCAGCAAGCTAAGGGACATGGGCATGGCCCTTGTAAGCAGAAAGTTCCAAAACCCCAGGCACCGGCTCCGGCCCAGCCAGGGGGGAGTTTTTGACTCCTTGAGCATAGCTTGTCTACCGCAAAGAGATCAGCTGCCCACAAGGGGACATCTGGCCCTCTATGCCCAGAGGTGGATGACCATCACCACAGCCTCCTGGGCACTTCGGGTAGTCTGGGACGGTTACATCGTCCACCTGACTCAGACACCTCCCCTTTTTTTTTCCTGGTAGAGCCCCTCGGGTCTCCCCTCCACCAGGACCACCTTCTGGAGGAGTTGAGAGGTCTTGAGGACAAAGCGGTGGAACCACTGCCCCACCATCTCAAGGGTAAGGGGTTCAATTCCAGGTACTTCTTTATGCCGGAAAGGACAGGGGGCCTAAGGCCCATCCTTGACCTGTGCAACCTCAACAAATTCCTGGTGAGGGAGAAATTCAAGATGCTCTCCCTTGAAACATTGCTGTCCTACCTCCAGCATGGAGATGGGCTATGTTCCTTAGAACCCAACCACAGGCAGTACCTGCAGTTCATAGTGGGGGGGGGGGGGCAGGCATTTTCAGCACAGGGTGCTCCCCTTTGGTCTGGCCTCTGCCCCAAGAGATTTCACAAAACGCTGGGTAGTCGTGGCTGCCTTCCTCCAGCTCCAGGCGGTCTTCATCTTTCCCTATCCGTATGACTGGCTCATAAAAGGAGGCATGACCACAGAGGTGTGGCAGGCCATCGCATGCACCATCCAGGTTCTGCAACACTTGAGGTTTGTCATAAACTATCCCAAGTCTCACCTCCTTCCAACACAGTGTCTGGAGTTCATTGGGCAAAGATAGACACTCTCCAGTCTAAGGTATTCTTGCCCAGGGACCAGGCTGACTGTCTCAGGACTTTGTCTCAGGACTTCTGTGCTTCCTCGGGTACATGGCCCCCACAGTCCATGTCACCCCCGATGCTCTTCACATGAGGGTGGTGCAGTGATGTCTCTGGGATCAGTGGTCTCAGGCTATGGGTCACCTCCAAGACAGTCTCTCAGGTGGACTCCCTGGTCTGGTGGCAGTTTTCAAGCCCCAAGCCCCTCAAGGGTCCTCACCATGGATGCCTCCCTGCTTGGCTGGGGAGCCCACTGTGGAGATCTCTGAACTCCGGGGCAGTTGGTCACCAGACAAGAGCACCCAGCAGATCAACCTCCTGGAGCTCCAAGCCATGCACTTAGCCCTGAGAGTCTTCTGTTACTACCTGCATCACCAGCCGATGCTGGTCCAGATGGACAACAAAGTGGCGATTTTCTACGTGAACAAACGGGGGCATGGGTCTTGTACCCTTTGTCTGGAGGTGCTGGTCCTCTGCTCATTCACAATCCAACAGGGTATTCTCCTGTGGATAGTGTACCTGCCAGGCCAGGACAATCTGCTGGCTGACAGGCTAAGCAGAGTTGTCCAGCTGCACCCCAGGGTAGCCAGTTGGCTTTTCTGGCTCTGGGGGGGAACCTGTGATGGATCTGCTTGCCAGCCTGGACAACTTTCAGTTGCCCTGCTTCTGCTTCTGACAGACTCACCCCTCCAGGGTGGCAGCTGACACGTTCCTTGTTTCATGGTTGGAGGGCCTCATGTACACCTTCACTGCTGATTGCCAAGACCTTGTGCAGGGCCCTCCACAACAGGGCCTCACTGATCCTGATAGCTCCTCTGTGGCCCAGGCAACTGTGGTTCCCACTGCTACTACAGTTGATGGTGCAGACCCCCATCCCCTTGGGGTCCACCCTGGGATTCCTATCCCAGGAGGGGGGTTCTCTCCTGCACCCCAACCTGGGATCCCTGTCTCTGACAGCATGGCTGCTGAGAGGGTGATTCTGTCCCTCTTCAATCTCCCAGTTGTGGTGGAAGACATTCTGCTGGCCTCTTGCAAGGCCTTTAATAGAAAGACTTATGTCCTCAAATGGCACAGGTTCTTGGTTTGGTGCGCCGAACACGGGTCTAACCCTTTCTCCTGTCCACTGACACTAGTGTTACAGTACCTTCTCCACCTCTCTCAATCGGGCTCAAGTCTAACTGCATCCAAGTGCACCTCAGTGCCCTGGTGGCACACCACCATCTGGTGGATGGCAAGCCCCTCTCTGTTTACCCCTTGGTAACCCATTTTCTTTGGGGCCTGCTCTTATTGAAGCCCCCGGTTTGCATTCCGGCAACCGAATGGGACTTCAACGTAGTGTTGGGGTAGTTCACTCGCCTGCCCTTTGAGCATCTGGCTACCTCTTTTGGAAGGTGGTCTTCCTGGTCGTGCTTACTTCCGCTCGCACAGTTAGCAAACTTCAGGCCCTTGTGGCGGAGGCACCCTATACCAGGTTTTACAAGAACACAGTAGTGCTTCACACGCACCCCAAATTCATGCTGAAGGTGGCATTGCCCTTCCATCTTAATTAGGAAGTGGTGCTCCCTACCTTTTTTCCAAGACCTCACTCCTGTTGGGTGGAGATTGTCCTCCACCCCTTGGATTGTAAGAGGCCTTTGTCCTATCTCCAACACACTCAGGGCCACCACAAAGTTTCTCAGCTTTTCATCTCCTATGACCCCAGTAGGCTGGGGGAGGCAGTGACCAAGTGTATGCTGTCCACATGGGTGATGGACTGTATTGCCCTCTCTTATAAGCAGGTGGGGCTCCCGCTGGAAGGCTGCATCATGGTGCACAGTTTTGGGGCCATTGGAGATTCGGTGGCAAACTTGCGCTCTTCCAATGGTGGACATTTGCCGGACTGCCACCTGGTCTTCAGTCCATACCTTTGCAGCCCATTACTGCTTGGAAAGAGTCCTGACAGGAAAGTGCCTTCACCCAGGCTGTGCTGTGTAACCCTTTCAGAGTTTAGGCAAATTCCTACTCTCCGACCCTTCTGTGTTCAGGCTACCAGAGTGCTGGTTTCATCGGACACAGGGGTCCTAATGTGGTCTGTGGACATGGACTCATTTGCTGCTGCTTGTGGCTCCCTATGAGGGAACCCCTGTTTTTTCCTATGGGCTTTGGGTAGCCTGTAGCTGGGGAGTCCTGTATGTGAGGACTGATTTCCTGCTTGTTCCCAGAGAAAGAGTAATTACCTGTAACAGGTGTTCCCTGGAGACAGCAGGAATCAGTTCTCACAACCCTCCCTCCTCCCCTTGGAGATGCCCCTTTACCATCTTTAATTTTTGCTGTCTTTTAGCTATGTCACATGACTGAGCAAGGTACTCTTGGGGGGGGGGGTGGAAGGGGACCATGCATTTGTGGTGGCATCTCCCATAGGCTTTCTTTCAAAGCTGGGGGGATGCTTTTGCAAGGGCCCTGTCGGTGCTGACATCACCCATATGGGTGATAACTGATTCCTGCTGTCCCTGGACAACACCTGTTACAGGTGAGTAACTACTCTCTCCATACTTAATGCAAAATTGTTAGCTAGCCCCAATGTTTAACAATTTTGTTCTGGGTTTGTGTGTTTATTTTTATTTCATTGATAGCCCACTTTCCATCAAGTTCTTTAAAAGTATAAAACAATGAAAATCTGATACAAAAAGTGCAAATTTTAAAAATACATAAAATTATCTTCAAACTGTAGTCTAGCTTTCTGGCTTCAAGTTTCTTTTTTTTAAATTTATAATGGAAATGTCTCTTGATCAGCTTCTTCAGTTTCAGCAAATCTATCAAGGTTGTGATCTAGTACTGGAAAGTTCTCTATAGTGTTTACTTGGGCATCTTGAAGCTGCTGCTGGGCTGAGTCCAGGAGGTGACACTGCCGCAACCCTGAGGTTGTTAGGAGAAACTGCTGCTACCTGCTGGAGCAGAAGAGAGAATGTGGGGCACTGGGAGAAACAAACATCAACCACTGGGCAAAGCAAAATATCAAAACAAAGATGAAAAGACAAATTGAAAAATTCTCTACATACCAGAAACGAAAGTCATGTTGGACTGCCACAGTGAAAGAGCCACTAATGCCTACCTTGCTAGGACCAAACATGCAGAAATAAGTGCTTTAAAGAATATGAATCTCAAATATAGAGAGACAAATGGGAACCATCATAATTGGGCATGTAGCTGACCAAAGGTATCAACCTCAAGTGCTAATTGCCCCCTTATCAATCATTGGCTCACTTCAATAATCTGAGTCCATTTAATTCTATTATATCAAAAAATACTATTTCTTACATTTTTCTTTTTGATAAAAAAACAAAACAACCCACACTGGCCCTTCACTCTCACAAAATTTATATCCATGTCAATTGCTTGTAACTTTGGCTGCTCCCCAACAACAAGCTGCATTTCATGTTCTGGATCTGAATATATATACTTGCAGTTCAGTTCGTGCACTGCTACTTCGGTTCATCAATTTATAATTCACCTCAATACTCTGAATGCTTGCAGAACAATACAGGTAATTATAGTTCATCAAAAATGCTCAATAATAACTCTTGTATTTATCTCTGTTGTGGCTCCAAAATCTCACTTCAATCTTCAAGACATGGTGACATGGTGTCCAGATGTGGCTACGGGCTGCCTGGTCCATGTGTGGGCAGCAGACCATGAAATTCATATTCTTTGCAGCACTTATTTTTGCATGCTTGGTTCTTCCAAGGTGGATGATAGTGGTGAAGGATAGTAGATGGTTATTGCAGTGATTCCTTCAGTTTACAGGGTTTTTGAGCTTTAACGGTGAAAGAGCCAACATCTTGTTCCTGAGTCAAGGAGTGCTGGAGAGGAAAGAGTGAGCTGTGGGACCTGTCGCTATAGCAAGAGCGCCTGGAGGATTTCATACAGAGATGAATGGATGCACCCTCGAGACAATAGGTGCTCTTGCTGTAGTGATGCATGCCTAAAATAAAAAAAAATCCATGCAGACCTAATGTAGCCTGCTTTCTTGAATGTGACTGTACATATTCCTGTAACCATAACAAAAAAATACTTTGCGACTTGAGCTGCTCAGTTTCTACCCTACATGAGGCTTCGAGGAACTAAATGAGCTAATATGCAAGTCTCACAGAGCCATCAAGGAGACTTTAGTGGCAACGGTCTTAAATACAGAGACTCCATCAGATAATTCTTCTGCAGAATTTGGAGCAGCTAATCCATTTTTAACTCTGGCAGGGGAAATTCTTTCTTCATCACCCTTCATTTCATAGGAATCTTGAAACTGGTGGTATTCTCAGGGTGTTCAGGGCTTGAAGTTTCACTTTATTTGGTGACTTCTCTAGGGGGATTCAATCTTGAGATGTGGTCAAGATTGATGTAGCTATGTTAGGGTCCTTGCCTCAATTATGTAAAGTTTTAGGTGAAACTGTTGCTTAGTTATCAACTATTCAGAATGACTTCATTTGCAGAGTGTTTAAAAGGCTGAAGCTTTGACAAACTGCAAATAGTGCCTTAGTGAAGGGTAATCCATTATTTGGAAAACAAATTGAAAAAGGTTGAAAATTCCCTTAGGGCTAATTCACATTTTTGGTTTTAAATGTTTTCCTGTTCAGTTTCTGCACAGGAATTGTTAAAATATTTTGTAGCGATCTTGCATTTTGACTCTGTTACCTATGACCCTTTTGGTTTCTGGTTATTATATTCCTGGGTCTTTATAGAAAGTAGGAGATGAAAGACTGAGCCACAAGAGCATAGATCTGACTGCTCTACTTGAGGTGTCTGAAGAAACCACCTATAGGGTTATCTTGATGGCTTCTTTTCAGAATCTCTAAGATTGTAATTTCTCCTCTTTCAAAATTTTTATAGTAACATAGTACGTGACGGCAGATAAAGACCGGCATGGTCCATCTAGCCTGCCCAGTAAGGTGCCAGAATTGTAGAGTTGTACATGTTGCTCCAGGCAGGTTACCCCTTCACATTTAGAAGTTATTTACGTTGGTTTTGATTCCACCCTCTTATTATGTAGTGATCCTCTCTCTGTCCTATGCCTTTTTGAATTCAGTCACTGTTTTGCTCCAGCTACCTCTTTTGGGAGGGCATGCTGTGAAAAAGTATTTCCTGATGTTGCTTTTAAATTTACTTCCTTGTAGCTTCATTTCATGTCCTACAGCATCCCCGTCTTTGATAAAGGCTTGTTTGCTCAATAATACCGGGTAAATGTAGATTGATTGTTTACGTTATCAGAATATAGAAAAACTAGGGGACATGCAATGAAGCTACAGGGTAAACTAATAAAAGAAAATATTTTTTCACTCAACGTGTAATCAAACTCTGGAATTTGTTACCAGAAGATGTAGTAAAGGCTGTTAGTGTAGCTGGGTTTAAAAAAGGTTTGGACAAGTTGCTGGAGGAAAAGTCCATAAACCATTATTAAGAAGGGACCCAGGATATCAATGCTTGACCCAGTACAAGCATTGCGGAACCTGTGTCTTTTGGGGAAACTGCTAGGTACGTATGACCTAGATTGGCCACTGTTGGAAACAGGATACTGGGCTTGATGGACCTTGGTCTGACCCAGTATGGCATATCTTATGTAATGTTCTTATGTACCCTTTAAGTATTTAAATGTCTGTATCGTATCCTCCCTGTCTCTTCTTTAAGATATACATATTTATGTCTTCTTTTCTCCTATTCCTTCTGGCACAGGCCCTGAATCATCTTGGTTGCCTTCCCCTCTCTTTCTTTTTAAGGAGAGTGACACCTTTTTGTAATTGCGAGATTTATGTGTATCCAGATGTTTCCTTGAGTACTCCTAAGGGCATGTTTACTAAAGTGCATGCCAGAAGCACACATTTTGTGATATTAGCCACAGAGGGCCTTGCTATATTTGTTGGTGGGTGTGTCCAGCCTCCTGCCATTAGTGTTTTGCAGTCGTGCAGCACTGTGCTAACTGGCACATAGGTGCACTTGGTGCCGCCCATTGAGGTGGCATTTTGCACCTGCGCTAATGGTAACAGCATGCGCCCACAACTCCTGCACTTAACTATAACGCACTGTCGAAACCCATGTTATGCCCGTAACCTTCCCTATCCCTGCCCCTCGCATCATAACCACTTAGTGCAGGATCGTTAGCACAGGGCCTTGTGCTGTCGCTGCAGTACTCTTAATGCACAGTTTGCCATGTACTAACGGTTAGCATGAATTAGTAAACATGTCTCATAGGGTCTGAAGGGAATTTTTTGTTTTTTCCTAAAATTCCCCAGGAAGTGCTTAATTAAACAGAGGAAAATATGTTTTTGTTTGTTTTTTTAAACTTTCACAGTTAAAGCTTTTGATAAAGTCAAGAAGCAGTTGTTGGCCAAGAAATATTTAGGTGTCTGAGTTTAATAGTTATGGGAGTATTCAAGTTGGGGTATATGTAAGGGAATTTTACCAGTTTCTGCATTCTTTCTTTTTTAATTTGCTCTTCTCTCATAAAGAATTGTTTTTTCTTTTTGTTTTATATGAAAGCTTTTCCTGTAAAAAGTGACTGAATTTTTTTGTATTCTTTTTCTTGCTGTAGTATTCACAAATGTTTACATCATGTAAGCCTACTTTTCTTTCTTTGGAAGATTAGGCAAAACGTAAGACTATAAAAAAAAAAAAAAAAAAAAAGCAAGCTGCCCCTCTCAAAAAATATGACAAGAAAAAATGGGCCCAATATCCAGTGGTGGTGGCTAGCTATTGCCACGGAATAGACTCAGGTATTCGTTGTCAGGGACATATCTGGCCACTGGCATTGAATACCTAGGTGAGCCAGCTAGGGATGAAGCTAACCGGGCAGTGGTGAGATTGCCACTGCCCAGTTATCCCCTGGTACTACCCCTGCTGCAGCCCTAGAACCCCCTGATGCTAGCCAGCTAGCGTCAGGGTGTGCAGCATCGGCCCCCATGGATATTCAGCAGCACTAACCGGTCTAACAATGTTAATCGTGTTGAATATTGGACCCAATTTTTTATGCCCTGGTTCCTAAGAAGTTTGACATTCCATTTTTTTTCTAGATTGCTCTACCCCTGGATGAACTGTTGCCTATTATGCCTGTGTATATATAGCCTGTTTGTCATCAGCATATTATACACTTGCGATATGCGAAACTGTCTCTAGTTCTGTGTTAGAATCTGTGTAGTTTTTTTTTAATTTGCTGTGCTTGGTGTAAATCATTCTGTGCATAGTCTATTCTGTGCTGAAATTGTCAGTGTGTCATATTTAGATTTGAGTTCATCTGTCCTTAATCATTCATTTATTGGATTTTAACTTGCATGAGGTTGGTGAAGTACATTTTTTTTTATTTTCTGCTATATTTATCCATTTCCCAGTTATTTTTTTCCTTGTTCTCTGACTCATTTATTTTAAAAGGGGATGAATTTCTCTTGTGATTTGGGCAGATCTTGTTGTAGGTAGTCATAGTTGTGCTGGTGTTATCTCATTGATCCCTTCTGTTCTGTGGAACACTTGTTCAAATTTGAAGATCCTTGTCCTGCAAGACCATTACAGATGTATGGGTTATGCTCCCTTGTCAGCAGGTGGAGGTAGAGTTGAGCAGCTTTCATTGATGTCGTCACCAGGTATATCTGCTGGTGCAGCACTGAGAGAAGCCATTGTTGTCTGCCTCTGGCAGATGGCCGAGGTGTGTTCCCTGGAATAGACCTGTTTCCACTGGCCTGTGTGCATGACCAGTTGGCCCAACGTTTGCTCAGAGGTCAGGGACACCCCTCTTTCCTTAGGGCAAGCTTGTTACCTCGTGTCTAGAGCTGCTACCCATGGATTCCTAGTGTTTGGGCTGAAGAGCAAATGAGAGGGCCCCTGAAGGGGGTTGGTAAGTTGGGCCCAGGCCCCCTTCCTTTTGCTATCCTATATTTTTATTTATTTCATTTAAAAACATTTATGTACCACAATGCCATATCTTCCTGCTAGACCATTCCAGACAAGTGGGTTGTTTGCCTACCAGCAGATTGGTGGAGACACAGAACCAATGAAAAGCCCAGGTGTCAATTACGTCACTCTTATGCCTCTATTCACCTCAGCCACCAGAGGTTCCTGTATTTCTTTGTGTCCAGCAGATGAATGGATTTCCTGTTCGGTAATCCAGTTTAGTCCTCCACAATCGGGTAGTGCCCCTCCTCCTGCAGCCGGGAGACTGGACCAATCAAATCTTCTGTAGTATATATGCAGACGGAGCTCCCAGAAGCCCCCAGTCTGTCCAGTCTCCTTGCAGCTGGAGGACTTCTGTGCCCTATCTGGGCACGCTAAGTGACACTTGAAGGAGCAACACTAGTTAGTTAGTTCTTTTGGGGTTTCTTTCTGGTCCTTTATTTTCTATTTCTTTGCTAGGTAGCTGTATCTTTAAAAAAAAAAAAAAAAAAAAAAGCCACAGGGGACATCCTGGGGGAAGCCAGACCTGCCTTGGGCTCCTGCCTTCCTGCCTGGGAATCTCTGAAGCCTGGGTTGAGCTCTCCCCAAGGCTGTACGGGGAAGAGCCATACCGGCTGCAACATTGCCTGTCACTTGGAGAAGTGGGCTGAGTTCCTTGTTGTTCCCTGAGCTGGTAGGAATTTTCCTTGCTTTAACTTTTCAGCTCTCTGTTCTTTGCATTGTCAGAGGCTCTGTCGGCTCCCCTGGCTTCCAAATTACACTTTTTCCTGATTTTTTTCGCTTGCCCTGTATTAGAGGGTCGTTTTCTTTCTTTTCCATATTATTTGGTTACCTTTGTATTTTCGTGCCATTTTTTACCGCGGGTGAAAAAGTGCGGCGGCCATTTTGGATTTCTAAAGTGTGCTTTTTAAGGGCACTTTTTAACACTTGTGCACGGGTTCCCCTGGTGTTTTTGGGGTTTATTTTCCTGGTGATTTTGCTCAGAACACCCCTAGGATACTGGGGAGTGTTTTGTTTTCTGTAAAAAAAAAAAAAAAAAAAAAAGTTTTAAATTTAAAGCTGTACTGATTTGAATAAGGTTAGTCCCCTTGGTGTGGGCTTCCCTGTTCCTGTTGCCTTCTTTCTCCCTGAGAGCAGGTTGCCTTAGCATGGCTGCCAAACCTCAGTGTGTAATTTGTGGGTCCCGCAGAGGTACAATGACTGACTCTGGAATCTGCAAGAGCTGTGCTGCAGTTTCTTCAGACCTGGAGCTTCCTATTGAAGTTAAGGAACAGCATGTGCCCGGGGAACCTTCTCTTTCGGGGGACAGTGTCCCTTCACCGAGCATCCTCCCTTCTGGTTTGGGCCCGGCGTCTAATACGTCGGTCCCTGAGCTCCAGCAGGCGGCTGTAGTAGCGTCGCCTATAGACTTTTCCCCAGATTTTGTTCTTCTCATGCATCAGGCCTTCCGCTTAAGCCGGTCCGGTCACTTGCCGGAGGCTTGGCCCGCCTCTCTCCCCCCAGGATCCGCAGGGGGGTTTCAGCGGTCTTCCCAACCCGCTGTCAAGCTGCCCAGGTTGGGGGACCAGGATCAGGACACCCTTTGTCTTCCGGATTCCGAGGCTGAGGGGGATCCTGAGACTGAGGCGGAGGAGTTAGAAGACGGGGAGCTCCTGGAGCCGGAAGATCAGGCTCGAATCATTCGGGTGTTTCGAAGGGACGAGCTGGTCCCTTTGGTCACGGAGTCTCTCCAAGCGCTTAACCTCTCTGCGGTGCGGCCGCTGGAGGAGGAGGGTCTCGAGGATCCTCTCATTCAGGCGGTCAGGGATGCCCAGGTAGTTTTTCCTGTGCACCGCGTGGTTGAGCAGATGATCCATGCGGAATGGGAGCAACCGGAATCCGGTTTGAAAGGGATTCGGACCATGAATCGTCTTTACCCCCTTGCCGACATGGACAGGGACTTGTTTAAGTCTCCACGGGTGGATGCTGCCGTTTCGGCAGTGACCAAGAAAACCACCATCCCGGTTGAAGGGGCCGCGGCCCTGAAGGATATTCAGGACAAAAAGGTTGATAATTTGTTGAAGCAAGCTTTCGAGACCAACGCCTTATCGTTGCAAGCTTCTATATGTGGGGCGTGGGTAGCTCGGGCTTGTTTGCGGTGGTCGCAGCACCTGCGCTCGGGGTCCGGTATGGACCAACAGGGGCTGTTGGACGTTACCCGCGTGGAGTCGGGATCAGCCTACTTGGCGGATCTGTTTTATGATTTAATCCGCTCCCTAGCTAATAGTATGGCCTCCATGGTAGCGGCACGACGGTCCATCTGGTTGCGCAACTGGGCGGCCGACGGTTCTTCCAAGTCTCGCCTCAGTAAACTGCCCTTTAAGGGCAGGTTGTTATTTGGTGAGGCTCTGGATAAGTTAGTGAAGGATCTCGGTGAGTCTAAGGGTGGTCGGCTTCCGGAGGATAAGCCTAAGCTTAATAGGTCGTCCACCTCAGCGCGCGGCCAGTTTCGGGATGTTCGCAGATTTCGTTCTTCCCGGCTGTGGACTTCGCAGCGCGGTCGTTTTGGAACCCGTCATCAAGGGTTTCGTGGTTTCAGAGGAGCGGGAAGGGGCTTCTCCGGAGCCGCCTCTTCCTCGGCCTCTTCCTTTAATCGCAAGCCGCAATGAAACGAGGCGGGCTCTAGAGGGAGACCCGGTTATCGGGGGTCGTTTGCGCGACTTTCTTCCTTCTTGGGCCCAAATTACGTCAGATCGGTGGGTGCTGCAGATTATAGAAGAAGGTTATGCCCTGGAGTTTGCGCACCCACTTCCGGATTCGTTTGTTCTGTCTCCCAGCAAGGGAGCTCAAAAGGCGCGGGACATCCGCGTGACCCTGGATCGGCTGCTCTCTCTGGGGACCGTGGTTCCGGTCCCGCCTTTGGAAAGAGGCGCAGGTCGCTACTCCATCTATTTTGTGGTTCCCAAAAAGGGCGGTTCTCTTCGTCCGATCTTGGATCTCAAAGGCGTGAATCGCGCTCTCAGGGTGCCGCACTTCCGCATGGAGACCCTGCGGTCAGTCATCGTAGCGGTGCGTCAAGGGGAATTTTTAACGTCCCTCGATCTTACCGAGGCCTATTTACACATTCCCATCTGGCCCTCCCATCAACGGTTTCTCCGCTTTGCGCTTCCGTAGGGCCATTTCCAATTCCGGGCCATGCCGTTCGGACTCGCCACGGCTCCCCGCACCTTCACAAAGGTGATGGTTGTAGTCGCGGCGGCGTTGCGCAAGGAGGGCATCCTGGTCCATCCGTATCTCGACGACTGGTTGATTCGAGCAAAGTCCAGTCGGGAGTGTGTGCAAGTCACGAGCAGGGTTGTGGATCTCCTTCGGTCCCTCGGATGGGTGGTGAACGAATGCAAGAGTTGTCTGTCTCCGACACAGGATCTCGAGTATCTGGGAGTTCGTTTCGACACAGCGCGGGGCTTGGTGTGCCTTCCAGAGCGACGCGTGCTGGAGTTGCGGGCTCTGGTCCGTCTCTTCCGGGGGATGCCAGCTCCGTCGGCGTGGTGGTACCTGCGGCTCCTCGGAAAGATGGCGGCGACTTTGGAGGTGGTGCCTTGGGCGCGCTTCCACATGCGTCCGCTGCAGAGTGCTCTTCTGCGACGTTGGTCCAACCAGTTCGACTCGTTGAACAAGAGATTGCCTTGCCCAAAGACGGTTCGCCGATCCCTCCGGTGGTGGCTCTCTGCCGAGAACCTGACGCGGGGGATTCCCTTGGAGCCTCCACTGTGGGTTCCGTTCACGACGGATGCGAGCTTAACCGGCTGGGGGGCTCACTGCGAGTCCCGCTTTGCTCAGGGGGAATGGTCTCCCCTGGAGGCCTCTTGGTCGATCAACCGTCTCGAATTGCGGGCAGTCCGGCTAGCCCTGGTGGCCCTGGAGACCCTGGTTCTCGGCCGGCCGGTGCGAGTCCTGTCGGACAATGCGTCCACCGTAGCTTACATCAATCGCAAGGGGGTACCGGCAGCGTGACCCTGGAGGCAGAAGCGGCGGCCTTGTTCAATTGGGTGCAAACTCGCCTTCCGGCAATCTCGGCAGCACACATTGCAGGCATAGACAATGTCCAGGCCGATTTTCTCAGCAGAGTGCGGGTGGACCCCGGAGAATGGGAGCTAAACCCACAGGTTTACGCGCAAATCGCCCGGCGGTGGGGTCCACCCATCATGGATCTCATGGCGACCTTTCAATCAGCCAAGACAGGGCGCTTCTTCAGCAGGTGAAGGGAGCGCATGTCCGAGGGGCTCGACGCTCTCATTCAGCCGTGGCCAACGTCCGGTCTTCTTTTTGTCTTTCCTCTGTGGGTTCTGATCGGCCGGGTCGTGCAACGTATCGAGAGCCATCGGGGTCGTGTGTTACTGGTGGCCCCGGATTGGCCCCGGAGGCCCTGGTATGCCGATCTGGTCTGGCTGCGCGACGGCGTTCCTTGGCTCCTGCCCACGCTACCGGATCTTCTTCTTCAGGGTCCCTTGCGGATGCCCCAAGTGGATCGATTCTCGCTTACGGTTTGGCCATTGAGAGGGCTCGGCTGAAAAGGAAGGGCTACTCCCCCGCTGTGATTTCTACCCTTCTGCGGGCGAGGAAAACGTCCACTTCTCTTACTTACGTTCGGATTTGGAGGATTTTTGAAGACTGGTGCTCCCGGCGGGGAGTCCGGGCGGCGACGGTTTCCGTGCCCGTCGTTTTAAGTTTTCTTCAGGATGGTTTCGATAAGGGCCTTGCGGCTAGTTCCCTAAAAGTCCAGTTGGCGGCTATCTCGTGTTATCGCGGCAAGGTTTTGGGTCGTCTGCTCGGGGCTCATCCGGATGTACGCCGATTTTCTTACGGCTGTTTTTCATTTGCGGCCCTCCCGCAGAGTTTTCGTTCCTCTTTGGGACTTGAATTTAGTTCTGAGGGCCCTGGTTCGTGAACCTTTTGAGCCCCTGCGCAGGGCGTCTCTGAAAGATCTCACGCTGAAGGCGGTTTTTCTTGTAGCCATCTGTTTGGCACGGCGCATTTCGGATCTGCATGCATTGTCCTGTCGAGAGCCTTTCTTGTCTTTTTCCGCGGATCGGATCGTTCTCCGTCCGGTTCCTTCCTTTCTGCCAAAGGTGGTGTCTCCCTTTCACATGAATCAGGCAGTGTTTCTTCCAGTGCTTTCTTCGCGATCTGTCGGGTCAACGGACAAAGGTCTTCTCCGGCTCGATGTGGGTCGTACGCTCCATCGTTATTTAAAGGTTACCGAGTCTTTTCGGAAATCTGACCGACTTTTCGTGCTCTTCGGGGGTGCGCGTAAAGGGGAAGCGGCGGCTAAAGCCTCCATTGCTAGATGGCTCAAAGAGGCGATCGCGCCCACATATCTGTTGCAACAGCGGTCTATTCTGGAGGGTCTGAGGGCTCATTCCACTAGGGCTCAGGCGACCTCTTGGGCGGAGTATAGCCTGGTTCCGCCGGCAGATATCTGTAGGGCGGCCACTTGGTCGTCTCTGCATGCTTTCAGTAGACACTATCGCTTAGATGTGTCAGCGGCTCGGGATTCCTGTTTTGGTTCGGCGGTTCTGCGCGCCGGATGGCAAGGTCCCGCCTGGTCTTAACTGCTCTGTTACATCCCGATTGTGGAGGACTAAACTGGATTACCGAACAGGAAATGGAAATTACACTAACCTGGTAATTGTAGTTCCTGGAGGGTCCAGTTTAGTCCTCCTTCCCTCCCGACGGTCTGATATGATTATGCGGCGCGCTTTCCGAACGGTTGCTCATAAGACGGTTCCTCTTGCCGTTCGGTCCCTCTGTTGCAGCCGCGTTTTTTGCTAAGGCTCTTCCCTGTCTCGGGGGTTCAGGCAGCTCCTGAGATTCTGGTGGGGAGCAGTGTTTTGATTTCTGGGGCGTCGGTACCGGCGCAATGCAGTGTTCTGACTTCCTCGTTTGGGGAGGGGGTTGGATATTTCTTGGGGGGAACAAATTGTTCTTTAATTATGTCATTTTGTATATTAATCTCATGTGTTGCTTCGTTAAGTATGCTTTGTTACTAGTACACTGGGGGCTTCTGGGAGCTCCGTCTGCATATACTACAGAAGATTTGATTGGTCCAGTCTCCCGGTTGCAGGAGGAGGGGCACTACCCGATTGTGGAGGACTAAACTGGACCCTCCAGGAACTACAATTACCAGGTTAGTGTAATTTCCATTTTCTCTTCTTTGAAGAAAATCTGAAGAAGTGAGAGGAAAAGATTGATTAAACGCTCGTGAATGACCACTTTGAGAAACAAAGGTGACTCACTTGAGGGCAACGTGAGAGGCTCCACTAGACTGTTGTCTTTTCGGTAGCCATAGGAGGAGGGAAAATTTTGGTTCAGCTCCAAGCTTTTATCATAAGAACCTGTTGAGCAGCCACGAAATTGGAAGGTTCTGGAAGAGTGAAGCAGTTTCACACAGCCTCAGCACCCCCTCCCTCCTCCTCTGTCCCCCCCTGCTCTCTTGCCAAGATTGCAGAAGGCTCTCCGAGATCTGCCTACCAGTTACCTTAAAGGCAGTGCTGCACAGCCAGCCCGTAACACAGTTTCAGGGGAGTAGAGCTGAGTCCAGCACAGATCCTATGCCCGGAGTACTGAGGATGTGAATACCAAGGCTTGTCCTTGTTGGAGGCTCCTGATTCCATCTTCCTGGGATGCAATCCAGGGTGGACACCATTAGCACTGTGTGAGGGCTTCCTGTCATTTTCTGTACATGTTTAATAGCATTTTTACCTATTGTGCTCCTGGTGGTCATGGGGTCCTAATGCACGTTCCGCCCAAGCAGCTTCGATGCACACTCTTTCCCTAGCACCTGTAATGTGCGTTGCATAAAAGCACAGTTAACCTGCGCCTTTGGGCTGCGCAGCATTAGTGTGCACTGTTGTCATACTTGCCTAACTCTTTTTATATCTTCTTCCACAAAATGTTGTTTGACCTGTGGCAAGTGAGGTGCTTCATCCCCAGATTCTAGACTCTGCTCTTCTTGCATGGCAGATTCTGAGCTATCCCTGAAGGGCCTGCTTTCCCTTTCCCAGTCAGGGGATACAGCTAGTCTGACCTTGCCTGCCTAGGGCAGGAGGGAATAGATGGTGCTATGAGTAAGGATAGTCAGCCAGCTGGAGGATCTGGTGACTGTGCTGGAGCCTAGGGGGTCTGTGGCAGCTGTGCCCCCTGGCATTGGGGAGTCATGTCTAAGAGGAGAGCTTCTGGTCTCCAGATTGTCCTCCCTGGAATTCTTTTCCTTTTTGCAGCAGGCCTGGGTCATCTGGTGTGGAGATGTAGACACTGCGACCTCTGGGTGCAATCACATATGGAGCAGGCTGAGAATGGAAGCCTGTTTTTGATTATCTTTGGCTAAGTGTTCCCAATGAGGGGCACCCCTGGGGATGGGGGAACAGCTGGGAGCTGTCTGAGATTTTGATTCTGACTCTAGATGGCTCGGTACTGGGCTCTGATGGTGGATGAAGAAGTTCTCTTGCCTTCAGAGGATTGTGCAGAGACCAGAGTGATCCACTTAACTTGGAAGGAGGAGCCTGAGGCTTTTATTACCAAGATCTCATTTGCTTTGAATTTGACAGATGCTTCCGACAAATAGCAGGAACAGAAGGTACACCCACTCCTTCAAGGGATGTGAAAATCCACTACTGTCTTCCTGTTCCCAGATGTGATCAAGGATATGATCTGGTCAGAGTGGGACTCTCCTGACTCCTTGCTTAAAGGATTAAGGGTGTTTAAGAAAAACTTTGCTTTCCTGGAGGAGGAGTGCATTGAGTGCTTTGGCATTCTCAAGCTGGATGTGCAGGTTATGGTGGTTCTTGGCTGTGGAGCCAGTTCGCCATGGCAGCTACTGTCCTGCAGCTGGTGGTATGTACCAGCCTGAAGTCTCAAGCCCTCCTCCTCCAGTGGATTCAGTCTTTTCTGCCAGATATTACCCCTCTTTTGGAGTCTGCTACATCCTTCCTTTCTGATGCCATGTATGACCTGGAACGCTTGGTGGCCAGGCATAGTGTCCTGATGATGGTGTCACGGCATTGGATTAGCTCCGGTACTGGGCAGTGGACACATCTTCCAAAGCCCAGTCGCCCCAACTGGTTTTTAATGGGAAGCTTCTGTTTGGAGACGATTCGGAGAAGCTGGTGAAGGACCTGAGCAAGACAAAATCCTATAAATTTTCAGAAGACAGGTCTAATGGGCCTGTAAAGCAGGCTGGCACCCCTTTCTCGGCAGCCTTTGCCCATCCACCAACGGTGCATTGGCTGGATTCCCGAAGGTTTCAGGATTCTTGTCATTACTAACCTGGAAAACCACCTTCTCCTCTGGTTCAGGGCCTTGGGCTCATTCTCAGTCCTTTCATGGAGTACATGAGCCAGGGACTCTGTCCCTTCTAGAGGAGGACCCTCCCGGGCTGCACAATGAAGGTTCAGGGCCTGTTCCTCTGGTTGGAGACAGGCTTCATCTTTTTCTTTCAGGAATGGGCCTGGGTTACCAAGGATCACTGAGTGCTAGATGCCATTCAACTCTGCTGTATTCTGGAATGCAAAGAGTCTATTCTGGATGCTTTTGTCATCTCCCCTTGTGGGTCTGCGATAAAACTAAAAAAAAAAAAAAAAAAGGTGCCACTGTGTGAACTACCTTGGACAAATTGTTATGCCCAAAGGTGGTGATGCCTGTCCTGCCAGACAAGTGGGGCAGGGGCAGATCATCTATTTCGTGGTGCCCAAAAATGATGGTTCCTTCTGGCCCATTCTGAACCTCATGGAGGTCAATGAGCACTTGCGCGTCTTGCACCTCCGGATGGAAACCTTGTGCTCTAGGATTCAGGCAATGCACCGAAGGGAGTTCTTCTCTGGATCTGGCCAGGCGGATCAGCAAAGTATCTGCGTTTTCTGTTGTGCTTGGCTCTGACTGTCTTCCTCTCCAAGTATGTTTTGTATGGTCATGGTGGTGGCAGCTGCGGTGCTGTGGCATCAAGGAATCTGTGTCCATCCATATCTGTACAGCTGGTTCATCTGTGCCCATTCCCTTCCAGGAGCATCTCTAAAGACATCCTGAGTGATGTGTTTTTTTAGAAGGCCTCGGCTGAGTGATCAATTGGGGAGAGGGCCAGCTGTTGCCTTCCCAGTCCCTGGAGTTTCTGGGAGCACATTTCGACACACTGTAGTGGGCAGATTTTTTTCCTGCTGGAGGAGAAAGTCAAGACTACTGGATTGCCTGGCACTGCTCATAGAGTCTGGGATTATCTTCAGCTCCTTGGATTGCTGGCGGCAACCATAGAGATGGTGCTGTGGTTGTGTGCTCACTTGCGATTGCTCCAACGGGTCCGTACTGATTCGGTGGTCCCCAACTTCTCAGGGGTTGGAGTGCAGGCTCCCACTCCCATTTGATGGTGAGTTTTGGCCTGTGGTGATGGCAGCAGCCCTGTCCTCTGAGGAAGGGTGTGCTACTAGTCAATTTCTCTGGTGTCCTAACAATGGATACCAGTTTCTTGGGCTGGGGAGCCTGTTTCCAGGACCGTATAGCACAGGGCCATTGGAACCACAGAAAAGTGGTGTGATCCATCAACTGCCTCAAGGCAAGGGCCATCAGGTTGGCTCTTCTGTGTTTTTGGTCCCTGCTCAAGGGCCTGGTGGTTTGAGTCTTTTCAGACAGCACCACTGTGGTTGCTTATGTCAATTAACAAGGCAGCACAAGGAGTGCCGGGGTAGCTCTGGAGATGGCTCTCCTGTTTTGCCTGGGTGGGAAGAGCCTTCTAGCCTTCTCTGCTCTGCACATTGCTGGGATAGACAATGTGGAAGCAGACTTCCTCAGCCGACACTCTGGACCCTGAAGAGTAGAAGTTGAGTCGGAAGGCGTTTTAGTTGATTCTACATGTCTGGGATCACCCCGAAATAGATCTGATGGCAACCTGCTCCAATGTCAAGTTTGCTCCTTTTGTCATGTGGAGATGAGGGCATCGATGCCCTGACCAAGCCTTAGCCAAGTCGGCACCTGCTGTACGTGTTTCCTCTGTGGCCCATGATGGGGGCATATGATTAGGTGTATATAACACCAGCTGAGCAGGATTATTCTGGTGGTACTGGGGTGGCCGAGGAGAGTGTGGTTTGGAGACCTGATGCAACTCCAGCAGGTGTCTCCTCTTTGTTTGCCTCTGTCTTGGAGCCTATTGCGGCAGGGACCAATCATCCTGGAGGACCTAGCTCCCTTCTCGCTTATGGTTTGGCTCTTGAAAGGAGACGGCTAGCGCATAAGGGTTACTGTCCATCAGTGGTTTCTACTCTGCTCTGAGCCAGGAGGAGATCTCCCAAGCTAACATGTGTGTGGATCTGGTTTCTCTTTCAGCGATGGTGTGGCGCTCAGCAGTTGACTCCTCAGGAGGCCAAGGTGCCCTCTCTGCTGGCCTTTCTGTAGTACAGCCAGGAGAAGAGCCCTTTTCCCTTGGCTCCCTGAAGGTTCAGGTGGCAGTTTTGGCCTCTTTCTGAGATCCAGTGGCTGATGAGCCTGTGGTCTTGCACCTGGAGTCTCACGCTTCTCCAGGCAGTTTGGCATCTGTAATCCCTCCATGACATCATTTGGTGCTACAGCCCTAATGGTGATGGCCTAGAAGTGCACTACCTTAAAGGATTTGATTCTCAAAACTGTCTTCTTGGTTGCAGTTTATTCTGCAAAGCGGATTTCTGAGCTGCAGGCTCTGTCTTGCCAGGATCCTTGTCTGTCTTTTTGCAAAGAAGGCAGTTTCTATTTGCCCTGTGCCTCTGCCTTCTTGCCCAATGTGCTTTCTCCCTTCACTTGAGCCAGGTAGTCTGCCTGCCTTCTCTAAGGGGCAGTGTTGGGGGGATGATAAGTATCTTCACCTTGTGGATATCTGGAGGGTGCTTATCTGGTACTTGGAGGTTACGGATTACTTTATTAAGTACGATTATATTTTTGTGGTGGTTGCTGCCCCATGCAAAGTTGATGCAGTGGCCAAGTCAACTTTGGGCTGCTGGATTCAGGAGGCCATTGCCTTGGCATATCTGTTGAGGAAACAACTGGTTCCGGAAGGTTTGTGTGTCCATTCTACCCAAGCGTCCTCATGGGCAGAGTAGAGTTTTTTGTGGCTCCTGCAGACATTGTAGGGCAGCAACATAGGCATCATTTTCTCCTAGTCAAGCATTTACGTTTGGATGTCCACGCGCGGGCGGACACTGCCTTTGGCTCAAGGGTTTTGCGAGCTGATGTCTTCTTCCCGTCCAGTGATGTTGTAGCTCTGGACTTGTCTAGTAGGATGATATGGAAGGTGACATTTTACTTACCAATTAATGCCCTTTCCTTGAGTCCTGCTAGACCGGTGCAGGGCCCGCCACTGAAACTTTCTTTGCTCTGTTCTTCTGCTGTGGTGCGCTTGGTTCCGCTATGATTTTTATATTCTACTCTGCAGGTTCACCTTCTACTGACAACCTTCTGTTTCTGCTTTCCTGTACATCGTTCTCTACTGCTAATTATTCTTGTTGCCCATGATTGAGATTGTGTAAGGCTTACCATGTTAGTCCCATATGCTTTGGAATGAATGCTGAAGGGGCCTCCTGGTGACTGAGTCGAATAGAGGCATAGGAGTGATGTCATTCATTGGTGGTTTGGAGAACACATCCCACTTGTCTGGATTGGTTTAGCAAAAATCAAAGAAACAACATTAACTGGTAAGTAAAATGTCACCATGTGTCATATATTCTATGCGGTTTACATGATATTAAAACTTACTGCTTACTAGGCTTGTCTTTGTATTTTTTTCCATCTTCTTCCCTCCCCCCATTCATTTCAATGGGGTTGTATTTGGTTTTCTACTTCTTGCAATGAAGCTGCTCTAAATTTTAAAAAAAAGTACCCCCCTCCATTAGTTAGGCCTCTCAGGCCTGCTGGGGTGGCTGGGGCTCCCTTTTCAGGTTTCCCCAACTGGTCTGACAGATGTTAGGATTCTCATTTTGGGGTTCCTTTTTCACTGTGATTGTTTTCAGTGTTTTCTGGAGGACGACTTCATGTTTTGTTTTGTTTTTTAATTCGGGCTGTTGCTATGCTTTTTAATTATAACCCAATGCAGCCTGTGGCCTTTGTGTGTGTTTTGTTTTGTTTTGTTTTGTTCCACACAGCTGCAGTTTTTTGCCCTAAGTGCTATAGCATTGCATGTTCAGGACTCCATGCCATCTTAGTGCCTTGGCTGTGCTCTTCACCAACGTTATTGTTGGTGGGTTTGTTTTTTTTGGGGGGGGGGGTTGCCACTAATGTACTCTGTGAACTTTTGATATGGTACCATGGTGGGTGGTCTCATATTCAAGCCCATGGGCCCAGAAGAGCATAAGATGAACATCTGGTCTGACCCAGTATGGCATATCAAGCCCAGTATCCTGTTTCCAACAGTGGCCAATCTGGGTCACAAAGTAACCGTCAGGTTTCCAAAAGGCAGACAGATTCCATGCTGCTTATCCCAGGTGTAAGCAATATATTTCCCGGTGGTCTTAATGGTTTATAGACTTTTTCTCCAGGACGTTGTCCAAACCTCTTTTAAACCCAGCTATGCTAACAGCTTTTACTGCGACTTCCAAAGTTTGATTATGTATTGAGTGAAATATTTTCTCTGATTTAGTCTTAAATTTGCTACGTTGTAGCTTCGTTGCATGTCCCCTAGTCCTTCTACATCTTTGAAGGCCTAAACGACTGATCTATATTTACCCGTTCCACTCTACTCATTTATTTTATAGACCTCTATCATATCTCCCCTCAGCCATCTCTCTTCCAAGCTGAAGAGCCCTAACCTACCTTCTAAGCCTATCCTCATAGGGGTGTCTTTCCATCTCCTCTTTATCATTTTGGTCACTTTTCTCTGTGCCTTTTTTTAATTCCACTATATCCTTTTTTAGATATGGTGACCAGAACTAAAAAAGGATATAATGGAATAATTGTGACTGAAAGTTCATGAAACCAGATTCCAGCACGGATTCTGAGTGAGCTGGAAACCTCAAGGAGCAAGGTTTATATATTCCTTACTAGAGCATGATATTTGATCAATGTGTTTATCCCATTCAAGTGGAGTGTAATTTGCCATGTTTTCATGATGAAGTTGATATACTGTTAACAATCTTGGGTGTATTTTAAATGTTTCAAAGCAGTGTATGATCCAACAGGAAAGTAGACTAACCAGGGCTGGCCCAACTATTAGGCAAACTAATCGACCGCCTAGTGTGGCAGCTATGGATTTTTTTTTTTGGAAGGGGGGGGGGAGCAAAAAGCAAGGCATTCAAAGCTAAACAATGGATTTTGACAGCCAAGGGACATAAGGTTTGAGGGTTACATAGGACACCAATACCTTGAAACCAACTCTTGGGCCAGCCCTGATGCTATTAGATGCTCTTTATCATTCCGTGCTATAATAGTAAGCTCCAGTGCTGAACGGTAACAGTAACATGTCACAATACTTTTACATGCAACAAAGTATTACAGTGCAGAAATAATTTTACTTTTAATGTAGTATGAGGTGTGATGAAAAAGTATCGAGACTTGTTGTGTAGCTACATAACAATACGTTGCACCATAATGCTATTAAGCATGCAGTGACCTAGTTATGTGCAGAGTGTAACATGACTGCAGCACATCTGTACTTTTTTAATCACATGATGATTGGTGTCGTGTAAAAGCAGTTTCAGATTTACAAAGGGTGGAAAACATTGAACCGAATTTGCATTAAATTCTGCCAGAAATTTGGAGATTTGTATTTTGTTATTCGCTTAGGGTGTAGTGTGGAATACAAATGTTTATAAATAAATAAATAAATACTTAACATTACATAGAATAAAACAATACAGGAATTCAATAACATACAATTTAAAATAAAACATGATTAAACATAACAAAACTTCACCAGTCAGCTGATATGCCAGATACTGCTGTATTTTTGTTGTTAAGTGCTGTTGAGTCGGTGTCGACTCCTGGTGCAACCCTCTGGATAGTTGACATAAACTTTGTTTGGTCTTCAGCTAAGCGGCTCATTGTTGCTAGTGGTATCCATAGCTGCTGCTGTTGTATTGATCCATCTCATTGCTGGCCTTCCTCTTTTACAGTGACCTTCTACCTTGCCAAGCATGATGCCTTTCTCTAATGATCTCTCTCTTCGCATGATGTGTCCAAAGTATCAAAGTCGAAGTCTTCTCATGTTCCTATACAAAATTGTGTTTAATACAAGCTCCATTATTCTCAGTGGGGGCCTATTAACATGCTTTAACTAACTATCACACAACTCTCATGAATATGCTAATGCAGATTAGTAAATGAGATCCTTAGATTGTAAGCTGTGAGGGCAGGGACATATCTACTGTACCTGTATGGTACCTGAAGAGGATTGCACTAAATCCAAGTTTGTTTTTTCGTTAAACTTTTAATAAAATGGCTGTACATGCTGTCCAAAAATATATACTTTTCCTGTGGCCATACATGTGTTTTACAAAAGACTGTGTCCAACTACTACTATGTGTTAGTTTTTATAGTTTCTATCAAAAAATGCCAGCTTTGAAAGGGTTGGGGTTTTTTTTCACTTTTTTTTGCATTATGTTATGCATGTTACGTATGTTTCAGATTGTGGTCTTATTAATCTCTTAGTATGGTCATTCCCTTTCCCTCTTTCAGTTGGTTCCACCTCTTTCATGTTTCTTGTTTGCTCTACTTTTTTCCTCACTGTCATTTCTTCTACCTCTTTGCCTCCCAAAGGCAGGGCCGTGCTATCCACTAGGCAAGCTAGGCAGCCACATAGGGCAGCTGGCCCGGATGGGTTGCGGCAGTGGCACACATGACCAGCTGTGCTGCTGCTTCCAGCTTCCGTCGATTCCATTTGGGGGAGGAGGCAGGTGGCAGCAGCGGTGTTTCCAAAAAGGGCGGCTTTTTCCCACCGCTTTCTTGTCCGTGGTAGGCCATGTCCTTCAGCACACATGGCCTGCTGCTTCTGTCCCCCTCCACAGTAACATAGTAAATGACAGCAGATAAAGGCCAGTATGGTCCATCCAGTCTGCCCAGCAAGATGGCAAGAGTAGATGCACCCGCCACTCCGTGCAGGCCACCCCTCCCCATGTCTTTGTTTTAGGGGTGAACCCACTGCTCCATGTAGGATACCCCTGTATGTTGAGAAATTAGTTAAGTTTATTTTGATTTTATCCTGTTGCTGTAAAGGGATCCACTGTGTCTGTCCCATGCCATTCTGAATTCTGTCACTGTATTTGCTCCAACATGGAAGGGGATAAGAAGCGGCAGGCCATTTGTGCTGAAGGACATGGCCTGCCACTGGGAAGAAAGGGGTGGCAAAAAGCCACCACTTTTTTTTGAAATACTGCTGCTGCCTGACACCCCCTCTCGAGACTGAATCGGCTAGGGAGGGCATCGAGGCTGGGGTTTCTGAAACCCTTGAGCTGGCCCTGCCCAAAAGTGTGTGCATCCCTGCCCCTGCCTGCCCCCCCCCCCCCATATTACCCTTCCTCAGTTCTTCAGGCTCCCTCCTTTCTGGTAGCACCACTCTCAATGGTTTTTTTATTTCCTACTCTAACCACACCCCCTCCCCTTCACCCCCATCCCACAATCTTGGTGGTTACTAACATGCTTTAAGAGGAATAATGTATGATATTTGAAACATATCTAGTTACATGACCCCCATCAACCCATGCTAATGTATATAGTTTTATAACGTTCTATGTAACTGAATATGTACCTATTACTGTACTATTCAAATTGTTATTTGTAAACAGTGCTTGATCTTCTGGAAAATGCAGTATAGACATTTTTAATAAATAATAAAAAATAAATAAACATAAGGTAGACATGTACAAAACGATGGTAGATAAAGACCATACAGCCTATCCAGTCTGCCCATCCATAAGAATGATTAAGGTCTACATTCTCCAGGACCAAGCAGGAAGTCAGTCCTCACTTATGGGTGACGTCGGCGCCGACGGAGCCCTCGCGGAGCAATTTTCCCCAGCTTTCAAAGAAAGCCTTTGGGAATTGCAGCGCGCATGCGCGGTCGTCTTCCCGCCCGAGGGTGCCATCTTAGCCAGTCTTCTTTTTTCCGCGGAGCCCTACAGACGTCCCCGTCTTGTCCCCGCGAAAAAGTTGATTTTCTTCTTTATTTTATCCTTTTTTCTTTCGGTTCGACGCCGATCGTTTTCCCGCCCGGACTCGCGACGCCGGTCTCGAGTCCTCTTACTTTTTTCGGTTTTTTCTGACTTAGTCAGCTTTCGTTTTCGTTTTCCCTGGCAGCCCGGTCCTTTGACCTCGCAGGGGCCCTTTTTCCCCCGATGGCTGCCAGTGGGTTTAAGCGGTGTGGTCGGTGTGACCGAAATATGTCACTAACCGACACACACGACTTTTGCCTCCGCTGCCTGGGCCCGGATCATGAGGAATTGATCTGTAGGCCCTGCAGCAAACTGTCCTCAAAGGCGTTGAGAAGTCGGCGGCATCAGCGTGAGAGAATCTTCGCTGACCCCAGCCGTACCCGGACCTCGTCGGAGGCCTCCGTGTCGAAAGGCTCCAGCTCGGACCGTCGCCGGAGCTCCTCCGACCGGGGTTCTCCCTCCGGGGACCATCGTCGGAAGGAAAAACCCGTGAGGGCGGCGTCGGTGGACGCTCCTGGTTCCGCGAGGGCCAGGTCGCATAGCCCCGACAGCCGCCCCGGGTCCTTGGAGAAGGAACACGTCCCGAAGCGACCTCGCCTGGAGTCGGAGATGCCTGCCCGAGTAAGTCCTGTGGTCCTTCTGGACTCGCCTCCGCGACAGCCGACGTCGGGCCCGACGCCGTCGGGGCCCGAGTCGGGGGCTGCTGGGTCGCCTGAGCTCGGACTCAGGTTGACGGCCTTGGAGAGCAGACTGTCTGCCTTCATGGACCAGCAGAGGGCACTGCTCGCTGGCTTCGCTGGCGTCGCTGCCCCGACCGCCGGGACGTCGACGTCCAAGTCGACCCCAGAGACCGAGCCGATCCTCGAGTCGATGAGAACTCGAGTCGATCCTCGGTCGAGGTCACCCTCGGCCTCCCGTTCGGGACCGAGGTCGCCGACGCCGACTCCCTCGGCGTCGGGGCGGCTGGCGCCGCACCCTGCCCGGGCCGACCCCACCGAGTCCTCGTCGGAGTCGGTCTGGGAGTCTGAGGAGGAAGAGTCACCTGATTCTTTCCGGACTCGGTGTGTCCCATCGGACTCACCGGAGTCCGAGCCTCGGAAGCAGTCCCCCCCGGAGGATGCCCGGTTCTCGGACTTCGTTAGGGATATGGCCAAGGCTTTGGCCTTCCCTGCGGATCCCGAGGAGGAGCCTCGAGCCGAAGAGCTCGACGCCCTCCAGTATGACTCTCCCGCGAGGGAACACTTTACTGTGCCGGTTCCTCCTATGCTGGAACGACTACTCTTCCGCATGTGGGAGAGTCCGGCCTCCTCGCCGGTCCTGAGCAAGCGGGTCGATTCTATCTATCGGGTCCGCAAGAGCCCTGGCTTTCAAAAGGCACAGCTGCCACACCATTCCATGGTAGTGGAATCGGCCATGCATCGTCTTAAGAGCCAGAAGATGCACTCCTCGGTGCCTCCTGGAAGGGAGGCCCGTAACCTGGATGGCCTTGGCAAGAAGTGCTTCCAGGGCTCTATGCTCGCCTGTCGTGTCCAGACTTACCAGCTATACATGGGCATGTATCTCCGGGATCTGGCTAAAGAGCTAGCCGGATTCTCCGCTGGTCTCTCCGAGGAGCCCTTGCGGAGGTTCCTAGCCTTGTCCACGGGCATTCGGGAATGCTCAAAGTTCATGTCCCGAGCAGCCTATGATGGCTTTGAAGCCTCGGCTCGAGTGGCCGCAGCCGGCATCGGTGCCCGCCGACAGGCTTGGCTTCAGTCGTCTGACCTCGAGCCCTGGGTACAGGACAAGTTGGTCGATGTCCCCTGCCGAGGCGAAAACCTCTTTGGCAAGCCCATGGCGGAAAAGGCTGCACAAATTGAGACTGAGACTCTCACCAGGACTAGGCTTTCTAGGAAGACCTCCGCCCCTTCCCAGAAAAAGAAGGGCTCGGGGAAAAAGTCCTTTTACCCGAGGAAGGCGGCTGCCTACAAACAATACCCCCATTATCAGGCCCCTGCAGCTCCCCAACAGGGCCAGCAGGCCAAGGGATGGGGTAACGGGTCCCGTAGGCAGCAAGCCCCCAAGCCTGCACCACCAGCCCCTGCTCAGCAGGGTGGGGGTTTTTGACTCGCTCAGCATAGCCTCTCCCCCCCCGCTGGTTCCTCCCAGCACCGGAGGCCGGCTGGTTCACTTCGCTCACAGGTGGTCCAGCATCACCGCAGATGCCTGGGTGCTTCAGGTCGTGCGAGAGGGCTACCTTCTCCACTTCCATCAGGTCCCTCCCTCCTATTTTCCGGGAGAGCCTCCGCGCCCCCTCTGCACAGGGAGTTGCTCCTTCAGGAGTTAGCAGGTCTCCTGCAGGATCAGGCGGTGGAACCGGTGCCACACCACCTGAGAGGTCAAGGCTTCTATTCAAGGTATTTTCTGATACCAAAGAGAACAGGGGGCCTCAGACCCATCATGGACTTGCGCAACCTCAACAGGTTCCTTGTGCGGGAGAAGTTCAAAATGCTTACCCTTGGAATCCTTCTGCCCTACCTCCAGCAGGGAGATTGGCTATGCTCCTTGGATCTAAAGGATGCCTACACGCACATCCTCATCCACCCAAGCCACCGCCAATACCTAAGGTTTGTGGTGGCAGGAAATCATTACCAGTACAGGGTACTGCCCTTTGGCCTGTCCTCCGCACCGCGAGTCTTCACAAAATGTCTCGCGGTCGTGGCGGCCCATCTCCAGCTTCACGGCCTCTATGTCTTTCCGTACCTCGACGACTGGCTCATCAGAGCAGCGTCCGCTCAGGAGGTCACCGACGCCACGCGCCGCACGGTGACTCTTCTGCAGCACTTGGGCTTTGTTATAAATGTCGCAAAGTCCACTTTGCTCCCCTCACAGGATCTCGAGTTCATCGGCGCAAGGCTGCACACTCCTCAGGCACGAGCGTACCTACCGCTCGACAGGGCTCAACGGCTCATGGACCTAGCCGACCGTTTTCGCAGCCAGCCCCTGGTCTCCGCCAGGCGCTTCCTGAGACTACTCGGCCATATGGCTTCCACCGTCCATGTGACCCCCAATGCCCGCCTGAATATGCGGTCCGCTCAATGGTGTCTCCGCCAGCAGTGGCGTCAAGCCACAGGCGGCCTAGCAGACCTAGTGCGCGTCTCCGAGACGCTGATCTCGTCTCTCCGGTGGTGGCTCCGGCAGCCGAACCTCATGTTCGGAATGCCTTTCCAGTCACCTCCGCCGACCCGGGTGCTGACCACCGATGCATCCCTCCTGGGCTGGGGAGCGCATTGCCAAGAGGCGCGTACTCAGGGCCTCTGGACCACGTGGGAGTCTGCTCAGCAGATCAACTTCCTGGAGCTCCGGGCGATCCGCCTAGCTCTCAAGGCCTTCTCCCACCTGACTTCCCAACAGTCCGTCCTTGTCCAGACGGACAATCAAGTTGCCATGTTCTACGTGAACAAACAGGGGGGCACGGGCTCCTTTCTCCTCTGCCGGGAGGCTCAGAAGCTCTGCTCTTGGGCCGTCAGTCACGGCATTCTCCTCAGGCAGTTTATCTCCCGGGCCAAGACAATTGCCTTGCGGACAAACTCAGCAGGGTCCTCCAGCTGCACGAGTGGCGTCTGGATCCCTTGGTAGTTCAGAAGCTCTTCCTCAAGTGGGGCCTCCCCACGATGGATCTCTTTGCCAGTCCTCACAACCGGCAGCTTCCTCGCTTCTGCTCTTGTCAGCCACACCCCCTTCGGGTTGCGGCGGACGCTTTTCTGATCTCATGGTCGGGGAGCCTTCTGTACGCGTTCCCTCCCATCCCGCTGGTCTCTCGGACTCTTTTCAAGGTTCTCCGAGACAAAGCCTTTATGATCCTGGTGGCCCCTCGCTGGCCCAGACAGCCGTGGTTTCCGCTCCTGCTGCAACTGGCGGTGGAGGGTCCGATCCCTCTGGGGGTACAACCGGATCTCCTCACTCAGGATCAGGGGTCCCTACTGCACCCCAACCTCAGGTCTCTCTACCTCATGGCCTGGCTGCTGAGAGGGTAGTCCTTGCTCCCCTTCTCCTGCCGGCGGAGGTGGAGGAGGTCGTCCTGGCTTCGCGACGCCCTTCTACCCGCAAATGCTACGCCCTTAAATGGCGTCGCTTTGCAGTCTGGTGTACCCAACAGTCGCAGGATCCCTTCTCCTGCCCGGTGTCGGTGATCTTGCAGTACTTGCTACACCTCTCTAATCTGGGACTTAAGTCCAACTCCGTCAAAGTTCACCTCAGTGCTCTTTCGGCACATCATGTGCCGGTGGACGGTAGACCTCTCTCCAGCGACCCTCTCGTAGCGAGGTTTCTCCGAGGTCTCCTTCTACTTAAACCACCTCTGCGCCCGCCAGCGCCGGACTGGGACCTGAATGTGGTTTTTGCAGCGGATCACCTGTCCGCCTTTTGAACCTATGGCTACATGTTCTCTCCGTTTTCTGTCTTGGAAAACGCTGTTCTTGATAGCCCTCACTTCCGCTAGGCGCGTAAGTGAATTGCAGGCCCTCGTGTCTGATCCCCCCTACACTCGGTTCTACAAGAATAGGGTAGTCCTACGGACGCACCCAAAGTTTCTGCCTAAAGTGGTCTCCCCTTTTCACATCAATCAGGAGGTGGTACTTCCAACCTTCTTTCCCAGGCCACACTCCAGCCGAGCTGAGACGGTCCTCCATACCCTGGACTGTAGAAGGGCTTTGAACTTCTACCTTGACCGTACGCGGGAGCACCGTAAAGCTGCTCAGCTTTTTGTGTCTTTTGACCCCAATAAATTGGGGCTCCCGGTCTCCAAGCGTACTCTGTCCATCTGGGTTGCGGACTGTATCTCTTGGGCTTATGGGGCAGCCGGACTCTCCTTAGAAAGTCGAGTCACGGCTCATTGCGTTCGGGCAAAGGCCACGTCAGTGGCTTACCTCCGCTCTGTTCCGCTGGCAGACATCTGCCGGGCCGCTACTTGATCTTCGAGCCAGACTTTTGCGGTCCATTACTGTCTCGAGAGGGAGTCCCATAGGGACAGTGCTTTCGGACAGGCAGTCCTCCGTAATCTCTTTGAGGTCTGAGCAACTCCTACCCTCCATCCCGGATGTGGGCTACCGGTGGGTGATAATTCAACGAAGATTCTATCCTTCTGTGCTGCTGAGCTAGAGGGAGCTCATTTTTGTGCTTAGGGTCTCCGGTAGCCTTGAGCTTGGGAGTCCCATAAGTGAGGACTGACTTCCTGCTTGGTCCTGGAGAAAGCGTAGTTACTCACCTGTAACAGGTGTTCTCCAGGAGCAGCAGGAATCAGTCCTCACTACCCTCCCTCCTCCCCTTGGAGTTGCAATCGTCTGCTTATGTTCTTTTTGCAAATTTTTTTATGCTGTCTTTTTTAGCTATGTCATCTGACTGGCTAAGATGGCACCCTCGGGCGGGAAGACGACCGCGCATGCGCGCTGCAATTCCCAAAGGCTTTCTTTGAAAGCTGGGGAAAATTGCTCCGCGAGGGCTCCGTCGGCGCCGACGTCACCCATAAGTGAGGACTGATTCCTGCTGCTCCTGGAGAACACCTGTTACAGGTGAGTAACTACGCTTTATCCAAAAAAACCTGTAATTGGGAAGGATCAAGAAAAATAAATTTAGACCCCTGAAATGTAACAATACATTTACAGGGGTACCGAAGAAAAAAACCTGCCGATAAGGCCAATACCCTAGGCTTCATAGCCAAAAAAGCCTGTCGCCTAAGTTGAGTGGCCTTACAGACATCAGGGAACATTTGTACCTTATCACCACAAAATAGAATAGACAACCGCTTAAAGTACAATTTAAAGACAGCTGACTTATCAGACTCAGAAACAAACGTAACTACCAAGGTAGCCCGAGAGAGAATAGTATCCTGAGAATCTTCCAAAAATTTGGTAAGGTCTAGGTCTGGTCCGCCCTGTAGAGTATCAAACCCACCAGGAGGATCGACCTTTACCTTCTTCCCAATCAAATAATACATCTTAGAAACCAAAATAGATTCTGGGGAAACCAAACCTAAGGATTCTTTCAAATATTTCCTAAAAAGAATCTCTGCAGATAATAAATGACAAACAGGAAAGTTCAACAGCCTGATATTCTTAGCCCTAAATTGGTTATCATACATTTCTAAGCTACGGTGAACAAACAAACTCTCCTTAATACTGGAAACACTAGTAGATTTGAGAGTAGCACACTGATTTTCACACCTAAGAAGCTGAGAAGACATATTCCCCAACACTTCTTCATGGTCAGACAGCTTATTGGCAACCTCCAACGAGAAGTCACAAAGCTGTGAGACAGTGGGAGTCAAGATATTCTCAATACGGGATACACTCCTCCAGATATCCACCAGGGTAACCTGATCCTCAGGTACCTCCCTGGGGACCCCCGGAGCAGAAACCCAGGCAACTGGCTTCAACTTCCCCCGAGAAACTACTGGGGTACTTTGTTTAACTTGATCCCCCACATCACCAGAAGAGGCTGGAGAGATATAAACTGGAGGAGAAGGTGGGGACCTATCCGGAGAACTTAGAGACTCTACAGATGAGCGAAAAGCCAGAAAGTCAGGGTCCAGGGACACATCTGCCCCTACCTTTACCTGAAGGTGTTTGTCCATGGGGCCCACCACCGGCTCCACTTTCGCCTCTGGAACCACTTTCTTCTTTCTTTTCCCCATCTGAGGCTCTGCGGCAGGTAGATCTCACGCTCCTCCGTTTCTACGTTGCTCCAAGGGGCTCCCAAGGGGCCTAACACGCCCCTTGTATCGTGCCCCTTTGATCGCTGCCCCGGCTCGCGCCTCCGGCTGCGCCAAACCAGACAGCTCTTAAAGGAAAACAGAAGGCCCCCGATGACGTCGGGGCCGCGGGACCAGGAGCCTGCCGCCTCCGGGAAATGCTGCTGCTGTGCACTGGCTCTCCCACCGGTCCTCCGAGCTGCTCCGCCTTTAAGGAGAAGGCCCCCGATGACGTCGGGGCCGCGGGACCAGGAGCCTGCCGCCTCCGGGAAATGCTGCTGCTGTGCACTGGCTCTCCCACCGGTCCTCCGAGCTGCTCCGCCTTTAAGGAGAAGGCCCCCGATGACGTCGGGGCCGCGGGACCAGGAGCCTGCCGCCTCCGGGAAATGCTGCTGCTGTGCACTGGCTCTCCCACCGGTCCTCCGAGCTGCTCCGCCTTTAAGGAGAAGGCCCCCGATGACGTCGGGGCCGCGGGACCAGGAGCCTGCCGCCTCCGGGAAATGCTGCTGCTGTGCACTGGCTCTCCCACCGGTCCTCCGAGCTGCTCCGCCTTTAAGGAGAAGGCCCCCGATGACGTCGGGGCCGCGGGAGCAGGAGCCTGCCGCCTCCGGGAAATGCTGCTGCTGTGCACTGGCTCTCCCCGGGTTGTTGTTTTTTTTTAACTTGAGTGAGGCGACCCCTGCTAAATCCTGTGGCAACCCCCATGGGGGTTGTGACCCTCAGGTTGAGAACTGCTGAACTACATCATCCCAAAATGCGTCGTGGGCCGCACAAAATTCTCTTGCGGTCTGCGTGTTTGAGACCCCTGCTATACAGCAACAGAATAAAATCAAAATAAACTGAACCATCTAATTTCTTAACAAATAGGGGTGTCCTACATGGAGTGGTGGATTCACCCCTAAACAAAGACATGGGGAGGGGTGGCCTGCACAGAGTGGCAGGAGGGGGTGTACCTACTCCTGCCATCTTACTGGGCAGACTAGATAGACCATACTGGTCTTTATCTGCCGTCATTTACTATGTTACTTTGATACCATAATCTTTCCCAGTCATATTTCTGCTACTGGAGCTTTTTTACCTGTTGGAAAAAAACTGAGGGGAAAGACCTAATGAAGTCTACCTTGTCCTCAGTTGTCCTGTCAGTTAAAAAAAAAAAAATTAAAAAAAATTTAAGAGCTTTTGTTCAGATTCGCTGTGTGTAGTCCTGTTTGTTTACTGGCTTAATATTGGGGTCTACAGTAGAAAAACACATTTTGTAGCCTGAAGAGATAAGATCATTTAGGGTGTGTAGTGTGGTATGTTCCCTTTTTGTAATAATTGCATCAAGGATTTATTAAGATTAGTACTGTGTTGATTTATTTCCACAGAGAACCTAAATTTGCTCTACCCCAAATAAACTATCTAATCCTAGCCCCTTAATTGGGGATCTAGTCTATCTAGGAAAATCCAACGGTGGGGTGGAAGCTGGGGTAGGAAGGGAGATGATCGGACTCCTGAGCAGGTGCCTCTTAATGCACATTAAATGCAGAAAGTATGCATTTATTTTACTGTAACATGGTTTGCATTATTATGCAAGTCAAATAACAGCTTACGGTGATCCTCTCAAACTGCACTTCTTGTGTGAAAAATGTTAACTGGTTTAAAAAGTGCCATGTGGACTCCCACTGCCTGAAGACTCCTTCCTTCCTTCCTTTGGGGCCTACAGGGTGGGGGGGAATACCTTGGTGTCTAGCTGCTAGGGAAGGAGTGATCGCCAGCTGTGCCGTGCCTACCCTACCTTACCCTATCTGGCACTGGGTTCAGATTGGCACCAAGTGACCCCTAGCAGTAAAGCTGCCAAATAAGGGCAAACTATGTAATCCTGGCAGTTGCACGCTATTCCTGGCAGAATAATTGCTGAGGCCACTGGATTCGGAGAAATAGAATAGTGAGGCCAGGCACATGCAGAAGTGCAATTAGCAGAGTGCATCAATATGAGATGGGGTGGATGGCCATTCTAGGAACAGGAGAGAGAAGGAGCTGAACCAGAAGCAAAAAACAGTATTAGTTTTAGGGTGGGGAGGTACAGAATTATAATAGACTAATGAAAGCACATGCCTAGTGTTTAAAGACGATTCTGTGGCAGTTCTTGCAGAATTAGGTAAAATTAAGGTTTCTGGCTGCAAGTAGTATGTGCTCACCTTGTTTATTGAATGCCTCTGATAGAGGGGATGCACTTAATGCCGCTACTTAGCAGCAGCCATGAAAGCATGCGGTAATATGCTGTCAGTGCTGGCCATGCACGTTCTCTGTCCATAACCTGCCTCCTTTCCACTCCCACCCTAATTCAAGTCAAGCTGCTAGTGTGGGATTTTTAGTATGCAGTAGCTGTTGTTACAGACGCATGCTAACTGCTTACTGAATGCTAAAACTCTCATTAATGATTAGCACGCTTTGGTAAACATCCCCCTTCTTTCCTGTGTTAAAAGTGATGCAGCATAGGCTTGTTATATGTATTGGTTTTTGCTTGATTGCTTTTCACAATTTTTTCAAAGTGATGGACAGAACATGCAAAATTATAAGTAATTAAAAAAAATAATATGGGCTGAAAATCTAGTGAGCCAATTTTGTTTTCTTTCCTTATTTAGTATTATGGTTGTGACTGTAATGTATTCTTGTACCTAAGTGTGCATTTATAAAGTTTGGAAATTTAATTTAAAAGAGTAATATGTTCCCTGTAAAATAGTTATCTCCAAGTTATAATGCCCTGTTCAATGTAATTTCAGTTTGTTCAATGTAAACCGCACTGATGCAGAGTAGCGCGGTATATAAGAGAATGTAAATAAATAAATAAAATAATAATAAAAAAAACAAAATAAAAAAAAGAAAGGGGAAAAGAAAAAAGAATAAAGCGAGACTCTTCCAGCTATGACAGATGACATCGTGTCAGTCATTTGTCTTTTACCTCAAATAAGATAAAGTTTTCTCTCTTTTTACCTGACTTGTTCTATAATCAAATGTCACCATACTAAAACTGCATAACATTTGAATTTATAACCAAAGTAGCAGTGTTTCCATCCACTTTTACATTCTGTTTCTGAATGAGTGATTTGTGTTTCAGGCTATGGAATATGAAGGCTGGACAGATTTGTTCTTCATTATGCAGTTTATACTTTCATGTGTAATGGGGTAAGTTTGTGCTTTCTTTCTTTCCTTTAGCAATCTTTTTCCCTGGGTGGTTTTTTTTTAACGCACACAATAATGATGATAATAATAATAATAAAAGTAGACCAAGGGCCTAAAACATCCACTTACGTCTGTATAAAGCTGTGTGTTCACAGATTCAAGTCTTGGGATGGTCAAAACAGGCCTTCATCCTTCCAAGGCTGCTGTAGAACTAACTATAAATTATATCCTTTGCCCATGTTCCTCTCAATGGGTGAGACTTTCTGAATTCCCTCTTCTGCTGGCCTAAGTGAATGCTCTTTGTAGCAATATAGCATGTTCTTCTAGACAAGGTGGACCATGGACATCAAAATGGTTTGGTCAGGGAGTGGGTAAGAACACAAGAAATACCATACTGGGTCAGATCAAAGTCCATCAAGCCCAGTATCCTGTTTCCAACCATAGCTAATTTAGGTCACAAGTACCTGGCAGCTTCCTAAAGGGTACACAGGATCCATAGTGCTTGTCCCGGGATAAGCAGTGATTTCCTATGTCCTCTTAGTGGTTTATGGACCTTTCCTCTGGGAACTTATCTAAACCTATTTTCTAAACCTAGCTACACTTAATAGCTTTTACTATATCCTCCAGTAACTAATTCCAAAGTTTGATTAGGCATTGAGTGAAAAAATTAGTCTTAAATTAGTTACATTGTAGCTTCATTGCATGGCCCCCTAGTCTTTCTACTTTTTGATGGAGTAAATAACCGATCTAGGTTTACCTGAGTACTTTCCTGTGGCTGGGCAATTAAGCGGCTTTCTGTTGTAATGATTTCTCCAGCCCCTGCCTCTGTTTTGTAAATAACCTTTCTGGACTAGCACATTATATCCACATTGAGGCCATTCGAATGCCAGCCGCTGAACTAGTGTGTTGACACTACAGAAGTCACACTGGGCAATGTCAAAAACATTTGGCTCAATAACAACTGAACCAGGTAGTTACAATTTTCTGTAAAGTTGTTCCAGAAACTTGCTAAGTGTGTAGGTTTAAAAGCTGTTTCAGCAATTCTAGAATGTGTAGACACTGCCAATTTTTTTTAACGAGCTTGTTAAACTGGTTTAAAACACTGTCTTAATCTCATTCTTTCTTCCACCATCTTTTCCCCCTTTTTATCTTAAAGGAAAGAATGTTCTCAGAACATAAAATTTTGCAATTTTCTGAAGGACATCCAAAAAATTTTAAAGGGCTTGTGTGCTTGCTTACCAACATATTTAAAGCTAATATAATTTAGTTATAACTTTACTAAAATCATAAATTATAAAACTGTTTGTTTTAAAAAGTAAGGTTCTACCAAACATGCAATTCAAGCCTGTTTTCTGATATTATAAAATACAGATTTAAGGGTTGGCCTTACCCTCAGCTATTACACAGGTACACTAAAAAAATTTTTTTTTAAACTGCCTCTAATGTTTCGATTGATTTTTTACGTTTTTTGGTGCGCTGAATCCAAATCTGGTAACCAATTTGCTCCATCACGTACAGATTTTTTGCTACATTGGGTTAGCAGTTTGAGGTGAACGTTTCAGATTGAGTGCGATCGAGATAAAAGTTTCTTGGATGAATTCTTTATACTAATTGTTTAGTAGTTATTCAAATAAGAATAAAGAAAATTGTAACAAGGCAGCACATAAGAATAGAGTAATGTCAACAAAACACACTGTGATGGTAGCAAAATTGTCTGCACTTAAAACAGCCACATACATGTGCACAAACATTGAGCATATAAGAGCGAGGTTAGACACAAAGCAAATCAAAGAAATGTGCAAAAAATGTTGTACAGGTATGTATGTAAGAATAGAAAACGCAAACCGCACCATTGCAATACATGAAGACAAACACCCGATGGTGTGAAAATAAAATTCTAATAAATGAGATCCGACACTGTGGTAATAACTAGCAAATTTTTATTTCAAAGTTTAGTAAAAACACGATATTTGTCAACACAGTTTAGATTTTAAAGTCATTCTTGGGTCAATCAATCTCCTGGTGGGCCCGTTTCTTCTTCCCCCGAATGCTTCTCTTGGTGCGCTGCTTGGCGTATTTTTCATCTGGGGTTTCCCGCAGCAGCAACCAGCAGAAATCAGCCATCATAGTGGTGTTCCATCTTCCTTGGTACCTTCTCTCTGCGTCCTTGATGTCCTGGACGCCCCCAAGTTTTCGGGAAAGTAGTTCACATGGGAGTGCAAGAAATGGACTTTCAGGCTCATGTTACAGCCTTGTTCTTTGAAGGCATTGAGCATCCTGGCAACAATATCCTTATAGTTCTCATCCCGCCTGTTCCCCAAGAATTTGAGAACAACATCCTTGAAGGAATCCCAGGCTTCTTTTTCCTTCTCAGACATCGTTTCAGCGAATGCTCCATCTGAAATGAGTTTCCTTATATCAGGGCCAACAAACACTCCTTCCTTTAGCTTTGCTTCAGAAAGTCGGGGGAACTTTGAGCAAAGGTACCGAAAGCACTCACCATCTTTTGGAAGGGACTTGATGAATTGCTTAATGAGACCCAACTTAATGTGGAGAGGTGGTAATAGAATTTTATCACGAGGTACCAAGCTCTCATGAAGAACATTTTTCTCACTGGGTCTCAAATACTCCCGAATTGGCCAGTCTTTTTTCCCCCAGTGTAGGTCGCGGGCCCGGCTATCCCACAAGCAAAGGAAGCAGGGATATTTGGTGAAACCGGATTGCTGCCCTAATAGCATGGATAGAATTTTAAAGTCTCCACAAATCATCCACTTATGCTCATCATAACGAATCTTCTGAAGAATCAGGGCCAAATTCTCGTATTTTTCTTGGAGAATAACAGAGTGAGCAATAGGAACTGAAGCGAATGTGTTGCCATTATGAAGAAGAACACCTTTTATGCTGTCTTTTGACGAATCAATGAACAGCCGCCATTCAGCAGGATCATACTTGAGTTTAAACTTTTCCATCACTCCGTATATATCGTTGCAAAATACCAAATCTTCCTCTTTGCTGAAATACTTCAAAAATTGTGTCTCGCGGTTGCGGTACCAATAAAAAGTTGTTCCTGGTGACAATAGATTTTTCTGTTTAAGCCGAGAACCTAGCAGTTGGGCAGCATCTTTTGGGAGTCCTAAATCCCGGACTAAATCATTCAATTCAGCTTGAGAGAAAAGTTCAGGTTTCGGATCTGGTTCAGTTTCAAACTCGAAGTACTGGACTCATCGGGAAAAGCCATCTGATGAGTCTCATCATGATCAGAACCGTCCACACAAATATGATCCAAAGATTTTGGTGGTTCAGGCACAGGTACTTTGTTGCTATGAGGCATAGGCCTAATTGCTGAGGGACGGTTGGGGTAACTTATTACGTTCTTATTTTTTAAGTTGTATCCCTTCACAATGCAAGAGCAAAAATAGCAGTCACTGCTGTGGTCTCTTTGTTCATGCCACATCATAGGTATTCCGAAACGAAATGCTTGTTTTTTACCTTTCATCCATAAGCGTAGATCTTCCTCACATGTCTTGCACACTTTGTGAGGAGCCCACGGTTTGTCTTGATCGCCTAACTTCAAACCGAAATAGGCGAAATATACTTAATAAATGCAGAAATGTTCCTCTACCGCTTTTTCACGGTATATTCCCCACAGATAAAACAAAAACTGTCCAGAGAGTTGACGCAACCTCTGGCTCTGTGAGCCATCACAAATACACAGCACTGCAAACTACAACTGTAGTGAACCACTTCGGAATAAAGCTGGATTACGACTGAGCAAACAAAAGGTAATAATGAACTTGCAAGAAACTGAAATTTGACAGGAACGTTCATGTCGCAACCACCGTGTTTGAGCGAGCGAACGAGGCGAGGCGAACAGGAAAGAACATGCGCCAGCGCGAGTACTGGATTTAGTCCCCCGCCTCCCAATTGTCCTGTTAATGTATAAAATGAATACAAACACTCTAAAATATCATGAGGGAGTGTTTCTAGTTAGTTAACCATTACAACCTCTATTTTGGGCCAAGAAAATAAACTGCAGTCGGCTAAAAAGAAATTATGTGAACATTCCTTATATGGGTAAGAAATCTAATTTTGCAAGAAAACGTGACGTGATGGAACATTTTGGCTATTTTTCCTGGATTCAGCACCCCAAAATCTATAGGAATCAGTTGCAAAACTGGAGGCAGTTTTTTGGTAGTGTACCTGTGTTACCTGTGTTCAGTCCACTTTATGTATGTTTAAAAAAGTGTTTTAACATACTTCATATTGCAATTCAATGTAATTCTGTTTATAATAAAATCCTTTAAAAGAAGAACCATCTCCAGTTTGTCCATTTGTTCTTTTTACACACCACTGTGTTTCGAAGAATATATGCTTCAGGGATGTACATTTATCATCTGGTCCCTCTGTTGCATGTTGTTTTTCAGCATGCCAGGGTCTTGTCAGTTTAAAAACAAAAAAAAAGGTGGTCAACAGTTTTAAATCATCGCATGATTGCTGTCAGTTAATATGGTATCTTAATTTAGGCCCTTTAAGTCATATGACACCTTCTAAACAATCATCTGTCTTCATTTCCTGATTCCGCTAGACTAGTGGGTTATGCTCCCCAGGCAGCAGGTGATGTCATCACGTGTATATGTGCTGGTGCAGCACTAAGAGAAGCCAGTATTGGCTGGCTGCCTCCAGCAGGTCACTAATATGGTCACCTTCCAGAGCAAATTTAGCCTGTTGAATTTATAGATCACCGCGCTCTAATATTAACCTGGAGATTGTAATATTATATTGTTTTAATGTGATTAAACAGTTGTTGTGTTTTGTAAATTTCTCTGAATAGTTACATTAGATTATAAGCAACAAGGTCTCAGACTTACTTGGGGGCTTTAAGTCAGACTTCAATGTGTCTGATATTCGTGCACCCTTTTGCATCAATGACCTTTTCTTGTGTCGCTTAATTCATAATCAAACTAAATCAAACTGTTTACTTCAATCAAAATATAAAGCAGTGCTTAACTTTGATGACTTGTCCCCAACGCCATACTTTAGCGCCTTATCTGCGTTTCACTGTTGTGAAGTTTCTTCAGTGGGTTTCTTTTTAAAAAGCACTGGTGACAAAATAGATAGAAATCTTACTTGTTAGTCACAATCTCTTCATTTCTTGCCTATAGTTCTCATCTGAATTTGTGTTGTATAACATAAACCTCCAAACATTACTATGTTCCTTTACCTCAATTGTAGACGTTGTTGATTCTTTGTTACAATCGTTCTGTGAGCCTGTCTGCTTCCCAAACCAACGCCGCGCATGCAGGTTGGTTATTGTGCATGCATCTTCTATGGTGTTAATGACATCATTCTATTCATCTGTGTTTAATTATTTAGCTCTTTAGTTTAACTAAAATCAACGTGGTTTATACCAGTCTACTTTCCTTTATGTGCATACATTCCAATCTATTTGGGCATTTAAGCCATTCGGGATGACTGACTGCAGATTGTAAATCCATCTTTGCTCACGAATCAATCGTTTGGTTTTTTGATTTTCCATTGTGGCCCACATCGATTTGGTCTATACAAAAGCAACACAGCTCTTCAAACTTGTAGCTATATTCCAAACAATGGTCCACTATTGGTGCTTCTATTTTCTTGCAGTTCAATCTACTCCGATGTTCATTCATTCTCACTCTAAATGGGCGTATCGTTTTGCCTACATATATTAGATGACATGGGCATTGAATACAATAAACTACATAGCTAGAAGCGCAAGATGTTTTATTTTTAAGCTGATATGTTATACCATGATGTTGAAATTTAGTTACTTCCAAGGTGATATCACAAATTTTTCAGGCACCACATTTTTTATATCCGTTAACATTTTCTACTTCTTGGATTAATAAAGGTCGCAAAACTGCCGGACTCAATTTTTCTTTTAAATTTTTGTGGCGCTGCCAGACACAGCGGATATTTTTCTCTTCTAACCCTGCGATGCTGTGTATAACATTAATGTGTTTTTTTCATAATTCTTTTAATTTGAGAACTATATGGAGAATATTTCATAACTAAATTAACATTGTGATCATCCGTCATGTTTTTCTTCTGCGGGTATAGCAATAAATCATGATTATTAAACAGCACTCTTTTATATGCTCTATTTATAACTTGTTTAGGATACCCTCTTTCCTGGAAATTGCTCTTTAGAATTTTCGATTGAACCTTAAAGTCATTATCTTCAGAGCAATTCCATCTGTATCTAACAAACTGCGAAAAAAGTAAGCTGTCCCTTAATTGTATAGGGTGAGCACTACTCTATTGCAAAAAGGTATTCCTGTCTGTCTTTTCTGTGAACCGAAGTGATCCAACCTACATCTCCTCTCTTCACCAATATATCTAAGAATGTCATACTATCAACACTATATGAGTGGGTAAATTGTATGTTTTCATCTCTACTGTTGAGCCAGGTAAAGAACTCATGTAAACTTTCTATTGGTCCTTTCCAGAGCATAAAAATGTTGTCTATATATCGACACCACAATTTCAGTTGGCCTACATAAGGTGACGATTTTACCCATTTTTCCTCATATGCCCCCATAAACAGATTTGTTATAGACGGGGCACATGTGGCCCCCATTGCTACTCCTGATGTTTCATGATACAATGTGTCGTCAAATACAAAATAATTTTGATAGTGTTAAATTCGTTAATTCCGCTAAAAATGAAAGCTGTCGTTCTGATAAATCACCTCTACCTTTTAAAGCTGTGACTATGCTGTCAAATGCTGCGGATTGTGGAATACTTGTGTATAAAGACGCCACATCTAGAGTAACTAATATAATATCTGATTCTGTAACCCAATGAGAATGTTGTGTTAGTATCTGCAAAAAAGTGGGTAGTATCTCTAATATACGATGGTATCGTTGTCAGTAGTGGTCTTGAATATGAATCAATATTTATTGACAAAGGTTCTAAAATTGTACCTCTTGTGGATACAATGGGTCTGCCAGGAGGATCTATTAAACTTTTATGAATTTGCAGTAATAAGTATAATTTAGCGATTGTAGGACTTGATTCATTTAAAAAATTCCATTCTTTCTTAGTTATTAACTTTTCTTCCAAAGCTTGGGATGTAATTGCTTTGATGCGTTTTTGTAACTGATCTGTCAGATCCTCTGCCAGTACTTTATACGTTTCTGTGTTAGATAACTGTTTGTTCCTTAGCGTCCCTCTAGTCCAGTCCCGGAGCATAGAGTTGTCAACCTCCACCAGCAGCTTTGGAGTCTGAAAGATGTCATCGTTCTGATGTCACTGGTACAAATAGGCAACTTCCGCCCCCTCTCACCAGTACTTTCAGTCTCCATGCAGCTTGGAGGTTCTGAGCCCGGGACTGGGCTCAGGAGGAACAAATAAGCAGAGCTTGATTATTTTCTTTAGCCCTTTGGGTTTTTTAGTTTTTTGATTTTTTTTGTGGTGTGAGCGTCCCTGTGCTGCTGTGGGCATTTTATCTCCTCTCTGTCTTTCTCCCTGCCTCCCCCCCCCCTTCCTCTCCCCCCTCCCTCTGGCAGGCTTCAGGCTTTCAGAGTGCCCCAGGCTTGAAACGAGCACAGGGCTGTGCAAGAGCCTCCCTGCTCCCGAACCCGAGTCAGAAGGGTGAGGAGCAGGTAGTAGGCAGAAGTGACTGACTGCAGCAAGGCTGTTATCTGGAGGTGTCAGTCAGTCCCGGGAGCTGATGCCGTGTGAAAGGCTGTGCTCCTGAGGTACTTAGTGCTGTCTTCCTTCCTGCCTTTTGGGACAGCGTGGTGAGTACCCCCGATTTCGGGGTTTTGCTGGGGAAGCACTGTTGGGGGCTGTGCTAGCCTTTCTGGGGTTCTGGGGAGTAGCTGCAAGCCTTACCGCGTGTTTTTTGCCGGCGCGAACGTTGCGGTGGCCATTTTGAATCCCGTTTTTTTTCAAAGCATTTTCCTTTGCTGTTTTGAGCCCTTAGAAGCTTTGTTTTTGATTTAAATTGCTCCAGGGCAGCTAGTTGGGGATAGCTGAGTGGACTGCCTTGGGGGAAAAAAAAAAAAAAAAAACCCAAACGGGGGTGCTTCCTGCCAGTGTCAGCTTCTGGTTCACAGCGCTAGGTACTATGCCTGCAAAGCCCCGCTGCCTTGTCTGTGGGGTGCAGCGTGGAGAGCTTCTAGAAGCTGGAGTTTGCAAGGCCTGTTCCTTGGATGCAGGCGGTGTGGATGAGGCCGTGGGGGAAGGCGCTGCGGAGCAGGCGGCAGCTTCCCTTGACGGCAGGGGGTCCGGTCCTCCCTCCTTGACGGAGCCAGAGCCAGTGGCCGGACCGTCCTCGGCTGGGTACGCTCCTCGAGCGGGGGAGGGGTCCCAGGGGGACAGTGTGTCTGGGATTCCGGCGGATTTCTTCGCGCTGATGCAGAAGGCCTTTGCCTTGCTCCAGCCTGGGCTTGCTACTCAGTCTCAGAGCCCACCGGTCCGCAAAAGGCCAGGTTCGGGGGGTCTTCTGGAGGGGGAGTTAGCCCCTCCTAAGCGGCGCAAGGAGAGTGTTGGTCCAAGCTCAGAGGCTGGGTTAGATGAGGAGCTTGCGCACGATATAGAGATCGCAGAAGCCTCAGATGAGGAGTTAGAGGAAGGAGAGCTTCTGGACGCGGAGCAACAAAGCAGGGTGGTCCGCGTATTTCGTAGGGAGGAGCTGCCAGCATTAATTGCTGAGACGCTCAAGACCTTGAACATGCCGGCGGGTTCCACCCCAGCGGAAGAGGCGCTGGAGGATCCGCTGTTGCAGGCCGTACGAACTTCTCAGCGGGTGTTTCCCCTGCATAGTCTTCAGGAATATGATTCAGGAAGAATGGGACTCGCCGGAGGCGGCACTGCGGGGCACTAGGCTTTTAGCTCGTTTGTACCCGCTTTCGGAACAGGATAAGGAGATTTTTCGTTCGCCCCGGGTGGATGCGGCGGTCGCTGCGGTCACGAAGAAGACCACTATTCCGGTGGAAGGCGCAGCGGCATTGAAGGATGGTCAAGATCGGAAGTTAGATACCTTGGTGAAGCAGGTCTTCGATATGTGTGCCCTGTCTCTGCAGGCCTCGATAGCGGGGGCGTGGGTGGCGAGGGGCTGTTTACGATGGTCCCAGCACCTTCAGGATTCCCTCGTGGAGGAGCAGGCGACGGATGTTACCCGGCTGGAGTCGGGCATGGCTTATTTGTCCGATATTCACTATGATCTCATCCGGGGGCTAGCTAAAAGTATGGCCTCGGTGGTTGCAGCTCGCAGGTATTTGTGGCTCCGTAACTGGTCGGCAGATGGGTCTTCCAAAGCGCGGCTCAGTAAGCTCCCCTTTCGGGGGAAGCTCCTCTTTGGGGAGGATCTGGAGAAGTTGGTTAAAGACCTGGGAGAGTCCAAGGGGGGTCGGCTTATCTTCGTGGGGCTTCGGGGTTCCGGGGTTTCCCGAGGGATTCTCGTAGGTTTCGGTCCTCCCGTTTCTCTCAATCACTGCGGAGTCGGTTTCCGATGCGTGGTCAGTCCTTCCGCGGCTTCAGAGGGGCTGGCAGGGGTTTTGTCTCCTTTCAGGCCTCCGTTGCCAAAAAGCCGCAGTGAGATGAGGCGGGCCCCGGTAGGGGTGATTCCCGTCGGAGGAAGGTTGCGGGAGTTCTACCCTGCCTGGGTCCAGCTTACCTCGGATCAGTGGGACGGCTATGCTCTAGAGTTCCAGCGTCCCGTCGTAGATTCCTTTGTTCTTTCCCGGTGCAGAGCCTCTTCGCGGCACCGAGCGGTAGCAGACACTCTGCGGCGTCTGTTGCAGCTTGGGGCGGTGGTGCCCGTCCCGTCTGAACAGTGCGGTTCAGGTCGATATTCCATTTATTTCGTGGTCCCCAAAAAAGAGGGTACCTTTCGTCCAATTCTGGATCTCAAGCGGGTGAATCGCTGCCTCCGCGTCTCCCACTTCCGGATGGAGACCTTGCGGTCCGTCATCGCGGCGGTTCACTCCGGCGAATTTCTGACGTCTTTGGATCTTACGGAGGCGTACCTACACATCCCCGTCCGGCAGGAGCATCAGCGCTTCCTGCGTTTCGCCGTACCGATGGGACATTTCCAGTTTCAGGCGTTGCCGTTTGGTGAACGTCCGAGGGGCCGTCACGAGACCAAAGTAATGGTGGTGGTGGCGGCGGCGGCTCTTCGCAAAGAGGGGATACTGGTGCATCCTTACTTGGACGATTGGTTGATTCGGGCGAAATCGCAGGAGGAAAGCTTGAGGGCCACGGCTCGGGTGGTCCGTTTGTTGGAAAGCCTCGGTTGGGTAGTCAACGTGGCGAAGAGCCGGCTAGTACCTTCCCAGACGCTAGAGTACTTAGGAGCGCGCTTCGAGACACAGCAGGGCCTAGTGTTTCTTCCCATCAAGAGAGCTCGGGCGCTGAGGGACCTGGTGCAGCGGTTTCTCAAGCGCAGGGCGCCGACGGCCTGGCAGTATTTGCAGCTGCTGGGGACCATGGCCGCTACGATAGATGTGGTGCTGTGGGCCCGGGCTCATATGCGGGCATTACAGAGTGCTCTGCTTCGGCGTTGGTCTCATCAGAGGGACACGCTGTCGCAGCGTCTACCGTGTCCGCCAGAAGTAAGGCAGGACCTTTTATGGTGGTTGCAGCCCGGAACTCTGGAAAGAGGCGTGCCGTTGGAACCTCCCTCTTGGCGGCTGCTCACGACCGATGCGAGTCTGGCCGGCTGGGGGGCGCATCACGACGGGTCCTTTGCTCAGGGGACATGGACGCAGGAGGAGAGTCTGTGGTCCATCAACCGGTTGGAAATGTGAGCGGTGTATCGGGCGCTGCGGGAGTTCCAGGGGGTGTTGCATCTGAAAGCGGTTTGAGTGCTGTCGGACAACGCCACGACGGTGGCTTATATCAATCGGCAGGGCGGCACGGGCAGTGTGGCCCTGGAGGAGGAGGCCGGCGTCCTCTTGGCCTGGGCGGAACAAAACTTATCGGTACTATATCCGCCCAGCATGTCGCCGGCGTCCTCAATGTCGAGGCGGATTTTCTCAGCCGCCGCAGGGTGGATCCGGGGGAGTGGGCTCTCCACCCGTGGATTTTCGCGCTGCTGGTGAGCCGTTGGGGGCTCCCCGTGATGGATCTCATGGCCACCTTGGAATCGGCGAAGGTGGAGCGGTTCTTCAGCAGAAGACGAGAATGGATGTCGGAGGGTCTGGATGCCCTGGCGCAGCAGTGGCTGACGGAGGGTCTTCTTTACGTGTTTCCGCCCTGGGCGCTTATAGGCAGGGTGGTTCAGCGCATAGAACAGCACAGGGGTCTGGTGGTGCTGGTGGCACCGGATTGGCCAAGAAGACCGTGGTATGCCGACTTGATTCATCTGGTGGCGGATGTTCCGTGGCGGCTGCCGCCTCGGGAGGACTTGTTGGTGCAGGGGCCGCTGCGGATGCCTCACGTGGATCGGTTCTCGCTTACGGCCTGGCTCTTGAGAGGGCTAGGTTGACGGCCAGAGGGTACTCGGCGTCCGTCATCTCTACCCTCCTTCGGGCGCGTAGGCCTTCTACGTTGCTGGCGTATATCCGAGTCTGGCGAGTTTTTGAAAATTGGTGCTCCGAGCGGAATCTCGATCCCTTAAGGTCCTCTGTCTCGGCGATCCTGTCCTTTTTGCAGGCTGGCGTAGAGAAGGGTCTTGCGGCCAGTTCCTTGTGGGTGCAGTTGGCGGCTCTCTCCTGTTATCGGGGGAAAGTTCAGGGGCAGGTGCTAGCGGCCCATAGTGATGTTCGGCGTTTCCTGAGGGCAGTGTTGTTGCTTCGACCGCCGAGGCGGGCGGTTGTTCCGTCCTGGGATCTCAACGTGGTGTTGGCGGCCTTGGTTGGAGAACCATGCGAGCCCTTAGCCACGGCGTCGCTGAAGGACTTGACCCTAAAGACAGTATTCCTGGTGGCTATTTGCTCCGCCAGACGAATTTCCGAGTTACAGGCGTTATCTTGTCAGGAGCCTTATTTGTCCTTCCCGGCGGACAGGGTAGTGTTGCGTACGGTTCCAGCCTTCTTGCCAAAAGTGGTTTCGGCCTTTCATGTGAATCAGGTAGTTTCGTTACCGGTGTTTTCCGCGGAACAGAGGGTGCAGTCGGGGGGCCGATTGCATCGCTTGGATGTGCGCAGGGTGCTTAAGAAGTATCTCCGTAGGACGGCGTCCTTCCGGAAATCCGACAGGTTGTTTATCTCTTTTGGTGGTCCGCGCAAGGGGGAGGCGGCGGCGAAGTCCTCCATTTCCAGATGGCTGAAGGAGGCTATTGCTTCTGCCTACCTTTTGCGGGGTAAGGAGGTTCCGGTGGGCCTGCGGGCACATTCCACGAGAGCGCAGGTGGCGTCTTGGGCAGAAGTCAGTTTGGTGCCGGTGGCGGATATTTGTAGGGCAGCGACCTGGTCCTCGTTGCATTCCTTTGCCAGGCACTATCGTCTGGATGTTCAGGCTCGGGGGGATAGCCGTTTTGGTTCAGCCGTGCTTCAGGCTGGGCTGGCGGGTCCCGCCCGTTGAGGTTCACTGCTCTGTTACATCCTCTATGCTCCGGGACTGGACTAGAGGGACGCTAAGGAAGAGTAAATTAGACTTACCTGCTAATTGTTGTTCCTTAAGGAACTCTAGTCCAGTCCCGGATCCCTCCCAGTTTTTTGGGGTGCCGCTCAGCCTGAAGTATTCTGAAGTATTCTGAAGTATTTTGAAGATGTATTTTAAAGAGTGGGTCATCCGGGGTAGGTCAGCAGTTCAGACCTTTTCGGTGAATTTCGGTGAGGTTAGGCACTGAGAGGAGATGGAATGAGCTGGGTCTCAGTGGACCTCTATTTGGGGTTGCTGCGGCAGCCCTGGTGGGCACGAGAAGGAGCTAGATCCGTCTTGTTTCAGGCAGTTATTTGCAGTTACTTCTTCTAGTTTATTTCCCGCCGGCACTATACAGTGCCTATAAGTTTAATGAACATTGGTTTTTCCCTATAACTACTTATTTGTTGCTCTGCTGAGTCTGCTTTGTCAATAGGTGCTGGTGAGAGGGGGCGGAACTTGCCTATTTGTACCAGTGACATCAGAACGATGACATTTTTCAGTCTCCAAAGCTGCTGGTGGAGGTTGACAACTCTATGCTCCGGGACTGGACTAGAGTTCCTTAAGGAACAACAATTAGCAGGTAAGTCTAATTTACTCTAAGCTTTCTTCATATATTGATCTCGATTTAAAACAACTATCCCACCACCCTTATCTGCTCGTCGAATCACTAGTTCAGTTCGTAATTGAAGATCTTTTAGTGCCATTTTCTCTTTCTTGGTAATTGCACTAAATGTTCGTTTTTTTCTCTTTCTAACTGGTTGATATCTTTTAGAACTAGCTCTCTAAACAGTATTAAAGAGGGATGTAATGGTCCTGGAGGGGACCAGGTTGATTTTAATGGTAACTGTATTCTTCTAGAAGTTGAAACCTGTGTCAATTCTGTTTCTGCTGATTTAGACGCAAAATATATTTATTTATTTATTTAACATTTCTTTTATACCGCGCTCTTACCATCAGCGCGGTGTACATTGAACAAACATATACATACAGGGTAACTGTAGTGTATTTTACATTTAACAGGAGTTGAAACTTGGAAGAACAGGGGTAACTATCTACAGTTATTCACATAGTCGAAAATATGCATGGTGTGTGTGCATGGTATGCTTTCAAATTAAACTTTCGTATTAATTTTTCCAGATCAATCCTGAACTGGAAGGCATCAAAAAAGGTTTCAGGAACATAGGATAATCCTTTATTAAGGATCTGTATCTGTTCTTGAGATAAACTATGTCCTGATATGTTAATCACTAGAGAATTTGTTTCAACTTGAATTTAATTATTGTTATTTAATTCTTGTGCCGTAAATTCCATCGATTTTGGGTTCTTCCTCCTGCCCCTCCTTTCTTTTTCTTTTTGCCTTCTGCTTCGTCTGAAAAATCCTCTTTCGATCGCTTGCTTGAATCTGTGGTATCAGTATCATCAGAAATGTCATCAAAATCTACTTGTTTTCGTTGTTTTTTTCTTTTCTCTTTAGATTCATCCAGGGATATACGTATCCCGTTGTATAATCTTCGTAATCCCTTTTTAATTTTTTTGACTTAACTTTCTTCACTTCTTCCTTTAGCGTTCCAATTTGTTTTTTCAAATCTTGTTTGTTTTGAAAATCGTTCAGTAGTTTCAATATCTTTCAAACTGTTGATTGTAGATTCAGTGCCCATGTCATCTAATATATGTAGGCAAAACGATACGCCCATTTAGAGTGAGAATGAAAACATACCTATTCTCCGAACACTTTGAAATCCCATACCCCCAATTCCAACCACACAGCATCCCCAGACACACAAACACAAAGCCCTAAATCTCATTCAACTAACCACACACAGACTTACCACAGACACTCCAAAAACTCACGAATAAAAAAAAAAAATGGAAATAAATTCCACCACTCACACATGACTAACGAATGCTTCACCCTGTAATTCATTGTATATAACCTTTTGGTAAATAACCATTGTAAATAGTTTTGGCAGTTCCTCGCCTCACTACCTGTAAAAAATTAGAAAATTCTGTTCAATATTATAATACAGAAATTTATAAAAGTATACAAAATGTAAATAGTTCCAACAGTTTAATGCACTATTATCTGTATAAAGTTAGAAATCTCTGTTTCATGTAATATACTATCTATTATCTGTATAAAGTTAGAAATCTCTGTTCCATGTAATGTATACAGTAGTATACAAAACTGTTAACTTGTTCCATGTAAACCGCCCCTGATCTCTGGAAGGGGCGGTATAGAAGAGATAGATAGATAAATAAATAAATAAACATCGGAGTAGATTGAACTGCAAGAAAATAGAAGCACCAATAGTGGACCATTGTTTGGAATATAGCCACAAGTTTGAAGAGCTGCATTGCTTTTGTATAGACCAAATCGATGTGGGCCACAACGGAAAATCAAAAGACCAAACTCTATTGATTCGTGAGCAAAGATGGATTTACAATCTGCAGTCAGTCATCCCGAATGGCTTAAATGCCCAAATAGATTGGAATGTATGCTCAAAAAGGAAGGTAGACTGGTATAAACCACGTTAATTTTAGTTAAACTAAAGAGCTAAATAATTAAACACAGATGAATAGAATGATGTCATTAACACCATAGAAGATGCATGCACAATAACCAACCTGCATGCGCGGCGTTGGTTTGGGAAGCAGACAGGCTCACAGAACGATTGTAACAAAGAATCAACAACGTCTACAGTTGAGGTTAAGCAACATAGTAATGTTTGGAGGTTTATGTTATATAACACAAATTCAGATGAGAACTATAGGCAAGAAATGAAGAGATTGTGACTAACAAGTAAGATTTCTATCTATTTTGTCACCAGTGCTTTTTAAAAAGAAACCCACTGAAGAAACTTCACAACAGTGAAACGCAGATAAGGCGCTGAAGTATGGCGTTGGGGACAAGTCGTCAAAGTTAAGCACTGCTTTATATTTTGATTGAAGTAAACAGTTTGATTTAGTTTGATTATGAATTAAGCGACACAAGAAAAGGTCATTGATGCAAAAGGGTGCACGAATATCAGACACATTGAAGTCTGACTTAAAGCCCCCAAGTAAGTCTGAGACCTTGTTGCTTATAATCTAATGTAACTATTCAGAGAAATTTACAAAACACAACAACTGTTTAATCACATTGAAACGATATAATATTACAGTCTCCAGGTTAATATTAGAGCGCGGTGATCTATAAATTCAACAGTGCTTCCAGTAGGTGGCAAGGGGTGTGGACTGGTGCAGATAAGCCTGTTTTCCCTTGCCCAGATCACTTTGTGACTGGTGTATTTTGAGACCTCAGTCCAATATTTTCTGGGAACATGGGTGCACCCATTAACTCTTTGGGCTTACAGTTGTCTTATATCTATTGTTACCCACAGGTTCCAGCACTGGTGGGCTGAATGGACAGGAAGACCCCACAGGGCCCTTGAGGGGAGTTGGTAATTCTGAGCTCAGGCCCTCATTCCCTGTCACCATCATAGAAACATTAGAAATATGATGGCAGAAAAAGACCATATGGCCTATCCAGTCTGCCCTTCCATACCAACTACTACAGTATAGTCCCTTTTTTCCTTTAGAGATCTTCTGTCCTATTTCCTCATGTTCTGCTTATTTTTCTCTATTCTTTTCTTTTCAGATTTTTGTTCTGTTTCTTTCTTTGACTCTGTATTTGCTGCTTGAATAAAGAGGCTAAAAAAAAGCCTTTTCCATATTGTCCTGCTAGACTAGTCCAGACTAAGTGGGTTATGTTCCCCTACCAGCATATTGGTGGAGACAAAGAACCAATGAAATGCCCAGGTTTCAGTGACATCACTCCCATGCCTCAGCCACCAGAGGTCTCCTCAGTATTTCTTTGTCTCCAACAGATGATGGATGGATTTTATACACTCTGAATAATTGATAGGAAAAGATTAAGTGCTCATGAACGACCACTTTAAGGGTGACTCTCTTTCACTTAAGCATGACATGGGAGGCTTCACTAGTCTTTTCGGTAACCATAGGAGGAGGAAAAATTGGTTTCGCTCCACACTCTTATCTTGTTAAGGGCCTGTTGAGCAGCCAGAAAATTGGAAGAATCTGGAAGAGTTTAGAAGTCTCGCACAATCTTAACATCTCCTCCCTCCTCCTCTGTACCCCCTGGTCTCTCCTGAAGATTGGCAGGCAGATTCTTCTGAGAGCCTTCTGCAGTCTTCTTAAACGCACTGCCTGCAAAGAAGAGAAACCGTTTTTCAGGGGAGTAGAGCTGAACCTGGCATGGATTTCTGCCTGGGGCTCTCAGGATGTGAGTACCAAGGCTTGAGCTCATCATTGTCCTTAATGGGGGCTCCCGATTTCAGTCCATCTGGGGCACAATTCGGGGTGGACTGGTGGACTGCTGGCAGCCGTTGGCACGGTGTGGGGTTTCCTGCTGCTTTCTGCACACTTTGGTAGCATCTTTCACTATTGTGCGCCTGGTGGTTGCATCATCTGTATGCATGTTCTGCCTGAGCAGCTCCTACCGAAGTGCCCGTAATGCATGTTGCTGTGTAAGTGGCATTAACACGCACCTTTTGAACCACCACAGCTTTAGCGCATGCTGTTGTAATACTTATCTTAAATCTGTCGTCTTTCAGGAAACATTGTTTGGCCTGTGGCAAGTGAGGCACTTCATCTCTGGCTTCTAAACTCTGCTCTTCTTGCATGGCAGCTTCTGAGTCATCCCTGGAGGGCTCCCCCCCCTCCCAGTTGGTCCAGTCTAGGTGGCGGATGGTGCTGTGGGTCAGGATGTCCAGTTGACCAGGGTTTCCAGCAGCCATGCTGTGGGCTGCCCCCTCCCATCTTCAAGGGGCTCGGCGGTGGCTTTGTCCCCTGATGTTGGGGAGTTATTTCCATGAGGAGAGCTGCTGGAGTCTGGATGGTCTTCCCCGGAATTATTTCCTTTTTGCGAGACACCATTCAGTACAGCTATGTCCTGGATGCTTTCATCATCTCTCCTTGTGGGTCTGCAAACAAAAGGGCCACAGTGTAGATCGCATTGGGCAAGTTGCTTCTCTTGCAGGCTTTGGTGCCCGTTCCCCCAGACTGGAGTAAGGGCGGGTATTGCATATATTTTGTGGTGCTGAAAAAAGACTGATCATTCAGGTCCATTGTGGACCTCAAGGGTGTCAATGAATACTTGCACATCCTGCGCGTCTGGATAGAAACTTTGCAATCAGTGAGTCAAGCGGTGCACTGAGGGGAGTTCCTGGCATCTCTAGATTTGGCCAAGGTGGATTTTCATATCTCGATCCAGGAGGCTCAGCAAAGGTATCTGCGTTTTGCCGTGCTTGGCTCTCCTTTTTAGTTCACCGCCTTCCCATTTGCCCCCTCCTTTGCCCCAAGGACTTTCTCCAAGGTCAAGGTGGTGGTGGTTGCAGGCTACAGCAACAAGGGATTTGTGTGCACCCATATGTGGATAACTGGCTCATTCAAACCGGTTCTCTTTCAGAGGCATCTTGGCAGGCCTCAGCTGGGTGATCAATTGGGGAAAGAGCCAGTTGATGCCTTCCCAGTCCCTGGAATTCCTGGGAGCACATTTTGATATTTGAGTGAGCAGAGCCTTCCTACCAGAGGAAAGAGTCGCAAAGTTGTTGGATTGCCTGGTGCTGTTCATTTCACAGCAGGCTCCCAGAGTTAGGGATTGTCTTCAGCTCCTTGGATTGATGGCAGTGACAATTGGGATGGTTCTGTGGGTACGGGCTCATATACACTCCAAATTCTCCAGAGTTTGAGCTCAGGCTACCACTCCCAGTAATGGTGCAGGCCAGCCTATGGTGATGGCAGCAGCCCGGCCATTTGAGGAAGGGCATGCTGCTGGACGATTACTCATGAATCCTTCTGATGACTGACGCCAGTCTCTTGGGCTGGGGAGCCCATTGCCAAGACTGAATCACCCAGGGCATTGGAACATCAGGGAGGCAGAGTGTTCCATGAATCACTTAGAGGCAAGTGCCATCAAGTTGGCTCTTCTGTGTTTCCGGTCCCTGGTTGAGAGCCCGGTGGTTTGAGTGTTGTCTGACCACGCCACGGCAGTGGCTTATGTCAATCAGCAAGGCAGCACAAGGAGTGCCAGGGTGGCCCTGGAGATGGCTTTCCTGTTTTCCCTGGGCAGAGAAGAACCTCCTAGCCTTGTCAGTTCAGTACGTTGCTGGGGTGGACAATGTGGAAGCGAACGTTTTAAGCCAGCACTCTGTATCCAGGAGAATGGGAGTTGTCAGGAGGCATTTCAGCTGATTCTGTGCTGATGGGGTCGTCATGAGATGGATTTGATGGCGACTTCTTCCAGTGCCAAAGTGGGCCGCTTCTTCAGTCATGCATGGAGACTAAATAAGAGGGCTCGACACCCTGGCTCAGCCTTGGCCATGTCTATGCCTGCTGTAGGCATAGACATGAGTCTCCTAGTCACCTAGTCTCCTTTCCTCCCCCTTGTTCCACCCCTGTCTACACCTTCGGTATCTATGTGTTTGTGCGTTCTGTCTTAACTAGATTGTAAGCTCTGATGAGCAGGGATTGTCTCTTACATGTCTATAATGTACAGCGCTGCATATGACTGGTAGCGCTATATAAATGCTGAGGAGGAGCAGTAGTAGTAGTGTAGGTGTTTCCTCTGTGGCCCCAGATGGGGCATGTGATTCAGCATATAGAGTGCCACCCAGGAAGGCTTGTTCTGGTGGCACTGGATTGGGTTGAGGAAAGTGTGGTTCGGAAATCTGATGCGGCTTCTGCAAGTGCCGTCTCTTTGCTTGCCTCAGTCTCTGGGCCTATTGTGTCAGGGACCAATCATCCTGGAAGACCCGGCTTCCTTCTCACTTATGGCTTGACTCTTGAGAAAAGATTTCTAATGTGTAAGGGCTATTCTCGGACAGTGATTTTCACTCTGTTCTGAGCCTGGAGCAGATTGACCAACCTGGCATATGTAGGAGTTTGGTGCCTTTACGAGCTATAGTGTAACACACAGCAGCTGGTCCCTGAGTCGACCAAGGTGCCATGCCTGCTGGCATTTCTGCAGGAAGGTCTGGAAAAGGGCCTCTCTTAACTCCCTGATTTGTTCATGTGGCAACCTTGGCCTATTTCAGAGGTCCGATGGCTGGTAAGTCACTAGACTGATACCCAGATAAGAACATAAGAATATAAGAGATGCCATACTGGGTCAGACCAAGGTCGATCAAGCCCAGTATCCTGTCCAAATCTTTTTTTAAACACAGCTACACTAACAGCTTTTACTACATCCTCCGGTAACAAGTTCCAGAGTTTGATTACACGTTGAGTGAAAAAATATTTTCTCTTATTAGTCTTAAATAAGTTACCCTGTGGCTTCATTGCATGTCCCCTAGTCTTTTTATAGTCTGATGATGTAAACAGTCAATTTAGGTTTACCCATTCCACTCCATTCATTAATTTATAGACCTCTATCATATCTCCCCTAAGCCGTCTCTTTTCCAGGTTGAAGAGCCCTAACCTTTTTAGCCTCTCTTCATATGAGTATCCTTCCATCCCTTTTACCATTTTGGTGGCTCTTCTCTGTACCTTTTCTAATAACGCTATATCCTTTTTAAGATACAGCGACCAGAATTACACACAATATTCACGGTGTGGTCGCACCATGGAACGATACAGAGGCATTATAATATCCTTTTCCATTCCTTTCCTTATGATACCTAGCATTCTATTTGCTCTCTTGGCCTCTGCTGCACACTGGGTGGAGGGTTTTAACATGTTATCCACGATGACGCCTAAATCTTTTTCCTGGGTGGTGGTTCCCAATGTGGAACCTTGCATCGTGTAACCATAGTTTGTGTTGTTCTTTCCTAGGTACATAACTTGCACTTGTCCACATTAAATTTCATCTGCCATTTGGATGCCCAGTCTTCCAATTTATCAAGATCCTCTTGCAATTTTCCACAATCCTCTTGGGTTTTAACAATTTTAAATAGTTTTGTGTCATCTACAAACTTGATAACCTCACTCATTATTCCCTTTTCCAAGTCATTTATGAATATGTCAAAAAGCAGCAGACCCCGCATAGATTCCTGCAGTACTCCACTATTCAGCTTTTTCCATTGGGAAAATTGGCCATTTAGCCCTACCCTCTGCTTTCTATCTTTTAACCAGTTCCTGATCCATAATAGTACACTGCCTCCTATCCCATGACTTTTTTAATTTTGCCAAAAGTCTCTGATGAGGGACCTTGCCAACCGACTCGCCTTCATCTTCTGGTTTATTAGCCGTGTTGGCTGTCTCCCATTAAGCCATCAAACACACCTAGGCCAAGACCAGAGCTAAATAATGATACTTCATAATTCGAAAAAACAGCTCTACTAATTAACCTTAACGTAGCACTAAATTATCAGCACAGTGACAACGGAGGGCACAGACCTCAGAACGCCATAGAGCACCTAAAGCCAAAAATAGGCACAGGTATTCAAATCAAGGCTAGTTACATCAACGGTCTGCTAACAGCACCTCCATCCACCGAAATTACCATAAAACTGGAAGCATGATATACACTAAGACTCTAGATAATACCCCACATACAAGATATTATACAGTATTATGCAAAATTAGAACAAATATTATACAAAATTTAAACAGCATAAAACACTTGATAATACTGTAAAGAGTCTATCAATTCATATCTGCCGTCTTCGGCCAAACTTCCAGACTAATGATTACAGTATCGACCCCTTTAAGCCATGACATGTTGAGTAATTCTCTTCTTTATGATGGTTTCTATCATTTTTCCCAGTACGGACGTCAGGCTCACCGGTCTGTAGATTCCCGGATCACCCCTGGAACCCTTTTTAAAAATTGGTGTTACATTGGCCACCCCCCAATCTTCAGGTATTACAGATGATTTTAATGATATTCACAGATTACTTATAGCAGGTCTGCAATCTCATATTTCAGTTCTTTCAATACCCTTGGATGTATACCATCTGGTCCAGGTGATTTGCTACTCTTCAGTTTATCAAATAGTTGTAATACATTTTCCCAGTGTATCAATGTTTCTTTCAATTCTTCCGCAGTATTACCTTTAAATACCACTTCAGTCATGGGTAACATCCCTACATCTTCCTCTGTAAAGACCGAAGTAAAGAATTCATTCAGTCTCTCTGCTATAGCCTTGTCCCCTCTTAGTGCCCCTTTTACCCCTCTGTCATCTAATGGTCAAACTTACACTCACACGGTTTTTTTTTTTTTGCTACGATTGTACTTGAAAAAGTCTTTATTACGCGTTTTAGCTTCCACTGCAAGTTTCTTCTCAAATTTTCTCTTTGCCTGCCTTATCAATGTCTTGCATTTAATTTGCCAGTGCTTGTGCTGTTTCCAGTTTTCGTCATTTGGCTCTTTTTTCCATTTCCTAAAAGATGCTTTTTTGGCAACAAAAGCCTCTCTGATCTCACTTTTAAACCATGCTGGCAGTTTTTTTGGACTTCCTTCCACTTTTCTTAAAGCGTGGAATACAGCTGGTCTGGGCTTCCTAGATAGTATTTTTAAATACCCAAGCTTGTTGTAAGTCTTTAACCTTGGCAACTGCTCCTTTTATTTTTTTCTTAACTATTTTCCTCATTTTATCATAGTCTCCCTTTCGAAAGTTAAAAGGTAGTACTGTGGATTTCCTTATCATTCCCTCTCCAACAATTAAATCAAACACGATCATGCTGTGATCACTATTGCCAAGTGGCTCCAACTCCCTTATCTCTTGCAACACATCTGGTGTTCCACTAAGGACTAGATCTAAAATGGCTTCCCCTCTTGTCTGTTCATGAACCGGTTGCTCCAGATGTTTTGCACTTTCTTCAGGGGGGTCAGCATCTGTGTCCTTCCCTCTGATCTGTGGTCCCTTCCTGTGATCTGGGTTTTGGTGCTCAGGGCCCTGATGTCGGAGCCTTTTCAACTGTTGATGTGTGCTACTTAGAAGGATTTGGCGCTGAAGACTGTTTTCTTGGTCATGATTTGTTCCACAAGCAGATTTCTGAGGTGCTAGCTCTGTCTTGCCAAAATCCTTGTTTTTTTCAAAGGAGGCTGTTTTCATTTGGCTTGTGCCTTTTTTTCTTGCCTATGGTGATTGTCCTTTTCATGTGAATGGGGTGATCTGCCTGCTCTCCTTCACTAAGGAGCAGTGTCTGTCAGAGGAAGGAGAAGGATCGCCTTGTGGATGTCTGGAAGGTGCTTCTCCGGTACTTGGAGCGTCTCTGTGAATAATCAAGAAGTCGTCACGTATGGGTGATGTCCCCAGACAGAACCCCACACAAGAATGCTTGCAGAGGCCATTTTTCCATTAATGTTGAAACCGGCCAGCGATTTTTAAAAAGTGCACCCATTGTGCACTCACCATCTCTGTGACTGACTGTCATAACTGGTGCCCTCAGTGCCTCAGACCTGATCACAAGCCCTCTACCTGCACTCTGTACCTTCAGATGACTAAAAAGGGCATCAAGTGCTGCTTATCTCCAGACCCTAGGGGTCTTCATCTTCTCCTACTTAGACTGGCCGATAAAGGCCTCCATGCCAGATGGTGTGCGGCTCTTAGGGCACCTGACAATACAGATGCTTGAGCATCTTGTGTTTGTGGTCAACTACCAAAATCTCATCTGCAGCAGTCACAGCAGCTCATCAGGGCCCTCCTGGATACTACATGGGCCAGAGCATTTCTTCCAGAGATTTGCTTGTAGTGGTTCATCAAAGTGGTCTTCGCCGACTGTCAAAAGTGGTACACAATGGCATGAGTAATGCTGCACATGTTAGGCCACATGGCTTCCACAGTGCATGTGACTCTGATGACCAGGCTCAGGATGTGCAAGGCTCGGTGGACTCTGAGCACCCAGTAGAGGCAAGCCACTTGTCGCCTCAGGTATTGTTGCTGTTATCATGTCCATCATGGAATCCCTCTAGTGCTGGCTGTCATCATTCTATGTAGTTGTTCATCTCCTATGACCCCAACAAGCTGGGATGTGGCTGTCTCTAAATGCATGCTGACCATTTGGGTGGCGGATTGCATATCCTTTGCCTATGCTCAGGCTGGACTGAGCCTTGAGAGTCATGGTTGCATCCATTGCCAGTCTGCACTCTGTCTCCATGGAGAAGATTTGCAGGGCTGCTATGTGGTCCTCTGTCCATACCAGCACACTACTGCCTGGAAGGGGATTTCCGGCATGACAGTAACTTTGGCCAAGTCGTTCTCTGGCATCTGTTTGGGACTTAGGTTCCACAGGCACTTCTCTCTCAAAGTCATCCTAATGTTGTCTGTCATAGAAGTTGAATCGGTCGAGTCCCGAAGAAGGACTACACATGATGTTTCTCTGGTTCTTGTTGCCCCAATTGAGCTGTTTTCATGTTCAGTAACCTGTAGCTTAGGAGTCCTATATGTGAGGATGTCTTCCTGCTTGTTCATGGAGAAAGCATAGTTATTCACCTGTAGCAGGTGTTCTCCATGAACAGCAGGAATAAATCCTCACAACCCTCTGATCTCCCCATGGAGTTGTTTTGGGTACTAGCTTTTGTATTCTACTGAGGATAAGATGGTGCTGTGGCGGGCAGGAAGGCAAGCAAACGTGTGATGGAGGCTCCCAAAAGCTTCCAGTGGAAACTGGGGAGCATCCCTGCGTGGGGCTGTGTCAGGGGATGTCACCCGTATGTGAGGACTTATTCCTGTTGTTCACGGAGAACAACTGCTACAGGTGAGCAACTATGCTTTATGATACCATTTGTGCTGTTTACTGGCCTACACAAGGGTGATGCAGCGGCTAAGTCTACTTTAAGGCACTGGATTAAGGAGCCCATTGCTTTGGGGTATTTTTTGTGGAACTGGCTAGTTCTGGAGGGTTTGTGTGGCCCATTCTACCAGAGCGCAAGCATCCTTGTGGGCCGAGTTGAGCTTAGTAGCTCCTGCAGACATTTGTCAGGCAGCAACATGGGCATCACTTTCCACTTTTTTGTCGAGCTTTACTGCTTGGATGTTCATACTTGGGTGGACACGGCCTTTGGTGCTAAGATTTTGCGAGCTGCTGTGTCAACTTCCTGCCCAGTAGAGGCATAGCTTTGATGCATCCTACTTATCTGGACTGGTCTAGCAGGATAATATGGAAGGTGATATTTTACTTACCAGATAATGTACTTTCTTTGAATCCTGCTAGACCAGTCCAGGTCCCACCCCTGGAACCTTTTGGCTCTGTTCTGCTTTTGCAGTACCCTGAGGTTCACTATGATTTATATAATTGGCTCTGCAGGTCCATTGTCTACTGACAGCCTTCTTTTTAGGCTTTCTGGTATATAGTTCTCTATTGTTTCGTTGTTGCCAGTGTTGAGGTTGTGTGAGGCTTGCCATGTTCTCCCATATGCTTTGGGACAGATACGGAGGAGACCTCTGGTTGGTGAGGCAAATAAAGGCATGGGAGTGATGTCATTGAAACCTGAGCATTTCATTGGTTCTTTGTCTCCACCAGTCTGCTGGTAGGAGAACACAACCCATTTGTCTGGACTGGTCTAGCAGAACTTAAGAAAAGGACATTAACCGGTAAGTAAAATATCACCTTAGGCAACTAGGTTTCCCAGGTCTATGTGGGTAGCTGGGGAGGCCCTTCTTGGGTTTCTCTGACCAGCCTGATGCAGGTAGTACCTTACTGATCAAAGGGTTTTTTTTCCTCCGGGAACAAACAGGAAGTCGGTCCTCGCATATCACTCCTTAATCTGTCCCATGTCCCCTCGTAGCAGAGCTTGCTTTCAATTGAAAGAAGCTCTCCTCCTCTGCATTTATGCCATGGAGGTATTTAAACGTATCAATCAGATCACCTCTATCCCGCCTTTCCTCTAAGGTGGTTATACATATTAAGATCCTTAAGTCTGTCCTCATATGGTTTATAATGAAGACCACTAACCATTTTAGTAACCACAGTCTGTACCGACTCCAGCCTGTTTATATCCTTTTGAAGGTGTGGTCTCCAGAATTGCACACAATACTCCTCCAAATGAGGTTGCACCACAGACTTATACAGAGGCACTATCACCTCCTTCTGCTGGTCATGCCTCTCCCTATACACACAAGCATCCTTCTAGCTTTTGTTGTCGCCTTTTCTACCTGTTCAGCTATTTTAAGATCATCAGACACAATCATTCCTAGGTCCCGCTTTTCTTTAGTGGACAAAAATACTTCACCCCCTATACTATATTGCTCCCTTGGATTGCTGCAGCCCAAATGCATGACCTTGCATTTTTTAACATTAAATCTCAGCTGCCAAATTCTAGACCAGTCTTCAAGCTTAGCTAGATCCCTCCTCATGTTATCTACACCTTTCTGGGTGTCTACTCTATTGCAGATTTTGGCAAACCTTAACCGACAGCCCTTCCGCTATATCACCAACAAAGATGTTAAAAAGAATTAGACCAAGGATAGATCCCTGGGGCACACCACTAGTAACCACCTCTTCCTCAGAGTGAGAGTTTACCTTACCCTTTGTCACCTCCCACTCAACCAATTTCTAACCCAAGCAGTATCTTTAGGGTCTATCCCTAGGGTGCTCAGTTTGTTTATAAATCACCTGTGAGGAACGGTGTCAAAGGCTTTATTGAAATCTAAATACACCACATCTAGGGCTCTCCCTCAGTCCATCTCCCTGGCCACCCAGTCAAAGAAATCAGTCAGATTTGTCTGACAAGATCTGCCTCTGGTGAATCCATGCTGCCTCGGATTCTGTAATCCGCTGGACTCCAGAAACCTCACTATTTTTTCTTTCATCAGCACTTCCAATAATTTACTCACCACCGAAGTTAAACTAACCGGCCTGTAGTTTTCAACCACATCCTTCCTTCCACTTTTGTGTAAAGGGACCACATGTGTCTCTCTCCAGTCCTTTGGCACCACTCCTGACTTTGAGGCATTGAAAAGGTCAGTCAGTGGAGCTGCTAGAATGTCCCCAAGTTTCCTCAGTATTCTAGGGTGTATCCCATCCGGTCCCATCGCTTTGTCTACTTTAAGTTGAGCTAGTTTCTCACGAACAGTCTCTTGAAAATTGTTCAAGATGTCCCTCACTTCTGTTCCTGTTTGTGGTTGTTTTCTGAGGTCCTGCTCCTAGTTCTTCATCTGTGAACACAGAACAGAAATATTTGTTAAGCAATTCTGCTTTATCCTCATTAGCTTCTACATATTCCTCCCCTTCACCCTTGAGTCTGACAATACCACGTTTGCCCTTCCTCTTCTCACTATCATATCTGAAAAAAAAAGTCTTATCCCCCTATTTTATTGCATTGGCTATTTCCGCCTCTTTTTGAATCTTTGCTTTCCTGACTACTTTGATAGCCTCTCTAAGTTTTTCCAAATATAGATGCCTGTCTTCCTCTCTCTGTGATCTCTTGTATTTCATGAAGGCCTCCCTCTTTTTCTTCACCTTTTCAGATACTTTTTTTGAAAACCATAGCGGTCTCCTTTTCCTTTTACCTTTATTTACCATTTTAACAAAAAAGTTGGTTGCCCTTAAAATATCCCCTTTCAGTTTTGCCCACTGTTTTTCTATGTCCCCCAGCTGTTCCCATCCCACTAATGACTCCCTGAGGTATTGGCCCATCTTAGCAAAGTTAGTTTTCCTAAAGTCTAAGACTCTTGCTTTTGAATGGATTCTAACAGCCTTAGTCCTAATACTGAACCACACCATCTGGTCATCACTGGATGCAAAATGATCTCCCACTATAACATCAGAAATACTTTCACCATTGGTAAGCACCCAGTATGGCTCCTTCATGTGTGGGTTCTGTTACCAGTTGCCTGAATAGTTCTCCCTGTACTTCTAGATGATACTGCAGCAGGAATGTCCCAATCAACATCTGACATATTGAAATCCCCCTATCAGTAGCACGTCCCCTTTCCTAGCAATGCTCTGTATATCTTTAACTCTCCATCTACCTCTTCCTCCTGTGAGGGAGGTCTATATATCACACCAATGTAAATAGATTTCTCTTTCCCTCTTTCTAGTTTAACCCACAGTGCCTCCTCTCTCCTTTATAAGCTCTGTAGTTCCAAAGCTTTAATATTAATTTTTTACATATAGTGCCACTCCTCCTTCCCTTCTTCCTACCCTGTCCTTTCTGAATAAGATATAGCCTGGTATAGTTATATCCCAGTTGTGGTTTTCTGTGAACCATGTTTCTGTAACTGCCACTAAATCCACTTCAGCCTCTCCGATTAAAGCTTTAACATCACTTACTTGGGGGCTTTCTTCACCTATCCCCAATGAATCTAGTTTAAAGCCCTCTTCAGTAGATTAGCCAGTCTGCTACTGAAGACATGTTGACCTTTCTTGGACAGATGGACACCATTTCTGCTCTGCAGCGGTTCGAGAACCTGGCCAAAGCAGTCGTGAGTGCTCCATATTCATGACTCGAGCAGCCTATTACGGCTTTGAGTCAGTGACTATAGTAGCTGCAGCGGGCATTGGTGCCTGATGCCAGGCTTGGCTACAGTCTTCATGCCTTGAGCAATGGATTGAGGACAAACTGGTCAATGTCCCTTGCCAAGGAGAAAACCTCTTTGGCAGACCCATGATGGAAAGGCTGCCAAGTTGGAGACAGAGTTTGTGATGAGGATCAGGCTCTCCAAAAAGAGCGCTGGTCCTCCCTGACGGAAGGGCTTGGGCAAAAAGTCCTTTTACCCGAGGAAGGGGGCTGCTTACAAAAACTAGCCACAATTTCAGGCTTGGTCAGCAGGACAAGGGCAAGGCTATCGTAAGCAGAAGGCTCCGAAGCATCGGCTCCAGCCCAGCCTGGGGCGAGCTTTTGACTCCTTGGGCATAGCCTCTCTACACCAAGGAGGACAGGGGGACATCTGATCCACTATGCCCACAGGTGGCCAACCATCACCACCAATGCCTGGGCATGTCAGGTAGTCAATGAGGGCTACTCAAAGGCTTTCTTGAGGACAAAGCAGTAGAACCAGTACCCCAACATTTCAGGGGTGAGAGGTTCTACTCCAGGTATTTCCTCATGCGAAAAAGAATGGGGGGGCCTAAGGCCCATCCTCGACCTGTGCAAACTGGACAAGTTCCTGGTGAGGGAGAAGTTGAGGATGCTCTCCCTTGGAACATTTGCTGCCTTACCTTCAGCAGGTAGATTGGCTATGCTCCTTGGATCTGAAGGATACTTATACTCACATCCTCATTCACCCCAGCCACAGGCAGTATCTTCATTTCATGGTGGGAGGAGGCCACTACCAGTACAGGGTACTACCTTTCAGCCTGGCGTCTGCCCCCAGGGTCTTCATCAAATGCCTGGCAGTAGTAGTCAGCTACCTCTGTCTCCAAGGGGCGTTTTCCCCTATCTGGATGACTGGCTTATAAAAGGAAGCACGGCCGCTGAGGTGCAGCAAGCTACAGCATGCACCATCCATGTCCTTCAACATCTGGGGTTCAGGATAAACTACCCCAAGTCGCACCTCCTCCTGACATAATGTCTGGAGTTCATAGGAGCAAAACTGGACACCATTCAGGCAAGAGTCTTCTTCCCCCTGGATCAGGCCGACCATCTCAGGGAATTGACAGCAGACGTGCAACATCGTCCCTCTGTGTTGGCTCGGCTTCTGTTGCACCTACTCGGCCACATGGCCTCCATGTTCCATGTCACCCCAGGCACCCTCCTGCACATGAGGGTTGCCCAGTGGTGCCTTTTAGACTAGTGGACACAAGCCACCGGCTGCCTCCAGGACAGAGTCTGTGATCCACCAGTTGGATGCCTCCCTGCTGGGATGGGGAGCCCACTGCAAGGAACTTCATACCCAGGGCAGCTGGTCACAAGCCGAGGGCAACCAGTAGATCAACCTCAAAAAAGCTTAGGGAATATATCTAACCCTCTGAGCATTTTGCCACTGCCTGAGGCACCAGTCAGAGCTAATCCAAACGGAAAATCAAATGCCAATTTTCTGTGTGAACAAGCAGGGGGGCATGGGGTCTCACACCCTCTGCCATGAAGTGATGACACTCTGCTTTTGTGCAGGTCATCAGAGAATTCTCCTATGGGCGGTATATCTACCAGGCCAGGACAACACCCTGGCGGACACACTGAGCAGGGTCCTCCAACCGCATGAGTAGCAGCTGGACCCTAGAGTGGCCATCCGGCTCTTCCAACTCTGGGGGACCCCAAAGATGGACCTTTTGCCAGCCCAGAAAATACTAGTTGTCTCACTTCTGCTTCCGTCAGCCCTACCCGTACCGGAAAGCAGCAGATGTGTTCCTCATTCTGTGGTCAGAAGGCCTCATGTACGCCTTCCCACCCATGCCTTGATTGCCAAAATCCGTTTCAAGGCTCTTTAAGAACATAAGATATGCCATACTGGATCAGACCAAGGTCCATCAAGCCCAGTATCCTGTTTCCAACAGTGGCCAATCTAGGTCATACATACCTAGCAGTATCCCCAAGAGACACAGGTCCCACAATGCTTGTATTGGGTCAAGCATTGATATCCTGGGTCCCTTTTTATTAATGGTTTATGGACCTTTCCTCCAGGAACTTGTCCAAACCTCTTTTAAACCCAGCTACACTAACAGCCTTTACCACATCCTCTGGCAACAAATTCCAGAGTTTGATTACACGTTGAGTGAAAAAATATTTTCTCTTATTTGTCTTAAATAGATCACCTTGTAGCTTCATTACAAGTCCTCTAGTCTAGTCTTTCTATATTCTGATAACGTAAACAATCGATCTACGTTTACCCGTTCCACTCCATTCATTAATTTAAAGACCTCTATCATATCTCCCCTCAGCCGTCTCTTTTCCAGGCTGAAGAGCCCCAACCTTTGTAGCCTTTCTTCATAGGAGTAGCCTTCCATCCCTTTTACCATTTTGGTGGCTCTTTTCTGTACCTTTTCTAATAACATAATATCCTTTTTAAGATACGGCGACTAGAATTGCACACAATATTCAAGATGCGGTCGTACCATGGAACGATACAGAGGCATTATAATATCCTTTGTTTTATTTTCCATTCCTTTCCTTATGATACCTATCATTTTATTTGCTTTCTTGGCCGCCGCTGCACACTGGGCGGAGGGTTTTAACATGTTATCCACGATGACTCCTAAATCTTTTTCCTGGGTGGTGGTTCCCAATGTGGAACCTTGCATAGTGTAACCATAGTTTGGGTTGTTCTTCCCTAGGTGCATAACTTTGCACTTGTCCACATTGAATTTCACCTGCCATTTGGATGCCCAGTCTTCCAATTTATCCAGATCCTCCTGCAGTTTTGCACAGTCCTCTCGAGTTTTATGTTTGAATGTGTTTATTCAATTACACCCAACAAGAAAGTACAATTAACAAAAACATCAACATCAAAAACAGCCAAGTACAGAGACATCCAATGGCAAAAGGTTCCCACAAAACTACTAGTAACTCTAGTAAGGTCAAGCTACGCACCATAAGACTGTCTGGACCCACTGCTTGTGGTGCAGCCAAAGAGGTGGTTTTTTGTTACTGTTCACCCCCCCTCCCAAAGCACACACCCCTGGCCCCCCCAACCCATCCATGCTCCATTGCCCATGCTACCCAGGGTCTAGGTACGTCAGATTCCTACACCCACTCCATAACCCAATCCAAAACCTAAACCCCAACCCAGTACCCCTCCCCCCACTGTACGAACCCCCCTACCTCCCCCCTAACACCCACCCCTTCCCCTTCCTTTTCCCCCCCTTCCCCAGAGTCCCCCCCCCCCATGTCTAGCAATACCAATCAGCGAAACAGGCATATAAACCACCAAATCACCAAGTTGCCCGCTAGTCCCCTCCCAAGATCCGATGGCGAGCCCGAGCAGGCAGCAGCTGAAGATGAGGGCCCCAACTTTGCAAGAAACGGTCCCATTTAGCCGGATGCCCCTGGGCCCTAGTCCGTTCAAACAGTAAAAGGTTATGCAGTATAATCCTCCACTGCCCATACTTTGGGCCCCCCTTCTCCAACCAAGCATGGAGAATAGTCAGGCGCGCAGCTACTAGCACCAGTCGTATCCACCACCATTCATGAGAACGCAAACTCTCTGCCCACCCACCCTCCCAAATGTCCAACACCAAATTCGCCGCTGTAAACATCAACCAGGCCCCCATACATTCCCTCACATGCCTCTGAACTCCCCCCCAGAAACTCCCCAAGTGAGGGCAAGACCAAAACATATGTCCCAACGTGGCCGCTGCCGCCCCACACCTCGGACAGGCATTTGACACACTAAGTCCAGCTCGCCATGCTCTATTCGGGGCATAGTACAACCGTCGGGTTAGCTTGTATTGCATATCACGATGGGCAATCACCCAGCTGAGCTCCGGAATCGTAGCGATACCTTGCGCAATCCCCGCTCCCGTAATCTCGACCTCCAACTCACTAGTCCACACAGCTGCTAATCCATCTTCATCCTCCCCCACCTCCAACTCCTCCAAGGCTTTACGCAAAGATGACACTCTCGCCCCGTGATCCCCTCCCATCATCACCTCTTCCATCCTCGAACTTGCCGCTCCCAGCAACGACCCCTTAGGGATGCAACCAACATAACTCCGGAGCTGGGCATAGGGAAACATATCTATTCCAGTCATCCCATACCGGTCCCGCAGCAGAGGAAAGGACTCAAGACTACCATCTTCCCTAAGCACGTGCTCTAACGTCGTGATCCCCAGCCTCTTCCAACGCAGAAAATCCTTCCCCATAATCCCAGGCACAAAGTCCTTATTCCCTTGAAGGGAGAGAAAAGGTGAATGCAGAGGCGAGACCCCAACCTCCCCACACAAATAGCGCCACCCCTTCCTCACTGGATCCAGCAACACCGCTTTGGTCACCGAATCAACCCCAGCCAATGACGGGGCATGCAGGAGATAGCTCAAGCTCAGGGGCTGCACCAACGCCTCCACCATATCTACCGGGGTATAATCTCCTATCTTCCAAACCCAATCCCGGACATGCCTAAGCAAGCAAGCCATATTGTACTGCTGGATATCTGGAAGGCCCATCCCTCCCTGCCCCCATGGCCTCCGCAACCGTCCTATATGGAGCCTGGGCCTGCGCCCCCGCCAAAGCAACATGTTGAGCACCTTATCTAGTTGGCGCAAGTCCTGCCGCCTCAATAGGAGTGGAAGCGTTTGCAGCACATACAGCAGCTTCGGGAATAAAGTCATTTTGAACAAAGCGATCCGACCTCCCAACGACAGAGGGAGGTCCCTCCACTTCTGCGTCCTTTCCTCCATGTCCCTAAGGACTTTGCGGACATTAACGCGATAAAGTTCTGTTAAATCCGCTGGTATATAAACCCCTAAATACTTGAACATTCCGGCCGCCCATTTCAAGGGAAACCGCCCTCCCCACCTAGCGACCAGCGCAGAGTCCAACGGGAGCGCCTCCGACTTATCTAGGTTTAACCAAAATCCGGAAAATTCCCCATATTCCTGCATTAACGCCAACAAAGCCGGCAACCCGACCCGCGGTTCATCTAAATGGATCAACAAATCATCCGCAAAAGCGGCCACGCGGAACTCAGATGCCCCAACCGAGACCCCCCGAAAAGCAGTCGCCAATCGAATCTTATACAGCAGGGGCTCCAGTGTCAGCACGAAAAGCAACGGCGACAAAGGGCACCCCTGCCTTGTGCCCTTCAGGATCCGAAAGTCAGAGGACATATGCCCATTCACCATAATAGCTCCGACGGGATCTGCGTAAAGTACACGAATCACATCGACGAAAAAGCCACGCACACCCATAACCGCCAGTACCCGATACATAAACTCCCAGTCCACTCTATCAAATGCTTTTTCAGCATCAAAACTGATAAGCATAGATGGCCGACGGTCCTTACGACTCGCGCACATTGATGCCAGGAGTCGGTGCACCCCGTAGACGGCGTGCCTCCCTCTCAGGAATCCCACCTGATCCTCATGCACCAGGGCCGGAAGAAATACCGCGAGGCGATCAGCCATGATTTTCGCTAGTATTTTAATATCGACATTCAACAGAGAGATCGGCCGGTAGGAACCCGGGGCCAGAGGATCCCTCCCTGGTTTAAGCAAAATTGTAACTAAAGCCTTATTCCGCTCATATGGAAACCGCCCCGCCCTTATTAAACCTTCAAAATAATCACCCAAAGGACTTATCACCCCATCCCCCAAAATGCGGTAAAATTCCCCCCTCAACCCATCCATACCAGGGGCACGTCCTTTCTTCAAATGTTTGATCCCGTTTAAAACTTCCAATGGCGAAATAGGTTGATTCAAGACCCCTAACTGTTCTTCAGTCACCCTAGGTAACTTGCAGGTCTGTAGGAATGCGCGCCCCCCATCCCCACCACCCCCTGCCGCGCCATATAACTGTTGATAATAATCACAAAAGACTTGTTCAATCTCTTCCGTCTTGCTCCGGAGCGTCCCATCACTATGCCTGATAACCCCAATGTGCCTGGGTCCCCCCTCCGCCCGTACTAAGGATGACAATAATTTCCCGGCCCGATTCCCATGCTGAAATAGCCTATGTCGGTAATACATCATCGATTTTCTCACCCTTTGGTGTAACAAGGCATCCAGCTCCACCTGCACCTCCTGAAAATGAAGCTTCGAGGCCCCTCGCTTACACTGGGAGTACACACGCCGAGCCCTGGCTAATTCTCTTTCTAGCTGCAAAATTCTACGATTCATCCGCTGTCGCCGAGCACTGTGATAACTGATTATTTCCCCTCGAAGTACCGCTTTCCCAGCTTCCCAAAATAACACGGGATTGTCCCTATGTTGGGCATTAGTGGCCGCATAATCCGCCCACTTTGCCTTAAGGTGGGCCTCAAATGAAGCATCCCCCTCTAAATCCAACGGATAGCGCCAAACCCTACTACGACCTGTGTCTTTGGACCGCAGTTCCAGCATCACAGCGCATGATCGGAGATGACCGAAGGGCCAATCTCTACCCGCGGAATCCAACTGAACAGCTCTTCCGAAACCAGAAAGTAGTCCAGGCGGGACCAAGTCCCATGCCCCCTCGAGAGATGGGTATATTCCCGTTCGCCGGGATGCAAAGTTCTCCAAATATCCAATAAATTATTCCCCTCACAGATACCCAATATCCGCCGCGCTCCCCGACGATCTCTAGGTCCTACTCTACCCGAACGATCCCAGTCTTCATCCATCACCGAGTTGAAATCACCGCCCAAAAGCAAACTATAGCCTGCTATGCTGGAAATAAGAGAAGTGAGTCGCTGATAAAAAGGGGCTTCATACGTATTGGGTGCATACACCGATCCCAAGACCACACGCAACCCATTCAACAGACCCCATGCAAACACATAGCGACCCTCTGTGTCTGTCACCACTTTCTCTTCCACCCAGCTCAACCGCTTGGCAATCAAAATAGCCACCCCCCTCTTCTTCCCCACCGCCGGCGCCCCATATACTGTGCCAATCCACCCTTTCCCAAGTTTACCATGCTCAATATGCGACTGGTGCGTTTCTTGCAACAGCGCGACTTCTATGCGCTTTCGTTTCAGCTGCTGCAGGACCTTGTATCTCTTTATAGGGGATCCCAACCCACAAACATTCCAGGACCCTATCCGTACAGTCTGAGCCATAGATGTTCCACTCCAGAAAGGAGTATATTACCAGAAACTTTCCGCCCATTAATGCGGGCCCCCCCAGCCTGAGGCCCACATCGGTCTGTAATCGCACAGCGCAGTTTATATGCCTGATCGTATACTTCAACCTCTCCCCAACCCCCCCTCCCCACCCATGAACCACTATGCCCTATATCTACCCTGCCCCCCCCAGACCCTGCCCCCCCTTCCCGTCCTCCCCCCTGCCTGCGCAACCCTCTCCTTTCGCCATTGTGGCCTCTCCAGCGCTTCCGTGTCATGTGGAACTCAACCCTCCACCCATAGCTTCTTACCCTTGGTATGTCCCATCTACCCCCCTAGAAACCGCCTATTCGAACCCCTAACCTTAAGACACCAATTTACCCCAGTCTTGGCCAGGAACCACAGTGGAGCCAACCCGAGGAGGCCCCAGAAATTGCCCCCCCACCAACCCCCAGAAATACTGTCGGGTGAATGAAACCTTCAAAATAGAAAAACCTTGTGTCTCCCTGGGAACCGTAGAATAGTCCTCACCAATCCGGCCAGTGGGAGAGGAGGAACAGAGCCAGCAGAGGCACATAAAGTGCGGCGTCCCTACCCCGAGGGAGCCGCACAGCAGACCGCACACCGAGCTGCTCGCAACCTCCGCTCCTGTCCAATCGGGACAGTGGGAGTTGCTCCTGGCCAATCCGGCCAGTGGGGAGAGGAGGAACAGAGCCAGCAGAGGCACATAAAGTGCGGCGTCCCTACCCCGAGGGAGCCGCACAGCAGACCGCACACCGAGCTGCTCGCAACCTCCGCTCCTGTCCAATCGGGACAGTGGGAGTTGCTCCTGGCCACTCCGGCCAGTGGGAGAGGATGAACAGAGACAGAAGAGTCACATAAAGTTCGGCGTCCCTCACCCGAGGGAGCCGCACAGCAGACCGCACACCGAGCTGCTCGCAACCTCCGCTCCTGTCCAATCGGGACAGTGGGAGTTGCTCCTGGCCAATCCGGCCAGTGGGAGAGGAGGAACAGAGCCAGCAGAGGCACATAAAGTGCGGCGTCCCTACCCCGAGGGAGCCGCACAGCAGACCGCACACCGAGCTGCTCGCAACCTCCGCTCCTGTCCAATCGGGACAGTGGGAGTTGCTCCTGGCCAATCCGCCAGTGGGAGAGGAGGAACAGAGCCAGCAGAGGCACATAAAGTGCGGCGTCCCTACACGAGGGAGCCGCACAGCAGACCGCACACCGAGCTGCTCGCAACCTCCGCTCCTTCCAATCGGGACAGTGGGAGTTGCTCCTGGCCAATCCGGCCAATGGGAGAGGAGGTACAGAGCCAGCAGAGGCACATAAAGTGCGGCGTCCCTACCCCGAGGGAGCCGCACAGCAGACCGCACACCGAGCTGCTCGCAACCTCCGCTCCTGTCCAATCGGGACAGTGGGAGTTGCTCCTGGCCAATCCGGCCAGTGGGAGAGGAGGAACAGAGCCAGAAGAGGGCACATAAAGTGCGGCGTCCATACAGGGCGCGCCCGCGCCTGGCGGGCCCGCGCCTGAGGGCCTCGCCAGAGGGCCCTTTGGCGTGGCCCTTAGGCAGTGGCCATTGGCGTGGCCTACCCCTCGGAAAATCCCTACAACGGATGTGGCTCATACGATCAAATTACCAAAATCCGCTGTCTCACGCGGCTGGAGCCCCCAGAGATGGGTGTGAGCTCGCCGGCAACACAGCTCTAGCATCTCGGGCTACCCCTGGAACAGTTGAACCTACAAAAAACAGAGGAAACATCAACACTACCAACGTCTCACTACACAGAGCACCGCATGGTGGACCAACGAAATGTAAGTAGAACATATGGAATAGAACCGCCAAAGATACTGTTATACTGACCCAACTGACCCGACTGACCAACCATACACGTGAAACCAGACTGTAAAAACCTTGACAATCTGACTGTGGAACCAACCAAGGGGCACAGTTACACGATGTTCGGTAACACATACATGCCTTCCAAATGGGCTAATGTGTAAAGGCCGTATTACTGACCTAGCTCATCAGTAATGATAAACTGAATCTGGTCCAAGTATAAATACAAATGTTGCGTATGTGGATAATATTGCTACACTGTCATCAAAGCTAAAGGTCATACCAGTTAGTCTTAATGCTGCTATTGTGCTACTATTGTTATTGTTGATACAGCTACTACTAGTCTTAATGCTGCTATTGTGCTACTATTGTCATTGTTGATACAGCTACTACTATTCGATTTTGTTTATACAGATACTTAGTGTTACAACATAGTACTACAACATAGTTACCAGGGCTATCACCCAGACTGGTTATTTACACTGCTATTATTGTCCATATAGGTTGTTTACACTGCTATTATTGTGGCTATTGTGCTACGTGTTTGCAAAGCTAAATAGTGCTGCTACTTAGGGCTGCTACGGAGTGCCACACGGTGCTATTTGTTTATACCAGGATACATAGTAATAAGCGAGGTTCATACTGTTACCTACACCTGCTAATCTTGACAATCAGCCTTGCTAATTCTAAGTGCTGCAAACATTTACTTTCGATCCCTACACTTGGTATTGCTGCAAATATAGTTACAAAGGGTCCAAATAGAATTGGCGGACTAAACAACATTGGAAAGGTACATTAATTAGCTATAAAATGAAGATACCAATCCTATACATAGGTATATGCCTATTCACGCTAATCCATGCCCACACATTCAATCCAAACCTATACCATACACAACTATGCACTACACTCTACCTCCTCTACACCATACAAATGCCACAAACACTCCTACACACCATACCACCAAAACATAGACACAGTAACATACCCACTCAAACACAGTGCCTACACTAACAGCCCTACGAGAAATCGGAGACGCCATAGGCCCAAAGCATCATCGACCCACATGCTCAGCCAACCACTGACACAAACCGCTAACAACCAGGCTAGGCAAGAGCTGCATAATATCACCCTCATCAATGCTCGATCAATCAGGAACAAGACACACATAATCCACGACATCATCACAGATAAGAAACCAGACATCCTATGTATAACCGAAACATGGGTCTCCAACACCGATGCAGCCATATTAAACCAGATCAGCAAACCTGGATACAACCTATACAACTGTCCCCGAACCCACAAAAAGGGTGGAGGGGTCCTCATAGTAGCTAAGAGCAACCTACAACTCGGAATTACTTATCAGAACTCAAACACAGACATAGACCTACTAAAGGTGGAAAACACCGCAGTATCCATCTGCCTAATATACAGGCCCCCCTCACCACAGCATGAGATACTTGCCTCAGCATTAGAAAAACATTTCCGCAACGCAACCAAAAAAATTCCAGATCGTACTAGGAGACCTGAACCTAACATCAATTACAGCCACGCACGCAAACACTTTCCTGGACGCTATGACTCAGCTAGGATACCAACAACTAATAACAGAGCCCACCCATGAAAAGGGACACACACTGGACATGGTTTTCGCGCCTGCAGGAAGCAAGCCAACGTGGGGAAGCCACTGATAGAGATCATACCATTACCCTGGTCGGACCACTACCAAAGCAATGTGCAGATAAAGCTTCCTACCCTTATCCAAAGACACAAAGGCAAAAAGAGCACCCCTTCAACAAAGAAGATTTAACAAACCAAATATGGAATGTCTCATTGAGACATCAAATCCCACATAGACCTGGTTTTTAAACAGACCTCAACGATTTAACAAGCAGCTGGGATACCGGTATTCAGGCCATGGCGATCCCTAAAGAGAACCACACCAAACGCAGCCAAACTAAAATCAGAACCTTGGTACAACATAACGCTGACCAGAATGAAAAGAGACCTTAGGAAACATGAAAGAAGGTGGAGACAAACCAAATCCATCGAGCTCAGATCTGTGTACCTCAACCTCCTATCAAAATACAAGGATGAAGTAAACACAGCAAAAAGGATACACCATACCAACATTCTAAGCAAAGCCATCAACAAACCACGTGAACTCTTTGCATTAGTTAAATCACTAACCAAAACAGCCACTCCGGAACATCCAGATAGCCTCATAAATCCACAAACGCTCGCAAACCACTACGCAAGCAAGCTGACTACCAAACATCCCCAATCTCCCTATAGACACACAATGCCAAGGCACAGAGGTGGAGAGTAAACAAAAATGGAGTATCTTCCACAACATCGATGTGCAGCAGACCATCAACATACTAACCTCCATAAATACCACCACCTCCCCACTCGACCCCTGCCCAACAGCATGGATAAAAACAGCAAAAAAAGAGATCAGCCAGCAAATATCCCACATCATAAACCAGTCACTAAATCAAGGAATAATGCCTGACCAACTGAAAACAATCTATAATAAGGCCAATCCTAAAGAACAACTCGCTCAACAAGGAAGACCCGACATCATACCGCCCCATCTCCAGCATTGCATTCCTTGCAAAGATCATTGAAAAAGCTGTGCTAATACAGCTTCAAGAACATCTCGAGGACTGTGATACCCTAGATAAACAGCAATACGGGTTCAGAAGAAATCATGGAGTTGAGACGCTTTTGATAGCACTGATGAACAACCTCATCCAAGGCCTAGAGAACAGAGAGAAATGTTTATACTCATTTTCATTGACATCTCTGCCGCCTTCGACACAGTACACCATAAGATCCTCCTCAACAAACTAGAAGATATAGGAATTGTGGGAACTCCCCTCAAATGGTTCTCCTCCTACATAACGAACAGAAGGCCGCAAGTACAATTTAATGGCGAAAAAGCTGAACCTTTCGCTCAAACGCAGGGCATACCCCAGGGTTCTGCCCTCTCGGCACTTCTGTTCAACATATACATGCGACCCCTCTGCGACATCTTCAAAAGACATAATATTAAATACCACATCTATGCGGATGATATTATGCTTTATACGCAACTAGATGCGGCCGACCCTCAATATACACTACTCGAAAAATGCCTGGATGAGATGTTAGGCTGGCTACAGAAAAACAACATTCAAAAAAACCATAAGAAAACTGAAGTCATGTACATAACCTGCAACCCAAACATCAACCCCCCCCACGCCAATCACACTGTGAAAAAACACGTACAGCACGAAAAATGAAATAAAATATCTGGGAGTCACACTCGACTGCAACCTGAAAATGGAGACACACCTACGCAAAACGAATAAAGCCATCTTCCATAAACTTAGAGTGTTACAACCACTAAGGAAAATAATAGAACCCGGTGATTTTCGGTCGGTAGCACAAGCTCTAATTATACCGCACTTGGATTACTGTAATGCCATCTTACAAGGGCTACCTAAAAAATCTCTAAATATCCTGCAGATGGCCCAGAACGTAACAGCCAGGATCATAATGGGAACAAGCATTGCTGAACACATTACCCCCATTTTAATAGAGCTACACTGGCTACCAATTGCAGCCAGGATTCAATACAAGATATTAATGACCACCTTCAAGCTAATAAACAAACCTATCCCCATCATTCCTATCCTCACTTATCAGCATGCAACCCACAAATAGGGACAGAAGAACCATCAACTCAGGTACCCTGCAAGTCCCCATCAACATCAGGGCAGTGAAAACAATTACGAGTCATAGAGCCTTCTCTTTCTCTGCACCAACTATCTGGAATCAACTCCCCTGTGAGCTGCGCCTAACCAAGGACATCACCAAATTCAGAAAAGAGCTAAAAACACACTTATTCCGATGCCATTACAATCAAATATAACCTTCTACTGCTAGTGATTTGTAAAAACTGATATATGTTTAAATATGTTTTAAATATGTAAATATGTATATATAAATGTAAAAACGTATGATTTGTCCCCGAAGACGCCAATCATGTGTGCTGTGACCTCAGATCTATGTATATTCCCCCCCCCCCCCAAGTCTTGATTGACTACCCCACGAAGATTAATCAAACCGCCGCTGATCGCTGGAAGTAGCGGTATATAAATGTGTAGTAAATAAATAAATAAATAAATAAATAAATAAACGATAAGCTCCACACATTTGCATAACTAGTACAAATGATAAAAATTACAACAACAATAACAGTAACAACCCCAAATGGGGTGGGGGCAGTGAAAAGGAAACAGGAAAGAAAAGTAATAAAGAAATAAGAGAAAAAGAAGAAAAAAGAAAAGAAAAAAGGAAGAAAAAAAGGAATATGCAAGGCAATAGGCAAGGCAATGGACAGACCTGCGCTATGTAATACTGACAATGTGTAACACTGATGGATGGTTAAAGAAATATTTGCTCTCAGGTAAGAATGCAAAAGACTAAAACAATGGGAAAATCACACTGCCCGTGTAATAGGAGAAATGTCCAACCATAGAACTCAGTCCTACTCCACCGTGCCGATCAGTGGAGAAAGTGAGATATCAATCGGTCCAGGTAGGAAAGGACCGAGTCCTGCTTCTCCACTCCACCTGCCGTAGCGTACCTCCAACGTTGGCAGCAAAGGCAGGTCACAAAACCAAATAGCGGCAGTAGAGAGTTGTAGCTAGGGGCCTGCACGACAATTCACAGCTTGCAACCCCCATTGCAACTCCTCCTGCACTAGCAGCTGCAGATTTTAGATCCCCTTCTATCGTCCTCTGCACACGGGGAAGTTCTCCTTCTGGTGAGCCCAGGCTGCCGCCGCCGAACTCCAAAAAGCAGTCAACCGCTCAGCAATCTGAGAAGCCATTTGCCTTTCCCCCATGTGGTAAAATGGACAACACACAGCAGTGAGCGGGAAAGAAAACAAAAAAAAGTCAGGCCGACTTCTGGAGCTGTCGGGCTCACCAATGCTGCTTGCAAAATGCCGCTGCCTCCACCGGGGTCTCAAAGACATGCTGCGCTCCTTCCCACTCCACGCGCAGCTTGGCCGGATAGGCCAAGGTGAAGCGCATGCCATGTGCCACCAAAGCCCCACACACCTCCTTGTAGGCCCTCCTTTTCATAGAGACCCCGGCCGAATAATCCTGGAAGACCAGGAGGTTCGCAGCCTCACTCTCTCCGCCAGTGCGTCGCTGTTTCCTCGAAGCCCTTAGCACACACTCCTTCTGGTAAGCACTCAAGAAGCGAGCTATGACTGCTCGAGGCCTGTTTTCCACCACCCAAAGAGGGCCAATACGGTGTATTCTTTCCAGGGTCACATCGTCAACCCCGTCCTCCAGGGCCAAATTGTCTCGGATCCACTGCTCAATATAGCCTTTCAAATCTCGATCCTTCACCGATTCCTTAACGCCAATGAAGCGCAGATTTTTACGACTGCAGTTTTCCAAGTCCTCTAGTTTCTCCGCCTGCTGCTTCACCGTCAACTCCAGGGTTTGCAGCCGGATAGAGGCCTGTGCCTGCCCGTCTTCAAGGGAGCTGATGCGCTGCTCGGCTTGCTCAACCCAGCCAGTGAAGTCCGACACTGCCTGTGCTACCTCGGACATCTGCGAGGCCAGCCCGCACAGCCGGTCTTCTAACGCCTGCACAACTGCTCACGACACCTCCGCCACCATGCTGCTCGCCTGGCCGACACCCGGGCTCACTGCCTCCACTCCCGCCATCTTGGCCTCCGCGCCTCTCGGCTTTTTGCGCCAGCCGAGTTTCGTGGCCATGGACAGTCTCACCAAGACTACTGCAGCACCGTCTCGCTGTCCAACGCACACTGGCCGCTATTACCACCGATTCGGTCCCAAATTCTGTCCAGTGGGTAGATAATATGCCCTAGGAGGGTAATGAGTAGCTGGAGCTAGGGAGCACGCGTCAACCCTAGTCCACCATGCCACCGGAAGTCTCCTCTCGGGTTTTAACAACTTTAAACAGTTTTGTGTCATCCGCAAAGTTGATAACCTCACTAGTTATTCCCTTTTCCAGGTCATTTATGAATATGTCAAAAAGTAGCGGACCCAGTACAGATCCCTGGGGTACTCCACTATTCACCCTTTTCCATTGGGAAAATTGGCCATTTAGCCCTACCCTCTGCTTTCTATCTTTTAACCAGTTCCCGATCCACAACAGTACACTGCCTCCTATCCCATGACTTTTTAGTTTTTCCAAACGTCTCTGATGAGGGACCTTGTCAAAAGCTTTCTGAAAATCCAGATACACTATATCGACTGACTCACCTTTGTCTACCTGTTTATTCACACCTTCAAAAAAACATATTAGATTAGTAAGACAAGATCTTCCTTGTCTAAAGCCATGTTGGCTGTCTCCCATTAGGCCATGACTATCTACATGCTGTGTAATTTTGTTCTTTATGATGGTTTCTACCATTTTCCCCGGTACCGACGTCAGGCTCACTTGTCTGTAATTTCCCGGATCACCCCTGGAACCCTTTTTAAAAATTGGTGTTACATTGGCAATCTTCCAATCTTCAGGTATTACAGATGATTTTAATGAAAGTTCACAGATTACTAATAGCAGGTCTGCAATCTCATATTTCAGGCTTTGCGACAAAGCCTCACTGATCCTGGTGGCTCCAAGGTGACCCAGGTAGCCGTGGTTCCTGCTGCTCCTCTGATTGTCAGTGGAGGCTCCAATCCCTCTGGGGAGTTCTCTGGGGCTCTTGTCTCAAGAGGAGGGCTCTCACCTGCACCCCAACCTGGGGTTCCTATCACTGATAGCATGCCACCTAAAAGGGTAACCTTAGTCCCTTTCAACATTTCGGTAGACGTGGAAGAGATCCTGCTGGCCTCCTGTATGACCTCCACCAGGAGAGCTTACACTTTCAAATGGCTCAGATTTTCAATGTGGTGCATGGAGAAGTGGCTAAACCTGTTCTCCTGCCCAGTGTAGATGGTACTGAAGTATCACCTTCATCTCTCACAATCCAGGCTCAAGTCGAACTCTGTCAAGGTACACCTCAGTGCCCTAGTGGCACGCCACCACCCTATTTGAGGGCAAGTCCCTCTCGGTCCAGCCTACGGTGACCCGCTTTCTGAGGGAATCCTACTGTTCAAACCCCACTGTCTGCCCTCCGACTGAGTGGGACCTCAACATAGTGTTGGTGCAGTCCATACCTTTGCAGCTCATTACTGCCTGGAGAGGCAGTCCCAACGGGGCAGCACCTTCAGCCAGGCTGTGCTTTAATCTTTTTGGAGTCTAGGCAGCTCCTACCTTTCGTCCCTTCTATGTTCAGGCTATCAGAGCATTGGTTCCCATCAGTCCATGGGTCCTACTGTATCTGCGAACTCGATTGCTGATGTTCACGGCTCCCCTTGAGGGTGACCGTGTTTTTCCCTATGGGCTTGCGGTAGCCTGTAGCTAGGGAGTTCCATATGTGAGGACTGACTTCCTGCTTGTTCCCTATAACATGTGTTCCTGCTTGTTCCCTGTAACATGTGTTCTCCGGGGACAGCAGGAATCAATCCTCACAACTCTCCCTCCTCCCCTTGGAGTTGCTTCTTTACCATCCTTTTTTTTTTTTTTTTTGCCGTCTGTTAGCTATATCATATCTGACTGAGCAAGATGGCACTCTTGGGCGGGAAGGGCACCACGCATGTGTGGTGGCATCTCCCAAAGGCTTTCTTTGAAAGCTGTGGGATGCTTTTGCGAGGGCTCAATCGGTGCCGATGTCACCCATATGTGAGGATTGATTCCTGCTGTCCCCGGAGAACACCTGTTACAGATGAGTAGCTACGCTTTTGCCATGATTTCCTTTTCCTTTGACCATTTTTTTCTTTGACCACTTTCTTGCCTTGCCATGTGCATGGTCTGCTGCTTGTGGCTCCCATTGAATGAGCTCCATGACTGTCTCCTTTTGCTCCCAGTAGGATGGAGAAATCTCGGGACATGTTTTTTTTCGGTAATGTCGGGAACTGCCATGGGGAACTTAATGCCAATTTTGTTTCTTCCACATCTCACTCCACAAACCGATTTAAGACATGATACAAACGCCTCTTTACTCTCATTAAGATGTATATAGTTTAGATAATGTTACAAGAGACTATTCAGGTTTTTGAAGTTATAATGTTACTGTTGATATCTACACATTCTTTGTATAAGTTGAAATTTTGCAAATTCTTTGTACAAGTTTAAGTTGAAGTTTATTGTAAATCGCCTTGATTGAATGAAAAGGCGATATAGAAAAACTATTAAATAAAATCTCTCACCATTTTCCCACCAGTGGTAATGGTGGCCATCCTTTGGCTGCATGGCCCCAGCTGAAGGGGAGTGTGGTGAGGCAGCCTTGGGCTAGAGCTGTCAGGGCCCTGAGGGTCCGTTCTCAGCCAGCTTTGAGCAGCAGGTCCCGAAATGGTGTATGGGCTGTTTTCAGTCTCTGGTAGGCTATGTAGCAGGCCGTCTCATGGCGTTCTGAGGCCCTGACCACTGTTCCCTCTAAGCTGTGCGCATGTGCGCGCGCACACACCTCGCTGAGCGAGCGCACATACTTTACAACAGAGCGCACAAAAATTACGATTATGATTATGATAGAAAACAACACAGACGTCTTAAAATTTAAAAGTTGTGATTGTAATTACTAGAAATTTTCCGCTTCATTTAGTAATCGTCTATTTTCATTTAATTTAATTGAAATCAATGTGGTGTACATACTGTATTCTGACGTGTAGTCAAATTTTAAAGTATATAACTCCGAATGTCGTTATGTGGCGCACAAAAATTTAATCTTCCTTCAAAAGCTGCACAGCTGATATTTTATGCGCACACAGCCTACAGAAAATTAGAGGGAACGTTGGCCCTGACCTTCCCTATATGGGACTCTGGGCCTTTTGGTGTCTTCTCTCTCTCCCATCAGTGGGGTTAAGTGCCCCCACTCTTCATTTTTGCCTGTCTCTTTTGGGGGACAGGCTGAGGAGAAGGAGAATTCCGTCTATATCAGGTGAGTCACTGGAAGAAGGCAGAGGGAATTCCTTGGCAGAGAAAGAAGATCCATTGGGGATCTGCCTTTTTCCCAGGGAGGGATCTTTCTATCCCTTTTTTTTTTTTGATTCCATGGTGGCTCTGCATTACGGATCCCCCTTCAGGTTGAGATTTCACAAGTAAAACATAGGCCATGTGGTCTTTCTGCCGTCATGTTTCTATTTAGTCTGCCCTTCCATATCCTTTCTATCCATACAACTGTCCTCTTTTTACCTTTATAGATCCTGTGTTTGTCCCATGCTTTTTTGAATTCAGATACTATCCTCCTGTCCACCACCTCCACTGGGAAACTATTCCATGCATCTTCCACTCTTTCCATAAAGAATTTTTTCCGTATATTACTTCTGAGTCTCTCCTTTCACTCTCATGCTATGTCCTCTCATAGCAGAGCTTACCTTCAATTGAAGGAGATTCTCCTGTGCATTTATGCCATGGAAATATTTAATATATCGCCCATATCTCACTTTTCCTCTAAAGAATACATATTAAGATCTTTTAATCTGTCCTCATATGCTTCATAACGAAGACCAATAACCATTTTAGTAGCCACCCTCCGCACCAACTTCAATCTGCTTATATCCTTTTGAAGGTGCAGTCTCCAGAATTGCACACAATACTCCAAATGAGGTCACATTAGAGGCTTATACAGAGGGCATTATCACCTCCTTTTTTCTGATGGCCATTCCTCTCCTTATGCACCCGAGCATCCCTCTGGCTTTTGTCGTCACCTTTTCTGTTTAGCTACTTTAAGATAGTCAGACACAATTAAGCCAAGTTCCCACTCCTCTTTTGTGGTCAGAAGTGTCTCACCCCCTACACTGTACTGCTTCTTTTGATTTTTGCAGCCCAAAATGCATGACCCTGCAAGTTTTAGCATTAAATTTCAGCTGCCAAATTCTAGACCATTCTTCAAACTTAGCTAGATCCCTCTTATTGTTATCTACTCCTTCCTGGGTGTCTACTCTATTGCAGATTTTGGTATCATCCGCAAATAAGAAAACCTTACCTGACGGCCTTTCTGCAATATCACTAACAAAGATGTTAAGAAGAATCGGACGAAGAATAGATCCCTGCGGCACACCACTAGTAATCACCTCCTCAGAGTGAGCTCCATTTAACTGTACCCTTTGTCGCCTCCCACTCAACCAATTTCTAACCCAACCAGTAATTTTAGGGCCCATCCCTAGGGTGCTCAGTTTGCTTATAAGTTGCCTGTGTGGAACGGTGTAAAAGGCTTTACTGAAATCTAAATACACCACATCTAGGGCTCTCCCTCTGTCCAACACCCTGGTCACCCATTCAGAGAAATTAGATTTGTCTGATAAGACCTGCCTCTGGTGAATCCATGCTGCTTCAGATCCTGCAATCCATTGGATTCTGAAAACCTCACTATTCTGTTTCAGTAGCATTTCCAATAATTTACTAACCACAGAGGTTAGATTAACTGGCCTGTAGTTCTCAATGTCATCCTTACGTCTGCTTTTGTGTAAAGGGATCTCATGTGCTTTCTCCCGTCCTCTGGCACTACTCCCGACTCAAAAGAGGCATTGAAAAGGTCAGACATTGGAACTGCTAGAATGTCCCCCAAGTTGTCGCATACAGACCCATGGTTTTGTCTACTTTTAGTTAAGCTAGTTCCTCATGAACAGTCTTCTGACCCTATTCTAGAGGGAATGTGGCATTGCTCCATCTTTTATCCCCCTCCCTGGCAAAAGCTTATATTCTCTCAGTGGAGGACACTGGGAGCTGGGACTGAGGGGATACTAAGGTCCTGACTCCACTGTATCTTTTACCCCAGATGAAGAGGGAGTAGCTTTTTGGGGTCCCTATAGTAGCATTGTACTGGAGTCATCTCATGTTAGGAGGGGGGAAGCTGCCTTCAAGATTTTCTTTCACAGCTGTGGCCTTGGGTACTCAGGCAGGGCTTTGTACAGGAGTGATGGCCCGAGCACAATTGTGCTGGATCCAGCAATTGTCTGACAGCCTACAGGCAGCAAAATTAGAGTCTTGAGCATTGTTTGTGGTGGATAATCTGTATGACTTGAAAAGTAGCTTCTAAGTCCATTGAATTTGGGCATGTAAGATGTGGCGAGTGTAATATCTGCCCTATCACAAAAGAATTATGAGAATTTAGTTATCGAGGCAAGACATATCGGTTCAAGCACCGCACCTCCTGCACTTCTATGTATGTTGTTTACTGCATTCTTTGCCCTTGTGACTTAGCCTACATCGGTAAAACTATCCGAATGTTCAGGGTGCGTATGAATGAACATAAAAGTAAACTAAAGTGCCAGCGCCGTGAAGCACCAATTGTTGATCACTGTCTCCAGTTGCAGCATAAGTTTGAGGAACTACAATGTTTTTGCCTTGATTTTATAAGTTCATCGCAACAAGGTAAAACTAGGGACCGTACTCTTTTATGGCATGAGCAGCGTTGGATCCACAAGTTGGGATCAGTAGTTCCTCATGGCCTTAATCTGCGGGTGGAATGGGAAGTCTGCACCTGAGTTTCCTGTGTAGCACAGAGGTTAGCTTTAAATGTCCACTCTATAAATTGCTCAGTTCGCATGCGCGGCGTTCTACATCGGCTGGCAAACTTTGTTAGTGCTTCCATTCATCGAATTCTGAGGTATGTGAGCCTGTTCTTCTCTCTCTTCATATGAACTGGATATATCGAAAAGACATCGTTACTGAAAGTATGTACTTACTAAAGTCTGCTGTGTTTTTGTATCGTCGTGCTTTCAGCCACCCCCTGAAGAAACCTCTTTAGGTGAAACGCAATATAAGCGCGAGTGAGAGTGTTAGGGACTAAGGCGCTGGCCCAGCACTGTTATTCAAGTATTGCCTGCAAAGTTAAGTTCTGTTAACCACTCTTTCAATGTATTTTGGCTGAGGTTTTTGGCTGCAACTGTTAATCATTTTGGAGTGAAAGAGTTGGTGGATGCCTGCTCCAGAGCAACTATTCATCAAAGGTCGTTGATGCTATAAGGGCTATGCCATGTCAGACAATTCTGACTGGATTTTGTTTTGCCCGGGAAGTCTGAGACCTACCTGTTGCTTCTGTGTGCGGGTTTTCCTAATTTAACTTTGCTAAAAACTTTAAACTATAGGTCTGCAGTTTATATGAACACAGCAGTTCTGACGATACCACTATACTTTCAAGTTAAGTTTACAGAGTTGAGTCTCTCCTTTTTTGACAAGCTTCTAAGTCCATGGCAATAGATATGATGGCCCGAAGATGGCTTGGCTCTGTTTATTGGGCTGCCAACTCAACATCCAAACTGTGATTGAGCAGGTTCTCCTTTAAGGGAAAGGTTGTTCATTCTGGAGAAGCTGGTGAAAGACCTTAGAGAGGCCCAGAGGTTCCAAAGATTCCTCACATAGGGCCTGGTGAGGAGTGTGGGCCAGAAAGAGTTTGGTCATGACCTATTCCTCTTGTGGGTCTAAACCCAAGAAAGGTCTGTCCTTTTGGGGAATCCAGTGATCTTGGGCACTGGTAAACCCTTGCAAATAGATCCAGTGAGTCCCTTCTGAGGGACTGAGTTGGGGACCATTTCTGGTTGTTTTTACTCAGAATGGCTCTCATCACATCAGACCAATTGGTCCTTGAAAAAGGACCATGCGCTGGAGTTCACAGCACTCCTTCAGTTTGCCTTTGTGGAGTCTCCTTGGGACTCATTAACCAAGAGTGTGGTGGTTGAGGAAAATCCTTGGTGCCTCCTGTAGTTGCAGGCTGTCATGCTTGCAAGTGTCTGTCTGATGGCCACCCAGAAGAATGCCAAGATGAAAATCTTTTTCAGCTGCAGGAAGGATCCACATGTGTGAGCGTGGATGCCCTTCTTCAGAAATGGCCCCAAAACAGACTTCTCTATGTCTTTCTCCTGTGGCCCTTGTTGAGTCAACTTCTGCGCAGAATAGAGTCTCGCCTGGGCTTGGTCATTCTATGGTGCTGTGGATCTCTTAAGCTTGTTGGCAGGGTCCCCTCCATTGCTACCTCAAGAGAGAGGAGACTTCTGCAGCAGGTCCTCTGATCATGGAGGATCCCATGCCCTTCTTGCTTATGGGCCCTGGAGCAGCAGTTGACACCATCTTTAAGGCCTGGGGGACCACTAGATCCTTGGGTTTTGTGAGAGTCTGGAGGATCTTTGAGAGGTGGTGTTCTTCTCGGGCCCTGGATACCAGGAAGGCAGACATAGTTGCATCTTTGTCCTTCTTGCAGAATGGTTTGTTACAAGGATTTAATTCTGAACTCTTTCATGGTTCAGGTGGTGGCTATTGGGTGCTACTGGGGATGTGCTCAAGAAATGTCCGTATTGACGCGCCCTGATGTGTCCTGCATTCTCAAGGGGGGTGAAGCAAATCTGTCCACCCATGCATTCAGTCGTATTTCAATGGAACTTTTCTCTGGTATTTTGAAGGCACTGAAAGGTTCCTCCCTTTTGAGCCACTTCAGATGGCTCCACCCTCAAGGATATGACCCTGAAGGTGGTATTCTGGTGGGTGTTGCATCTGCCAGGCAGATGTCTGAGTTACAGGCCTTATCCTGTAGGGCAGCGTTTTTCAACCACTGTGCCGCGGCACACTAGTGTGCCGTGAGATATTGTCTGGTGTGCCGTGGGAAAAATTCCAATTTCATCCGTAACATGTGGCCTCGGCTCACAAATTAGGGTTGCCAACCGGCCGTTTTCAGCCGGCCTGGCCGGTTTTTCCATGGCCAGGCCAGCTGCCGGCACAGTTGTAAAACCGGCCATTGAAAAGCCGTTTTTTTGCTCTGGCCGCAAGATCGGGAGCGGCCAGAGCAAAAAACCGGCTTTTGTGCCGAAGTCCGCGGTGCGAACGCAATCGCGATTCCCTATAGCAGTGCAGCCGCTGGTTCTGCTTTGTACAGAGCAGCGGCTGCACTACACTTACATTGAAAAGTAAAGAGAAACTGTGTCAGGAGCCCTCCGATCATGCAGAGCCCGAGGAAGTGATGTCATGGGGGCGGGCTCCTCACAGGCTGTCTTTCCTTTTCAAATTAACTTTAGCTGCAATAAAGTTTCTCTTTACTTTTCAATGTAAGTGTAGTGCAGCCGCTGCTCTGTACAAAGCAGAAGCAGCGGCTTGGGCAGAGGGGGGTGTGTGTGTGTGTGAGTGAATCAGCAAGGGGGGGGGGAGTGTGAGTGAACCAGCAAGGGGGGGGGAGTGTGAGTGAACCAGCAGTGGAGGGGGGGGTGGTGGTGTGAGTGAACCAAAAAGGGGGGGGGGCGATGTTGTGAGAGAACCAGCAGGGGAGGGGGGGTAAGTGAGTGAGTGACCTAGCAGGAGGGGTGAGTAAGTGACAGGGGGGTGGGTGAGTGAACCAGCAGTGGAGGGGGGTTGGTGTGAACCAGCAGGGGAGGGGGGTTGGTGTGAGTGTTTGATTCCTATTCAAGAGAATTACTTTATATATAGTCAATATAGGCACAGAGGTAAATTCTTTTAACATTTTCTAATGGTGGTGTGCCTTGTGATTTTTTTCATGAAAAAAGTGTGCCTTTGCACAAAAAAGGTTGAAAAACACTGCTGTAGGGAACCTTCTCTGGCCATCTCGTCATCCTCTCTCTCCGAGGATGATACCTTCCTTTCATTGTGATCAGGCTGATCCTGCCCCCCTCCATGGAAGACTTTTGGATGGATCCCTCAATGCGTGAGGAGGGACTTAGAAGGAATTAGTAAGCTCCAGATACTTCACTATCGGTCAGACCATCTCTGCCTGTCCTTTCCTCAGACCACAGAATAGGACAATGTCCTTGATTGCCCACTGGATTAGGGAGGCTATTAATTTAGCCTTCTTTCCATATGGGAAATGTATGCTGGGGGGAGTCAAAGCTCACACCTTTGTGAAGCACTACAGGTTGCATGCAGGAGCTGGAATGGATGGTGCCCTTGGCAGAGCAGTTCTGTCCAGAGCATAATCTTCCTCCCACCCTGGGTCCTGACTGCGTGCATATATCCCACTTATGTGGACAGGTCTAGCAGAATGATGATAAAGAAGGAGAAATCTTCCATATCTGCCAACTTCCTTCCCTTTGAATCCTGCTAGACCATTCCAGGCCCCACCCTGGAACACAGATTTGGAAGCTCTGCTGCTTTATGACTGCATTTTCAGTATCTGTGCCTGATTCCAGCATTATATGGTTATTTATGGTTTTTAGATGTAGGTTTCTTTAAGAAAATCTGTTATTTATATGTTTGGTAATATTTTTTTTGAGACTGCCAGTTTGCTTGTTTTCTCGGTGCTGCACCAGCATGCAAGTGGTGATGTTACTGAAAGTTGCTCTGGTCTGCCTCTACCCAGTTGCTTGGACCGATCTAGCAGTATAACCCAGTTGCTTGGACTGATCCAGCAGGATTTCAGGGAAAGGAAATTAGCATATATGGAAAATTTTCTCCTTTTTAATGCAAGAATGCCATTTGATCTTTGAATTCATTCCACATTGAGTTGCAGTGTCTAAAATTAAAACTCCAATAATCTTGTCTAACATTTAGCTGGCTCTGTCTTCTCCTCGTCAGTATTCCAATACCTGTTTTAAGAACTTGCCATCGGAATTCTTTTGTGATGTGCTTTCAAACAATGATCTACCATTGGAGCTTGCTTTGTTTTTATCTTCAACTGATTTCGATATTCAATTAACCTTGATTTAAAAGCTTTCAGTCCATCCTAAATGGGCAGCTGATTACATATATGACAAAAATTGACTTGCAAGTGGTAAAATCTTTTGCTTTAAACATTCTGGTCTGCAGGATGTTTCCACTCTTCCCACTCAGTTTGTTCACAAAAGTCACACTGACCCTAGGGAAAATTTACCCTTGTCTCAACCCATCCATAACTTCTCTTTGCAGACGTGATTTCACAAGTATCACCAGTGTTCTTTCCTCTGGTGTGTCTCAAGGGTCTCTTCGTATTGTGTGTGTGTGTGTGTGTATTCTTTCCAACCCAGTGGAAGATGGAAAGAATTATACAAAAATGGTTGAAAATATCCATCTTATTCCTTTGTCCGTCCATCCATACCTCTGAAAATTTAACAGAATCAATGAAACTCTGTCCTTTGAGAAGAACAGTGCTCTCCAAGAGCTCTCCTGAAAGGTGATTTTTGCTGAATTTGCTGCTTTGCTGTGAGTTCTATCTGTCTGTTTGTCTCCACATATTTATTTACTTATTTATTTGTCATTATTCGTGTTCCCTTACCTTACTGCTCCCCTTAAATTTGCACTTTTGTCAGCTCTTCTCAGCTGAATAACTTATCCCTTTCCTTAACTAACTGCAACTTTCCTTTCTTCCTCCTTCAACTATATTGACCTGTCTGTGTTGGCCAGGTTAACATTTAATTCCATATCTATCCTTGCTCTGTCTCCATTGCTGTAGAGTTTAAAACTATTTTCCTCTCTCTTCTCATAGTCTACCTGAGTGACCAACTCCCCCCTGCTGAGGTATTGTTTTAGAACCCATTTCCTGTCCTCCCAAGTGTGCTTGCTCTGAAATTCCTTTCTGTCCTTTGAGAAGAGCAGTGCTCTCCAAGAGCTCTCCTGAAAGGTGAATTTTGCTGAATTTGCTGCTTTGCTGTGAGTTCTGTGTGTCTCCACATATTTATTTACTTATTTGTCATTATTCATGTGTTCAAGCATGCTGTGGTCATACCTCTCCTCAAGAAACCTTCACTTGATTCCACCTGTCCTTCTAATTATCGACCCATCTCTCTCCTTCCCTTCATTTCTAAACTACTTGAACATGTGGTTTACCACCGCTGTCTCGACTTCCTCTCCTCTCATGCCCTCCTGGATCCCTTAGTCTGGCTTTCGTCCTTTATACTCTACTGAAACGGCTCTTGCCAAAGTCTCAAGTGACTTGTTCCTGGCAAAATCCAAGGGCCTTTACTCTGTCCTCATCCTTCTTGACCTCTCTGCTGCTTTTGACACTGTTGACCACAACCTTTTCCTCAATACCCTGTCCTCGCTTGGTTTTAGGGGCTCTGTACTATCCTGATTCTCCTCCTACCTCTCCAATTGCTCTTTCAGTGTGTGTTCTGGTGGCTCCTCCTCTGCTACCAAGGATCTGTCTTGGGTCTGTTCCTTTTCTCTCTCTACACCCAGTCCCTTGGTGTGCTTATCTCATCCCATGGCTTTCAGTACCATCTGTATGCTGATGACTCCCAGATCTACCTCTCTACGCCTGAAATCTCTCCAGCAATCCAGACCCGGATCTCTGCCTGTCTCTCTGACATTGCTACCTGGATGTCTCACCGCCACTTGAAACTGAACATGGCCAAGACTGAACTTCTTATCTTTCCCCCTAAAACCTCCCCTCCTCTTCCTCCTTTCTCAGTCTCTGTGGATAACTCTCTAATCCTTCCTGTTTCCTAAGCCCGCAGTCTGGGGGTTGTCTTTGACTCCTCTCTCTCTTTTTCCTCACATATCCAACTGATAGCTAAGACCTGCTGTTTCTTTCTCTACAACATTAGCAAAATCCGCCCTTTCCTTTCTGAATACACTACTAAAACGCTTATCCACTCCTTAATCACCTCCCGTCTTGACTACTGTAACCTCCTCCTTGCTGGTCTCCCTTTGAATCGTCTCTCTCACCTTCAATCCGTTCAGCACTCTGCTGCACGGCTAATCATCCACCAGCCTCGTCATGCCCATATTACTCCTCTTCTCAAGTCACTTCATTGGCTCCCTATCTGTTTCCGCATCCAGTTCAAACTTCTCCTGCTGACCTATAAATGCATTCACTCTGCGGCTCCTCACTACCTTTCTTCTCTTCTCTCCTTACAACCCCCTTCGGGAACTCCGCTCTTCTAGCAAACTGCTTCTATCTGTGCCCTTCTCTTCTACTGCTAACTGCAGACTTCGCTCCTTTCACCTTGCTGCGCCTTACGCCTGGAACAAACTACCTGTGTCTGTACATCAGGCACCTTCAAACCCAGGCTGAAAACTCACCTCTTTGCTGCTGCTTTTGGATCTTGACTCACCTGATCTCCTTTTTCATTCCCCTTGCTTTATCCCTGCCTACACCTTCTGTGTTTGTCTTGACTAGATTGTAAGCTCTGATGAGCAGGGACTGTGTCTTACATGTCTGTGCAGCGCTGCGTACGACTTGTAGCGCTATATAAATGCTCAGTAGTAGTAAAAATTGGCCAAATCAGACTGGGTTTCTAGATATATAAACCTCATCTCCCCCCCCCCCCTAAAAAAAATGTCCCAATGCATTTCTATGGAAGGAGGCATTTCATCTTCTCTAAAACAGGAATTTATATCCACTGAAACCTAGCAGTTAGGGACTTCCTCCTTTCAAACTGCCCCTCTCTGTTCTCTATTTTCTTCCACACCCCCCCCTCCCCCCCCCAAAATCTTGTCCCACCATATAGCACTAATGTGAGTGTGCTCTCTGGAGGGCGTAATAAGCAATCTGGGAGGCGGGCTGGGGGATGGCATGGACGGGGAGGGGCCAGGCCCTATGATGTACTATTTTACTGGTTAAGATTTATTAACCTCTTTTAGGAAGCGATTCACAATATTTACAGTATTCATAAGGTAATTGTGTACAAAAATTAGTAACATGTTTGAGCAGCAACACCCTCCAAAATATTTAGTTTATAGCTCTTTACAGCTTTGCAAACAACGGCACCTTGGCAGTCTGCTGAAGAGGGCACAGCTTTCCACGGCCCGTCACCCCCAGTGTGTCAAATTAATTCAATAAAAACATAGTCTACAGTTTTGTTGACATTTACTCCAATATGTTTTTACATGATTGATTGTTTTATTTTGTTTTGTTGCCTTATTTTGCAAGACAGAGCCGCTAACTAAAGGCAGTATTGTAAATTTTTACTCCATAATATTTTTATTTTAGCATAAGTGTTCAAAATCCTGAGAATGGACTGTGCTATTTGTATTCCGAGTACAGAATTGAGATTAGTAGTCTGCTTTGATAATTGGTGCTGTCATGAGGTGGGACAGTTTAGTAGTATTTAGCATCTGGGAGCAACTTAAATGTACTACCTAAAATGTACCTATTAAATTAGTAAATACTTGCAACCTTTAACATCAAATTTGAGATGATGTTGTAAAAAAATGTTCTCGTAATGACCAGCTTGCTTTTTTTCCTTTAGGTTTATCCTGATGTATTCCACAGTTCTTTGCACTCATTATAATTCTGCTCTGACCACCACAATAGTTGGCTGTATTAAAGTAAGTTGAATAAACATTTGTAAGATATTTGTATGCCTTTTGAATATGTGGTTATACCATTTTATTACAATATTTCCATTTATCCCCTTCTATACATGTAGTGTCTTTGGTACCTCCAGGGCCGGATTTACCTTGAGTGAAGCCCTACGCCAACAAAAATTGTGGGCCCCCAGAAAAGATAAAAACGAGCACGCCGGATCAGCTGCGCGCTGTTGGCCCTGACATCATAATTAAACTGGGAATCCCAAAAGCCAAACTTGGAATGTACAACACTGTAGAAATAAAACTATACATTAATTTGCTCTTGTACTAAACAAAGCGCAGACGTTAATGATGCACATTTACCAGAGCTGACATATTCCAATTAATAAATTCAAAATAGAGAGATTTTTCTACCTTTTGTGCATTTTTTTTCAGCTGCAATTGCTCCAGCCACTTTCTTCTGGTTTCTTCGTGTCAGCCCAACTCCAGTCTTAACCCCCCCAGCCCATTTCCAGTCCCAGCCCCCCCCATCGGCTCAAGTAAACTTTAATTAAAAAAAAACAAAAAACGCTGGCCGCCGCTGCAGCAGCATGGACTGTCCCGCGGGGCCCCCTCTGCCCGGCTGAGCCCCTCCATGCCGGCTTTGAGAGGCGCGAAGGGAGAGTGTCTCCCTCGCGTCTCTGTTAAGCCCGCAGGGGCTGATTTAACAGAGACGCGAGGGAGACACTCTCCCTTCGCGCCTCTCAAAGCCGGCACGGAGGGGCTCAGCCGGGCAGAGGGGGCCCCGCGGGACAGTCCATGCTGCCGCGGCAGCAGCCAGTGTTTTTTTTTTTAAATTTAATTTAAAAAAAGCTAACAATTTGTTCAATTTTTGTGGGCCCTTGCCAGCTGTGGGCCCTACGCCACAGCGTAGTTGGCGTATAGGTAAATCCGGCCCTGGGTACCTCCTTTCATCAGGAATCCAGTCCTAAATCTCAGCCTGGTTGTCTGACATTGCCACCTCAATATCACGCCATCATGTGATAGTAGAAGCACTATAGAAATGATAAACTGTAGTCACCATCCAGATTCAAAATACCATACTTAAGAAGCTCTGTTTCTTTCCCCCTAAATCCTCTTTTCTCGATTTCTGTGGATAACATTGTCAACCTTAGTCTCCTCAACTCATAATTTTGGGGTCATCTTTTACTTCTTTGTCCCACTATACATATTTTAACATACCACTAAAAACTGTCATTTTACTCTATCACCACCAAAATGTGTCCCTTCCTTTCTGAACACACTACCAAAACCTTATTCCATGCTCTCATCGCCTGCTTAGAGATTATTGCTGTTTGCTCCTCAAAGATCTCCTACTGAACCATCTCTTTCCACCTCTATTCAAAGCTCAGCTGCACCACTTGCATAATTAACAGCAAAAAAATAAAGTTTAATTGTACCTTGTGGACTGAACATGTGTGATAATTAATTCTAAATTTATTTTGACTGTAATCTGCCCTGAACGTGGTTGGTAAAAGAATTAGAAACGTCTGAAAGTAAATTACACTCGCATAATCTCTTTCCTCTCAAGTCATTTCATTGGCTTTGTATCCGCATAAAGTTCAAATTCTCTTACTCTACTCCATTCTTTCCATCTTGCTATGCTGTATGTCTGGAATAAACTTCTTGAGTTGATGCATTCTCCAGGAACAAGCAGGAAGTCAGTCTTCACTTATGGGTGATGTTGGCACTGACAGAGCCCGCATGGAGCAATTCCCCAGCTTTCAAAGAAAGCCTTTGGGATTGCTGCCACGCATGTGTGGTCCTCTTCCCACCCAAGGGTGTCATCTTGGCAGTCTCCCTTTTTTCGCAGAGCCCTTCGGACGCACGTCCTCGTCCCTTGGAAAAAGTGTTTTGTTTCCCGGCCTCTGGTCTACAATTTTTTTACAGTTGCACCGGTCCTCTACCCACCCCCTGCTCTCATTTCTTTGAGCTTAGGGGACGTTGTTTTCCTAACCTTTTTGCTGTTAGTGGCCTTCCGCCCTTTTTTTCTCCCAACTGCTGGCCATGTGGGTCTTTGATCTCGCAGGGGCCCTTTCTGCCCTGATGGCCACCGGCTTCAAAAAATGCAATAGATGCTCCAAGAACATGTCGCTTACGGACACCTATGACTGCTGTCTGTGATGTCTTGGAGCCGACCATGATCCAGAGCTCTGTTTGCTTTGTAAGAAAATGTCCTCGAAATCCCTGCTCAGTCATCAGCAGAAGTCAGAGGATACGTTTCGTAAGGCTGCCTCTGAATCCCCGGTGGCAGCCTTGGTCGTCTCTCCGCCGGTGGGATCCTCCATCCCAGCTTCACGCTCAAGACAGCACGCTGACCAGAGGTCCCCTGAAATGGAGCGGCATAAGAAGGCCTCGAAGTCACTGTCGGGGGCTCTCGACAAGCGCAAGCGCTCCTGTGCTCGGTCGCTTAGCCCCCCTTGGCATTCCCGAGAGTCTGACAAAGAGCGGCCTCGAAAGGTACCCTGTACAGACTCGGAGACCCCGGGCGATGGCGCCAGATCTCCTGAGGACCGTCCCGGCAAGGACCCCCTCTCTTTCTCAACGCCCGATCCGGTGACCCCGGTGTCTGCATCGCAGGGCCCCACGCCCGAATGGGAGTCCCGTATGCTGGCGCTAGAATGTAGCATTTCTGCATTCATAGCTTCCCAGCAGGCACTCGTATCCAGCTTCGCTGGCCCATGCCTTGAAACAAAGGTTCCCTCACGAGGGACACCAAAATCCACCATAGAAACCCCCAAGAGCCATGGTCCTCGTGAGGGTCCTCGGCGTCTGTCTCACTCGCCTTCCCGTTCCTCAGGGGCGAGATCCTCCAGGGCATCTGGCTCCAAGTGGGCCTCGGCTTCCGGATGAGGCAACCAGCCCAAATCGGGTTCCTCCTTTGATTTCTCGGACTGGGAGTCAGACGGGGATATTACCCCAGAGACCCATCCCCGCCTGCCTCTCAGAGGCGTTCGCCACTTGAGGACACCTCCTTCATGGTGTTTGTACGGGATACGGCATGTGCTTTTAACCTGGCTACTCAGGCTGAGGAGGAATCTTGAGGTGAAGAGCTTGATATCTCCAGGAACAAGCAGGAATGTAGACTTCACATATGGGTATCGTCGGTACCGACGGAGCCTGCACGGGAACGCTCCCCAGCATCCAATTAGAAAGCTTTTGGGAGCATCCCACAGCGCCTGCGTGCTGCCTTCCCGCCTTTCCCAACTGCCTCTCTCCAGTTCTTCGTTTTCTGCAGAGCCAGCAGGTCGTCATTTCTGTCACCGCAGAAAATTGTTTCCTTATTCTTCATTTTTTTTGTGGTCGCGTCTGCCTTCGAGGTTATACCGGTACCGCCGGTTCTCTTTCTTTCTTTTGTTTTGAAAAAACATATTTGTTATTTTTTTCCAAACTTTTCTTCCCAGGTGCACGCGCCATTTTGGGCCTTAGGCCCAAAATTTCCTCCATTATGGAAAAGCCTGCTTCGGGTTTCAAAAAGTGCACCAAGTGTGGCGGTACCATCTCCATCACCGACACCCATGAGTGATGTCTTAAATGTTTAGGTCCTGACCACTCTTTTGCTGAGTGTATGGCTTGTGCCATGATGTCCAAAAGGGGTCGACAAAACCAAGCTGCTAAGCTCAGTGCCCTTTTTCCCTCCGATGCAGCTTCAGTGGCATCGATGTCTTTCAGGGCTTCGTCTTCCTCCCATGGATCTCAGGTAACTAAACATAAGTCCAGCCGGTCCGCAAAGGGTAGATCTCCTTCCAAGCATCGAGATGCCCCTGGCGTTGCCCTTGAGGGTTCTGTACTGACAAAATTGCCCCGGCGGGAGGCTTCGGCTTCCAAAGCATTATCGGGGCTCCAGGATGTTCTCGAGGCCTCGACCTCGGCAGAACTACTGGTGCCATGCTCTGGGATACCAGTTGCGTCCGGTACTGATACCCAGGCATCGGCAGCGTCAATAGACCAGAGGTTCCTGGCTATTGAACGCAGTCTGGCGGCTCTCCTTGCGGCATCGATACCCTCGGAACTGCGTCAGACAGTTCAACCGGTATCGACGCCGGTACCGATAGCATCGACATCGGTATCCCGGCACCCAGTCATGCAATGCCTTCTGGTGCCAATACACCGGTACCGATTCCCCCCGGTACTGACTTCAGTCGGTACAGGTATCGGGCTCTTCAAGAGCATCCGGACAGACGGTACTTCGAATCCTCAGAGGACTCCGAGGATTCTGACAGCTCTGCCGGTACCGGCATACTTCTCCCGGAGGAGCCGCCTTCTCCTAAACAAAGGATGTCTCCTCCAGAAGATATCTCCTTTCAGGATTTCATCAGGGAGGTGGCTCGTGGTTTGTCCATTACTGTGACTCCAGAAACAGAGCCCAGGGCTAAGGAGTTGGAGATTTTACAATATCCCAAAGCTCCTAAGGAGGCAACTACCTTGCCTATCCATGAGATTTTACATGATCTCATGTTGAGAATGTGGGAGACACCTCTTACCACCTCTCCTCACTCTCGCAGACTGGATACCATGTATCGAGTCCCTCCTTGTCCTGGTTTCCAGAAAACTCAGCTTCCTCACCACTCCATTGTAGAGGAGTCGGCTATGAGAAGGATCAGGAGTGCAAAGAGGCATGCCTCTAATCTTCCAGGACGTGAGTGTAGAACCTTGGATGCCTTTGGACATCGTACTTTCCAGACTTCCATGCTTTCTGCCAGGATCAGTTCCTATATTTTATATATGGGAATGTTCCTTAAAGAAGTCAAGGAGATTTAGAGGTTCTTAGCCCTCTCCTTCCCGAGGACAAAAGGCAGGATTTTCTCACACTGGTTAAACATGCCCAGGATGTTTCTAAGTTTGTCAATCGTGCAGCCGTTGACTCTTTTGAATGCATAAGCAGAACTTCTGCCATTGCCTTAAGTGTACGTAGAATTGCCTGGCTCCAGGCATCCGATTTGGAGCTCTGGGTGCAGGACAAACTGGGCAATATCCCTTGTACAGGTGAGAATCTATTCGGCAATAATTGGCAAGAGAAAGCCAATGAGTTGGATGCTGACAACTCCACTTTGGATAGGTTATCCAAAGCCACAGCTGATCCTACGAGAAAGAAATCTTTCAAGAAACTTTTCTTCTAAAAAAAGAAGAGGTTTTATCCTTCTTATTCCCAACAGGGACGTTCTGCAGGTCAGCCTGCTGGAAAGAGTCAGCAACCACCTAAACAAAGGAAAGCAAAGACTGCTAAGCCTCAACCGTCTCAGCAGTCTCAGCCTCCACAAGGCCTTTGACTTTCATCTAGAGAACTTAGCCTTCCTGGCCCTCAATGAACCAGAGCCTTCCACCATTCCAGGAAGGTTATGTCACTTTGCCCCCAGATGGGGGCAGATAACAGCAGAGCATTGGACACTCTCCATTATAAGAGAGGGGTACAAACTGCACTTTCTGTGCATGCCCCCTCCCACAGTGGTAAGACAGTTCAATTCTCAGACCTCTCTCATCAACCTGTTAGATCAAGAGGTCACTATGCTTCTTGCCCAAGGGGCAATAGAAGAAGTACCCAATCATCAACAGGGTACAGGGTTTTACTCCCCCTATTTCCTTATCCCAAAGAAAACAGGGGGATACAGACCTATATTAGACCTGAGAGAATTGAACAAATTCCTCTTCAAAGAGAAATTCAAAATGGTTTCTCTAGGAACTCTGCTGCCATACCTTCAGAGTCAGGATTGGCTTTGTTCTCTAGATCTCAAGGATGCGTACACTCATGTTCTATCCATCCAACTCACAGAAAGTTCCTTCGGTTCCTTTTTCAAGGAAAGCACTACCAATACAGGGTGCTTCCCTTTGGCCTGGCCTCAGCACCAAGAGTGTTCACAAAATGCATGGCTGTGGTAGCAGCATTTCTCCGCACTCTAGGGATATTCGTCTTCCCCTACTTAGACAACTGGCTCATTCGAGCCCCATCAGAGTCAGAGGCCAGGATTTCTCTATCTTGCAAAATGCGTATCCTTCAGTATTTGGGTCTGGTCATAAACATCCCAAAGTCCAGTCTAACTCCCACTCAGTCTCTAGAGTTCATAGGACCTTTGCTGGATACCAGAAAAGCAAGGGTCTATCTTCCTCAGGCCCGTTGCCTTCGCATGGTGCAGTTAGATTCTCAAGCAGTGCTAAAGCCTCTTCTCACTGCCCGAGAAGTGCTACAACTACTAGGCCACATGGCATCTACAGTGCATGTGGTTCCTTATGCTTGCCTCAATATGAGAGCAGCCCAGTGGACTTTATCCACTCAATGGACACAGGCATCAGGATTCCTGTCAGACAAAATAGAAAACACAAATTGCCTTATTTTGTCCCTCCAAGAGTGGCAGTCCACTCAAAACCTGTTGCTGGGGTCCCCTTTTCAACAACCTTTACCCCAGGCAACTCTCACAACAGATGCTTCTCCAGTGGGTTGGGGAGCTCATCTACAAGACCTCTCCACCCAAGGTACTTGGACTCCACAGGAGACTCATCTACACATCAATCTCTTGGAGCTCAGAGCAATCTTCCTTGCTCTGCGAGTGTTCCACACCCTGCTCAGCTACAAGACAGTCCTCATTAAGACGGACAATCAAGTAGCCATGTTCTACATGAACAAACAGGGAGGAACAGGCTCACTGTCGCTTTGCAATGAAGCTTTACGACTATGGGCCCTCGCCAGAGAGCATCAGATTCATCTCCTGGCAGTGTATCTTCCAGGCATACAAAACTCTTGGGCAGACAGACTCAGTCGAGTTCTGCTTCCACACGAATTTCTCCAGGACCAAGCAGGAAGTCAATCCTCACATATGGGTGACGTCGGCGTTGACGGAGCCCCCATGCGGAGCATTTCCCCAGCTTTCAGAGAAAGCCTTTGGGAATGCAGGCATGCATGCGCCGTCCCCTTCCTGCCCAAAGGTGCCATCTTGCTCATCTTCTTTTTTCCACAGAGCCCTACGGACGCCTGTCCTTGTCACCCGTGAAAAAAGTTGATTTTTCTGCGTTGGGTCGAGTATTTTCTTCGGTTTGACGTCGGTTCCTTTCCCACCTGGACTCGGTACACCGGTGCTGAGCCCAGATCTCTTTTTTCGTTTTTTGTCCTTAGAGACTGCGTTCGCACCTTTTTTCTTTTCCCTGGCAGCCCAATTTTTTGATCTTGCAGGGGCCCTTTTTCCCCCGATGGCTGCCAGTGGCTTTAAGAAGTGTGATCAGTGCAAGAAACTGATGTCTCTCACCGACACGCACGACTGCTGCCTCCGGTGCCTGGGGCCACACCATGATTCTACAGTCTGTAGTCCCTGTGGCAAAATGTCTTCCAAGGCATTACGGAGCCGTCAGCACCAGCGTGAGAGGATCTTCTCCGAATCTGCCTCTGGACGGGTCCGGACTTCGTCAGAGGCCTCGACGTCTCGGGAGTCTGACCCCGAGCATCGTCGGAGCTCCTCTGAAAGGGAGTCCCCCTCGAGGGAGCACCGAAGGAAGAAGAAACCCGCGAGGGTGGCATCGGTGGACGCTCTTGGCTCCTCGAGGGTCAGGTCGCATAGCCCCAATCGCTGTCCCGGGTCTTCGGAGTCGGAGAGGCCTGCAAAGCATCCTCATGTAGAGTCGAAGGCCCCGAGTCATGTGAGTACTGTAGTCCTCGTGGACTCTCCTCCGGGGAAGCCGATGTCGGGCCCGATGCCGTCGGGGCCCGAGTCAGAGGCTGCTGGGTCTCTTGAGCTTGGACTCAGGTTGACAGCCTTGGAGAGCAGATTGTCTGCCTTCATGGAGCAGCAGCGGGTGCTGATCGCCGGTCTCACCGGCGCATCTGCCCCGACCGCCGGGACATTGACGTCCAAGTCGACCCTGGAGGCCGAGACGATCCTCGAGACCATGGAAACTCGAGTCGATCCTCGGCCAAGGTCACCCTCGGCCTCCCGTTCGGGACCGAGGTCATCGGCGGATGGCGTCGGTGCCCGCCCACTTTGAGACGCTCGATTCCTCCTCGGAGGAATCGGCATGGGAAACGGAGGAGGAGTCGTCCCCTGACACCTTCCAGACTTAGTGCGTCCCTTCGGACTCACCGGGTTCCGAGCCTCGGACAAGATCCCCCCCGGAGGATACCAGGTTCTCGGATTTCGTAAGGGACATGGCCAAAGCACTGGCATTCCCTGCGGACCCCGAGGAGGAGCCTTGAGCCGAGGAACTCGAGGCTCTGCACTATGACTCTCCTCTCAAGGAGGCCTTTACTGTCCCGGTTCCTCCGATGCTGGAGCGGTTGCTCTTCCACATGTGGGAGGCGCTGGCCTCGATGCCGGTTCTAAGCAAGCGGGTCAATTCCATCTATCGAGTCCGCAAGAGCCCTGGGTTTCAAAAGGCACAGCTACCGCACCACTCCATGGTTGTGGAATCGGCCATGCATCGCCTGAAGAGTCAGAATATGCACTCCTCGGTGCCTCCCGGCAGGGAAGCCCGGAACCTGGATGCCCTCGGTAGAAAGTGCTTCCAGGGCTCTATGCTTGCTTGCCGTGTCCAGACCTACCAGCTGTACATGGGCATGTACCTTCGAGACCTGGCAAAGGAGATTGCCGGGTTCTCTGCTGGTCTGTCCGAGGAACCTTTGCAGAGGTTCAAGGCCTTGTCTTCTGGTATTCGAGAGTGCTCGAAGTTTATATCTCGAGCAGCCTACGATGGATTTGAGGCTTCGGCCCAGGTAGCAGGGGCCAGCATTGGTGCACGCCGCCAGGCCTGGCTACAATCCTCAGACCTCGAGCCATGGGTACAGGACAAGTTGGTCGATGTCCCTTGCCGAGGTGAAAACCTCTTTGGCAAGCCCATGGCCGAAAAGGCTGCAGAACTCGAGACCGAGACTCTTACCCGGACAAGGCTGTCCAGGAAAAACTCTGCCCCTTCTCAGAAGAAGAAGGGCTCGGGGAAAAAGATCTTTTACCCGAGGAAGACCGCTGCCTACAAAACCTACCCTCACTACCAGGCCTCTGCAGCTCCCCAACAGGGCCATCAGGCCAAGGGGCAGGGTCATGGGCACCGTAGGCAGAAGGCTCCCAAGCTTCCTACTCCGGCTCCTGCTCAGCAGGGAGGGTTTTTTTTGACTATGCCAGCATAGCCTCTCCTCCTCTCCAGGGCACAGGAGGTCGGCTGACCCTGTACGCAGACAGGTGGCCAGCCATCACAGGGCATACTTGGGTGTTAAGCATCATCGAGAGGGGCTATCTGCTCCACTTCACCCAGATACCCCCCTCCTACTTTCCAGGGGAGCCTCCAAGACCCTCTCTGCACAGAAACTTACTCCTTCAGGAGTTGGAAGGTCTACTAAGGGACCAGGCGGTGGAACTGGTGCCTCACCACCTGGAAGGGCAAGGCTTCTACTCAAGGTACTTCCTGGTACCAAAAAGAACAGGAGGCCTCAGACCCATCCTCGACCTGAGAAATCTGAACAAGTTTCTGGAGAGGGGAAACTTCAAGATGCTTACCCTTGGAATCTTACTGCCCTACCTCCAGCAGCTATGCTCCTTAGACCTGAAGGATGCTTATACTCACATCCTCATCCATCCAAGTCACAGACTATTCCTCAGATTTGTGGTGGGAGGAAAGCACTTCCAGTACAGAGTGCTTCCTTTTGGCCTCACCTCCGCCCCCAGGGTCTTTACAAAATGGCTGGCGGTGGTTGCAGCCTACCTCAGGAACCAGGGGTCTTTGTGTTCCCTTACCTGGACGACTCGCTTATCAGGGGCCAGTCTCCACAAGAGGCCAGGCAGGCCACCTTCAGAACCATATCCCTGCTTCAGCACCTGGGGTTCGTCATAAACTTCCCCAAGTCCAATTTAGTCCCCTCACAGGATGTGGAGTTCATAGGGGCAAGATTGGATACCATCCATGCAAAGGCCTATTTGCCTGTGGACAGAGCTCACAGGGTGATAGTTGGCCGGCCAGTTTCAGGTGAACTCTCTGGTCTCGGCCAGACACTTCCTCTGGCTCTTAGGTCACATGGCTTCCACAAGTGCATATCACCCCACATGCCCGGCTTCACATGAGGCCGGCTCAGTGGCCCCTCAGGATGAAGTGGCTGCAGGCCACAGGGAAATTATCAGACAGAATAAAGGTGTCCAAACTCTTGGTGGACTCCCTACGCTGGTGGAGGCATCTCCAAAATCTGGTCAGGGGTGTTCCTTTTCAGGCCCCCCCACACACTCAGGTACTGACAACCGATGCTTCCTTGCAGGGCTGGGGGGCACACTGCCAGGGAGCCTGCACCCAAGGCCTGTGGTCTCCGTGGGAGGCCGCCCAGCAGATCAACCTGTTGGAATTGAGGGCCATTCGTCTAGCCTTACGGACTTTCTCTCAGATCCTGTCTCACCAGTCTGTCCTAGTTCAGACGGACAACCAGGTGGCTGTGTTCTACGTCAACAAGCAGGGAGGCACAGGATCCAGACTCCTGTGCCTGGAAGCACAAGCTCTCTGCTCCTGGGCTGTCACTCAGGGCATGACCCTCAGGGCGGTCTACCTCCCAGGCCAGGAAAACTACCTGGCGGACAGGCAAAGCAGACTCCTGCAGCCTCACGAGTGGCAGTTGGATCCTCTGGTAGTTCAACAGATCTTTCTGAAGTGGGGTCTTCCGACCATGGATCTTTTTGCCAGTCCGCTGAACAGGCAACTACCCAGGTTCTGTTCCAGGCAACCGCATCCCTTGCGAACAGCGCCAGATGCATTCCTGATCCCCTGATCAGAGAGCCTGCTGTATGCCTTTCCTCCCACACCTCTGGTGGCCCGGACTCTATTCAAAATCCAGCAGGACAGAGCCACGGTGATCCTGATAGCCACCAGGTGGCCCAGGCAGACGTGGTTCCCTCTTCTTCTGCAGTTGGCAGTGGATACTCCACTTCCTTCTGACTCAGGATCAGGGGTCCCTCTTGCACCCCAACCTCCAATTCCTCAATTTGATGGCCTGGATGCTGAAAGGCTAGTCCTTGCTCCCTTGCTCCTATCAAAGGAGGTTGAAGAGGTGGTGTTGGCCTCCAGGAAACATTCCACTAGGAAGGCCTATTCTCTGAGGTGGCGTAGGTTCTCTACTTGGTGTTCTCAACAACAAGAGGACCCCTTCTGCTCTGTCCAGGTGGTGCTACAATACCTGCTCCACCTTTCCAACCTAGGACTTCAGTCCAACTCTGTCCGGGTTCACCTCAGTGCCCTCTCAGCTCACCACTCGCCAGTGGATGGACAGCCTCTCTCAGGCTACCCTCTGGTGTCTCGTTGTCTCAGAGGTCTGCTTCTGCTTAAACCTCCTATTCGTCCACCGGCCACTGAGTGGAATCTCAATGTGGTCTTGCAGCAACTGACTCGCCCACCTTTTGAGCCAATGGCAACCTGCCATTTACGTTTCCTCTCCTGGAAGGTGTTGTTCCTTGTGGCACTAAGGTTCTATAGGAACAGGGTAGTCTTGCGGACTCATCCTAAGTTCCTTCCAAAGGTAGTGTCCTCCTTCCACCTCAACCAGGAGGTGGTACTTCTGACATTCTTTCCCAGGCCGCACACCAGTAGGGCCGAAACTGTCTTGCATACCCTGGATTGTAGAAGGGCGCTGTCCTTTTACCTAGAACGTATGCAGGGGCATAGAAGGGCTTCTCAGCTCTTCATTTCCTTTGACCCTAATAAATTGGGGTTGCCTGTCACTAAGCATACGTTGTCCATTTGGGTGGCAGACTGTATCGCCTGGGCGTACAGGGCAGCCAGCCTCTCCCTGGATGGTCGAGTCATGGCCCACCGGGTCAGGGCGAAGGCCGCATCAGTAGCTCACTTCCGTTCTGTTCCATTGGCAGACATCTGCCGGGCCACTACTTGGTCTTCAAGCCAGAGTTTTGCGGACCACTACTGCCTCGAGAGGGAGTCCCATAGGGACAGTGCTTTCGGGCAAGTGGTACTCCGTAATCTCTTTGAGGTTTAGGCAACTCCTACCCTCCGGCCCTGGTGTTGGGCTACCGTTCAGGTGTGGTCTCAGAGAAGATTCTCTCACTGTTGCTGAGGCTCTAGAGGGAGCTCTATTTTTCAGCCTTGGTTCCTGGTAGCCCAGAGCTAGGGAGTCACCCATATGTGAGGACTGACTTCCTGCTTGGTCCTGGAGAAAGAGTAGTTACTCACCTGTAACAGGTGTTCTCCAGGAGCAGCAGGAATCAGTCCTCACGACCCTCCCTCCTCCCCTTGGAGTTGCAGTTGTATATAGTTCATTTTTCTTTATGTGCTGTCTTTTAGCTATGTCATTAGACTGAGCAAGATGACACCTTTGGGCGGGAAGGGGACCGCGCATGCGTGCCTGCATTCCCAAAGGCTTTCTTTGAAAGCTGGGGAAATGCTCCGCACGGGGGCTCCGTCGACACTGATGTCACCCATATGTGAGGACTGATTCCTGCTGCTCCTGGAGAACACCTGTTACAGGTGAGTAACTACTCTCTACATGCAGACCAGGTGGCCAAGATTTTTCGAGTTTGGGGAACCCTGGACATAGACCTTTTGCAAGTCCGTTGAATGCCAAACTTCCCCGGTTCTGTTCCAGAATTCCGGCTCAGGACTCTCAGGCCAGGGATGCTTTTCTCCTTCACTGGGGTCAAGACTTCTTTTATGCCTTTTCACCCATTCTCCTAATTCCAAAAACCCTGTTCAAGCTTCAGAGAGACAGAGGCCGTATGATTCTCATAGCCCCACATTGGCCACGGCAAGTGTGGTACCCTCTGCTTCTACAACTCTCTCAAGCTCCCTCCCTGGAGTTAGGATCTGCTCCAGATCTCCTGTCTCAGGAGGGCAGAATGTTATGGCATCCCAATCCCTAATCTCTGCATCTCAGGGCTTGGTTGCTGAAGGCTTAGATCTTCATGATCTTAACCTCCCTCAGCAAGTAAAGGATATCCTTTATGCTTCCAGGAAACCTTCCACAAGACGCTCTTATGCTTTCAAGTGGAAAAGGTTTACCATATGGTGTTCGCAGAAGGGTCTTAACCCCTTGCAATACCTCTGGAATCATTACTGGAGTATCTCCTTCATTTATCCAATGCAGGACTTAAAACTAACTCAGTAAGAGTCCATTTGAGTGCTATTGCGGCTTCTTTTAAGCCTCTAAATGGACAACCTATTTCCTCTCATCCTCTTATAGCAAGATTTATGAGAGGCCTTCTTCTAACTAAGCCTCCCATTAGGCCACCACCGGTGACACGGGACTTAAACCTGGTTCTTGGTCAGCTCATGAAGCCACCTTTCGAACCCTTAGCTACTACCTCATTGAAATTCCTTTCTTGGAAAGTTATCTTTCTCATTGCAATCACATCAGCACGCCACATCAGTGAATTGCAAGCACTAGTAGCTGATCCACCTTATACAAGGTTCCATCATGACAAGGTAGTCCTTAGGACTCATCCACACTTCATGCCAAAGGTGGTCTCGCCTTTTCATTTAAACCAAGCGGTCTACCTGCCTGTGTTTTTTCCAAGGCCTCATGCATCTAATGCAGAAAGGAATCTTCATACTTTAGACTCTAAAAGAGCTTTAGCTTTTTACTTGCAAAGAACACAGCAACATAGAAAGTCCTCTCAACTCTTTGTTGCTTTTGATCCTTCTCATTTGGGACTTCCAGTCTCCAAAAGAACACTATCCAACTGGATTGCACAGTGTATTTCCTTTGCCTATCGGAGTAAGAACCTTCCTCTGGAAGGCCATGTCACAGCTTACACTGTGAGAGCCATGGCAGCTTCAATGGCTCATCTGCACTCTGTGTCTATCGACGCCATCTGTCGAGCAGCCACTTGGGCCTCAGTTCATACCTTCACAGCCCATTACTGCTTGGACAAGGACTCCCGCCGGGATGCCTTGTTTGGTCAGGCTGTTCTTCAACACCTGTTCCATACCTAATCAACTCCTACCCACCATCCCTGGTTGGATGCCAGAGATCCATGGGGGGAAGTGGAGCCCTTCTCAGGGACACACAACTTCTGGGGTCTCTCCCTGGCATCTAAAGCTAGGGAGTCCCCATATGTGAAGACTACATTCCTGCTTGTTCCTGGAGATAGCATAGTTACTCACCTGTAACAGGTGATCTCCAGGAACAGCAGGAATTTAGTCTTCACAACCCACCCACCTTCCCTATCTTTTTCTCTTTCCCTCTCTTTCTCTCTTTGTCTTAGCTTTAAACTCAACTGGAGAAAGGCAGTTGAGAAAGGCGGGAAGGCAGCACGCAGGCGCTGTGGGATGCTCCCGAAAGCTTTCTAATTGGACGCTGAGGAGCGTTCCTGCGCAGGCTCCGTCGGTACCGATGATACCCATATGTGAAGACTAAATTCCTGCTGTTCCCGGAGATCACCTGTTACAGGTGAGTAACTTCGCTATCCTGCAGTACGAGTCCCTGCCTCAGGAATCTCTTACTGTTCCGGTTCCCCGCATTCTGTCCAGGCTTCTACTCCGCATGTGGGAGACCCCTGCTTCGGTCCCCATCGTGAGCGAGCAAATGCATCGACGCAATGTACAGCGTCCAACATGGCCCCGGGTTCAGGAAAACCCAACTCCCCCACACCTCCATGGTGGTGGAATCGGCTCTGAGAAAGCAAAAGGGCCTGAAGTCACACTCTTCGGTCCCTGGACTTGCTGGCCTACCTGCTGAAAGGGTTGCCCTGGTCCAGTTTGACCTGCCCTGGAAAGTGAAAGAGGTCTTGCTGGCCTCATGAAAGGATTTCACCATTCGAGCATACTCCAAGTGGCGTCGCTTCTTGGTTTGATGTACAGAGAGGGGTGCCAACCTCTTATTCTGTTCTATCCAACTGGTGCTGCTGCACTTGTCTAATGATGGTCTGAAGTCTAACTCCATCAGGGTTCACCTCAGTGTGATATCAGTGCACCATCACTTCATCAAGGGGAAGCCCCTATCTGCCCAGCCCCTTGTGGCTCGCTTCCAGAGAGGTCTCCTCTCGATCACCCATTTGTCCACCAGTAGTGGTGTAGGATTTCAATGTGGTTCTCTCGAAGCTCATTGCTCCACCCTTTGATCCTCCGGCTTCCTGCCACCTCAAGTATCTCTCCTGAAAGGTGGTCTTCCTTGTGGTGCTCACATCTGCCCATAGAGTCAGTGAGCTCCAGGCTCTGATGGCCCATGCCCCTTACACCAGGTTTCACAGGAACAGGGTGGTGCTCCGGATGCACCCTAAGTTCCTTCCTAAGGTGGTCTCCCTGTTCCACCTCAAACAGAAGGTGGTTCTTCTCATCTTTTTCCTGTGACCTCATGCCAGTAGGGCAGAGGTCACTCTCCATACGCTGGACTGTAAACGTGCCTTGGCTTATTTAGAGCAGACCAAGCCGCTCCTCGCAGCTCTTAATTTCCTATGACCCTAATCGCCTAGGCATAGCGGTCTCCACGCGTACTCTGTCCACCTATGTGGCAGACTGCATCGCCTTCATCTATGGTCAGGCTGGTCTTTTGCTGCAGCATCACAGCGCACAGCATCTAGACCATGGAGGCTTCTGTGGCAAACCTCCGGTCAGTTCTCTTGATGGAAGATCTGCCGAGCCACCATCTGGTCCTCAGTTCACACCTTTGCAGCACATTACTGCCTGGAGGAGGAGTCCCAGCGGGACAGCACCTTCATCCAGGTGGTACTGTTGTTTAGGGTTTAAGGCAACTTCTGCTCTCCGGCCCTTTGGTGTGTCCAAGCTACTGGAGAGCTGGTTTCCCTGGTGAATGCTGGGGTCTTGGGACCGAACTGTACTCTGCTGTTTCTCATGGTTCATTTTTGGGATTGCCTGTGGCTTACAGGTGGTTTTTTTTTTGTAGCCTGTAGCTAGGGAGTCCCATATGTGAGGACTGACTTCCTGCTTGTTCCTGGATAAAAAGCGTAGTTACTCACCTGTAGCAGGTGTTCTCTGGGAACAGCAGGAATTGGCCCTCCCAGTGGAGTTGCTTTTCTCTTTTGTCTTGAACTGTACAAGATGGCACCCTAGGGTGGGAAGGCAGCCACACATGCATGGTGGATCTTCCAAAGGCTTTCTTTGAAAATTGGGGAGAGGTTACCATATGGGCTCCGTCGGTGCCAACATCACCTGTATGTGAGGACTGATTCCTATTGTTCCCGGAGAACACCTGCTACAGGTAACTATGGTTTCCTTACACAACTTGCAGATATTGGGCTTTCCAACACTGTTCTTGGTTTGCTTTCTCCTTGGTAGGTCAATCTTTGTTAGCTGTAACTCAAGTTCTACCACTCAGCCTTTTGTTTGGAGTACCGCAAGGTTCTGTCCTTGTTCCTAACCTTTTTAATATCTTTCTTACCCCTCTAGCTCATTTAGTTCAGTCATTAGGCATTTCTGCTCACCTCTGTGCAAATGGCATGCAGCTAATTGCATATGTTGACCCACATATATCTGCAGCCCCTAAACCATTAGTTTCCATCCTGAAAATATTGGGATGATACTTTGACACGCAGTTGTCCTTTGGACCTCCAGATTTTGGAAACTGGAATCTTGTTTTTCTGCCTTTTACTCAGAGCTGTCCATCTGCTTCTAGATAAATCAGCTCTTATTACATTAATCATATAGTTTTAGTGATTAGTAGACTCTACTATGGTAACTCTTTTATATAATAGTCTCCCTTTTTATTCAATGAAGTGGCTACAGAGAATACAAAATATAGTTACTATATTGATTACACACCCTACAGTAAACTGTCAGACCACATTACTTCATTTATTTCTTCATTGGCCTTCTAGTAGCTTATAGAATCAAATTTAAAGCATCACTTTTAATTCATAAGGCTTTTATTCAGGTCTGTCTTTTTATTTATAGGGCACACTTATTCCCTATGTGCCAACTAGATCACTGAACTTTCAACTATATATATATATCACAAGCTCATAAATGGCACCAAATAATTGTGCCCATCATGAATCATCTACTCCTCAAACAGCATTTTTTTTTCTTAGCCCCTGCTTTTTGGAATACAATTCCCCTATATATTCAACAAGACACTTCTCTGAAATCTTTTTAAAAAAGTCTCAAAGCCTATTGCTTTGAGCAAGCTTACAGTGGCCTGTAGTAAATGGGTTCAGCTGTCTGGTCTGTTCCTCTCATATTTTGTTGTTGCTTATTTAATGTAATGTCTTTCTATTTTTAAATGATTTGTAAACTACTTTGCTGCTGTTGGCTAAAAGTGGTATATTAAGTGCGAAAATAAACCATAAACCATAGTGCTACTTTCACCCCTCCTCAGTCAGCATACCCAGGAAACTCTAGAGAGACTTGCTGGTATAAGGAGCTCATTCTTTGAGGTGCATCTTTTTGTGCTACTGGTTGCTCTGACTAACAATAATAGATGGATGATCTCCAATGCAGCAGTCCATTTTCATACTTTCTAAACAAACCTAGTGTGCTATATAAGGGTATAATGTAAACTACATTGGTATCAGAGAATATGGTAATGTGTGTTTGTTAGAATTAAACAGGAGCATTCTGACAGCTAACCAATCATCTTTTGTGGTATTAAAATTAAGGAGTCCTTTTACTAAAGTACGCTAAGCAGTTAACTTGTCAATACGTGCACACTGTTACTACTACTACTGAGCATTTCTATAGCGCTACAAGTCATACGCAGCGCTGCACAGACATATAAGAAACAGTCCCTGCTCATCAGAGCTTACAGTCTAGTCAAGACAGATAACACAGAAGGTATAGACGGGGATAAAACAAGGGGGGAAAGTAAATAAATAAGGAGATCAGGTGAGTTAAGATCCAAAAGCAGCAGGGAAGAGGTGAGTTTTCAGCCTGGATTTGAAGAGGGTCAGAGAAGGTAGTTTGTTCAGGCGTAAGGTGCAGTAAGGTGAAAGGAGCAAAGTCTGGAGTTAGCAATAGAAGAGAAGGGCACAGATAGAAGCAATTTGCCAGAAGAGCAGAGTTCCGGGGGGGGGGGGGGGGTAAGGAGAGAGAACAGAAGAAAGGTAGTGAGGAATTGCAGCGTGAATGCACTTAAAGGTCAGCGGAAGAAGTTTAAACTAGATACGGAAATGGATAGGGAACCAATGAAGTGACTTGAGAGGACGGGTAATATGGGCATGACGAGGCTGGCGGAAGATTAGCCACACAGCAGAGGGTTGAACAGATTGAAGGGAAGAGAGATGATTCAAAGGGAGACCAACAAGGAGTAGGTTACAGTAGTCAAGACGGGAGGTGATTAAGGAGTGGATAAGCATCTTAGTAATGTGTTCAAAAAGGAATGGGTGGATTTTGTTGATGTTATAGAGAGAGATATGGTGGGTCTTAGCTATCAGATGGATGTGTGTGGAGAAGGAGACAAAGACAACCCCAAGGTTGCGAGCCGAGGAAACAGGAAGGAGTAGAAAGTTATCCACAGAGACTGAGAAAGGAGGAAGAGGAGAGGAGGTTTTAGGAGGAAAGATGAGCTCAGTCTTGGCCATGTTCAATTTCAAGTAGCAATGAGATATCCAACCAGCAGTGTCAGAAAGGCAGGCAGAGATCTGGGTCTGGATTGCCGGAGTGATTTCAGGCATAGAGAGGTAGATCTGGGAGTCATTGGCATAAAGATGGTTCTGAAAGCCATGGGAAGAGATGAGCACACCAAGGGACTGGGTATAGAGAGAGAGAAAAGGAGCAGACCCAAGACAAATCTTTGGGGTACACCAACTGAGAGTGGGATAGCAGCAGAGGAGGAGCCACCAGAACTAACACTGAGAGAGGAGGAGAACCAGGATAGTACAGAGCCCTTAAAACCAAGTGAGGACAGAGTATCGAGGAGAAGGTTGTGGTCAACGGTGTCAAAAGCTGCAGAGAGGTCAAGAAGGATGAGGACAGAATAAAGGCCTTTGGAGTTTGCCAGGAACAAGTCACTGGAGGCTTTGGCAAGAGCCGTTTCAGTAGAGTGTAAAGGATCCAGAAGGGCATGAGGGGAGAGGAAGTCAAGACAGCGGCGGTGAACTCCGTGTTCAAGTAGTTTAGAAATGAAGGGGAGGAAGGTCGATAATTAGAAGGACAGGTAGGATCAAGTGAGGGTTTCTTGAGAAGAGGTGTAACTACAGCATGCTTGAAGGCTGCAGGGACAGTTGCAGTGGAGAGTGATAGGTTGAGAATATGAGATAGAAGGGACAACAGTGGAGGAGATGGGGCTTAGGAGACGGGTGGGGATAGGATCAGGAGCATGAACAAGGTAACTGCATTGCCAATGCAGTTAGCCTGCAGTTAGTATGCACTAATTTGCATGCCGTGTTAGGGGGGCTGGAAATGGGCAGTGTGTGAATGTGTACTGCACAGAGCAGTTAGCACAAGCGAATTATCGTATGCTCTGTTGTGCAGCCATCCGAACCTGAAGCGCCTAGCATGTGGTAGTGCATTAATATCATTCTCCTGATTTCCCCCCCCCCCCCCCACACCTTCCTTGACTTCTTTCAATGACACTCCCAATCTCCAGGAACAAGCAGGAATGTGGTCTTCACATATGGGTGACGTGGGTTCACTCCTAAATAAAGACATGGGGAGGGGTGCACCTACTCCTGCCATCTTGCTGGGCAGATTAGATGGACCATGCTGGTCTTTATCTGCCATCATTTACTATGTTACTATGTTGATACTGGGAACGCTCCACAACGTCCAATAGGAAAGCCTTTGGGAGTATCCCACTGTGTCTGCGCTGCTGCCTTCTCAACTCTCCCTCCTCAGTTCTTCATTTTCCGTGGAGCCAGCAGGAAACCAATCCTGTCACCGCAGAAAATTCATTAAATCTGTTTCTTTTTTTTGTGGTTTGTGTCTGCCTTCCCGTCGACACCGGAACTGACTTCTGTCGGTTTTTTCCTCTCTTTTTTTATTTTTTGAAATACAGGAAAAAAATGAACAAAAAAACAAATTAGAACTTTTCTTTTGGCCCATCGATGCCATTTTGGGCCTTAAGCCTACCATTTTGTCTACCGACACTATGGAAAAACCAGCTAGTGGTTTTAAGAAATGTTCTAAGTGTGGCGGTACCATTTTGGCTACCGACACCCATGACTGGTGTCTCAAATGCCTTGGTCCTGACCACCGGCCATCAGTGTCCTCTATCTAAAAAGATGACAAAGAGAGGCCTACAGAATCGAGCTGCTAAATTAGGCACACTCTTTGCCTCAGACGCAGTTTCTTTGGCATCAACGTCATCAAGGGCAGTGTCTTCCTCTCATGGATCTCAGGTATCGAAACATACGTCTTTTTCGAAGAAAAGCTGTCTCCCAAGGGTAGATCTCTTTCTAAGCATAGAGATGCCATGAGTGTTGCCCTGGAGGTGGATCGGCCAGCCAAACAACCCCAGCGGGAGGACCCTTTCTCCAAAGCCATCGATGGGTCCCAGGATACTCCAAGGCCTCCACTTCTGGAGAGCTCCTGGTGCCATGCTCTAGGATGGTAGCCCACATCTCCAGTACAGATACCCAAGCATCGGCAGGCTTTATGGATCAGCATATCCTGGCCATTGAGCGGAGCTTAGCAGCTGTACTGGCGGCTTCGGTTTGGTTCAAATCTTTACCGGCGGTACCACTGGCATCATTTACGGTACCGATGCAAACCGCAATGGGTTATCTGAAGCCTGATGCACTACTGCCCATGCCTGCCCTCAAATCCATCCCGGTAGTGTCCAGGCAGCTTCCTCACTCCGATGCTGACTTCAGTTGGTATGGAGCCTTCACAGAGCATGGACATCATGCGCGTCAATACTTCGAGTCTTCCAATTCTGATTCTTCTGATGATGAATTGCCCAATACCCAAAGACTTCAGAGTATACTGGAGGATCCTTCTCCTTTTCCAGAATGGTGCATGTCCCCTCCTGAGGATATGTCTTCGAGAATATATTTGCGACATAGCAAGGGGCTTTTCCATAACAGTGACATCCGAGAAAGAACCTAGAGCAGAGGACTTGGAGATTCTCCAATACCCTACAGCTCCTAAGGAGGCAGCCACGCTTCCATTTCACCGCTACTCCATGATCTAATGCTCTGGATGTGGGAAACGCCCCCCACTATTTCTCCGCATACTCGACGGCTCGATACCATGTATCGAGTACTGGAATGTCCTGGCTTCCAAAAGATGCAATTGCCACACCACTCAATGGTAGTGGAATTGGCAATGTGTCTGATTAAAAGTTCTAAGACACATTCTTCTAACCCTCTGGGCAGAGAATCGAGAACTCTCAATGCTTTTGTGTGTTGGTGTTTTCAGGCTTCCATGCTGTCAGCCAGAATAAGCTCATATGTACTCTATTTGGGTACATTCCTCAAAGAGGTTACTAGGGATCTTGAGTCAGTGACACCTCTTCTCCCTGATAAGAGAGCTGACTATCTCACCCTGGTCAGACATGCCCAAAACATCTCAGTTTGTCAACAGAGCAACTTTTGACTGCTTTGAGTGCACCAGTAGAGCCACATCAATCTGCATCTTTGCGTGCAGGATTGCTTGGCTCCAGGTATCAGATCTCGAACAGTGGGTTCAAGATAAACTGGGTAATATCCCTTGCACAGGTGAAAACCTTTTTGGCAAGGACTGGCAGGACAAGGCTGCTCAGTTAGAATCTGAGAATACCACTTTAAATAGGCTTTCTAGGACTACTGCCATCCCTGATAAGAAGAAAGCAGCTGCAAAGAAAACTTTCTTTAGTAAAAAGATGTTCTCCAGGACCAAGCAGGAAGTCAGTCCTCACTTATGGGTGACGTCGGCGCCGACGGAGCCCTCGCGGAGCAATTTTCCCCAGCTTTCAAAGAAAGCCTTTGGGAATTGCAGCGCGCATGCGCGGTCGTCTTCCCGCCCGAGGGTGCCATCTTAGCCAGTCTTCTTTTTTCCGCGGAGCCCTACAGACGTCCCCGTCTTGTCCCCGCGAAAAAGTCGATTTTCTTCTTTATTTTATCCTTTTTTCTTTCGGTTCGACGCCGATCGTTTTCCCGCCCGGACTCGCGACGCCGGTCTCGAGTCCTCTTACTTTTTTCGGTTTTTCTGACTTAGTCAGCTTTCGTTTTCGTTTTCCCTGGCAGCCCGGTCCTTTGACCTCGCAGGGGCCCTTTTTCCCCCGATGGCTGCCAGTGGGTTTAAGCGGTGTGGTCGGTGTGACCGAAATATGTCACTAACCGACACACACGACTTTTGCCTCCGCTGCCTGGGCCCGGATCATGAGGAACTGATCTGTGGGCCCTGCAGCAAACTGTCCTCAATGGCGTTGAGAAGTCGGCGGCATCAGCGTGAGAGAATCTTCGCTGACCCCAGCCGTACCCGGACCTCGTCGGAGGCCTCCGTGTCGAAAGGCTCCAGCTCGGACCGTCGCCGGAGCTCCTCCGACCGGGGTTCTCCCTCCGGGGACCATCGTCGGAAGGAAAAACCCGCGAGGGCGGCGTCGGTGGACGCTCCTGGTTCCGCGAGGGCCAGGTCGCATAGCCCCGACAGCCGCCCCGGGTCCTTGGAGAAGGAACACGTCCCGAAGCGACCTCGCCTGGAGTCGGAGATGCCTGCCCGGGTAAGTCCTGTGGTCCTTCTGGACTCGCCTCCGCGACAGCCGACGTCGGGCCCCACACCGTCGGGGCCCGAGTCGGGGGCTGCTGGGTCACCTGAGCTCGGACTCAGGTTGACGGCCTTGGAGAGCAGACTGTCTGCCTTCATGGACCAGCAGAGGGCACTGCTCGCTGGCGTCGCTGCCCCGACCGCCGGGACGTCGACGTCCAAGTCGACCCCGGAGACCGAGCCGATCCTCGAGTCGATGAGAACTCGAGTCGATCCTCGGTCGAGGTCACCCTCGGCCTCCCGTTCGGGACCGAGGTCGCCGACGCCGACTCCCTCGGCGTCGGGGCGGCTGGCGCCGCACCCTGCCCAGGCCGACCCCACCGAGTCCTCGTCGGAGTCGGTCTGGGAGTCTGAGGAGGAAGAGTCACCTGATTCTTTCCGGACTCGGTGTGTCCCATCGGACTCACCGGAGTCCGAGCCTCGGAAGCAGTCCCCCCCGGAGGATGCCCGGTTCTCGGACTTCGTTAGGGATATGGCCAAGGCTTTGGCCTTCCCTGCGGATCCCGAGGAGGAGCCTCGAGCCGAAGAGCTCGACGCCCTCCAGTATGACTCTCCCGCGAGGGAACACTTTACTGTGCCGGTTCCTCCTATGCTGGAACGACTACTCTTCCGCATGTGGGAGAGTCCGGCCTCCTCGCCGGTCCTGAGCAAGCGGGTCGATTCTATCTATCGGGTCCGCAAGAGTCCTGGCTTTCAAAAGGCACAGCTGCCACACCATTCCATGGTAGTGGAATCGGCCATACATCGTCTTAAGAGCCAGAAGATGCACTCCTCGGTGCCTCCTGGAAGGGAGGCCCGTAACCTGGATGGCCTTGGCAAGAAGTGCTTCCAGGGCTCTATGCTCGCCTGTCGTGTCCAGACTTACCAGCTATACATGGGCATGTATCTCCGGGATCTGGCTAAAGAGCTAGCCGGATTCTCCGCTGGTCTCTCCGAGGAGCCCTTGCGGAGGTTCCTAGCCTTGTCCACGGGCATTCGGGAATGCTCAAAGTTCATGTCCCGAGCAGCCTATGATGGCTTTGAAGCCTCGGCTCGAGTGGCCGCAGCCGGCATCGGTGCCCGCCGACAGGCTTGGCTTCAGTCGTCTGACCTTGAGCCCTGGGTACAGGACAAGTTGGTCGATGTCCCCTGCCGAGGCGAAAACCTCTTTGGCAAGCCCATGGCGGAAAAGGCTGCACAAATTGAGACTGAGACTCTCACCAGGACTAGGCTTTCTAGGAAGACCTCCGCCCCTTCCCAGAAAAAGAAGGGCTCGGGGAAAAAGTCCTTTTACCCGAGGAAGGCGGCTGCCTACAAACAATACCCCCATTATCAGGCCCCTGCAGCTCCCCAACAGGGCCAGCAGGCCAAGGGACGGGGTAACGGGTCCCGTAGGCAGCAAGCCCCCAAGCCTGCACCACCAGCCCCTGCTCAGCAGGGTGGGGGTTTTTGACTCGCTCAGCATAGCCTCTCCCCCCCCGCTGGTTCCTCCCAGCACCGGAGGCCGGCTGGTTCACTTCGCTCACAGGTGGTCCAGCATCACCGCAGATGCCTGGGTGCTTCAGGTCGTGCGAGAGGGCTACCTTCTCCACTTCCATCAGGTCCCTCCCTCCTATTTTCCGGGAGAGCCTCCGCGCCCCCCTCTGCACAGGGAGTTGCTCCTTCAGGAGTTAGCAGGTCTCCTGCAGGATCAGGCGGTGGAACCGGTGCCACACCACCTGAGAGGTCAAGGCTTCTATTCAAGGTATTTTCTGATACCAAAGAGAACAGGGGGCCTCAGACCCATCCTGGACTTGCGCAACCTCAACAAGTTCCTTGTGCGGGAGAAGTTCAAAATGCTTACCCTTGGAATCCTTCTGCCCTACCTCCAGCAGGGAGATTGGCTATGCTCCTTGGATCTAAAGGATGCCTACACGCACATCCTCATCCACCCAAGCCACCGCCAATACCTAAGGTTTGTGGTGGCAGGAAATCATTACCAGTACAGGGTACTGCCCTTTGGCCTGTCCTCCGCACCGCGAGTCTTCACAAAATGTCTCGCGGTCGTGGCGGCCCATCTCACGGCCTCTATGTCTTTCCGTACCTCGACGACTGGCTCATCAGAGCAGCGTCCGCTCAGGAGGTCACCGACGCCACGCGCCGCACGGTGACTCTTCTGCAGCACTTGGGCTTTGTTATAAACGTCGCAAAGTCCACTTTGCTCCCCTCACAGGATCTCGAGTTCATCGGCGCAAGGCTGCACACTCCTCAGGCACGAGCGTACCTACCGCTCGACAGGGCTCAACGGCTCATGGACCTAGCCGACCGTTTTCGCAGCCAGCCCCAGGTCTCCGCCAGGCGCTTCCTGAGACTACTCGGCCATATGGCTTCCACCGTCCATGTGACCCCCAATGCCCGCCTGAATATGCGGTCCGCTCAATGGTGTCTCCGCCAGCAGTGGCGTCAAGCCACAGGCGGCCTAGCAGACCTAGTGCGCGTCTCCGAGACGCTGATCTCGTCTCTCCGGTGGTGGCTCCGGCAGCCGAACCTCATGTTCGGAATGCCTTTCCAGTCACCTCCGCCGACCCGGGTGCTGACCACCGATGCATCCCTCCTGGGCTGGGGAGCACATTGCCAGGAGGCACGTACTCAGGGCCTCTGGACCACGTGGGAGTCTGCTCAGCAGATCAACTTCCTGGAGCTCATGGCGATCCGCCTAGCTCTCAAGGCCTTCTCCCACCTGACTTCCCACCAGTCCGTCCTAGTCCAGACGGACAATCAAGTTGCCATGTTCTACGTGAACAAGCAGGGGGGCACGGGCTCCTTTCTCCTCTGCCGGGAGGCGCAGAAGCTCTGCGCTTGGGCCGTCAATCACGGCATTCTCCTCAAGGCAGTTTATCTCCCGGGCCAAGAAAATTGCCTGGCGGACAAACTCAGCAGGGTCCTCCAGCCGCACGAGTGGCGTCTGGATCCCTTGGTAGTTCAGAAGCTCTTCCTCAAGTGGGGCCTCCCCACGGTGGATCTCTTTGCCAGTCCTCACAACCGGCAGCTTCCTCGCTTCTGCTCTCGTCAGCCACACCCCCTTCGGGTTGCGGCGGACGCCTTTCTGATCTCGTGGTCGGGGAGCCTTCTGTACGCTTTCCCTCCCATCCCGCTAGTCTCTCGGACTCTTTTCAAGGTTCTCCGAGACAAAGCCTTCATGATCCTGGTGGCCCCTCGCTGGCCCAGGCAGCCGTGGTTTCCGCTCCTGCTGCAACTGGCGGTGGAGGATCCAATCCCTCTGGGGGTACAACCGGATCTCCTCACTCAGGATCAGGGGTCCCTCCTGCACCCCAACCTCAGGTCTCTCAACCTCATGGCCTGGCTGCTGAGAGGGTAGTCCTTGCTCCCCTTCTCCTGCCGGCGGAGGTGGAGGAGGTCGTCTTGGCTTCGCGACGGCCTTCTACCCGCAAATGCTACGCCCTTAAATGGCGTCGCTTTGCAGTCTGGTGTACCCAACAGTCTCAGGATCCCTTCTCCTGCCCGGTGTCGGTGATCTTGCAGTACTTGCTGCACCTCTCTAATCTGGGACTTAAGTCCAACTCCGTCAAAGTTCACCTCAGTGCTCTTTCAGCACATCATGTGCTGGTGGACGGCAGACCTCTCTCCAATGACCCTCTCGTAGCGAGGTTTCTCCGAGGTCTCCTTCTACTTAAACCACCTCTGCGCCCGCCAGCGCCTGACTGGGACCTGAATGTGGTTTTGCAGCGGATCACCTGTCCGCCTTTTGAACCTATGGCTACCTGTTCTCTCCGTTTTCTGTCTTGGAAAACTCTGTTCTTGATAGCCCTCACTTCCGCTAGACGCGTAAGTGAATTGCAGGCCCTCGTGTCTGATCCCCCTTACACTAGGTTCTACAAGAATAGGGTGGTCCTACGGACTCATCCGAAATTTCTGCCTAAAGTGGTCTCCCCTTTTCACATCAATCAGGAGGTGGTACTTCCAACCTTCTTTCCCAGACCACACTCCAGCCGAGCTGAGACGGTCCTCCATACCCTGGACTGTAGAAGGGCTCTGAACTTCTACCTTAACCGTACGCGGGAGCACCGTAAAGCTGCTCAGCTTTTTGTGTCTTTTGACCCCAATAGATTGGGGCTCCCGGTCTCCAAGCGTACTCTGTCCATCTGGGTGGCGGACTGTATCTCTTGGGCTTATGGGGCAGCCGGACTCTCCTTAGAAAGTAGAGTCACGGCTCATTGCGTTCGGGCAAAGGCCACGTCAGTGGCTTACCTCCGCTCTGTTCCGCTGGCAGACATCTGCCGGGCCGCTACTTGGTCTTCGAGCCAGACTTTTGCGGTCCATTACTGTCTCGAGAGGGAGTCCCGTAGGGACAGTGCTTTCGGACAGGCAGTCCTCCGTAATCTCTTTGAGGTCTGAGCAACTCCTACCCTCCATCCCGGATGTGGGCTACCGGTGGGTGATAATTCAGCGAAGATTCTATCCGTCTGTGCTGCTGAGCTAGAGGGAGCTCATTTTTGTGCTTAGGGTCTCCGGTAGCCTTGAGCTTGGGAGTCCCATAAGTGAGGACTGACTTCCTGCTTGGTCCTGGAGAAAGCGTAGTTACTCACCTGTAACAGGTGTTCTCCAGGAGCAGCAGGAATCAGTCCTCACTACCCTCCCTCCTCCCCTTGGAGTTGCAATCGTCTGCTTATGTTCTTTTTGCAAATTTTTATGCTGTCTTTTTTAGCTATGTCATCTGACTGGCTAAGATGGCACCCTCGGGCGGGAAGACGACCGCGCATGCGCGCTGCAATTCCCAAAGGCTTTCTTTGAAAGCTGGGGAAAATTGCTCCGCGAGGGCTCCGTCGGCGCCGACGTCACCCATAAGTGAGGACTGATTCCTGCTGCTCCTGGAGAACACCTGTTACAGGTGAGTAACTACGCTTTTTACCCTTCTTACACCCCTGCTTCTCAATAACTACCTCAGAGTTCTCAAAAGAGGCAACAGCCCCCCAAATAGAAGAAGCCACAGACTTCCCAGACTCAATCTGCTCCTGGTTTGAGTTTTTCCTAGAGAACATAGCCATTCTGCCTCTGGAGAACCCCCACCCCCTCCAAATTGCCGGCAGACTCTGTCATTATGCGCACAGGTGAGATCTCATCACTTCAGAGCAGTGGACATTTATCATAGTAAAAGAAGGGTACAGACTTCATCTAAAAACTTTGCCCTCCCTCCACTCCAGTAGGGGAGTACCCTTCTCAGCCCCCTCTCACTGCTTTTCTGCTGCAGAAGGTGACTTCTCCTCTTCTATCGCAAGGTGCTATAGAGGAGGTTCCAACATCTCAACAGGGAATGGGTTCTTACTCTCTACTTTCTCATCCAAAACAAATCTGGAGGATACAGACCCATCCTGGACCCTTTGAACGGACCTTCCTACCCTATCACCAGAATAAGAATTGGCTCTGTTCTCTAGATATAAAAGAAGCATACACACATATCCTCATTATCCAGAACACAAGAAATATCT